>CM062819.1:14759883-15476549 GCA_031772625.1 Pinus tabuliformis | reverse complement strand
GCAAAAAGCATAGGACCACATAAATTTGAATGTATGAGACCTAATTTTCTTGAATCTTTAGAAGAATAACTATGAAAAGGTTGCTTAGAATATTTACCCAAAATACAAACATCAGATTGTGTAATCTTTCTTGGAATTGTATACAATCCTTTTATACCTTGTTGCCTCATAATTATGATATTGTCATAGTTAATGTGAGCAAAACGAGCATGCCATAATAAACTGGTAGATAGATTATCATTTTTTTGTGCTAAAAGAGCAGAACTATCATGAGAATTCATTACAGTTGATGATGTGCCATTCAATTTTAAAAGCACACCTTCTTCAACGCTCATCATAAGGAATGCATCATCAGATGCTCTAGATATCTTAATGGTGCCATCGAAGATATATATGGAATTCCATTTTGTCGAATATGTATAAGAGACATTAGATTTCTTTGAAATTATGGAATGTAAGGGACATCATGTAGAACATAACCTGCAATATTTGGTATCTTCAAATGAATGGATCCAATTCTTGAAGGCTTAACTTGAGATTTTTGAGCAAAATATACTACTCCATCAACTTGGTCACTGAATGTTTCAAAGCAATCCCTCCTAAAATTCATATGAGATGTGGCTCTTGAATCCAAAATCCAACTATCTTTCCATGAAGAAAATGTAGTACTAAAAACATCATTAATATTAAAATTGCAATGAGAAACAATGTAATGTGCATACTCTTATGATTTTCCCTTATCTGGTGGTGGTGATATTTCTTTTCATTCAACTTTTCTTTCCTTTCACTCACTTTCTCCTAAGTAATTCTACAATTAGCAGCAATGTGGCCAATTTTACCACATCTAAAACACTTGACACCTGGTTTATCATTAAAATTTCTTTGTTGTCTATTTGTCTCCTTGATTATGTTCCCCCCCACCCTCTACAATTTATTCTACAATTCCCTCTAGTACTTTTATCACCTCTAGAAGTTTCACCATGGGACTTCTAATCTTTTTGTGCAAGGCATAAAGTTTCCACGTTAGAATTGGGTGGAGTCTCTTTCTTTCCAAAGGCCTTTTCTCTCTTAACTATTTTTTTACTATTTTATCAAATGTAATGTCTTTTAACTACCCACTAGCTTGGAGATATTCCAAATAGTGTGAATAGACAAGGTGAAGGACTTTTATAAAAGCTGTGAGTTGTAAATCTACTTCAATTCCAGTGGATTTTATATCATGAAAAATGGCTTTTATTTCAAAAGCACTCTTCAATGGATCATTATCTTTCATCTCCAAATTAAACAATCTCAACAACAACTGAATAATTTAAGTTCATAGTGTGATTCATACATTTCTTTCAAAAAGGGAAGTAAAATGTTGTTGCAGATGCACTCTCAAGAAAGGATGAGGATGTGGAAGCATTGATCTGTGACATTTTTATTATTCAATCTGAATGGATAACTGAAGAAAGGAATGAAAGGAAAAATGATGAATAGGTATGGAAACTCATTCAAAAGTTGTAGCAAGATCCCAATACATCTCAAACGTTTATCTGGAAAAATGATTCATTATGGTACAAAGATCGCTTATATATTTGTAAGAATTCTCAACTCAAACAAAATATCATTTTCGAATTACACACCTCCCCCTAAGAGGACACTCAGGATTTTTAAAAACTTACGAAAAGGTCATGAAGGAATTTTTTTGGATGGCCTTAAATATGATATTTACAAGTTTGTTGTAGAATGTGTTAGCGCTTCAACATAGTGGCGACCATACTGGGGAGAACATTCAACTTGTTGATTGTTTTGTCCTGGTACATGCAATCAAATGTCAGATCTGATGCTGATGGTGGACAGCAGTCAGATACATATGCAGGCTGAATCATTCACTTGGCGACTCCAACTCGATCCAGACATTCCAGTGCCTGTTGATTCATTCATGCAATGGTAGGGTATGTGGCAAACCCTGCACTTTGTGAAGCTCTAAACGAATTTAGAGAATGCTTAGTGGATATTGAAATTAATGAAGAAGTTTTAAGTTTTTTCCTTCAATGTTTGAAATCTCCGAATTATCATCCTAGCGTCTGTGAGTTACTTGTTGAAAGAATCGAGAAGGAGATTCAAGATTTAGATGAGCAGATCCAGTCTTATGATTTCCAAGACCCTAAAAAGTTCTTGGAAATCCTCCTTCCTTCACAACAAGCAATAACAGACTTGCCTATAGAGGTATACATTGACAATGTGCAGCTGGAAGCATGTGTTGCAGAGTTGGGGCAGCCAACAGAGTCCGGTGTCCGTGATCCTATTGCGGCATACATGGACACATTTTTCAGGTTGATTGACAGATCAGGCTGTCTTTTCCGTGACCAGGGTCACCACGTGCATGAAGGGCTGCCAGCATCTGCATCTGTGACTTCGTGGCAGCATTCTCAAGCGGCTTCATTTTCAGGTTTACTAGAATGGTTAATATGGCATTTTAGCATTACCTGATCTATTATTTGTACAGCAGATTAGAGTAGGATTTGTAAAGAAATAAGCAGCCATAAGGGCAGCATCTTGTTTTAGTTTGCTTGAAGATTGTTTGAGTTCAGTTTCAGTTTGAAAATAAGTCAAGAGTTGTGTTGATGATGACTCCATTGCCCAATGGATGGAGGCACTGTCTGCTCTCCCAAAGTTCTGCGGTTCTTGGCACCTCCAGGAAGCTGCAGTTGCCATCCCAAATGGAGCCGATGTTAGACTCCGTCTCATGTCAGAGATTGATTCTTCTTCAAAACCCTGTTTTGAAGAAGAAATCATTAATGTGTTGTTTTAAATTATGTAATTTATGCTCCAGCTCTGGATTATGTAATTTATTCTCTAGCTCTTCAAAAGGCAGCAGCAAACTTCAACGCTCCTATCCCTGCACAAGCACAATTTGAAACATCATCAGCAATCAGAGGCAAAAAGCTATTTGGAGGGCGCCATCTGCATTTTTGGAATAGGATACCAATCTTCATCTGGATTGAATGTTTTTTTTTCAACAGTTTTTATGTTCAGTGACTAAAGTCGATTACTTCACATTGCGCCATGGCTTCATCTCTGCACACTTAGCTCCAGGAAGCAGATTTAATTTTCACAAATATATTGAGAGATCCCTGGATGATGACTTCAAGACAGTTGTTGGGATTAGCCTTCCATTATGGGTTTTTGCTGTGATATACTTACTTCTCAACGTGCATGGTTGTCAGGCATACTTCTGGTTAAGTTTTTCTCCTTTGATTATAATTCTATTGGTTGGAACTAAACTGCAAGTAATCATAAGAAAGATGGCACTAGAAATCCAATCCAAACATGTTGTAGTTCAAGGAATTCCATTGGTGCGGCTCAGTGATGAATATTTTTGGTTCGGTCGCCCTCAATTGATTCTGTTTCTGATACATTTTACTCTGTTCCAGAATACTTTCGAAGTTGCCTTTTTCCGTTTCATATGGTTTCAATTTGGCTTGAAATCTCCTCTCTATGTACTTGTGACACAGATGGGTTCAAATATGAAGAAGACCGTATTTGATGAGCAGACATCTAATGCAGTGAAGAGATGGCACCAGGTTGTCAAAAGTAACATGAAGCGGAACAAAAGATCGGGTACTGTCTCTGGATTTAAAAGAGGAGAATCTTCAAATCAAGGATCCTCCCCAGCGCATTTGCTGCACAGGGACAAAACAGTGGGGTATCTGGATAGAAGACAACCTTATCACTCAGATATGAAATGTCAGACCTTGGAATGCTGGGACCGAAAATCGAAGGATTTTGTAGCTATCAAAATTGTTCGTGGCGTACAAAAATACCGAGAGGCAGGAATGATCGAAATTGAAGCGCTTCTTGAAGTTTCTAAGTATGACAAAAATAGCACACGGGTGTTAAGGGATTTTCAGATGACTTCAAACGGTGGCCAAAGTCCAGTGCATTTAAGATAATTGATTTTGGAAGTATGACATTTGAACATCAAAATCACACCTCAGTTGTTGCTACACGGCATTATCGAGCTCCTGAAGTCATTTTGGGACTTGGATGGAATTACCCTTGTGATATTTGGAGTATAGGGTGCATACTTGTGGAAATCTGCTCGGGAGATACTTTGTTTCAGACCCATGAAAACTTGGAACATCTTGCTATGATGGAAAGGGTTTTAGGAGCTTTGCCACGGCCTGAATTGGCCTGGAACAAGATTGAATTGGCCTGAAGGAGCATTTTCTAGAGAGAGCATCAGAACAGTGAGAAAATTGCCAAAGCTTAGGGATTCGATAAAGCAGCATGTAGACCATTCGGCGGATCTTTTTATAGACTTGTTGCAAGGCCTTCTTCGGTTTGAACCGTCTGAACGTTTGACAGCTTTGCAAGCTTTGAGACATCCATTCTTCAGAGAAGGACCGAGATATGGGTACAATTCGTGAGTGTATGCATTCGACAGTTATTTGGTTGGATCTCCATGAGGCAATGGGTTGTATTTGTGGCCGGAATAGTCAAGAAAATGTCAATGTCCTCATCAACATACAGTATGCGCGAGCCATAGCAGCAGCACGGAAGATTGATTATCATAGAGCCCACCATTTCAGTTATAAATAAGAGTGGCTACCACAACATAGCCGATAGACTAATGACAAAGTCCGATGACAGTGCTGTGCTAAGGGAGTTGAAAGCAACAAACAAAATTCAAACTTGTTTACGAGGTGGAGGGAGATAATATCAGAATTCTGAATTCAAACTATCAAGGAGATCAAAGAAGTTGCTCACGCCGTAACATTAAGTAGAGGCGGTTTTCCAGAGTCCTGGTGGTTACCTTACAGGGAACATAGATAATGTCAAGCGGTTGCACCTGCAAAATATATCAGTCTTTGTCTCTTATCTCAGAAACGAATTTACGACTTTAGCCTTCGATTATCTCTCAGATCCAACATTGGAAATTAACTCCCTTGTCAACTTCGCCCAAGTAGATGGACTCATCACAGATTTTCCAGCAACAGCATACCCCAGAACATTGAATCCAGGCGACTGCTATTCAAACGGTGCCAGAACAACAGAATAGGATTCGACTCCTATTTCCCCAGATTTTAATTAATGTTTCAACTGGATTTGCGCTCCATGTGTCGGCCATCAGAGGAATTCAAGGGAAACGACGTTCTGTTTTAGAAAAAATGGTGATTCTCTTTATTCTGGCAATTATGGTTGAACAACTCATTATTTTTATTGACCTGTAGGGAAAAGTTTTTGGAGAAGATATTACGCTACTGTTGTTTTAGTTCTCATTCAAATGCAGCGTAAAGTCAAAAGCCAAATTGAAATACATATAACTATCCCAGCATAGAAAACGAATTGGTTGGTCTATTTTGGGTCTTCAGTTGCCGATCAGAAGATTCAGCTACAGGTTTTGCCTATTCATTGGTTATGAACAAACAAATTGTAACGTTGTTCCTTAAGCAGACTTTTTCCTATTTTTTTTCAAGTGAAACCGCCCCCCATCTTTCATCGATTGGTTTTTTCTGAGTTATATTTAATATATTGTAAAAAGAGTGAAAGGTGGATTTTTTCTGAGCGTTGGGAGCTATTGGTGAGACAGAGAGCTTTTTATTGTACAGTCCATGAACAGGGATTTTAAATGAGAAAGACACAGCTCTGTTTTCTGAGATTCATGTGGTATGACAATTTAACATTAGTTTTTCCTCTGTTACATATGTAAACCGTTATGTTTCATTTCATTTCATGATCATTTCTAGCTGAACAAATGAAGTGTTTAGGTAGGAATTCATAGTATTATATGCTCCTCCTATAAGTTTGTTCACGTTCGATGTTTTCTTCTGTTTGACAAGGATTCATCTCCTATGCCCTTGTCAGCTCCTCACCAGTCTTGCCATCCCATTTAAAATCTAGATTTGGTGTTAAATTGCTTGCCTACCTTGCCTCAGTTGATAATCTGTGTAGTCATTATATTTCTCTGTTCAAGCTGTGATTTTGCCCATGCAGCCCAGAAAAACCCCGTCATTAAAAACCCCCAAATCAACCTTCCTAATCAGTTTACTAGCCTAATATCAGTGTTACCTTTGATTGGTCATCTCACCCCATTGAAAATTTGCGAGATAGACCGGAGAGAGCCTTCTCTTGCCCCGTAGGGCTAGCTACGGGGCTGAATGGTTTGATGTTGCCTTGAAGGTTTACCTTCCTCAGCCTAGGTGAAATCTCAAGCGCTAACAGAATGTTTGGTTTTCCAACAAAATAAAGTTGAGAACAGTTAAGACCTCGTGTATGTTACAATTTTTAGGCCTTCTAAGTTAGTGTTGGGAGGAGGTCTCAATGGATTTTATCACAGGTTTACCCAAGTCCAAAGGAAAGAGTGTCATCGTGGTGGTAGTTAATAGGCTTACCAAGTATGCACACTTTTGTGCATTATTTCATCCATTTAAAGCTAGTATAGTTGCTACTATATTTATGGAAACAATTCAAAAGCTACATGGGAACCCAAAGATTATTATAAGTGTCATAAATCCCATTTTCATTGGAAATTTTTGGACGAAATTATTTTCTTGTCTTGGTACTCAGTTATCTCATAGCTCATCTTATCATCCTTAATCTGATGGGAAACTGAGATAGTGAACAAATTTTTGGAAGGATACATTTGTTGCTTTGTATCTGATAAAAAAACACAATGTATCAAGTGGTTACCTCTAACTAAATGGTGGTATAACACTTCCTTCCATACTGTAGCAAAAATGACCCCATTTATGGCACTTTATGGATATCATCCACAGTCCATCACATCATCTTTAAGAAAAAATTCTAAGGTTCAAGTAGTCAAAGATCACATGAAGCATCAAAAAGTTCTCCACTCTCAAAGGATAATGTCACTCTGGCGCAAAATCAAATCAAACAACAAGCATATCAACATCTCAATGAAAGAAGTTTTGACGTAGGCGACTGCGTATTTTTACAGCTACAACCATACAACAAATGTCCCTCAATCAATCTAAGAAGGATACTAAATTATCACCCAAGTACTATGGTCCTCACAAGGTGTTGCAAAATATTGGTACTATGGCATACAAATTGGATCTACATGCATCTTCTCAAGTACACCCAGATTTCCATGTTTCATGCTTAAAGAAGGTTATCAGTGACAAGCTCCCAGTTCGAACAATATTTCCAGAACTTGATAAAGAAGGATAAATCATTTTATAGCCTGAAGCTGTCATGGAAGCAAGAAATTGACAGCTACGAAACCAATCAATGTCAGATTATCTCATTAAGTGGAAGAACTTACCCACTGAAGACTCCACATGGGAGGATGAGAATATTGTACAAAATCATCTATAACTACTCAAGTGTTGAGGATAACACTTTTTTTGAAGGAAAAAAGAATGTTAGGTCCCTATAATACTAGTGTAGCCCCCATATTGTTATCGGTTTTCCCTATAGAAGCCCACTATTATTATTATTGTGCACTTACATTATTTTTGTTATGTAGGCTTTGATTATATTGTGACCCCGTAGACTCCTATATATAGAAAGGAGGTATTGTCATTTGTGTCGTCCAAGAATTTTACATTTATGTGATGTAAAGGAGGTTTCCCCCTCGAAGATACTAATTTTCAAGTCGTTGGTCTATATTTTCTTCTATTTTGTGATATGGTTGCATAACATAGAGTATCTTTTGAAAATGCATGTATGTCTCATATTCTACAAATCAAACTTCAACCCTCGTTAGAAAAAATTGAAAATGTGAATCATTCTTCAAACAATCTGAGATACAAGAAAGTTTTTACTAATGCACATGGTTGTATATGTGAAAATGATGTTTTCAACACCTTTACACATTCCTATCATTACAAAATATCTCGAAATATTCTCCATAATGATTTTTTCATCTATGAAAATACAATTCAACAACACTTGGTATCTAGAATTGACACATTATTAAAATGGTTTATGTTATATGAAAAATATTCACCATATATTCAAGTTAACTTCCTTCTTAAAAATTTATATGAAAGGTATAACATAGAAGTATTTATTAGTAATATGGTTTCCACAAATCCTACTTTACTGATGTTAATTTCCAATCCCTTATATTTCAATTAGTCAATAATAAACATAAATTGGAACATAATAAGAGTTGTGATGAAAATAAAACTGAGATATTTTTCTTTCCTATTGAACATGATTATATCACATATTTATCTCCATGTTATTATATGCAAGAATCAATAGGACATGAGTTGCCATATGACTAACCTTGGTACGATTTTAGATAGCTATGAGATGGGAATAAATCAAGAACATGTTGTAGATATTTTTATGTCAGAAAGGTCTTATCAAATGAACATCACACAAAGTACTATGACTTTGTGGAGGATTTGATGGATGAAGTAAAAGAGTATCAACATATTATCATATAAACATCAACTTATTTTTGGGAAGCATATTAAATGATATATCTTCCTCTTTTTCACAATAAGTTAACATGTCACTATTCTAGATAAGCATGGAGCATCGAGGTAAGTGTTAGATTTACAGTTATATGGATAGGGGGGAGGTGAATTAGTATAATATTATTTTACACAATTTTAATCATCCAATCACAATAATACATCAATCACATGAGAGAATTTAACATAGAATATGCGTGGAAACCCATTAGGGAGAAAACCAAAGAATGTCTTTTAATTAATCGATTAATGTAGGAACTAACCTACTATTACAATATTTATAGGAACTCAGCTACAGGAGACACCAAGCTCCTCAAATATTCAAGCACAAAATTCTAGGAGATACCAAACCCCTCATAATTGTCTTTCAAATATATTTTACATCCCATATCCATTTTCATCACATTTTCAAACTAGATCTACCGGAACTCGCATTAATTGTCCTCATTCAAACTCTTTGATATTTTATATTCTTACTTTTCTTTAGTTTAACAAGTATTTGTTAATTATTGGTGAGTTTGTAGTCCTCCTGCACATTTCATAGAACTACACTCCACTTTTCACTCTCTTTACTGGTCTAGATCTCACACAATTACCCCCATACTGATGAAAACGAATTCTGGGGTCTCTTCGTTTTCAATATTTTTTACAAGTCCGATCTTGGGACCTGTGGGTTATGGGTCCACGAAACCCATCTGAGACTTCTCATAGTCTCCTTAACATGATTGCGCAGCACTTTCCATTGATCCAACCACAGTGAAAGACATTTCTCGCCAGGCAGCTACTTCCGGATTGCAGCAAGACCTGTAACCTTGCTTTTATACGTTTCTAAAAAATTATGTGGCTTCGCTCAGCATTCCTTCTTTAGACACAATCCTTAAAACCTCGATGGTGGCACTAGTTGCTTGGTGCCTCTAGTAACTACTTGTACTCCAATTTTTGCATGGAAACTCAACAAAACACTAGTCTCGGCAGTAGCTTGACTTGCAAGTTCCTGCGTGGAATGAATGACAAGAACAAGAATATACAGTCTCATATTTTACCTCCACCATTGTGACATCATTCGCGTCCTTGAAAAACTTCACTACTCGGCACTGTCGACACTCCAGTGTAGATTCCCCACAAACACTTTGATGTCTACAGAGGGAATGTGGTTCTCAATCTCTTCTTCTTCGGTAGTTTCTCGTTGTTCTCTAGAATGGGCTGACAGATCAATTGAATGACATCCAGGTTTTAACAAAAAGGAAAACAAACAAACATTCAACATCATCATCTTCAGAAGCGGCTTCCTTTAACAACATCTTCTCTCATATCTTTCGCATTCGTCTCTCCTTCTAGCCCACTAGCTTCTTATAGAACTCTTTTGCTTTCAGTTCGATTGCCGTTAAATGGTTGTGATTCCGTCACAGCAACATCCTGCATCTCTGTGGATACTTCAACCTTCCCGTTAGAAGACGGTTCTGGAATGGCAGACTCTACGCCTACCTCAGCCATTTCCGTTAGTCTTTGAAGCTTCTAGCTTCTGGAATCGAGCTCTTCAGGAACCCAAATATCAAAGAAAACCATTCAAACAAAAGATACACAGAGATAAATTCACAATGAAGCATTTGCGTATAAATTCACACAAGCACATTTTTATTATTTACAATCTCATGTTACAATTTAAGGCATCTTAGCCTTAATCCAGAATTTCTCCAGCAACTACATTTTGCCCTCTCTCATACGCACAGGTTTTTCTCTTTCCTTCCTTCCTTGATTCTCTCATGAATCCTTCATTTCTTATTATACATACATTCAGATACATTCAGTTTTAACTAAATTTTAACTAAAATTAGTTCAGTAATCGAATCTTGTTCAAGGTTGGCCTGGCTGTCCACGTGGTTGTCCACGTGCCTCTTTCCTCTAATTTTTTTTCACTGAGGTGTCCGGATGCTCCTGCATCAAACTCCCGAGGTACAAAAATTATGACCTCTTGGTCATATGCTCCCGAGGTACAAAAAAATTATGACCTCCTGGTCATATGCATTTCCTTCGCAATTCTACCCATTGTTTCACTTCGTCAGTGGAACTGCCTTCTGTGAGTTGCAACCAAACCTCTGCCATAGCAATTCATCCCTGCTACTAGATGCCCTACCAAGCTTCTCTGCTGATCTTAGTCCTCTCGGCATCTCCGCGGTTCTCTCCTCTTGAACCAATTGAGCACTCCTGCTCCAGGTTTGCTGCAATCTTCTCACCTTCACAAAATAAATTTAAAAAAAAAACTACAAGCTTAAAAATATTCAACAAATTGTACCTCTTCTTTCTTTGTACCTCTTCTTTCTTCACATGCAAAAAAAAACTCCTCTCCGTAGGAAATCTTTTCCCGCTCTGATACCACTTTGATGAAAATGAATTCTGGGGTCTCTTCGTTTTCAATATTTTTTACAAGTCTGATCTTGGGACCTGTGGGTTATGGGTCCATGAAACCCATCTGAGACTTCTCACAGTCTCCTTAACATGATTGCGCAGCACTTTCCATTGATCCAACCACAGTGAAAGACATCTCTCGCCAGGCAGCTGCTTCCGGATTGCAGCAAGACATGTAACCTTGCTTCTGCACGTTTCTAAAAAATTTTGTGGCTTCGCTCAACTTTCCTTCTTTAGACACAATCCTTAAAACCTCGAAGCCAGCACTGGTTTCCTGGTGCCTCCAGTGACTACTTGTACTCCAATTTTTGCATGGAAACTCAACAAAACACTTGTCTCGGCAGCATCTTGACTTGCAAGTTCCTACGTGGAACGAATGACAAGAACAAGAATATACAGTCTCATATTTTACCTCCACCATTGTGACATCTTTCGCGTCCTTGAAAAAGTTCGCTACTCAGCCCTGTCAACACTCTAGTGCAGATTCCCCACAAACACTTTGATGTCAACAGAGGGAATGTGGTTCTCAATCTCTTCTTCTTCAGAAATTTCTCGTCGTTCTCCAGAATGGGCTGACAGATCAACTGAATGACATCGAGGTTTTAACAAAAAGGAAAAAAACAAATGTTCAATGTCATCATCTTCAACAGTGGCTTCCTTTAACAGCATCTTCTCTCACAGCTTTCGCATTCGTCTCTCCTTCTGGCCCGCTAGCTTCTTATAGAACTCTTTCGGTTTCAGTTCCATTGCCCTTAAATGGTTGTGATTCCATCACAGTAACATCCTGCACCTCCGTGGATACTTCAACCTTCCCGTTAGAAGATGGTTCTGGAATGGCAGGCTCTATGCCCACCTCATCCATTTCCGTTAGTCTTCGAAGCTTCTAGCTTCTGGAATCGAGCTCTTCAGGAACCCAAATATCAAAGCAAACCATTCAAACAAAAGATACACAAGGATAAATTCACATTGAAGCATTTGTGTATAAATTCACACAAGCACATTTTTATTATTTACAATCTCAGGTTACAATTTAAGGCATCTCAGCCTTAATCCAGAATTTCTCTAGCAACTACATTTTGCCCTCTCTCATACGCACAGGTTTTTCTCTTTCCTTCCTTCCTTGAAACTCTCATGAATCCTTCATTTCTTATTATACATACATTCAGATACATTCAGTTTTAACTTAATTTTAACTAAAATTAGTTCAGTAACCGAATCTTGTTCAAGGTTGGCCTGGTTGTCCACGTGCCTCTTCCCTCTAATTTTTTTCACT
Organism: Pinus tabuliformis; assembly: GCA_031772625.1. NCBI lineage: Eukaryota > Viridiplantae > Streptophyta > Pinopsida > Pinales > Pinaceae > Pinus > Pinus tabuliformis. Next base: position 15,464,432 of record CM062819.1, on the reverse strand, counting down.
GAGGTGTCTGGATGCTCCTGCATCACCTACTCACGTATTTTTCACGCTCGTCACAATTAGTTTTATTTAAAATCCAATTCATATTTATATGTGGCTCCACCATTAATTTCTTGTTACTTGATATATCCCTTCTGTCAAACCACTTGGAAACATAGGCACTTAAGCCATTTTAAATCTACATGACCATACTATCTGACCATGTATTTTATTGGAACCATGATAATTATAACGTTGACCTTTCATACCAAATATTAGAATTATGATATCCTCCTACCAAAAACCTTAGCCCTTGACGCTCAAAAGATAAGTTAGAAGAGCATACAACCATGTTTTAAGATCATGGTCTTAACTTATTTCTCTAATTAATCTAGATTCAGGGTCATTTATTGAAGTCTCTCTTTGAACACACCAGATACACAGATATTGAGAAACTCTTTAAACCCTTTAGCTATAAATTCTAAACCATTAAACTCCCATGGCCACATGTTGTGACCTCGTTCCTAACACATCACTTTTATATACTATAATTGTGAATGTTTTTCTACCGGTAATTTAGCTCCAAGTGCTAAAATGTTACGAATTCATGACTGTGTGTTGTGACCTCAATCCTAACATACCACTCTAGTAGATACATCTATAGCTGACATATTTATCCAAATTACCTATAGTTGATAGCATTTTTGTCCTCATACTAGGACATTCCACAATAGGATGCTTTACTATTGGTCCATTATGATACCTTGGTATAGAGCCCACAAGGAATGAGCCCTTGTATGGAGCCCATAAGGACTGAACCCTTATATGGAGCCCATAAGAACTGAGTGCTTATATGAGGTGAGCCTTGGTATGGAGCTCACCACTTCTGGAGGATATATCTTATAAAGAGAAGGAAGGAGAACCATCCATTGAAGGATAGGATATGGATCCACATGGTCAAAATTATCCATTATGTTTCTTAGCAGACCAATTGTCTTCATCCATTTTGAATAAAGAGTCAGTGTTTCCCATTATCTATCTTGTTTCTTATTTTTTTCCATTGTGCATATATTTATATTGATGAATGAATGAAACATAGTTTATGTTTATTTATATTCTAACCATATCTTTCGATTGATGTAGGTAGAAACAACCTCTTAATTAAGTGGAATTTCTCTCAATCATTCAATAGAATCTATACCACATTTATGACAACCAATTTTCCAACTTGGTTACCCAGTATTACACATTTTTTACTTATTCATGAGTCATGGATGAGATTTTGAGAGGATTAAGTGGTGAAATAACTTTTGAAGAACCATTAGGATCCATCTGAGTAATTAATAATTTTCCTCCTTTCCGTCTTGACCAAAAATTTCAAATCACCAAGGTAGGTCTTCTAATCAAAAGTTATGACAATTGTAAGTTATGTACCTTTCAAAGCCCTAAATTATAGATTATCTAGATGGTTGAACTTTATCTTGATATGTATCTAAAATTTAATCACTTCTGAATTTGAAATTTTGGCATGTAGTGATCTAGTATGTCTTCTTTGCAACTCCACAAGTCTGAAAAAAATTAATATACCAAGTGCAAGTTATGGAAACCTTTCCAAAACTTGTTGATATTTTACCTATTCCCAAGAGTGGGATTGTATATTGTTGGAATTATGGCTAATGTGTTGTCCTTGATGTCAACATGGATGTCAACTTGTCACCATGGTTGTGTTCCATTCTTATCTCATTGCAGACTTGATGCGCCTAGCTAGGTTATGGATGGATGATGATTCTTAATAATTGTACAAGTACAACATAAGCAAAGGAAGTGTATTGATAAGTTTCATTTGAGATATATTGAATAATTTTTAGTTTGAAAAACCATACCCGACTCCTATGAGACAAAGTCGCATACATACACGTGTATCCATAACAATAGTCACATACACGACTCTACACATGGAAATTAAAAAATCGTGAGTGTTTTCCATGGTAATCTCCCAAGGTTTTCAGTTGTAATGACTATTTGATTCCGTCAAACAATTTCCATCAACAATCCCATGGAATGGCCTCTTGTATTAGTCAGGAAAAAATGTTATAAAAGGAGAAGGATATTGAGTAGTAGGGTGTGAAATTTTCTAAGTTGCTTGTGATGTGTCTCAAATAGGAGTGCACCAGAATGTAAGGGGGAGGCCCAAATCTGTCTATTTATTGAATAATCTGATGGAGATCTAACAAAGATCATTATGCTTGGTATGTCTTCTAATATTATTGTTTGTAAGAGTAGATATAATTGTTTGATCTGAATATGTGATGATATAGATCTAATGTATTTGAGGTTAAACTAAAGTATGAATGAAATGGTTGTATCAAACATATGTTGTATGCAGAACATAGGACAAAGACATACAAAATTGATGTGAATAATGCTACTATTTGTATTTTATCTTCATGGATGTATATTGTTGATGCCTTTTTGAATATGTTGTTTCTTGTCTTCTGTTTTTTTGATGTTCACATTATGCAAAGACTGATGCAATCATAAGTATGGAGGGTTTGGTTTATTGATTTTTAGTCATAGATGTTTAATGATTATTTTTTCTAAGATATGCATGCAAAATTTTCCTATGAATACCATGTGCATAAGTGGATATGACTCTGAACACTAACATATACTTTTTGAGTAAACGAAGTCTCGTTAATATTGCTACTTGTTGTTGAATCTAGTTATTGTTGTTTGTTGTCTGATGAATATCAAGGCTTGATAAAGTTGCTATTATGTATGGGTTTCTATCGAGTTTCATTTTAAGATGTACATGTGGTTGTATTACATAGAAATCATGTATATATGTAGGATTATTTAATAATACTCACATTTACCTTCTGATTTGGTATTGGACATTGTTTGGGTTTGACAATTGTTGTCACCTGTCATTCAATCTTATAGTTGTGTCAAATGGCCCTATTTTTCCTTCCTAGTATAGGGAAGGATGGGTGCAACCTTGGTGTTCCAAAGGGAAAACGAACAGGGAGAGCCTAAGTCCTAAAGCCATAAAAGAGGGCCGAGATTTTGGAGAGCAAAATCACAAGGGAGGCCAAAAATGAAAGGGGGTCGAAATATCAGGAGCTAGTATCAAAAGGACCAGCAAGTAGTGTATCAGGATTGTGGGATATAGGAGGAAGGAATAAGGATACCTCAGCAGTTTATTATAAAAGCGGGCCTCAAATGGCATATCAGAGCATCAACATCTTAGGACCCGATATAGGAAGGAGAAGACTTCATAGCAGAATGGTATCGGGATCTTAGAGTTTCATAACTCCTTAGAAATTGAAATTCTTTAAACAGTCCCGAGGTTTCCAAGAAAAATAAATACAAAGGAAATCATTGAAAATACAAGGACCCGAGGGCTTTTTTCTCTCTCTCCTTTGAAGAAGACACATGGAAGTTAGTGATTGGCCTCGAGAAGCATACATGGATGACGACGTCAATATGACGTGGTCATATAGTGGATACGAGGATGCTGGTTTTGACATTTTTGGGGGCCTAATGGGGAAAATCTGGATGGCACATGTCACCACTTAGGAGGTGGCATGTGGAGATGATCATCTCAGTGTGACGTCATCTCGGAGGTTGGAATTTTAGAAGAAAGAGATTTCGTAAACTTTGTTTAAATTTATTTATAAAAAATTCTGATCCGATGTAGGGGCTCTGATGCTTTTGGCATTTGATCATGAGAATTCAGAGGATGAAGGGCATAGAAAGAGTGGAGCACCCAGGTGCTATGTAGAATCTCAGAGGTCAGAGTTTTTGGAACCCCTTTGAAATTGCATTTTTGAAAATGCAGCAATGAGATGAGCTCCAACGAGGAGAGGCACTTGGTCGCAAGCATTCAAAAGAACCAAGGGAAAAGAATGAATATAAAGGGAGATAGACTGTTGAAATGAGCTCCAAGGCTTTAGCACCCAAGTACTAAGCCTATGGTCACAACACCCAGTCATATAGGGGAGAAACAGTAAGGGGGGCAAACTCAAAAGGGGGGTGAAATCATCGGAACTCTGTGAATTCATAAGACTTCTCTAATATGATGAAGTAAGGCTCCAATGTTATAGTGCTCAAGTATTGTACTGGTGGTCCCAAGTAGCGGTCCCATGGAGGTAAAACAAGAGGGGCACTAAGAGCAAAGGCGCTAAGAGCATCTCTATGATATAATTTCGTAACGTTTGTTTCAAATCGAGTTACGATGGATGAAGGCTACGATACTGCAGCCCCTAAGCACTATACTGGTGTTCATAGGAAGTGGTTATATGTTGTATGAGAAATAAGGAACTAAGCACAGAAGGGTTGAGGCATCAAAAATTGGATTTTCGTAATGAAATTTTAAATAAAGTTACGATGCACCTCGGCTCCAAAATTGCACCATGGAAATGTTAAGAGATGTATTGGGCTATGATAGTGTACCATATAGGTAATAAAGGGATGGATGGGTCGGAAGCTATGTCAGAGGTCACTTTCAACGCCACCACACCTGATCACGACCAACTCCAGGAGGGAAAGTTTCAAGCTATTAAAGGGAGAAAGAGATAGGTGAACTAGCTGGTAATCATGGAGGGATACCATGGCCAGATGAGAGGAAATGAGAGGAATTGGCATTTGATATATTTTGTTGTGTCCATCATGATATCTCGCATTTCTCATGTTTAGTTATTTTGTAAATTTTGTACATTTTCAAGAAGAGAATCAGATATGTTTTCTAATCATTAGGCCATTCACATGCTTAGATAATTATATCGTTCAAAGCACTATAACATTTAAAGATATTTTGTAAGTTGTTTTGTTTTTCTTCTTCATATAAAAAGAGGGAAGAAACTCATTAGAAAGGTTCTGAAAAAAAAAATTCAGGAGTCTGGAATTCTATTTTTTCAGAGGTTCTGAGTTTTGTTATAGAGAAAGAGGTTCAAAATTTTGGTTTGATTTCTTGTTCATGAGATGGTAATTGTTATACAAATTTCAATAGTGTTTAACCTGTTGTAACATATTTGGTTTTGATAAGTTAGTTTTTTTTTTTTTTTACAAAAAGAGGGTATAAAAAAATAGAATAAAAGAGTGAAAATGCAATAAAAATTATGAAAAGCAAACCCCATGAAAAGAAAAAACAATTGTATAAGTGAGAAAATTTAAATGGCACTAGAAAAGGATAATATTTGCATTAGAAATAAATTAGGGTTTTTGTGTGTAGCTTGTTTAAATGCCACAACCTAATATTTTGGTTTGAATCATACAGTTTAACCATGATCAAATCATTTAAATTTTTGTCTCTAGATTAAAGAATAAGTTCACAAAATTGTTTAATATTGGTTGAATATGAATTAGATAAGATAGAATTAGGAAGAATAAAATGACCGCTAGATCAAATGCGCCTATTCAATAAATTAATTCTGCTTTAATTAGAATTTAATCATGTTTTGAAGGGTGATTAATTATATGAAATAAAGTTATGAAATGATTTTATTCCAAAGTCACAAAACAACAAAACTTCATTGTCGCCAAGCACTATTGAGCAGCTTATTTTCAACGGCGATCCTTTTCCCCGCTCAGATCAACGGTGGGGAAGTCATTTCACACCCCCTTCCCCTGTTTCATGTTAACGGCAAGGAGGGGGTCCGAAAAGTGGTATCCTTTCGATGGGCCCCTTGCGACATGTCATCCCCTCACAACTTCACAGCCCCCTCTCAATACCGCTTACTACTACCCCGCCCTCCCCCCCCCCAAACCCGCTCATCCTGCTCATGTTAACACGTCATCCCACCAACAGTTATGCCATCACTTCTCGCAGATTCCCTCTGCTAATCATATTCGGCCACTTGTCCGTACCCATTGCTACATTCCTGTTATCATTTGCCCATTACACTCTTGTCCATTACTAGGCTCCCATTTTCCATTAATGCTCCTAAAATCCTGAGTATATTTGTATCAAATTGTTTTTGTCTTAATTATAAAATTTTGTCTTAAAATATTTTTGTCTCAAAGTGCTTCATTTGATATTAAAATTTAATGTAAAATAACTAAAATAAAAGTGTTTTTTTAAGATAAAAGATTTCTTTTGTCTTAAAAGAATGTCTTAAAAATGTCCTTCATTTAAAAATGTCGTTCGTGTAATAGTGTATAATACATAGATTTATTTTAAAAAAATATGTATTGTTTTGAGTCTAATTATAATAACACAGTTTAACAAAGGAACTCTATGTTAATATGGTATTGCATTTATTTTATTATATTGGGTTTATAATGGGAGTAAGGGAAGAAGAAATAAGTTATTTATATTGAGTTGAAATTATATCTAATTTATTTAAGTAAAAAGAAACCATGTAATTTTTTAAAATTTTATATTTATTTTTGTAGGGATAGTACTTTTCAATTTTAATATCTTCTTATTAACCAATAAAAATACATTAAATTAGTTATATATGCATTATTATAAAAATACATTAAAATAGTTATTACCAAATATCACTTTGTGATGTTTTTATCTTATTATTTACGATGCTTTTTATTTTATCATTTATTAATTTTAATGTGAAAAATAATAATAATAATAATATAAATAGTTTAAAAATATATATATTAATAAATCCAAAAATACATAATAAAAATTAGAGCCTGGCCTTACGACGATTCACTGACATTTTAGTCCCAGATTCCAACTCCCACGATATGTTGTAGATCAGCTCGTTCTTGCTTGTGGTACTCACAACAGTTGTTTCTTACTTTAGGTTTTCAATTAAAATGAACTTTTTCTAATTATTTTAAATATAGTTTATTTCTAAATTATATTAAATAAAATATAATACTATTTTAGTTTTATTTATTAAATTAAATTAAATTAAAGTTAGTTAAATGAAAATATTAATTTATATTGTAAAATTTATTTTCTATTTTTAAATAGGGGTACGGTATAAAAGTCACAAATTTTGTTTAAGAAATTTTTTTTTTTTTCAAAAATCTGATCAAAAGATTGTTTGAATTGCATTTTTTATGGTAGAAATGGATTCAACACCATTAAAAATTTCTAAACACCCAAAATCTTCAAGTTTAAGAGATTTCTCAAAATTTCTACCAAATTTGAATTTCCACTGTGCCTCAATAGACAACTTAAAAAATATAATACAATTTTATTTATTTATTTTATCAACAAAAATCATTTATACTATTTAATAAATATTACTTTAATTATCAAGATGAAGTCTTAAAATATTTAAGGATATATGTTATGTCTTTGGTTCAATACATTAATATCATTTATTGGTTCAATACATTGCACCATTTATTATTTATTTTGAAAGGTGGTTTCAAAATATATTAAATAAAAGTAGTTGCACTTTTTAGTTTCATTTTGTAAGAGTTGAATGACCTAACTACGGTATTTATATTATTATTATTAAAGTAAATTAATAATATTTTTATTAATTATAAATAACAAATTATAAGCATAATGTTTTCTCTAACTTAGTGGTTTATTATTGGGGAATTTAGATAGTGAGATAGTTATATATCCAAGAAATCACTAACGTTTATGAAGAAGAGGAAATTTCAATTAAATCCCTTAGAGTGCCTAGTGATGGTAGGCCTTTCTCGTGAGCGAGGATGACTTTTATGTGAGCCAAACTAAGTGCCATGTCCCAGTGTTTTTCTTGGAGATCATCTAACTATACAGGTATCTTTCATTTTGCCTCATTCATCTCAAGGACATTACCCAAGAGATATTTCATATGCCAGTACAACTTGATGGTGTATAAGTATTGATTCTGTCGACCCCTGGTGTGGCCAGTATTTGGCACCTAGTTAGCTATAGAACTCACAACTTCAACATCACTGAATTCGTCTCTATCAATGGTATGCAAATGAAAACAACAAGCAACAAAGTGAAGATGAAGTTGAGCTCTAGAGCTACCCTCCACCCTACTTGAGTAGCCTCTTCAGCTTCAAGCTCGCTATCTAGGCATGTTGACGCAACGAATGTTCGCTATGCCAACAAGGGGAACTAACCCGATCGCAAACCCCAATTAGATCTGCTTTCGTTTGGAATGGCTAGTTCCAATGGGTTTTAAAGGATCTCGTAAACTGTTATAGGTGTTGAAAGATTGCTTATTGGAGGAAGACTTCAATTAAATCAACAAAAGAAACAACTAACCTATATGTATCAAATCCTATCTACACTAATTCTAACTACTTATGCTAATCCTAACTATTCTAATCTATCCTGCATGAGCATAACAAAAGGAGATTAAACACCACATATAGATTCCAAGTCCAAATGTATCAATTACTGGTTCACAAATGAACAAGACTATATTAAACCTTAATTGCAATCTAATCACTCATACAGGAATACACATTCCTTTCCATACAAATAAAACTTGCTACTGATGTTTAACAAGGTTTCGAATCAGCAACCGCTCATGAATTAACCATGGTAACAAATTATATTTGAATAATCAAGACTAGTCATGAACTGTCTGTTATCAATATGCACAAAAACAAAACATATTTATATTTTTGCCAGTGACAACACCCTGTTTCTAAACACATGAAAGAAAAGGAAAATAAATTTGAAAAATGCTCTTTCTCAACCAAACAGTGTTCTTTATTAGCACAATAAATCAAAATCTCTTTCTGCCCAAAAAAAGGTCATCCCTCCATCTCCAGGGGTAATACTTATGCAGGAAGAAACTGACCCTCTGTATCCCCCTGACCCTCCATCTTCCTGGCTTATTCAATATACAAATTAAAATATACGGATGTAGAACGGTCTGTCAAACTGCCGACACCTTGAGGCTACATTTGCTGGGGCATTTTTATTTTCTGGGGCAAATGAAACGATGTCAATCAAAAGAGGGTGACTGCGTGTCATCTCTTTGCACCTGTATGGAACGGACATTATTTCCTATTATTTCATGAAGGAAACTGAAGACACTACGCTCATCATCCCACATCTGGCATGATTTAAGGTGTATCTGGAGGTAATAACATCTTGATGGATTAGCGTTGTCATGAGTGCTTCCACTAAACATAGAGCGTGCCTCCATTATGCACTATGGTGGTTCGTATCCCTTTCTTGCAGAGTATGTCTTTGCAATATCGACATCGGTGGTGCAGAGGTGTCGTCTTGATATAAATCGCATTTATCCATTATCAGGTCCACTCGAACTCGCCTTTCTTCTCTTGGTCCTCACCTGCAGAAATAGTTCATATTAGCTATGATTATGAGAAATATGACAGACATGCCCACAAACAAACTTTGCCTTCAGTCACAGTTTCCATTTAATCTCACAATGCAGAGCAACCGTAATTACTAAGCCGTTGAACCTGGACCATTCATTTTATCATATTTTCCTTTAAAAAACCCAGACCACAACACTATATCGGGACACATGGGAATACACGAGAAAACCCGCAGCCGAACCATAAGGCTGGACTTCAAATACTATGCACCCGGGTCTATAGTTATCGTCGGGTCCGCTCATCGCCCCTTCGCATATCGCATGTCGCTTTACTGTCGTCGACTGCCGATTGCGATTTGCGATTGGGGGAAGCGGACCCGAAAAATATATATGTTGTGCTTAATAGTCCCAGCGGGTCCGCCATATCGCATCACACCTTACGTACAAGCCTTGGGTTCCACTGATTGCGATATGCGATAAGCCAGACCCGAAAATATATATGTTGCGGTTAATGATCCCGGCGGGTCCGCCATATCGTGAAATGTTTGAAGCTTGGGCCTATATACTGGTTGAGAGCGCCGATTGCGAGATGTGATGCGATCGGAGACTTGATCGCATCACAGTTATTCATGGGAGATGGACCTTTAGCCTTTGCCAATGCGAAAAGCGATATGCGATGGAGGCATGGACAAGCGATTGCGATAAGCGATGAAGGCATGCATTGAGAGATGTGTAAAGACCGAGGAAGTGTGAAAGGGTAAGTTATGCATATTTGTATAGTATTTCTATTATCAAAGCATTGATATAGAAATAAGGACGTGATAGAAGGTTTTGAGGGTTGATTCCATATACACCCATAGTAAAGAGTGGGGGTTGGTTATATGTGTGGGCATAGAGTACCATGAATGTTTATGAGGATTGAGAAAAGTCTCGATGAAAGCACATGAATGAAGGGCTAGACTGGGTTATAAACAAGTCATTCCGCAAAGATTTATAAAGGGGGCATGATCATTCAGCTTAGAAGACATAATTCCATGTAACAACTCCAGTTAGAAACGAAAGGTCAAATGTCTAGGGGACCCATTCAAATTTGCCACTAGAGCAGGTTTTAATAGGGTGGTGGTTGTGGCCACAACAAATGGCGAACCGCTGGGCGAATCAGTTACCTTTGTTACCAAATAAGCCTTGGATCAATAGAACATCAGGGTGTTAAGATAAAATTGAAATACAACTGTATAGACGGACAGGCATGGGTTCCACTTCAGCATTAATCACTTCAGGCGGGATAAAGACAAATAGCTTCTACTTACTGATAGAGTTTTGACAGTCATTCTCCAATGGTAGTATTATGGGATTTATTGACCTTCCTTTACCTGTTTTCTACTTTCAAAATCCTTTCGGTGCCATCTCTGGTCTGTCAATACCTTTTTAGGTGTGTACCTCAGCTCTTTATTGCTCATCAAACTTGATGTAGATATGTTTATCTACACTATATGTAAGAATTTCTTTTTAATGCTATACTTTCGTATGATCGAATGGAGCGTAGTCATGGATCATGCCATATTTTTAAACCGCTTAAGCAAGGTTGGGCTTGTTGTGTCAACCGGTACTTTGAGTCCATCAATAGTCCCTACTCCAATCGGCTTCCCAAACAACCTATCCTTCCACATTGGCACAAGGACTCAAAATTTCCTTTTCTTTTAAATAAGTCCTTCCAGTTTCAGGCACAATGACTAGAGCACAATTGGATTTGCCACAGGATAAGTGATAGTGAGCTTAGCCCACGAAAGGAGTTTACTTGTAAATGACAGATATTGGAGGTTTTAGTGTGGTGGATGGAACCAATGGAGAATTATTGTAAACCTTATAGGCCTGGATGGGATTTTAAAAATACAGCATTCCAACATGCCATTCCAGTTGTGGTTACACATTTTTCGTTTTATAAAGATGCCCCTACATGCTCCGGGTATCCAGGTTATCAACAGATCCTACCTAGTTCCCAACAGATGCCAATGAGTGGCTCTGATTTGAATTTCACCGCTGATTTTACAGTTCTCATAGGCTCATTGAAAGTTTGCTTGATTTGCAAGGTAACGACAAATTTAGGATTGGAAGACTCATCAGCAGGTTACCGAGGGAGGCAAAAAGTTGAAGGTGGGGAATGAGGGCAATCTGAAGAGAGTTATAAAGGTGAAAATGTGACTAAAGGACCGAAATCAATTGGCTGAAAAGGACTGAAATTCAAAACAAAAGGAACATAAACTTTACGAAAAAGACAAGGACGGACGGGACGAAAATATAATTTAAGCTAACAGCAAAAATAAATGAATCCTAACCTACTCAAGAGGTAACCACCATGTGGTGGCTACTGGAAGTATCTCTTAAGATGTTGGCCATTAATAGGGAGTTTCTCAGTTTCTCCCTGTAAAGTTTCCAATCTGTAAGTTTCCTGACCAATTTTTTCCTTAACTTGGAACGGGCCCAGCCATAAGTGTTGGAATTTCTTATGCTTACCTTTTGGCTCAGTCAACTTGTCCCATTTCAAGACTAGCTCTCCTACTTGGTAATCTTTATCTCCTGCTAGATGGTGATCAAACCATCTGTTCACAATCATTTGGTGGTTTCTACGTTTATTTTTGGCTTTGTCTCTCTATTCCTCCAACATCACTAGTTGGTTGATCCTTTTTTGAAGTAAGGTTGAAGGGGTCCCTCTCGAAGCTTGGGAGAGCTGTAAAGAGGGAAGGGTAATGTTAGGAGGCAAGATGGCTTCCTGTCCATAGACGAGGAAGTATGGGGAGTTTCCTAATGCTACTTTTGGGGTGACCCTATCGGCCTAGAGGGCGTTTGTTAGAGCGTTTCGCCAGTTCCTCTGGTTGTCGGCGACAAATTTACGAATTATGCGGATGAGGTTTTTATTTGAGGACTCTGCAACTCCATTTCCCTGGGGGTAATAGTTTGATGCATACCTTATGCAAATTTATTTATCGATAGAAAATTCAGTCAATTTTAGTGATGAAAAGTAAGAAGCATTATCAAATATGAGAGCGTCATGTATGCCAAACCTGTTGATAATAAATTTCTCAATAAAAGATATTACCTCGTCTTCGTTAACCTTTCGAAGCGAGATGGCTTCGGTCCATCTAGTGAAGTAGTCGGTTGCCGTGAGTATATACTTATGCTACTGTGAAGAGTTCGGAGTGATCTCACCTATGACATCTAGGCCCCATTGCTGGAACAGGCGATAAATCATAACGGGCCTGAGGGGAACGGCTGGATTTCTTTCTCGTCCTACAGCAGTTTGACATACCTTTTATTTCCGAGCATAGGCATGCGAGTCTCTGAACACTATGGACCAATAATATCTAGCTCTTAATATTTTGTGAGCAGTGGTCTCTCCTCCATAGTGACCACCTGCTGGGCCGTCATGAATTTCTTTCAAGACATGATCGACATCATCCTTTTCCAAACAGCTCAGCCAAACTCCATCATAATTTTTTCTGTATAATGTGTCATTGGCCAAGTGATACTGATTAGATTTCAATATGAGCGCTCTCCTTCATGATGCATCCATGTGCTCAGGACATGATCCCCATGTTAAATAAAATCGTATGTCGTAATACCACGACTCAGGGTCCAAAGGGACTTCCAACGTCTCGCGTTCACACATCAGCGTCTCATTAATCCATAGTGGCTCCCCCCTTAATTCTACTTGTGCATTATGTATGCTCTGTGCTTCTGGTTCTTCGGATTCTCCTTCTTTATCCCCCAAGGTTTCTGTCGTGAGCTCACACAATCCCTGCCCTCAAACTATCTTCACCGGCTTAATCTCAAGGTCTTATTCTTGAAGGGCAGTTATCCAATTCCCTCTCCGTTCACCCATTTCTTTTTGTACAAAGAGGGTTCTTATAGCAGGGTGGGGAACGATTACTTTAGTCTTGGCATTTAATAAATAAGGTCGGAAATGTTTTACGGCTTTAAAAACCACAAAACCTTGTTTCTCCATGTCTGGGTAGTTCAGTTCTGCTCCCTGAAGATTAGAGCTCATATAAGAAATAGGGACTTCGTTGCCATCATCATTTTTTTGGGTGAGGATTGCAACATATGAAACATCAGAAGCGAAAGTGTACAAGAATAATTCCTTGTCGAAATTGGGGCTAACCAACACAATGGCTTCTACGATGGCCTCCTTAATTCGCTGAAATGATTTCTTAGCTTCATCACTCCACCTATACGCAACGTCTTTCTTCATCATTAGCTGCATGGGACACACTATTTCTACCAAACCTGAAATGAATTTCCTAATGAAATTAGTTTTCCCAAAGAAAGATTGCATTGCCCTTTTATTTGCAGGGGGTTGTATTCTCATGATGGTCTCTATTCTTTCAGGATCAATGACAAACCCTTCTTTAGAGAGGATATGACCCAGTAGTTTCCCTTCTGTAACTGCGAAGACGCTCTTCTTGGGATTCAACAATATTCTGTATCTTCGGCATCTTTCGAACATCTGTTTCAGGTGAATAAATATGATCCCTTTTGCAATACGAATACACAGTAATGTCATCCATGTACACTACTACTGATCTGTTAATCAGTCCTCGGAAAGCTATGTCCATAACTCTCTAAAATGTGGCGCCCACATTAATAAGCCCAAATGGAATTTTACGGTATGCGTAAGTGCCCCATTTAGTGTTGAAGGTTGTCTTAAGTTGATCTCCATTCAATACCAACACTTGATTATATCCTGAAAAACCATCCAATAGGGACAACATTTCAGACCCAGAAACGCACTAAAGAATGTGTTCCATAGAAGGGACAACACAGTTATCTTTCTGCGATGCTTTATTCAGGTTTCTGAAATCGATACATAACCTGATGTCTCCATTTTTCTTTCTTACTGGCAGGAGATTGGCTACCTAGCAGGTGTGCTTGACATGAAAAATGATTTTGGCATCCAGCACTTTGTTTAATTCTTTCTTCACCAACAGTTCCAGGCTTGGATGCATCTTGCGAAGCTTTTGTTGGTATGGCTTAACATCCTTCTCCAACGGAATCACATGTTGCATAATGCTAGTATCGAAGGTTTTTAAGTCGCCATATGTTCATGCAAAGACGTCATTTTACTCTTTAAACAGCTTAACAAATGCAGCCTTTCTCGTGGAGAGCATCCCAAGCCCAAATTAACAATTTTCGGGTCTTCTTCGGTTCCAAGGTTGACCGATTCATACTTCATGGATGAGCTATGCATTTTGTAGTTAGTTGGCTTCTTAAATTTATCATGCAGGTCATACAGGTGCTCCATCTTGACAAAAGACTTGGGAATTATATTGAGCTGCTCCTTTTCCTCATCTTCACTCCCATTCATAAGCTTGTCATGCTCTTTTTCATCAATGATTGTGTTTTTGAATGTTTTTCCACCATGCAGGAACTCAAGGATTTACTCATCACCTTCGAACACTTGGCAATTTGAGATGTTATCAGCCACGAATGGTCTAAAAATCAATTCAACGTAACATTTATTCTTGTTTAGTCTAAGATCACACAAAAGTTTCGCAGCCATACCAGCCATCAGATTGGCATCTTAGTTTTGCCCTCGAGGTATGTATGTGATATTAAAAGAATCAAAATTGTCAATTAAGCTCCATACCTCATGTTGGTATCTTACCAGGTGTGGCGAATTGCAGTGTATCCTTTTCCTTACCTGGTCCACAATTATTTGTGAGTCACCAAAAACTTTAAGATTTTTTACCTTCATATCAATGGCTTTTTTCAGGCCCTGCAGCAAGCCTTCGTATTCTGTCGTGTTGTTGGTGCATGCGAACTCCAACTGGCTGGCCATCAGATGTTGGTTTGCTTGCGGGTCAATGAGAATTCTCCCAGCACCTGCACCTTCAAGGCAATTAGACCCATCAAAGTAGAGTGTCCAGAAAATATAATCTAATGTTACATTAAATGAACTACTTCCTATGAAATTGGTCCTATTATCTACTATATTGCAAGGTGGCTCATCAGTTAGACTATGGGGGAGAGCTTCCAACTGTGTGTTTGTCACAATTTCCTCAACTGTCTCTGCATGGAATTCTCTGAAACAAGTTTCGATGCCACAAACGTCGAAACTATAATTCTCAAGGATAGCGTTGGTAAACATTACAGCTTCATTGGGGCCATTTAGTTCCATCACCTCATACTTCATGTATCTTTCTCAATCAACTCTCAGCATATCACCTTTTCCCTTCTGAGGCAGCAAGAGATGGGACCAATCAGTTGAGAAATATCCATTCAGTTTTGTTGACCAGTCCCTACTAAGTAGCATTCCATAAGCCTCGAGTATGTCGACTACCACTATGTTAATGACTTGTGTATATTGTGGTTTGGTAGCCATCCAAACCAACACATCTTTCAATTCCCCAATTACTTTCACATTCATTCTATCCAATTGCATAATTCAAGTTCCAGTTTTCTCAGGTATCGCGTGAAGTCTTTTAGCAACAGCGTAAGGCATAACAGTGGACAAGGCACTGGAATCTACCAAGCAATTGTGTACTATAAGAGCCCTATCCTAGGGTCTTCTAATAGATCTATTTCTGATGAATTTAAATGCAATAAGAGGAAATAGTTTACTTTCTTACAATACTTTTAAACAAATAAAACTTTACCATTTACATTCTAATCCTTATAACTTATGGCGAACATTTCATTTTAATAAATTTACATGAGTAATCTATAGAGGAATACCTGTACCAGTGGCTGATGGAGATGCCTTTTATCTGTTGCTCCTATTGAACGCTCCTCTTAACTAACCCAACTGGATTTACCTCCCAGCCAACTAGGAAATAATTCCTAGCCCAGGAAACCTCCACAGGTTCCCTAGCCCTCTAAGCCCAAGTCCAACCAGATGTAGTGTGTGTGTCGAAGATGACTGATCCAGACCAAGATGAACAATAATTCCCTCCTCTCAACAACCCAAGAAACCTCCATAGGTTCCTAAGGCTCCAAAAATCACAGAAAATCCTAAAATCACAGCCAGCCCAAATCACAGCCAATCCCCAAAATCAAGCAAGACCCCACCTCCCTTTTTCTCCCTTCCCCCTTCCCTTTTGTACCCTCCATCTCTTCTCCATCTCAACCACCTCCCATTAATGTCATTAACTTCTCATCCATCCTTACAGTTGACTTCTCTTCTCCCAAGTAAAGCTGGGAGTGCATTTGGAAATGTGACATGGATATAAAATTGGGAAATTAATGGGAGAGGACCATGTCTTCTCCCAAGTAAATATGAAAGTACATTTGGGAATGTGATATGAATATATATATATATATATATATATATATATATATATAATTAAATGGAGAGGACTATGTCTTCTCCCAAGTAAATGTGAGGGTACATTGGGGAACGTGAGATGAATATATATATTGATAATTAGTTGGAGAGGACCATGTCTTCTCCCAAGTAAATGTGAGGGTACATTAGGGAATTTGAGATTTAATTAAATGGAGAGGACCATGTCTTCTCCCTAGTAAATGTGAGGGTACATTGGGGAATGTGAGATGAATATATATATATATATATCGATAATTAGTTGGAGAGGACCATGTCTTCTCCCAAGTAAATGTGAGGGTACATTAGGGAATGTGAGATGAATATATATATTATTTGAATAATGGAAGGAGACCATATCCTACCTAAGATTCAATTTGAGAAGGTAAGTTGGGAATTTGAATAATAGAAATCATGAATTTTATATTAGACCAATATTTCTCAATATTTTCAGATAATGTAAACATTAATAAAAATTGTAGGATAAGATTTAAGTGGGGCATTACATACACCCCTCCTTCAGAAAACTTCGTCTCAAAATTAGAATGAAAAGATACAAGGAGTTCGAAAGCATAGCAAACCAGAGAGAGTTATAGCAATAAAATTTGATAAGGCAGACGATGACATTACTTCCCATCAAGAGTCTCCAACTGATCTATATCCTCCTATCCATCCTGACCTACTTCCGTTCCCACCCTATCCGTCCTCTGCTGCTTTATCAATGGCAACAACCATACTAACCACTGATAAAACCAGCATGGTGGAAGCGTTGACTATATCGACCTAACTTCCCTAGTAGGCAACTGGAAATCGTCATCACACGTCTAGGGGAGCGTGTCCACCACTACCCTTCCACGATTCCAGGTTTCAGAGGATACACGATGGGAAATGCATCCACCCCTCCTTCAGAACTAGGGTCAACACCCTAACACGGACCACACTACAGAGCTGGTTGGACTTGTCATCGAATAATCCAGTCAGGTCGTCTTGCCACCTGTCATTTGCATTTTACTCGTGTCATAAGAGTGCATATCAAGTAGATACCAAATGTAGTATAATAATGTACATTATACCTTCCCCATGGGATATCTCGACCTTCCCTCAATGGAAGAGTAGATCTCAGCTATAATATAGTTCTTCCCCCCCCGTGGGTTAGCTCTCATTCATGCATTTGCATAACAACAAGACGTATAATCATCACATTGTTAAGTCTAGTATCCACGTGTCAATTTTGTAGTTCATATTGGAAACAAATCATAATTTCATTACGTTATTTATTAGATAAATCATATCCACTTAAGCCATACATGAAGCAACTATAGCTCTGATAAGTCATGCACTATATAAATCATCACCAAGTACGTCATACATTAGGTCATACATCAAACATTTTCATCATCAAAATCAAACCTAAGTAGTTTCATGTGTCCAACCAAATGCATCAATACTACATAATGTTCATAAATAATAACATGGAACTGCAAAATAGAGCCTTAGTATGGGTATCTAAGTCAAAATGGGCATCACAGATGCTCATGTGACAACCTTGTGAAACCCCTTGATAAAAATTAGAGTTGAAATAGATTCAACTATCCACCATGGAAAATAGCATTTGAACCTGGATATGTTATAAGGTGGTACCAAAATCGAAATATTGGCAAGCAACGGATTAGTGCACTATCAATTCCACTAGAAGGCGCTAGTATAAGTTTCAAGCATATAATTTCTTTAATACCTCAGTGAATATAAAAGTCCCACTCTTCCAAGTTGTTGGTTTTTCATCTTCCAACCCAATTAGTTAACTTAAAAATAAAAGACTCCAAACTTCAAAAACTGTTTCCAGCATAATTTTCATACTTATTGAGAGAATTTCCTCTAAATGTCAAAGGTTCAAATTTATTATATATTTAATCATTGTTTACTAGTACGAAAACAATTTCATGATATATATTGCAGCTCACAATATGACCAGACAAATGAGAAATAAATAAACAAATGGAACAATTGGCTTTGCCCTGCTGCTATTAGTATTTCCCTTCTAAATGGCACCGCATTTTTAAAGATGCCTACTAATTTCACAAGTGGCCAATGACCACAAAAGTTACGAAGAAAGTTGAGGGTCCTTTTATCCAAAACTAGAGACACATTATTTTTTTTTTCACGGCATTTTTATTCAACACTAGAATAAGGGTAAAAGTGTATTCTAATATTTTCATTGGTCTTTCATTGACTAAATAAGCTCCCATTCTAAAATCCCAATTTCTCTACGAATTGATCTTCTCATTTAATTTAAGATCATTAAAAACAATTATCACATTAAGCCCTACACATGTCCATGGTATTCAATCTATGTTTTCACTAGAAGATTCCACCACCCATAGAATAATCATTAACGTGACATATAGGGTATTTCAACACATCCTAATCTGAATTCCCATGCTTCATAGTTGTTTACTTCTTAAACTCAAGATTTGTTATTATGACTTCCTCTATGAAGAATGAAAAATATACTATCTGAAAGATAATCCTACTATCTGAATGGAAAATCTACTTTATTTTTAATAAGAATAATGATAATCTACTATCAACAGAATTAAAATCCACCCTTGTATGTAAAATAGAACTGACTACATTCTTTGGATTGGGACACATTTTGGGCATAAATTATTGCCTCCATTGTAAAGCGATATATGGATGCTAATGGTCCTTGTTGTGCACGTTGAGGAAAAGGGGTCAGATCAGGTGAAAGTTTGGGAAAAATTTTGATAGATAACTCTTCATCCTATTACCTAAGCTAAATGAAGTCTATGTTATGCATTGCAATATTGACGTTGGGGCATGCTTCTCGAAAAAAATTCAAAAAAAAAGAATCCTATGAAGAATGTGGTCAAATCTTGCACTTGACATGTGGAACGTAAGGCATGATTGTACAATCCATCATATAGGAATCACACCGCTAGGGCTAGGTATGAAACCTACACAAGGAATCTCTTGTACACAAGTATATTCTTCATTGTATTTTCATCATGTTGTATCCCCTGGATGAGGCTTGAGATTACCTAATGGAACTCTTACCTGACTTCACATTTTGTTGCCAACCACGATGAAAGCAAAGCTTTCCATATAGGCTAGTTAAAACATTGCATGGCATTGCCATAGACCTAAACAAAGTTCGGCAAGAAGAAATTGCATGTTTTCCAAACTGATAATGTAAGCTTTTAAGAATCATCCCAAAATCCTAAAAATGTTAACGGGGTCTTCAATTGGCTTCAGTTGAGACAATGAGGGTCATTAAACAAAATAGGTAGGTTATTCCAAATGATCCATGGTTCAAGGGAAATGCCTTAACTTATGCAAGAACGGAAACAATGGCTAAAACTGGATTTTATGATGAGTAGGTAATACATATTACTACATACAATTAATTATATGAAAAAGAATATCCACAAGTGATCCAAATCGGATCCATAAACGACTTTCAAAGAACCATGACTGTATCGATATGAAACAAATCCTTGAAGAATCCAAATCAGCAATCGAAAACACCCTAAACCAGTGGCCATGGCAACCGGCACGGAGCAACGAGGACCTCGGTAAAAGCACGCTGACCGAGGCCCATGGAGACTGCGCAGGAGGTCGATGTAGCCCCTGGGAGCCCCAGAATGGGAAAAGGAGTTGATTTTCGATGCGCGATTAGCTCCTAGCGCTAATCGCGCATCGATGGGCAAACAGGGCCGAAATGGAAGAGCCTTAATCACTCGATCACGTTGGGAGCCAGAGGACCATGGGTGGCAAAACGAAAAGCGCCAATGTACGATGGTGGGACCCACAACCTAGAAACCGGTGGTTTGATCAGGGTGCCCTTGAACGGTAAGAGGTTTTGGAGGAGAGCGAAGCGATCCCACTCAGCGATCGACGCGTGGCAGCGGAGGTGAGAGAAAAACCGTTGTGATATCACATTATTAGTTGAGCAGGTCAACCAAGTTCGACGTGCGTATGACGTTGGATCTGGAGGAGCCCAGATCGGACAGCTGAGATTGCACCCGATAGACAGAAGAGAAATCGACAGGGAATTAAGCCACGATTTAAGGGGATTTGGAATCTTTTGACCACCACGGTGGAGAAAGAACGTATCCACGACATAATCGAATAGAACGAATCGGTGAGCACGTTGGCGCTATTCTAATGGGGACGCGTGGCTACTTCCCGAGTGTTCATGCTGACGCCAAATAGGGAACTCCAAGCACAGAGGCGGTAGGTGAATCAACGTAGGCTGGAGAGGAACCGAACAGGCATGGCGATTGAATGGCTAAAGCCATGAACAGAGACAGAAGAGTCCAAGCGACCAAGAGAGACAGTGAACAGTGAACCCTGAGAGGAGGACTGAGCACAGAGAGCAGTAAAGCCAAGCAGAGGAGACAGAGGGTCGAGCTGACCGCAGGCAGCATCGAGCACCAGAGAGCTTGAAGAATCAAGCCTTCCCGTAGAGGAATCTGTCCGAATTAAGCATCATAGTTGGCTCTTTCCACTGTAGACCGAGGGTCACAGAGCTGGTAGGAAGAACGAGAGTCTGTGTACTCTGAGTGGCTTGGGGAATCCAAGAACCACCCTGCCAAGCAAAATCTGCTTCAGGAGAACTCATATTGAGTCCCTGTATTGTAATTTCTCTGCTGAAAGACACAATAAAACAAGGCCACCACTGAAGCTGGACCGGAGACGTAGCCCTGGAGAATAGGGTGAACTCCTTATTAAAAAGTGTTTGTGTCTTTGTGTTGCTTACTGTATTTCTCTGCTATCTTTCCACTTATTTTCTATGTATTGGCAATTTGATCGATCTGTTGTTTCAATAGCACAGAACACACACACCATCACATGAGTCTGTAATACCTTTTGTTTAACAAATCTTCAACTGAGGTCGCTCATAGGGTGATTATCAAATCAACAAGATGGCAAAATTGTTGTGGACTTAAATTATCATTGGATGATAATGAAATCAAGTATTTCTAAACAATTTTTCTATTTCAAAACTTATTTAGTGTGTTTCACACCTCCATTTCTATCACAGCCTTACAAATTCTCAACATAGATTAAACATAGCTTTATAATTTCTCAACATAAATTAAACAGCTCATAAATTAAATGACACATCAATATTTTAATAGCTATCAACATATATTAAGATGTATTAGACATTTAATTTATATAACTTTACTACTTTTTAATAACCTCTAAAATCAACTCATACATAAAACCTAACGCCACCATACTTATTATTTCTTAAATTATATATAAAATCAAACACTGCCATACTTATATAAATATGAATAAATGAAAGCAATATAACCTTACACTAAAAAATAACTTAAATCCTAAATCAAAACTTGTCCCAAATACTTATATAAATATGAATAAATGAAAGCAATATAACCTTACACTAAAAAAAATGATTTAAATCCTAAATCAATCCTTGTCCCAAATACTTCGGTGAAATATTCCTTTCTTAGTCTCGTTGCCATGACTTTCACTTTCAGATGAGCTCGCCCTTCTGTTAGAATGCCTTGAAAAGTGAACTCTCTTTGGTTCCAAGGTGCTAGAAGGGTATCCACAACCAAGAAACACAGTCAACGCCAATGCCCTATTGGATTGGTTTTCTCCCTAGACAGTTGTCATGCTTGGTGTCACCATTTCTTATTCATTTGCCTTAGCGTTTGAGCTTGCCAAACGTTTTGGGTTTATTGGGTCTTTTAGTTTTCAATGAGTTAACTAATTCTTGTTCTTAGGCAGTGAGATTTGAGGAAATTCAGTAGGTGGGAACTAAACGTTCCCCAAAATGGATATACAGAATGGAAGAATTCAGCTTCTTCTCTTCGTGGCAAGCCTCACAATTTTTAGTATGACAGGCATGTATTTTGCATGTATCTTTTGAGAGAAAAAAAATAGTACCAGCAGCTTTTTCATTATTTCATATCTATTTCACCTCTGCTTCACTTCTTGAAGCATGCCCACTTCTTGGTCTGATCATATTATTTTATTTCCCCTGCACATCCTTTGAGTTTAACGAGTATGATTATGATTAGACCATTTTCTTAATCTAGATTAGGAACTTTTCTGCCATTCTGAACATTTAAATGGACAGTATAAAACGCGGACTCTGGACTCTATGGTACAGATGTAATTAAGCAAAAGCTCAAGCTATTAAGATTGAGCTTTAAACTTTAAGGCCCATTCTCTATGAAAGGTTCTCTTGAAGTGGAGAGGAGGATTCTCCACATGAAAGCAAATGATCCAAAATCAAATTGATGCAGAACCCAATGTGACTATGTATAAGTGGTCCTGTCAGTGAATCCTCTAAAGCTCCAAGCTAGGTAGGTTTCACAACCTAACGCTAATGGAAGTAGGAATATCTGTAACTTACCCATGAAATGAAGCCTTCTTTCGAATCATATCAGTTAAAGGTTGAAAATTTTGGAAGAGACCAAACGTTCTTTTTTTTTCTCTTATTATTTTAATTTGATCCAGTAAAACTTAGTGCGCTCGCCTAATTTCATGTTTATTAGGTAACCCGAACATGTAGCTTGAAAGGTGCATAGCAGTTGCTCAAAAAATTTTGGCCTTCTCTATAGAGGTGTCAATAGGTGTCAATTGCGTAGGATGGTTAAAAGCCGCAAGAATCTAGTTTTTTTTTTTTCAAAAATTTGATACTTGAATTATGTTTTTGATGGTAGAAATAGATTCGGCACCATAATAAAACCTAGTGTGGCACCCAAAATCTTGCCACTTAACCGCCTTTAACCAAGATTACCAAAATTTTCCAAAAATTCCTGCTAGATCTTTGCCCAAATTTCCATTGTTTTCCAAGCAAAATTAACTTATCAGCTTGCAAATATTCTCTCCGCAGTATCAGAAATCTGTGGCACTCATCACTGGATAACGTGGAACTGAGTAGAGATTTAGAGATTGTTCTCATTTTCATAAATAAATAAATAAATAAAAACTTTTTATTCCATTGAAGAATTTGCTATTAACTAGTTGACGCACCGTTGGATTATGGCGTCGACATCTACTCCAAATTCCCTGGTTCGGAATATGGCCAACTCTGTTCTTTATTCATTGGACAGTACTGTTTATTGCTTTTCAAATTCCTTAAGGGAAATGTTGTTCAAATTATTGCATGCAGTATTGAAAATGTTGAAACAACTCCCCGGTGGAATATTTGAACATAGCACATAAATTGTAATAATGATAATCAAGAACAAGCGATTCAGATAAGCTTTTAGAATCTAACCAAAGTGGATGCAAGCATTTGGTTCAATTCTTGGTTAAGTTTCAAGTCTAATTCTGTTATGTTTTATATAAAAAAATTGTTGGAATTATATAAAAATTTGTTAGAATTATAAGTTTGAGTTGTTAGTGTATATCATTCAAATACAAATTAGACTAAACTGTAAAAATCACAATTTTATTAAAATTTTGTAACCTGAACCATTAAACTATGCAACTATGCCAGCTCTCATAAAATATTTATGGTTCTGTTATGTTTCAACTGATTTTCTATTAATTATGTTAAATTACATGTAATTCTATATGTAGCATTACCATCTTTATTTAATTGCACAAGCTGGGTCCTCTTACAACTTAAGATGGGAAAGATCTCTCTATGCAAATGAGTGGGTGATGATAATAACTAAAATAAATGAAATAAGTGGGACAGGT
The DNA here is from genome assembly GCA_031772625.1 of Pinus tabuliformis. Classification (NCBI taxonomy): domain Eukaryota; kingdom Viridiplantae; phylum Streptophyta; class Pinopsida; order Pinales; family Pinaceae; genus Pinus; species Pinus tabuliformis. The sequence continues at coordinate 15,440,210 of CM062819.1, read as the reverse complement.
TTCTTTGTGCAAATGAGTAAGTGATGTTAATAAATCAAATAAGCCAAAATATCTTGTTAAACAAAGTTGGGTGGGTCATTTTTCTCCTTCCTTGACTCTGTTTTGCAGAGACAAAAACTTTACTACTGTTTGTCAGGCATGTTGGATCAAATATCACCATAAAATAAGATTGTTGTGGCTTTTACAATGCAAAATTGCAAACGATTAAACCATTTGTTGATTTCCATGACCTCAGTGCTCCATTATGATTTAACAAATGTGCTTAAAAGTCCCAAAATTCATAGATTTATACATATAAATTCATGCTTTCATAAAGATGAATGTACAAAAACTGGAACAGATACAAACCAGCCTCATTTGTTATCCGTTAGTAGACGTACATCATGGCATCTTGATCTATCATAGAATGGCTCTAGTATATAGAGAAACTGGACATTCCTAAATAGTGATCCATTAAGGAGTGAAAGGATTACCTGCTACCATCATGTACTGGAAAAATCTACTAGTATTGGGCCAAGTCATGACCAACTATTCTGCACTTCTCACATATCCAATGGATATATTGAGATACATGTTAGTAGATACCAAATATCAAAGCTAATTCCAGAAAACCATATATTGCTTGTTTCTATATAGATAATGACCATTGGAATCGTTTAAATGTATAGGATTCTCAGGTCAATGCTTCCTTCACTATCTTCAAAAAGTCTCTGAACTTAGTTTTCACTTGTGTATGTGTGTTCCGATGTCATGTGTGATGTTTGAAAACTCTCATAGTTGTGTTGATTGCTTGAAACAATATGCATGAAGTATTGTACTCCATCCTCGTATCCTTTGAGGTCAACACTCTTGGTGTCTAATCACCATGACCCTCTTTTCAACAAACTGCAGATTACACAATGCATTAAGAAACCATGGTAGTTCCTCTCTGAGTGTCTACAGATGGACATTCCAAATCAGATCTAAATGTGGATGATACGTTATACTGATCATTTCTCTAGATGGTCTCACTGTATTTTTTGGATTCTTTTAAGTTGAAAGGTGCTCATAATTTGGATTTTTATGCAATGGGACTGTGGCCTTGAATGGAAACCTATAGTTGAGGAAATTGCAGAATTGCATGGTTCCCAAAATAGTATAGAAGAGGACCCTGGTCCTCCTAAAGACAATGAGGTCATGATTGAAGAAAATATCTGCAGTCTTATGATGGAAGATGAAGAAAATAGCCCAAAATTGAAAGGTGTGCAGAGTCGTGAGTCTGAAAATGATCAAGAAGCCATTATAAATCAAGAAATTGGCACATCCAGCCCCTTGGAAATTGCGGAAGCAGCCATGGATAATACCAATTTTTGAAGATGTGTCAAAACCTAGATTTGAAGGTAATAAATCAGCTATTGAAGATGGAAAAACCAGCAACCCAAAAGAGACAGTTTCCAGCACTCATATGGAGATTTGTAGGCTCAAGTTTGAAGATGAAGCAATAACTTTTATGAGGAGTGCCCAGATTTGGAAAAGGGTGAACTTTCACCTGCAATCACCATCATGGACACAGGTAGGACATATCCAAGCAACCTGTAACAATTTCCAGTGTGCCAACAACTATCATCTCAGCCCAAAAGACATCAGGTGGCCCAGATTTATTGTCCAGATCACAGTTGAATATAGATGAGACATATTTTGTTGTTGTCCCTGAATCTGAAGGTGACAAGGAAGAAGCCAGCCAAGAAAATATTGCTTCCAGCACTCTATCTGGGGATGATGAAATCAATATGTGAAAAGATATTCCTTGCCCTATATTTAAAGGCAATGAAGCAGCTTTCAATGAAAACATTTCCAACCTTCCATTCGAAAGTGATGAAACTAGCATTGGAAATGAAGTTTGCAGTCTTCCCGTTGAGAAATATAGTCAAGTTCTCAAAAAGGGACTATTTGCAGTCTAGGTTGGCATTATGGATATAACTGGGAAAAAAAAATTGCACAACTAGTTACTGTTTCTAACCCTCGTACAGACCAAATCAAATCTAGTAGCAGCGGTAATCAAGCTATTATTGAAGAAGGTGGACAATTGGGTGATAAATCCACAGTCATTCCCAGCTATTTCTCTCTGAAAATTGCAGAGAAAACATGAGAAATGGTCACCCTATTAAAGTACATCTTGATCAATTACTCGATGTGAGCTTGCCATCAAATTTTGTAAGGAGGAATAGTAAAACCTATCGTGTACTTTGAATTCTCTCTTGTTTATGACACTGGAAATGAGTTAACTCATCACTCCAATGCTTGCGACTCAGCAAACAGTGAGCTCAATGCCCCTGTGGGTTCATTACGATGATAATTTCATCTTGTGGCATGAATGATCGACAGATCGAAACTAGGGATACCCATGAGCATTTCCTAGCCCAATCCACCTTAAATGAGGTTACAAGAGGACGCAGTCTTTATCCAAAGCTTGTCGGAAGAGCCATCAATGAATTGCAAGTGATTTATGATATGTTGTGAACCCTTTATTGGTATTCATCCATTTTTTAGCAATGATGTGGGCCAGGATCCTAGGTATGACAAAAATCAAGCTGTGATTCAAGTCACTAGTCATGTGCACCCTCGATCAAAGCAGCACCTGGAAATAAATCCATGGGATATCTGTGATTATCAGCAGATCATTCTGTATATATACGTCCAGGATTCAACCTCTGAGTTATCGAGTCGGAATTGTGAAGAAATTTTCCCCCAATATGAACCATATGTTGACACCCAACAGAACCTTGTGCCTACTACAAATTTGGGTAAAGTATGTTTTCAACAACATTATAATCAAATTCAAGACTTACCACCTCAAGGAAATGAGAAAAGTATGTTTTATGTCGTATATGGAATTCTTCTAGAATATGCAACAAACTATATTCATAAAAATTCGCCAAATTTGTATTTATTAACAAAGAACCATGTTCTAATTTCCCTTGACTGGAGAAACAGGGTGTCTGATGAATAGCACTTTCATTTCATTTGCCGAGAACAAAAAATTTTCTTGTTGCAACAGAAACTAAAATGTTATTTTAGCTTAGATGGAAACTTCTACAGGATTGCAAGGAAAATTTTAAAGTGCAATTTACAGGTTAGTAATGTCTTGGTCTTATAATATTCAACTAGATTTGAAAAATCTCTAGTAGGTAGGCTTCAAGGTCCAAATTTTGAACATGGCTCTGATACCATGTGTAAGAGCCCTATCATAGGGTCTTCTAACATATCTATTTCTGATGAATTTAAATGCAATAAGAGGCAATAGTTTACTTTCTTACAAGACTTTTAAACAAATAAAATTTTACCATTTACATTCTAATCCTTATAACTTATGGCGAACATTTCATTTTAATAAATTTACATGAGTAATCTATAGAGGAATACCTATACCAGTGGCTAATGGAGATGCCTTTGAGTTGTTGCTCCTACTAAACGCTCATCTTGACTAACCCAACTGGATTTACCTCCCAGCCAGCTAGGAAATAATTCCTAGCCCAGGAAACCTCCACAGGTTCCCTAGCCCTCCAAGCCCAAGTCCAACCAGATGCAGTGTGCGTTGAGCTAATTTGTGTACCTAAATTAACACAATTATTTCTTATCAATCCGGGTTGTTTATGCTTTGAGGAAAGTTCACTATATGTGAAGATCAGATGTAATCAAACCTTGAAAGATAATTTATTCAAAAGCTTAAAGTAATACATCATACAACTCTAATTCAATTAGTTTAAAAGAGGAAAAACATTGAAATGGTTCTTGACTCAAGAAGTCCACTTTTGCCTCAATTACCACTTAATGAATCAGAGGTTAAAACCAAGAACTTAAGATGGATAAATTATTAATGAAAGAAGCTCTTAACTTAAGAGACACATAAGGTATTTCATCATAATTCATTCATCTCAATATCAAAATCTCAATAAGAAACTACTTGCATGCAAACAAAGGAAACTAGTTCTAATTCATCATTTTAGTAGAAGGGATGCTCAACTTGAACACTTGTTTTTCCAACTTAATAAAGAGATGAATAAGATAAGAACTAATGAAATCAATCACCATGCATGAACCATAAAGCAATCTGAAATAAAGCTTCGAAAAACCAGTTCTACAATAACCAGATTACAAGAAATAAAACTAGTTAACAAGGAAGTGTACTTAGCTTGGAATGGGGGCCCTCCACCCTTGCCTTGCACACTTGAAAGGTGATATCAGAAGCTCAAATTCAGTCACACATCCATAGAATTGAACAGCAAAATAATAACAACACAAGTCTTCAAATTAACTCTTCAATCCAAAGGTGTCACAGCATAAAAGTATAATAAGTCAATACATAAGCCATCAAAGTTTTGGCTCTTAAATAAGAAGTCTCATGAAACAAACTGATCTATATGCACTCAAACAAACCCATCTACTCTCATCCACCTATCTAAGTCGAATTCATTACTCCCATCCCAAGAAATATGACCAATCCTATAGAATCTCAAAACTGCCCTATTTCTATGGGATTTCTGAATGGCTAGTCATGATTGACTAGCACCAAATGGGCCTAATAAAGCTTGTTTTGTTCGAACTAAGCATAGATGGCTTAGTCCTAGTTCCCAAGCTGTCCATCCATGCATTCAATTCGTGCCCAAGTGTCCTGCAACCATATCAACCATAGAGCTATTACGGGAATTTCTAAATCTGCCAATTTTGCACTAAAAACCAAACTTTCATAAAAACTTTAGAAATTGAAAAATTAAAATTAAATACCTAAATGGATATCAAATATACATCAAACTGGGATGAATGAAGGGAAAATGGATGGCAAATAGATGGATTAGTAAGTTTCTTAGAGAAAAAATAAGACCAAAACTAAGGCCCAACAGTGTGTGTGTCCAAGATGACTGATCCAGACCAAGATGAACAATAATTCCCTCCTCTCAACAACCCAGGAAACCTCCATAGGTTCCTAAGGTCTCCAAAAATCACAGCAAATCCTAAAATCACGGCCAGGCCAAATCACAGCCAATCCCCAAAATCAAGCAAGACCCCACCTCCCTTTTTCTCCCTTCCCCCTTCCCTTTTTATACCCTCCCTCTCTTCTCCATCTCAACCACCTCTCATTCATGTCATTAACTTCTCATCCATCCTTACTGTTGACTTCTCTTCTCCCAAGTAAAGCTGAAAGTACATTTGGAAATGTGACATGAATATAAAATTGGGAAATTAATGGGAGAGGACCATGTCTTCTCCCAAGTAAATTTGAAAGTACATTTGGGAATGTGAGATATATATATAGAGAGAGAGATAGATATATATATATATATATTGATAATTAAATGGAGAAGACTATGTCTTCTCCCAAGTAAATGTGAGATGAATATATATATATATATATATATATATATATATATATATATATATATATAGTTAGAGAGGACCATGTCTTCTTCCAAGTAAATGTGAGGGTACATTGGGGAATGTGAGATGTAATTAAATGGAGAGTACCATGTCTTCCCCCTAGTAAATGTGAGGGTACATTGGGGAATGTGAGATGAATATATATATTGATAATTAGTTGGAGAGGACCATGTCTTCTCCCAAGTAAATGTGAGGGTACATTAGGGAATGTGAGATGAATATATATATTATTTGAAATAATGGAAGGAGACCATATCCTACCTAAGATCAATTTGAGAAGGCAAGTTGGGAATTTGAATAAAGAAATCATGAATTTTATATTAGACCAATATTTCTCAATATTTTCAGATAATGTAAACATTAATAAAATTTGCAGGATAAGATTTAAGTGGGGCATTACATGTACGTTCATGTTGAAGATCTCAAATGTGATAAGGAAAGGTGGAGTCATGGATTTTGATTTCCTTCCTATCATGGCTGCACTGTCATCTTGGTGTGTTCGATTCATTTTTGACAGAGTGGCTTCCATAGTTGATGGTGTTTGGGCTGTACCAAGGGTACTAACAGGTCTGGATGCTGACTTCTTGGTTTGGCTGCTCGGAATGGTGGGAGATTTGCAATTCTGTTCATTCATAGCTTTCAAGAGCAAATCTCTTTGCTACGTTAATTTTAGCAAATCGAAGTATGTGATATTAGCTTGATATTTCTTAAGATTATCCACAATGTTGTAATCAATGCTATAAATAGGGTAGGACAGAGTAAACATACCGGTTTTTCCATTCTTAGGTGGGATTTTACCATTTTGAGTCGCCTTCATTGCAGTCGGAGGTGTATTATCTTTATCTGGATAGTTTACAACTAGAGTACTCTTGGAATCACCACTAGGTCTACCCTTCTCAACAGGAACTTTGGGAGAGGATGCCTTCAAAGGGTGAACATCTTTCTTTGTCTGGTCTACAAGCTTCTTCACGCCTGCAAGTGGCCCTTTACTTCATGTGTGGATTTCATTAGTGTGGATTTCTATAGTACTAACTCCTTCGTCGTCATTGTTCTCATTTGTATAGAAATCCCATAGTACATTGATTTGAGATTCTTCATCTAAGGGCTCTTCTACTTCGTATTCTTCCTCATTTTCTTGTTCTGGCTCCAGCTCCACCATAGGTTCTTCTTTCGTAAGGAGTGATCCGGTAAGAGCCAGCTCTTCTGTAATTAAAATCCCTTCATTGGGTTGAGCAGGCAGCATAAGTTGGCCATGACCACCTTTTATCTTCTTACAATAGAAAGGTTTGAAGGATTTTCTATTGTTATAATCTCCTCCATTCCCATTTGTACTTTCTTTAGAGTTCCTCTTCATATCAATGATTGTGTTCGTCAATTTCTTAATGATCTGATGCAAACCTTCCACATCTGTGGTATCCTTTTCTTTGATCTCAGCCACCTTGTTATCACTCCTATTATTCTTCTTGGATGATTGAGAGGCTTTCTTTTCTTTGGTTGTATGATGACATGTTGTGAGACGGATCATTTCATTCTCGACCTTTACTGCTTCATCAATAGCACCCTATAAGGTTTGTGCATCACTTCTTTTGACCCACATCACAGTAGGGATAGGGAGAGTAGTGATGTAGAATTCCATGAGCACCTCCTCAGTAGGTCTAGCGTTAACCGGGATTCTATTGAACAAAGTGTTGAACCGGATGTTAAAATCCTTGACCTTTTCTTTGGCTTCCATTTTCAAATGGGATAGTTCTAAAACTAAGGCCACATGTGTTTTTTCATCGCCAAACTTGTCTAAGAAGGCCTCTTGAAAGGCACCCCATGAGGTGATCGATCCTATTCTCAAGCTAAAGTACCATGTGGATGCTGCACCAATCAGAGTAAAAGGGAATAAGCGACATACTACATCTTCATTGGCTACCCCCAACATGCTATATCATGTACTATATACATGCCATTCCCTCCTTTCCTTGTCCAAACGATCTGGAAAATAGAGATAGATCGTAGGGAGGAGAATAACTAAGCAATCTTAAACATGCGCACGGCTAGGAAGAAAGAGTGAATATGGTTATCAGCAGTGTCTCCCCGCTTAGGGTCGAATTTAGGCAATACTCTTTCTGCATTCCTGGGTAAGGCATGCTGTTACCCAGGTACTGCTACGGCATCCTGAGCAAGCCAGGGAGGGAGTGCTCCCGGCGGAGGTGGGGGTTGATTCCCACTCGGAGGAGGCGGTAGAAGTTGATTCCCACCTGGAGGAGGAACGTTAGCCATATTATGGATAGGGAGGTTTTGGTTGAAGGTTTCTTCGAGGCATTCTTTATTAGGATTTCCCAAATTGGGCCAAGGATTACCTTCAAAGGATGGATCCTCAGGAATTTCTTCCCAAGGAGTGTCAATACTTTGCAAGGACTCTAGCACAATATCTTCAAGAGAAGGGGCTACAAATGTCTCTTCATTTATGGGGCAGATCCTTGGCTTTCTGTTAGTTGTCGGAGGTAAAGAGTGAGAGATGGGGAGCTTAGAGAGGGAACGAGAGTAAGCCTGATTATGTACTCTGATTGGTTGTTCCTGAGTGACAAGATACTCCCACAGTCTCTCTTCTTTGGGTGACCTAAACACGGGACTTAGAGGGATCTCTGCTTCTTCGAAATGAGGCTTTTCCAAATGGGAGGAAGGATCTTTTTGACCTTTATGATCCATGCATTAATATTTTCAAATCCATGCGCGACATTTATAGATGAAATCATAAAAATCTATGGACAGTGGTTCAGACCCTCCTTCTAGCGCCAATTTGTTGACGCAATGAATGTTCGCTATGCCAACAAGCGGAACTAACTTGATCGCAAACCCCAATTAGATCCGCTTTCATTTGGAATGGCTAGTTCCAACGAGTTTTAAAGGATCCTGTAAACTATTATAGGTGTTAAAATATTGCTTCTTAGAGGAAGACTTCAATTACATCAACAAAAGAAACAGCTAACCTATATGTATCAAATCCTATCTACACTAATTCTAACTACTTATGCTAATCCTAACTATTGTAATCTATCCTGTAGGAGCATAACAAAAGGAGATTAAACATCATATATAGATTCCAAGTCCAAATGAACCAATTACTGGTTCACAGATGAACAAGGCTATATTAAATCTTGATTACAGGAATACACATTCCTTTCCATACAAATAAAACTTGCAACTGATCTTTAACAAGGTTTCGAATCAGCAACCGCTCATGAATTAACCATGCTAACAAATTATATTTGAATAACCAAGACTAGTCACAAACTGTATGTTATCAATATGAACAAAAGCAAAACATATTTATATTTTTGCCAGCGACAACACACTGATTCTAAACACATGAAAGAAAAGGAAAATAAATCTGAAAAAGGCTCTTTCTCGACCAAATAGTCTTCTTTATTAGCACAATAAATCAAAAGTTGTTCTACCCCAAGAAAAAGTCCTCCCTCCATCTCCAGGGGTAATACTTATGCAGGAAGAAATTGACCCTCTGTATCCCCCTGACCCTCCATCTTCCTGGCTTATTCAATATACAAATTAAAATATACGAATGTAGAACGATCCGTCAAACTGCTGACACCTTGAGGCTACATTTGCTGGGGCGTTTTTATTTTCTGGGGGAAATGAAAGGATGTCGATTAAAAGAGCGTGACTGCGTGTCATCTCTTTGCACCTGTATGGAGCGGATGTTATTCCCTATTATTTCCTGAAGGAAACTGAAGACACTGCGCTCGTCATCCCACATTTGGCATGATTTTAGGTGTATCTAGAGGTAATAACGTCTTGATGGATCAGGGCTATCAGGAGTGATTCCACTAAACAGAGAGTGTGCCTCCATTATGCACTATGGAAGTTTGTATCCATTTCTTGCAGAGTATGTCTTTGCAATATCAACATCAGTGGTGCAGAGGTGTCATCTTGATATAAATCGCATTTATTTGTTATCAGGTCCACTCGAACTCGCGTTTCTTCTCTTGGTCCTCACCTACAGAAATAGTTCATAGTAGCTATGATTATGAGAAATATGACAAACATGCCCACAATCAAACTTTGCCTTCAGTCACAATTTCCATTTAATCTCATAATGCAGAGAAACCGTATTTACTAATCCGCTGAACCTAGACCATTCATTTTATCAGATTTTCCTTTAAAAACCCAGACCACAACACTATATCAGGACACATGGGAATACACAGGAAAACCCGCAGCCGAATCATAAGGCCGGACTTCAAATACTATGCACCCGGGTCTATAATTATTATCAGGTCCGCTCATCGCCCCTTCGCGTATCGCATGTCGCTTTACTGTCGCCGAATGCCGATTGCGATTTGTGATTGGGGGAAGCAGACCCGAAAAATATACATGTTGTGCTTAATATTTCCGGTGGGTTCGCCATATCGCATCGCGCCTTACGTACAAACCTAGGGTGTCGCCGATTGCGATATGCGATAGGCCGAAACCAAAAATATATGTTGCAGTTAATGATCCCGGCGGGTCTGCCATATTGCGAAATGTTTGAAGCTTGGGCCTATATACTGGTTGAGAGCACCAATTGCAAGATGTGATGCGATAAGATACTTGATTTCATCGCAGTTATTCATGGGAGATGGACCTTTAGCCTTTGCCAATGCGAAAAGTGATATGCGACGGAGGCATGGACAAGCGATTGCGATAAGCGATGAAGGCATGCATCGAGAGATGTGTAAAGATTGAGGAAGTGCGAAAAGGGTAAGTTATGCATATTTGTATAGTATTTCTATTATCAAAGCATTGATATAGAAATGAGGACGTGATAGAAGGTTTTGAGGGTTGAGTCCATATACACCCATAGTAAAGAGTGGGGGTTGATTATATGTGCGGGCACAGAGTACCATGACTGTTTATGAGGATTAAGAAAATTCCTGATGAAAGCACATGAATGAAGGTCTAGACTGGGTTATAAACAAGTCATTCCGCAAAGATCTATAAAGGGGGCGTGATCATTCAACTTAGAAGACATAATTCCATGTAACAACTCCAGTTAGAAACGAAAGGTCAAACATCTAGGGGACCCATTCAAATTTTCCACTAGAGTAGGTTTTAATAAGGTGGTGGTTGTGGCCACAACAAGGCATTATGGAGGGAACAGAGAGCCACACATCAAAGCAAGAAAAAAAAAAGAGGGTGCAAAGAATACCAAGGGGAAAGAGCAATTAAACTAAAAGGCAGTGCAATGAACAATCAACAAGGGGAGATTATGAGGGGAGAGAAAGGCTTAGATGAAGAAGCACCTCTTTAGGACAACTAGAAAAACCTAAGCCATAGATCCCAAGCATGTAGACCACAAATGAAGCCAAGGGAAGGCAATCTAGAAATGAACATAATTTTATAAACCAACAACTTAGTAATACAAAATTGAAAGGAGATGTTATTATTGTTATCAAAGGTTGTGTTAGCACCTAAATCTGCCTTAGGCTGAAGGAAGGCAAAATTTAGGGTAACCATAAACCACGCTCAGTCTGGTAGCTAGCCCTACCAGAACAGAAGAGGGCTCTCTCCGAGTCACACTCAGCGAATAAGTAAACGGAATGGTCTAAGATGACTAACAGTGAAATATTGATCTTAGGCTAGTAAGTAAATATGGATACAAGAAGCAATTTTTTATGAATGATTGAGTTTCTGGGATGGTATGGAACCAACGGACAGCAATGAGCAGAGAATTTAATATAAAGGCACAGATTACTTCGTGAGGCAAGACAGGCGGAAAGTCTAGCAATTTATTTTGAAATAACGAGGAATGGAGGAATTGCTTAGGAGGGTGAAAAGGGCATAAGTACATGAATCCTTTTCAACAGAAGAAGAACACTGAACATTAAATTTTCCCACAGGCAGAGTAATAAAAATGAATTCTACCTTATCTAACTTGGAAAATTTCACTGGAAATAAATATGAAATGAACGGCGAAACATTACGAAATGCATATGAAACATAAGAGACACATTTGCTACACTCACAACCACATGAATCTCATGAAACAGAGCTGCTGCCTTTCATTAATCCTCTGTCAAAATATACAATGAAGAACTGAGTTTCTCTCCCACAATCTCCCAGAAATTACAAGCCAACCGACCCTTTGCAAATAGTTTGCATACAATATATAGAATGTTCCATGAAGAGATATAACGCCCAAGGGTTGGGGATTTACTCAAATCATTACAAAATGGAGGTGGAAAGCCAACCATTAGCTACAGGTGTAGCGTTACAAACATGAAAAATGGCTTGGGTGACTGTTTGCCTTCCTTTGCCACTTGGATAGAAGCTAATCTGGAGTGAAAATACTTTAAATGCCACTTTATGTGCCGAAAAATTGAAATGTAGATGAGCGGGCCCACTTGGAGAAAATACTTTAAGCGGGCGCGATTTTGGCATTTTTCTCTATATGCGCCACCCTCAATTCTATATGCGCCGCGCCACTTTGGAGGATGTTTTGAGGCACCTGTAGGAGTCAAAAATGTGCCCAAGTGTGCTTTTTGGAAAGCCTGGCCTGTCTACTTTCCAACCCAAGTGGAATTTCTAAATTTGGTGCTCATTTACCCCTCCAAATATTCATTCTCCCAAGACTGCATCCTGTGCGTCAAAATAGGGGCAGAGAGGTCATTTTTTGACTGTTTTTGACCTCCTGGAGATTCAAATCATGCCCAAATTTCTTGTCCAAGCACCAGTAGTCGTGATTTGGCATGCTGAATCCAAAAATGCAAACCATTTGTGATTTGGAGCTCCAAATCCTAAGTGTCGCGCCAGTGGCGCGGCGCACAGGGAGAAAAAACCTGTGTTGTGACCAAAATTTTGCCATGTGACCAAAATTGCCCCAAATTTCTTGAAATTTGGGCTGGAGGTTCTCTATGAAGTCTTATGTTGGGCCAAAGAGGCTTCGGCCAATATCTGAAATCGATCAAGCTCCCTTTGCCTCTTTTGATTCTTGATTGCCTTCCTCAATTTCGCTTTCAAATTCCTGATTCGGGCCTTACATATGTTTCGCGCCATGTAGTGGAAATCCATGTGTCTCAGCAATGCATGGTCCTTGTCAGCCTTGTCCAGTAGCCTCTCCAAGTGCATTTTAACTCTCTCGAGATTGGCCTCCCGATCCTCATTGATCTCTTGCTCCAATGACGTGATCTCAACTCTTCTCCTTTGTGCAGCTTGGAAATGCTCACGAATGTTTTGTAGCTCCATGATCGCTTGCTGATCCTCAAGCTGTTTGTTCCTCTGCTCCAGATATTTCATGTTCCACTTAGCCCTCTCCAAGTCAAGGGATAAGGCTTTGATCTCTGATTGCTGCTCCTGGATGATCTCTTTGAGTTGTGCACTTGTCGGTTCTGTATTTGTCTCATCATCATGAAGGAGAACAAATTCCGTCTCTCGTTCACCTGATGGCTCACCTAAAGGCCCCTCATACTGCATTGGTGTTATAGACATTTTTGTGCCTTGCATCACTGAGCATGAAATGTCAATAATCAAGGGATCCAAAGTCCCTAAACATGTTGTTCCTACCCCTAGAGGAACAAGGCCAGCAAACCACAGCACTTAACAAAAGTTCTCCACCTGAAAACACTCAAAAACAAGGCAATTCTGGATCATGTCAACTGCTCCACTGAGCATCTGCGCTGAATGTCAACTGCTCCACTGTCTACCTGCGTTGAATGTCAACTGCAAAGAAGGTTACCTGCGCTGGGCGAGTTTGGACATGTGGCAGAGTCATTCCTCAAGGTGTCAATGCCCAGGAAGCTTCCAAAATGACACTTGGATCAAGGAATTCGACTTGTGATGAGTAAGAGGTTCCAAATCTCCAAGTGGAAGAAAGAACCTCCAAGTGGACTCAAGAACTGAAGTGGGAGAGGACACTAATCAGCTTCATACCAGCCTCAAGCTGACTCATCCTTTCTCCAAAACTCCTATATATAGATCTCTCTCATGAGGTCTAGGGGGGCTGGAATTTAGTATTTGCAAAGAATTGTTGTTGGTTTGTGGCTAGAAACATTTGGTGTGTTATGCTTTGAAAGGAGCTGAAGAAGGAAGTCCATTCTGCTGGGAAGGAGATGCTGGGTTGGAGCCCTATGGGTTGTATCTCTTCCTGAACACTGTTACTTTCAATAAAGCTATCTTGATTCTTTCCTATATGCTGGTGTATTTTGTGTAATTGCATTAGTATATTTGATTTACTTCTAATCCTGAATCATTTATGAATATGTATATTTGCCTTTGTATTGTGTTCTTCTCTTGTTGCAAGTAGTTGTTCTCTTGTCACAGGTAGCTGTTCTCTTGTGATCTCGCGGGATTCAAGTAGTTGTTCTCTTGATCGAGCGAGGAGGCAAGTAGCTATGGACACACAAAGAGAAGAGGATCTAGTTCAAGGGACAACCGGAAGATAACGGTAAGTTTGCCGATCTCCTCTCTTTGATATTTCATAAAGGAAGAAATCATGATAGCTGCATTCGTTTGTTGCTAAGGCGCTATCACACCTTAGGTGGATAGGATCGTCCTAAATAGGCATTTTTCCCCACAACAAATTGGCGACTCCGCTGGGGAAGAACTTGTTTATTCATTTCATTTGTGTTTCCGTCATTTGTTTACTTCATAGACTTGACAGCAACTCTTGAACTGCATCTTTCCCGGATGCAAAGTAAAAGTTGCTGCTTTGATCCAGTATGTTGGACTTGTCTATGATTTAAACTAGATCCACAAACGATTTGATTGATCCTTGTGATAGTCTTTAGTACCCTATCAAAGCATCCCTCTGTTTATACCTTGCTTGTGTTTCTGATTTGGCCTGAAACAGTCGATTTTTGAGCATTTTGTGACCCAGAAACCAAGAGAAACGAGAGTTTCTCTCTCCAACGCAGGCACTGTGAAGGCAGTCTGCATTTCAACGCAGATCCCGAAGGGGCTACCTGCGCTGAATGTCAAACTGACAGTGTTCTACCTGCGCTGAACCAGTGTGGCCTTGTGCAGCTGGGGTTCTTTGTCCTTTTTTTGCCCTGTTTTGATCTCTGTTTTTGCAGCCTTTAACCAAGTATAGGTGCTGGTCTGATAACCTTTTTCTTTGCCTGAATTCTGCCCCAATTTTTGTACAAAAAGATTGTGAATGTTTTTATGTGTTTGTGGCGTCATTTACAGTCTTCCTTTGCATGAGTAAAGTAGTCTTTCTGTAGCCTTTGATTCAGATCTAATTGAGAGTGATCTTAGAAGAGAGTTCTTTGGCTGTTTGTTCAGACTGATTATACTGTTACTTTTGCTTATTGGTTTGAGTTTGTTCTTTTCAAAGTATCAAAACAAGTCTTTATTTCGAAAATCGCAAAGTGATTGTAATCTCTTCTACCCTTGTTGATTTCGAAGAAAGTGAACTTGTTTATTTTGATCATTGTAAAAGAAAATTCAAAGTTGTGCAAAAAGCTTTCTTTGTAGGCATTTATACTAAGAAAGTGAAAAAAAACACCTGCATTGTGCATTTTGCATTTGATAAGTTTGCATGTTGGATTTAGGGAAAGTGCATTAGAGTGTGCTGATTGCTCTTTGAGAAAAGATAGTCGCTCTCTTTTCCTTAGTAGCTAGGATTTTCAAAGTTGAAAGGTTGTAAAGCTTCCTTATCATCTTAGACTGCATTTAGGAATTTGTATCATACATCTCGTGGTGAACCTTGAAAGGCAAACTTTAAAAAGATCAACTTAAAATATATTGAATGAACCTAACAACGCTTTGCAACATAACGCTCATCGTAGAGGTCTAGGTAGAGACGTGTTCCGGCGTCGTTAAACGTAGTGACTGTCGATCTCCAAGAAGGTGGGTGATTACTCCTGAGGGACGATTGCACTAATACGGACTTGTGCTCCCACGTACCGTCGCGTATATATTGGGAGACCCCTATAGGCATATATCTTTTATCCTTAGGAAGCCGTGTCGGCCGCCCTACTGATCGCAATGCAGTGAACACAGCATTCACGAAGATCGACCACCCGTACCGTAAAAAGTATTATGTGGTTTTGTGAAAGGTTTGGCACACCCTCTGCCTAGATCTCCAGAGCAGTTTCTTTTGGCCTTTTTCAGACTCTATAACAGAAAAAGTCCATCCGAGCATTTGTCACTTCGGGCTCATTAAAACATCGAAGGAGACTAGAGTCATCTTTAGCTTTTTCTCGACTCTTTAAAACTGAAAAATCAAGTTGTGTCTAAAAGTGTCGTTAACAATTTATTTTAAACGGAACAATCACCCTTTAATCCTGCGTTGATCTTTAGGTTGAAAAGATGGAGCACACCAACCAAGGAGTTTCCTTGGGTGGAATTCCTAGTCCCTTCTCCTCTTGGGGAGATGTTGGTGCACCCCACATGGCCACATTGTCGCTTCCAGGACTGACAATTGGCCTACCAGTTTGGCTCTTTTCGACCAATGTTGTTCAGAATAACACCACTCCTGAACAGTCGAGTCAACAGTTAGATCAGACAAGAGTTGCCTCCCAGCCTTCCACTTCATCTTCCTCCCCTCCTTCCTCTTCCCTTGACGGAACTGGTCGATCAAAAAATCAGGTTCCTAAGGAGAAGAAGGAGAAGAAGAAGAAAGAAAAGAAGAAGAAGGAGCCTAAGGCGACTGGGGGCAAACAGATGTCATCTAACAAAAATCCACACACCGCACTTGTAAGGCCTAAATCGCCATGCATCATATGCAGGGGAGACCACTTCCATAGAGATTGTCCCTGTATCCCACGGATACTAAGAGACTGGTCCCCCCATTTGCACAATTCGGGAGCATCGACCTCTGATAGCCATGTCGACTGCTCACCGTCAACTAGTGGGAGTGAAGCCCCGGGACAGAATGGGAAAGTTAAATTTCCCTACAGACTGTGTGAAGGCGATCACACCATCCACCGTTGTCCCTTCTTAGACGAGGCAAAAAGAGTTCTAGAAGATCGCCTGATTTTACGAGCAAATCTTCCTCCTGGATATCAAAGACTCTTGCCAAGTCCCTCACTAGTTGAGAATCCGGCTGAGCCACTCAGATGGTCAGCCGAAGCACCTGTCATTGAAGAAGAACCGTCTGGATCCATGCCTGACGAAAGTCAAAAGGTTGATACGGCAGTTGACCCGGTTTTGCCTTCAGAGGCTCCATCTTCGAATGACACCATCACAGAGGAGAATACAGACGACACCGTCCAAGTTCTCTTCATCAGCACTGACTCTGATGATCAAGGGTGCAATGCCACCATTCCTTTGTCGCAGGAAGGAATTTCATCAGAGCACTATCCGGCCGTATATTCGGTCCCACCACCAAGCAACCTGGTTGTGTCCTTTGATTGGAACCAACTAGGCAGACCCCGGTTGCCAACCAGTGTGCCATTCAGAATTATTTGTCAAATATACAGAATGGTAATGGCTGGCACTATCATTGATGAGGGGGCATCTATGAGTATCCTTTCCTCTATTGCTTGGAAAGCGCTTGGTTCGCCGGCGCTTTTACCTGAGATGAGAAATCTATCAGGTTTTGATAAAGGAACCAGTCGACCTTTAGGGATCCTCCCCAATGTGCCTATAAGATTGAAAGGGAAGACCGTTCAAATGAACGTGATGGTCGTTCAAGGACCCTTGGATTATAACCTACTCCTTGGATGAGACTATATATATTGCATGGGAGCTGTAGTCTCCTCACTCTTTAGAGTAATGTGTTTTCCGCATGAAGGAAGAATGGTCAAGCTCGTGGACCAACTTTCGTTTCCCGGATCACACATCGAAAATAGTCATGTGCCATCCCTAAATGGTCTATTCATGTAAGAAGTGTCTCAACCCACGGTCCGTCCTCCTGATGAGCGCGAGTAATCCGGGAGGATATGACTGGAACCCAGGGGGCATGCATCCTGGCATGCTTCGGCAGGGAAACTCTGGGTATAGGGTAGGTTTCCGCGGGAGAATATGACTAGTCTGTACCCCGTCCGTGGTTGGAAGAGGGGTTGTTCTGGAATAAGATTCTCTTGTCAAAGTTATGTGAGAGGGCGGGGGTCGTCACTCACCTTTGTTTATTTCGGTAGACATTGTCGAGGAAGTGTTTTGTTTGAAAGATTAACGAGACAATCTTTGGGTAACCTGAAAGAGGTAAGCCTCTCCCGGTGAAACGAAAGTTTCGATGGAATTGAAGTAGAGGTAACTTTGAAATCATACCTTATACCTGGGGGCATGCAAACCTTTTGGAGTGCAAGCAAGGGGCGACTATTTTTTTTTTTTAATTTTTAGGTCCTCCCTTTAAACCTGTAGGTCTAACCCTTTAAACTCGTAGGATTAGCCGTTTTCGAACTTGCATAAAGAAAGGAGAGTGAGCATAGCTTTGGTAAGGCGCAAGATCTATAAAAAATGGGATCTTTCATGAGACACTCTTATCTTATGACTGGGTAATCGAGCAGTTTTAGCATAAAGTTCATGCTCGTTAAAAAATAAACGCGAGATCCGAACAGTTTTAACGCGGTCTTCATGCTCGTTAAAAAATAAATATAAGCAGTGAGCAATGTTTCCTCCAGAGTTTAAGCTCATTTTTAACTCAAAAATGAACCTATCCCGGTAAATAACCACTGTGATCGTAAATTTATCAGCCACAAAAGCCTTGGTCGTGTTTGCACCTACCACCTCCACTTTCATTTGGCCGATCGTTCACCTCCATATGATTGTTTACCCATTTTGAGGAATAGCTGCGAAGAGTGATTTCACCTAGCCATCCTTGTGACACTGCCGTGATTGGAAAATTCCAACCTGTACCTGGAATCAGTTGCTATCCCTGTTTATCACTCGTTCTTCAAAAGACGAGTCTTCTTTAAGCTCTTTTCAACTGACTCGTAAAATATGAAAAGATTGCCGAGTTTTGGCCTTCCAGCTCGTTAAAGGACAGGAAGAGCTATCCCTCCTCTAGATTTTAATCTTTTTGGACCTGAGGGATTATTGCACAAAAAGGTCGAGCGCTTGTTTTATTCGGCTCGTTAAAGTTATCGAAAACTCATCCCTTCTGTATTGTTTTATATTTTTTCGGACTTAAGGGATTAGATAACGAAAAAGGAATTTTGGAGTTAACTTTATGTACCTTTTCAGACTCTCTAAAAATGAAAAGGACCGAGTTATCCTTGTCGTTAGACTCATTAAAATTATTAAATAGCGACAAACTTGTCTTTAGACGAGAACGAGTTTCACTATCGCTAAGCTCGTTAAAACATAGCGATGGGCTTGCCCAAAGGGCAAGTTATAGAACAAGCATATGTTATCCTCCTCAAGCTTGACAAAAATAAAGAGGTACTGGTCAGCAATGACTGGGGAAAAATTGGGAAAGATCAAGAAAACTTTGATGGTAGCAGGTCGCTCTTGAACATGACACTTTTCCTCCGTATCACATTTGGGTTGGGTTGTTTCATTCACCGGTCACATCACCATGGTCTTGCCATACCATCCATATTTGGGGTAATGCTACCGATCCATCGCATCAGTGTCGCCATATGTTCAAGAGAAGTCGTTCAGAAAGAGTCAACCGGGTCCCATCCACTGCCATACATTATCCTTGATCCATTCATGACTGCCACCCTAAATCATATGTCACAGATTGTTTTCACCTCCATTAAAATCATTAGCTCCGTTCTGTGTCACTGATGTGGGATTCATTAAGGCCCTCCTTTGATGGATCGCTCCTTGTCGACATCAGCTCATTATCCAAGGAGTTGATCTAGGAACAACCCCTTCAGTACTTTGAAGCTTGCATGCCTCAATGGCAAGTTTCTCACTTCCGGCGACAGGTATACATCAATGACCTTCGACCAGAAGATTTTGGGTGGTGTTCGACGCCAAGTCCTTTATTCACACCACGTGAATTGTACTGCAGTACCTTGAGGGTCATTATCATTATCGGTGATTCCTCTCACGCTTGTTAACGGTTCACATCATTGACCGGTAATCAAGCGATGTCTTTCCATGTTCGACTTCAGCACAATTCTCACATGGATCGACTTGTACTTAGAGTGAAGATCGAACGAGTTTGAAGACCCCGAATCTAGTTTCATCCATCCGGGCTGCGATATATATTCAGGAAAAATAAAGACATTTGACATGTACATCATTGCAGCAGATGATCATCCTACTCAAAGGATGATAATTTTCACCAAAATTATCAGTCTACCATCAGACGATCGTATGTTCTATGTACAAAAATGAATTTATAAAGCTAAGCATGGGAATGCCCGCCTCAGCTAGATCATGAAAGTAGTATGAATCATAATGTATTGTATTGTATTTTATTACAGGTCTCCTCCCAGCAGATGGATGAACTTCGGACCCTCCTGGATAGAGCATTTCACCCGATAAACGGCCTCATACTTTAGGGGGCAACTGTTATAGAAATTTTTGTGCCTTGCATCACTGAGCATGAAATGTCAATAATCAAGGGATCCAAAGTCCCTAAACATGTTGTTCCTACCCCTAGAGGAACAAGGCCAACAAACCACAGCACTTAACAAAAGTTCTCCACCTGAAAACACTCAAAAACAAGGCAATTCTGGATCATGTCAACTGCTCCACTGAGCATCTGCGCTGAATGTCAACTGCTCCACTGTCTACCTGCGTTGAATGTCAACTGCAAAGAAGGCTACCTGCGCTGGGCGAGTTTGGACATGTGGCAGAGTCATTCCTCAAGGTGTCAATGCCCAGGAAGCTTCCAAAATGACACTTGGATCAAGGAATTCGACTTGTGATGAGTAAGAGGTTCCAAATCTCCAAGTGGAAGCAAGAACCTCCAAGTGGACTCAAGAACTGAAGTGGGAGAGGACACTAGTCAGCTTCATACCAGCCTCAAGCTGACTCATCCTTTCTCCAAAACTCCTATATATAGATCTCTCTCATGAGGTCTAGGGGGGCTGGAATTTAGTATTTGCAAAGAATTGTTGTTGGTTTGTGGCTAGAAACATTGGGTGTGTTATGCTTTGAAAGGAGCTGAAGAAGGAAGTCCATTCTGCTGGGAAGGAGATGCTGGGTTGGAGCCCTATGGGTTGTATCTCTTCCTAAACATTGTTACTTTCAATAAAGCTATCTTGATTCTTTCCTATATGCTGGTGTATTTTGTGTAATTGCATTAGTATATTTGATTTACTTCTAATCCTGAATCATTTATGAATATGTATATTTGCCTTTGTATTGTGTTCTTCTCTTGTTGCAAGTAGTTGTTCTCTTGTCACAGGTAGCTGTTCTCTTGTGATCTCGCGGGATTCAAGTAGTTGTTCTCTTGATCGAGCGAGGAGGCAAGTAGCTGTGGACACACAAAGAGAAGAGGATCTAGTTCGAGGGACAACCGGAAGATAACGGTAAGTCTTCCGATCTCCTCTCTTTCATATTTCGTAAAGGAAGAAATCATGATAGCTGCATTCGTTTGTTGCTAAGGCGCTATCACACCTTAGGTGGATAGGATCGTCCTAAATAGGCATTTTTCCCCACAACAATTGGCTCCTTGCCTTTGTCTTGTTCCTGTGATGCTGATGGAGGAAGCGAGGCCCCTTCCACCCCGGGTGGAGATAACACTCGCTTTGCCACTGCAAACAAACGTCTGGTGCCTTTTTGATATGTGATGAAAACCGGCACCCTAGCAGCCTCATGGCGCTCATACCGATGAGAAGGTTCATCCTCTTGCTTAACCTCTGATAATACCTGTGAAGTGTTGAAGAAGTCACGGGAGATGAAATCATCCCAAGCAATGCCCTGCAATCCTAGCTGATGATCCACCAAAATCTTAATAAGAGCAAAGTGATAAACACTGTTAAGTTGCTGCTGAGGGGTCTTGTGCTGCATGAAGGTGTTCATCCTCTCTATGTTCCTGCAAATGAAAAATGGGATGTTCATCATCCCTACTCTCGTAAAGTGCATGAGCAACCTGATGTGATAGGCATATAGATGAGAGAACCTCCCCTCACAGCTGAAGTACTTCATGAGTGGAGCATATTCATCTTTCAAATATCTGAATGGAAAGACTCTTGTGAGGTGCCTCAAGAAACTAGCCTTAATGTAAGGCTCATAATGTTGCCGCTCAACTTTTTGTTTCTTGTGCCATGGTTCTCCAACATTCGGTATACCGGTTGCTAATGAGACAGTTTCGGGTGTGAGTGTGAAGGTGACCCCGGCCAAGATAGAGTGATCTCCATGTAGGTGAAGTACAAAAATATGCGCCAACTCATGATGAACTCAAACATTAGCCACTCTTTAACAAAACTCAAAACGCGATAGATGTTGGAAACATGACATAGCAAGAGGGCATGCCTGCAATTCTGTGAGGGTGGTTGGCTCATCCCTAACATGTTTTCCACTCTTGTGATGTCTCCTGGGAGCCTATTCTTCTGAGGATGAATCACTTTGTGTCTCCATCTCATACTCTGATGAATGCTCAGATTCCATGACTGCTGTGTGTATTGTACTTGGGCTGCCCTTTGATGATGGTGTGAAACTAGGTGTTGTTGTGATATCTGCCACCAAGGGGAACAATGAAAAAAGGGAGTATTAGGAGGGGAATAATATGATGGGAATAGGGATTATGGGGAGAAGTTTGTTTAGGGATATGTAGGGGGTTTGGGTATTTGATAGGGTAGGTTTTTGGGGTGTTATGTTGACAAATAAGAGGAGGGGAAAGAGAATAGGGTTTGGTAGTGTTTTAGGGTAGGGATAATAGGAAAAATGAGAAAGGGAGGATAGGGAAAAATGGTAGGTGAGGGAAAAATGGTGGGTGAAAATGGAACCTTGGCCTCAATACCATAATTATGCAACCCTAGCAACAATGGCCTTTGGTGTTTTCTTGTGGTTGATTTTATGAGTTTTGTTGCATTCAAACATAGCCATAAACCGCCATATCATTTATAAACTTTGATGAACAAGTCATGTCATAGAGCCTACCTTTCAATTTTATGGGCTTCACAAGAAATTTGAGGTGATTTGGCACGGTTTGGGCCCTTTGTGGGTGTGTGCCGCATGCCAAACCCAGTGCGTTGCGCCCTAGGTGTGCGCCGCGCCCGTTGAAAACTTGAACTGAGGGGTGGCTCTGTGTGTGCCGCGCCCCTGTGTATATGCGCCGCGCTCCTGGAAACTACCTCCAACTCTCTCCAAACACGCACTTTTGGTGAAAACTTGTATATAAAGACTTGGAAGTCATGGGTTAAATTTTTGCTTCTCCAAAAACCCATTTTTCTAATGTTATGTTTTGACACTTTTTCACTAACTTAAAGCAACACTGATTTTCACTTTCCCTTTGAAATTTTAGCTCAAAAGATGAAATTTTTAGCACTCTTTGCAGGGATTGCACGATAGGAAATTTGGCCATGGAAACCATGCCTGCAGCTGAAGAAATCAATTGACGACTTTTTTGAAAATTTTATCACCAATGACACTGTTTGACTTTTCTTCAAAACAGAGTTTTGAAGAACAGTCGAAGTTTATCAATATGACGATGAAACTCTCTGAATCATTACTTTGTAAGGGCCTCACTCTGGCCTGCATGGCTTTACTGGACATATTTAAAGACCAAATTGATTAATCCCTAGACCTAATGATCGAAAATGACTTTTGTCCATTAAAAGATCAAACATTGACTGTCATGGATTTTAATAACTTTAATGAAAAGACCTAAGCCAGCAGGTACAAGACATGAGGGGAATGAACTGACAAGACCCTTCCGTCAGATTATGGCATGCCTCTAGCAGAATGCAGCTGAGTAAATGGAGCGAGACACCTAAAAATGAGATGTAGAAAGAGTTTTGATCTCTGACGGAGGACTGACAAGATCGACTCTAACAGGTTGATAATTCCTAAAAGCTAGCACTAATTGAAGATAGTGGACTAAAAGATTTTAGGATCTTGTCACCTTGTCCCCAATTCATAACCACATGAACTCTTGACCCAAATTCTTGCTTCAAACTAACATCAATGTTGGAGGCTATATCAAGAGGACTTGGTCCTTCCCCCCTTAAAGTAATAGAAATAACATTGTGTCTAAGGAAAACTCCCTCTCTAATAGTCAGATGCCACAAAGAAAATCTCATCCTAATGAGTGCTAGTTGTAGATACTAAGCTCTGTCCCACTCTCAAGTTCCATTATGGAGTTATCACCCTTGAGACTGGTCTTCTGACTGCCACCCCATAACATTAATGCAAGCATGATCTGATTATATGTGTAAGTAAGCATCCATGTTATGTGATATATAAATGTGGGAGGGAGGTGGCCATGCCTCACCATTACGTTGAATAGAGTGGCAATGGTGGTAGTGCCCCCTCCCACCATTGATTTCCATTCCGCACCTTAGATAGGAAATTTGATATTAATATTATTTATATAACATATTTATTATATTACTATTTTATCAAATTATAGCCAACATAGATCCATCTTAACTCAACATCTACCAAGCATCTGTGGGGATCAAATCTCTCAAAATGCAAACTTTTTTTAGTCCAAAAGTTAAGGAGATGTGTGCACCTCGAAAGTTTTTTTCCCTTGTGGATCTTGGTAGATTCAGAGTTAAGATTGATCTATGTTGGTTTGAGCACCACACAAATAAAATAATTTAACTATAATTTTGTTTTTGTTTTCACTTGTTTTATATAATATATAGATAGTTGGCATTGAAATATTTTATTTATGATTTACATTCTCCCTATCTATCACATTGGGAAGTTAAACACATAGATCTATAATATATTTTCTTTGTGACATACACACACACATATGTGTGTGTGTGTGTGTATTACATGTGAATTGCATATTAAACATTGAAGGAATTACAAATATGTTTGATACCCATTAATGGAATAGGACACTCTCGCTATTGACGTTAAAATAATTTACTCAACATGTATATTGAAATATTTGATTTTTAACCTATATTAAACCTTATTTTGTTATTAAAATTTCTTAAATGTTATACATCAACACCATATTTAGATTCAAATAAATGCATATCTCCCTCACAATTGGATGTATAAATATAAGATTTTCTTTTTTAATTTAAATTACTTTAATTTTCTCTATATAAATTTGATATAAAATCAGGTTATTTACTATAAAAATTGCAATATATATACATATATATATATATATATATATATATATATATATATATATATATATTACATGTCAACTACATTATACCATGTAATATCAATAATATTATTGTAGATAGGTGACTTTTGGAGCTGAGCTATGTAAATAAGATGAAATGCCAGAAGTTTCTTGGAGACACTCTACCCATCCTCGGGGAAAAAATAAACTTTTTGAATAATGATGTGAGAGTGTTGAGGAAAATGTAAACAAGATTAAAGGGAGAAAGACAAATTCCTAAATTAAAGTCATAACTAACTATAAGTGATGATTGTTGGGATAAGGAATTACTAGGGGGGGGGGTGAATTAGTAATAGTGAGGTTCTTAAAGCTTTAAGCACAAATATTTATTTCTTTTCACTATTGCCAATTTCTTGTGAGCGCATTCATAATACAATATAAATAAGCAGCAAGATAAGCCATTCACAATCACACGTAATCCATTAAATGAGCAACACACACATATTGACACATTTATTTTTACATGGAAACCAAAAGGGAGAAAACAACCAATCTATTTGTTGTTATGATGTGAATTAAGCACCAAATTAATTATATCATTTTTTTGTGAGCGCCCACTCACACGAGGACCCGACCCCCTTTAGATACCAATTTTCCACTTGCCAAGAGGCACTAACCTCTTGTGAATGTAGGCCACTACTTGATCTAGCCACTATTCTACTTTTCATGCAATTTTCAAACTGAAAACAAAGGCAAATACATATGATCATAAATATAAACTTGATCTATTGTTTTACCAACTCCTTCCCTTATGCTCAACAGTTTTCCTTAGAACTGTGTTGTCTACTGCTCAACCAGCTTTGGTCTCGGCCCTCTGCTACACTGTCTCTTAGTTAACACTTGGCCTCGATCATCCTTTATTTTACACACTCTCAACACACAACGCTACACACCTCTGCTCACAACAATTCTACCTTCCCCACTTGCACAACAACACTCCATTGTTTTGTTCTTTTGCTACACTAGGAATGATTTCATCTCTGCAGTCAATCATCTTGTTCAGAAGTGTACTTCTGCATGGCACTCCATTATTTTGTTGTTCTAGGTTTCCTACCCTCTGCAACCATATTCAATTTTGGAAATGGGCTTTGTTCACTCAACCATTGCAGACACATTAAATCATTGACTCGATATCTGGGTGTCTCCCATACTGAGAACAAGTTCTTAGTCATCTTGCACACTCCAGCAAGGCTCCCCATTCCTTCTTAACTGCTTCACAAAGACCTGAGAGTACTGAAGGTCTAGCTCTCTTTCCTGCAACAGTTGCAACACTCTTTCAACACCCATATATTTACTAATATGGTGTCTCAGAGCCATTCTCTTCATTTATTTCCCAGCGATGTTTAAGTAATTATTAAAGGATGCTTGCTTCAGATTGGGACAGACTTTACAATCGTCATTAATTAAATGACACCAACCTCTCTATGCACATTTTCTTGCAGATTCCAACTCATCCATTTTTTTTAAAACTATGTCGCTAACATGAGACAAATACCGAAAACCATGGTAATCGTAACCTTTCTTTAAATACAAATTCACAAGAGTTACGGGCTTCCGGGGACTGACCTGCCAAGGTACACTATTGACAGTGAGTTGTCGACTCATTTCATCCTTTAAACATATGCCCATAATGCCTTTTTTATTTTGTTCATTGGCCGAATTCCTTTCAACACTTGTCCATATTATTTTTTATTTATTAATAGCCCAAAGGCCTTGGTCACAAAAACTCATGAAACTCTCGCACAACCAAGTCCTCGGTGCACCTTTCGATTTTTTACGGAACATCAAATGTTAGAAAAATATTTGTCCCCCATATTTGTTACTTGTCACATGATCCCAACGCTTTATCCTTTTTCTTTAATTCCTTATAGGCTTTCGGGACTTCTGGGATTCTGGGATCTCGAGTTTAGTTCCCGCTACCCTGACTCAATATTTATTCCATGACTTTTCTTCTGGGCTTCCGGGCTCCTAGGTACTTTTCTCGCTACCTTAGGTTGATGTCATCTTGTAACCCATTTTTAAATAGACCTTCAGGCTTCGAAGATTTTGAGATTCTATGGTTTTGGGCTTCCCTCTAGCCTGGCTTACTGTAACCCCATAATACTTTTAAATAATCCTTCAGGCTTTCAGGCTTTCAAGCAGTGCTACTAAGGACTTCAAGGTCCTTACTTTGATTGATCATAACTTTTTATTTAGAGGGTGTTACATAGAATTTTGTCACTGTCCCTGTACTCCCCATTCCTTAATCCTGGAGGACCTCTATAGTGAACCCTTCATGCTTTCCCATCATGAAGAAACTCCCATTGTGTCCCTCTTAATGAGTAGAACAATTCCCCTTTGCATCATTTTCCCAAAATATTTTGTTTTTCCCAGTTTACAAGACCGACGCTAATGACCTGTGTCCTCCCCGCACCGATATGCGGGGATTACAACTGTCCCTCCCGCCAACTAGAGTGACTAAGCCTTTTCCCAATCGCGTCAATCCTCTTTTGGAAATTTTTTTAAATTTGGAGTCGAAGCTTCATAACGAAATTCTGGTAAGTGGTTAGGCCAGATGGAGCCAAGGAGGTCAGATTGGGCTCCTTTACCCTATTAGGATGGAACTAACTCAAGAGATAAGACCTTCTCCCATGAGAAGAGGAACCATCTCCCATTCATTCAAGCTATATAAACCTCCACTTTTCCCAAGCACAAGCTAGTGTGTGTGTGCTAGTGATAATTAAGTTCTGTTTGGAGTAATCAGCAAGTTATCCATACTTTTTAGCTCTCTAGTTTTTGTTTAAGGGGGAATTGTGAGTTGGTTTGGTGTGAATCCTAAAGGGAAGAGCCTTGAGACTGTCATTGTTGGGGCCATCCATGGAATGCTAGCAGAAGTGTGTGGGAACACGAATTTGTCAGAGGAGAACAGAAACGTCAAGACGCCGGTTGTAATCTCTTATTGATTTAATAAAGATGAAATTATCAATTGATTTCCTACATAAGATGTCATTTCACATGTTTATGGCTTAATGTTTCTTGACTTGTTAAGTAGTTTGAATAAAATTTGTATATTATCATGGTTGTTTTCTGTTGTTGTCTACTTGTTTCAGGTGTTCGCAAGAAGGAACAGAAGATAGTTGGAGCAAGGAAGCAAGGTCGTCATCAAACAGATAGCGTACTAAGAGGTAGGACCTCTTAATTGGTTCTAACCTAAGGAAATCTTCCATAGAATGTCTTGTCTATGGCTAGACCCACTCTCGAGCTAGAGGAATTGTTTGTGTCCGCACTTAGAATTTTACCTGCACCACAAATTGGCGACCATACTGGGGAACCAATCCTTCTTTTTGCTTGTTTGTAATTCCATGGTTTTGTGTGAACTTTTCTAGTATCACCATTTCCCTTTAGTTATATCTGCTCTGCCTTGTTTACTGCTCTGGGTTTGAAATTTATAGTAGCAAGTTTGGTCTCAGCCTTTGAATTTTTTTATTTTTTCCTTGTATCCTCGGCCAGCGCACTTACTTCGCCGAAAGTCGTGCCACACAGAATGATATACTCAGGAACAGTCGCACCGACCCCCTTCTGGCGCTTGTTGTCAGTTAGGCAGTCGTGTCGATGCCTGTAGGTGAAGATTAGGGTTTACCCCAGATCTCGACCAATGTGTCTTGCTCTTTTGATTTCTACCTTGTAACTTGTTTAGACTGTTTTCTCCTTGACTATAAAGTTTCATTTTGACTTGGTTTATTTGCTTGTTGACTTGCCTTCTTTTTACTTGATTTCTTGATTCTGTGGATGGTTTGTAGCCCTAGGGCATCTAAGTTGTCATCCATTCAATTGATTGTGAACTCAGTGAGTCAAGATGTTGGTGAATTTACTCCTTGCATTTCGTTTATAGTCTTCTTACTGCTTTGGTCTCCATCACACAAGTTTGAAAAGTTTTGTTTTCTTTCCGGCATAGGTCACATTGCTTGTCTTATTTTTAGTAGAGTCATTGCTTCATTAGTTCGAAATAGATTCTCTTTTGTGCCTTTTCATTTTCTTGAGGATTGGTTGTCTTGAAAAACTTTTCATTGAAGTATTTGATGAAAGATTCGTTTTGTCATTTCATGAAAAGAACATAATTCTAGTTTGTTGCATCAATATGTTATGTTAGTTAGCATCATTGAAGACTAGGGTTGTATTGAAAAGAAAAAAGAATTCTCTTTAATTTTGAAAGGAATGTTTGGAGTGCACTTGTTAGGAAACTAGGAATTGGAAAGAGTTTTTCATTAGTTTATTTTCAAAAAGTAAAGTATTGAAAAGATCATTTTTGCTTTTAGTTTCTTTGTTGTTTGCATTTGATTATGTTTTCTACCCTCTCTAGTGTAGATGGTTCATCGAATTGAACGAGTCTTGTCTCATTTAGATGCATATAGGACTTTTCCATCACATCGCTAAGTCCTGAAAACCGAGACATAATTCAAGATAAACTTTAAAATGAACTCAATTAGCCTAAGGTTCATTTGAAACCTAACGATCACATCTAGAAGGTCTAGGCTAGAGACGTGTTCTGGCATCTTTAAACCTAGAAATTGTCATTATCTTCGGCACTAGACAGCGCTAGTACGGATTTGTGCTCCCTGTATCGTTGAGTATATAAAGGGAGACCCCACTAGGCTGCAATCCTTTATCCATAGGAAACCAAGTCTGCTACCTTGTAAACGTGATACACTAAACATATCATTCGGGGAGATTTCATGCCCATACTTCTCGGTTCGTTAGGAGGTGTTCTACAATTCACGGTTACCTGGTAATCCTTTTTACCTAGATCATCTAGAGTAGTCATTTGATCTTTTTGACTCATTAAACTTAAAATATCATCTACGTTTTTGTCCTTTCGAGCTCGTTTCCAATCGAAAGTGATAGAGTCATCTTTGCTTCTTTCTCGACTCTTAAAACATGAAAGAGCACCAGTTTATTTATGTGTCTTTAAAAATTGTTGCCCACGATCTTATAACATCCTGTTAGTCTCTTCAAGACCAAATCATGAGTATTCCTTAAAGTACATTTTAAAGCCTTGAAATTTACTCTCTTTTCCTGATACTTGAGACAAAGGCATCGTGGTTGAACCATCTGGTTCGCCTAGTTCCTCTTCCTCTCCTCCGTCTGAAAGATTGTCAGAGGAGCCATTTCCTGAATTACCACAGTCACTTGAGGACCAAGGTGTTGAACTTAGAATTGTTCTGAGAATTTAGCCTTTGTCATCTCGTCCTCCACCTCCTTCAAATATTGGGTCACTTTCTGATATAGGCCTGAAATCCCCAGACAATCCTATCCAGAACCTTGAGAGTTCGTCGACTACTGAAAGTTAGCTTGGACTGGTTGTATATCCTTTGAATCCTTTGTTCAACCTTGTTGAGATATCACCATTGGCTTAGTGGGCCCTAACCCAGGTTCAGTGTTAGGCAGTCAAGCAAATCCCTACACTACTAGCCCTTTTGGCATCAGTCCTTGGAGTGCGGACTGAAGTCTCACCCGAAGCAGTATGGGGGGATATAGGAACCAAGTTTCCACACCATGAGATAGTCGTGATGTCGATTTTATATCCTCACTCCCTACCTTCGCATAAATCGATAAGCCTTTAGGCTTATCAATGTATTTCCTCTTCCGTCTTTCAGAACCTCCGCGAAGGTATCCGACTGTCCTTCGCGCAACCCTAAACAATGATTCAGGCACTTACGTGCCTCTGTGACTATGTTACTGTCTCATTTCCCTAATTGTCTTAGTGGTTAGCCAACTTTATCATGCAATTAAGATTACCCTCGCGTAAACATATATTATTACTTGCATTCAAATAACAGATCGAAACAGATAAATTCGTGCATCAATTTACATTATAATGTAAACCCAAAACTTAACGTATCATAATCGGATGCAATAATCAAAGACAGAAATCACAGTGCTTCCAGAATACTTCTCTTTATTTATGGTTCAAGTTCCCAGTACAAACTCTATCTGCCTTGTGCACACAGCTACAGGGGTCCATGCACTCAGTTGCAGACTTCTACCCTAGGCCTCTGCGCACTCAGCTACAGAGCCTCTTCTTACACTAAGACTCTCTCTCTTAGCTTACCCAAACTTACCAATAACTCATGACTTCTAACTTACTTACTGTACTCTCTACTTAGATCTTCTAAGACTTCCCTTTTTATACAATCCCATGGTCTGCAGACCATGGGTAGATCTCCAAAACCAACACAACTTATCTAGACTAAGGGCGGAAAACCCTTTTATCTTTATACATCTTTGCGCTCCGCGACCACAAATTGCAGAGACTTTACATTTCTTTACACACAATTCGGGCATTCTTCCCTAAAACTTCAGTGTTTAACCCCAAAATTAACCCCCAGGGGACCTGTTCCCAATAGGCCCCTAACACAAACATGGTGGCTCACCCTCGAGTCACTCGGCTAGCACAAAGATCTTGTCGCAAAGACCTCCCAACTCGACCTGGACAACTGGTACCTGAGCGGCGCACTGCATTGCCGCCTGCTTCAGCTCCTCAACCAACTATTTCGTCACTAGCCCTACGCTATCAGCCTGTAGCTTCTGCTAAGTCTCTTGTAGACTGGCCAACTTGCCTTCAATGGTGGTCGTCATCTCATAAGCCTCATCTAACCAAGGTTTCAAGCGAGGCTTTAGCACAGCTTCCTTTTGATGTGTTGTGTCTACCTATTCCTTCAGTTCCTTGGCCTCCTACAGCTTCGCGAGCCTTTTCGTGATGACAACAATTCGTGTTGTTTCCTTAACCTTGTCGTAGCGTTGTTGTAGTTCCCGTGCTTCTGTCTCCAGCCTCTATACATTGGGGTCCTCTTATAGGTTGGTGAGGACCTCAATCGACTGCTCAAAAAGTGTCATGCAGTTCGTCACTTCACTTGTTGCCGCTACCACCGCATCTTCCATAGCAGTCACACACTGCTCCCTGACTTCTGGCAGAGTCGAAGGCTAGGCCTTCAACTGCAACTCTGCAATCTTGAGATTCAGCTCCAGCTGAACCTTGGCCAACTTTATGTGTGCGTCGCACACTCCCACAGTGAGTTTTTGAACCCGCACATCGACTGGCTCAGCCTCAGGGATGTCCAGCTCCAGGACAGTCTGGCATGCTTCATCCACAACCTTAGTGAGGCACTGATTCTTATCTGTGAGGTCGGTCACAAGGTTGATGGTGGAGTCGCATTGTACAACCATCTGAGCATTGTTTACCTTTTTCTCGCTGATCACCTGCAAAGCACAATGATCATGGGCCCGAAGTCCAGTGATCACACCATCCTGCAAAAGGTAAAGCACTTCGCTAGGAAGCGCTGCCAGATTAAGTGCCATGCCCTTGAGGGAACTAACAGTGGGTCTGTCAGTGTCAGTCACTGTCGTCAATGCTCCCTCTGGCAGCACTATGGGTCGAGGGTCTTTAGCACGCAATATATTCGCGGCTTCTAAGGTTCCAATGGCCACACTGGTGGGAACCACGTTGGTCTGCATGTGTGAGGCGTAGATCTGTAGCTTGTGCAGACCCATCTCAATGGCGCCCAACGCCTATTGCTCGAACTGCTGCAGCAGTTCTGCGGTGGCATCCTACACCATATCCCTTATATCATTCAAATCCCTGTCTATCAGGGTGATTGGATCCATAGACGTCTTGCTCACTTTGGACTTCTTCCACGGCCCTATATTTTTTGGACCTCTGGTGTGCTTGATACATAATAGAGTCATCTTCGGTTCTACTCCTCCCTGTTCCGTCTGTTCATTGTCTTCTTCCTCTATCTCTAGTGAAGGTTACCTCTGGCCTCCATAAGAGTCGTGCTCCTCTTCTCCTACCTGCCCACCCGACCGTTGCGCGGCAACGCGCTCTACCTTAGCCTTGTCATCGGCCTCCTTTTTCCTCTTTGTAGCCAGTTGTTCCATATTCAGCTTGGCCTCTTCCTTCTTGTGTTGTGCGGCGATCTTGCTCAATCCCGCAGCGAAGTCCGAGGCAATGTGCCACTCTGCCGGTCAGTAGTCAAGGACTGCATCGATTCTGTCATATGTGGCCAAATAGGGCAAGTCGTGCCACTTCTGCTAAGGGTCCCTTAGTGCCCGTATTGAGACGTGGTGGAAGTTAGCTTTGAATTCCACGTACTCCTACAACCTGCCAAAATTAGTAGGTGATAACTACGGCTTGTGGTTGATGGCCATATGCACGTTCATCTCCATTAAGGTCCAAAAGATCTTGTTGTCTATTATCCTATGAGGATCCTTAGTCGCCCACAGCGAAGTGTACTTCGCGGCCTCTGGTAGGTCTAGCACGACCGAAGGAAACTGACTGTGTTCGGATAGCTCCCATGTTACCAGTACTATGGACAGCAAGAGCCATGCATATGAAATGTCTTGCTGAGATCCTGCGCCTCACGGCAGTTCGCAAGGAACTAACCATAGAGGTAGCGTGCCCAATTAAATTGAACTCCCTCTGTGCATTGGGATACCAAAGCTACGACTGATGCTAGCACTTCATCTATGCGACACTTCCGCATGACCTTCCCTGCTAAGAGTTGTGTTGCCACTTTGACTGCAGGGTCACAGATGCACGAAATGGCGTAATCACGTGGTTTCTTTACCAACTTAAATTTTTCCTTCATGGTCTTCACGAGAGCATGCTCGCCAACCTTCCCACCAAACATCATTATCATATTATCCCCTGTGTACGGAAACTATGTGATCCTATGTATAAACCTATCAGTGATGGGTATTGGCTCCTTCAGCCACAAACACCCATCGTGTACCAAGCACAGCAACTGCTTGATTACCACCATTGTATGGGCACATTGTTGTAATGTGGAACCCATACCAGGTTGAGCAATCCTGCATTATCCATGCCTCTCAGCCACTTTCGTGGCTCCAACATAGTAACTCCAGTGGTTTAGTGGAACACGTGGTGCATGAGTTGATCCGTTGCTAGGTGAGGAAACTGCTCTATTTCCGCTAAATCGCAGTCTTCTAATTTCAAAATGGGGACACGCCCCAAGTGCAGTCCTTCGAACACAATTTAGTCCGAAACGAGGGGTGTGTGTAGGGTGACCTTACTTTCATCAATGTCTTTGGGCACCTTGGTCTTACCCTTGCGCGGAGGAACATACTCAGGCAACTTAGTGATGGGGTGAGACCCCTCAATCTCAACATCCTCTGTTTCCACCCCCACATCCTCATCATCCATTGGGATATCCTCAATGTCTTCTTGTTCTGGCTCCAAGTTAATCATCTTTCCCTTTTCCTATGCGTTGGGCTTATCCTTCTGCGGGTGTTTTCTAGGCAATGTGCACACCTGTTGTAGTGGCGTGACCTGCTTTCCCTTCTTGTTCTTTGGACCATCCTTGGTCAAGGTAGGCCTTGGTCTAGGCGACCATGGTGACTTCGGTACTTCAACTGGTAACTCTGTAGGCGCAACCTCTAGGGTAGCTTCTTCTGCTGCCATAGCCACCTCTAGAATAGATCCCTCATCTGTCACTACTTCCACGCTCATAGTTTCTGTGGGCGTCGAAATAATGATACGCAATAACTCCTGATTCGCCTATGGCAATGTCTCAAACACAGAGCTTGCTAGCAAAATTTCGAAGGTTTCACGGTTCATGTGCACTTGAGAGCTCAACAACACAATTCTCAAAATGCCAAGTGTTTTTCATTAGGTAGCCACCTGTAATTTATAGGCACTTTAAAATTCAAATCCGACCGTTCCCCCCAAAATCAATTCATTAATGCTAGATTGGCTACAGATTTTCAGAGATCTGGTCCATAAAGTCTTACTAAAATGCCCCCCCCCCCACTCCATTGGGCATTTTTCATCGTCAAATCATGAACAGTGACTTTAACAATCACTTATTGGCTGCTCTGTGTGGTTTCTTCCTTGGTAGCGTAGCCCCCTGCGTGCTTCCATGGGCATTGTCACATATCTTCATTCCGCGCAGTTCCTCTATCGCGCAACTCTTCGACCCGGTTAATGTAATTTATAGTCTCGAGCTTCCTTTCAGCTGCCTGGAGCGCTAAGACTGTGCTTCCCTCATATAGCCACCTAGATGGATCACCGGTGTATGGATTCAATCGGCTACCATTCACCTTCCCTAGGAAGGGTTCTCCATTCAATTTGACCAACTGAACTGCTCCACCATCGATAATCTCCTTGATAACATATCAACCTAGCCAGTGCATCCTCAATTTCCCTGGAAATTTATCAAATTTACTGTCATATAATAAGACTATATCATTTACCTTGAAGGTACGTAGTTTGATGTGCCGATCGTGCCATGCCTTTTCGCACTCCTTTTGAACTTGTTAATGAAATCCAACTAGAAATTTGTCCTCCTCAAGCTCTACTAGTTGTGCGAGCCTCTCTTCCAAGGCTCCGCGGTCCGCCATTCCTGTGAGTGTCATTATGCGCAGACAGTTAGGTCCCTATAATACTAGTGATTCCCCCATTACTATTGTCGTTGTATTCCTTATTGTTATTGTTGTGCCCTTATTGTCCCCATATTGTTATTATTGTGCCCCATAGAATCCCAATATTGTTATTTTTGTGCCTTTATATTATTATTGTTAGGTTGCCTTCTATTATATTGTGACCCCATAGACTCCTATATATAGAAAGGAGGTTTTGTCATTTGAATCATCTAAGAATTGTTCGTTTGTGTAATGTAAAGGAGGTTTCTCCCTCGAAGAGGCTTATTTGTAAGGCGTTGATCTATCTTTTCTATTTTTTTGTGAGCTGGTTTCATAACATTTGGTATTAGAGCTTTGGATTCTAGGGTTTTGCTGCTCCAAACAGGTCGTCGTGGAA
This sequence comes from Pinus tabuliformis, assembly GCA_031772625.1. NCBI lineage: Eukaryota > Viridiplantae > Streptophyta > Pinopsida > Pinales > Pinaceae > Pinus > Pinus tabuliformis. The sequence continues at coordinate 15,404,829 of CM062819.1, read as the reverse complement.
TTTTCGTTATAACTTTTTTTCTGCACTATTTCAGAAGCTCAAAAAAAACACCCATTTGAGCCAAAATCGTTTTGAACTTCGGGTCCGAATTTCAGGGCTTGTCTCGCTGAATTGCAGAGATATGATCTGAGGAAGTTAGGGTTTTTTCAGACTCTCGAATTACATTCCAAATAGGTGACCTTGGTAAAATAGTGATTACGGTTGCTATGAGCATCAAACTGAATTTTCGTAAGAAGTTACAGAAAGAGGATGGACTGTAGTTTGTTTGGGTATTATTTTCAGAACCTAAGGTTGCAACAGTGACCCATGGCATGTCGTACAAGTTTGCTCTTCTAAACTCATATATACTCAAGTCGTCGTGGGAGATTTGGCATAACTCTTCATTGGAGAATCCAATCTTAATCAGACTTGCGGTGTTAGAAAGATTACTCAAAGGGTTACCCCAAAAAGAAAGTTCAGACCGTGGAGATTCAAAAGTACAGAGATACATCAAATTCAATATCGAGCTCCTATGATGTGAAAAAAGATGTGTAGTTTTTTTTTTTTTTTTTTGCATAAGCTTGGTTTGAAAAATTAGTTTGAAGGAATTCAAATGGCATAGTGAAGCATTATTATCGGTAATTGATGCCCCAAAGAAAGAAAATGGAAACACCTAGTAAGCAACCTGAAAGCTCTAGCATGACTCATGAAGAAGAGGAAGAAATGAAACATAATATATCAAAATTATGAGATGAAGTGCAACAAATTTCACTTGCACAAAAAGTAACAGAAGCTAAGATGGGTGGTTTAAAGAAAGACGTAGAAGCTAATATGTATGGTGTGGAAGCTAAGATGGATGGTTTAAAGAAAGGCGTAGAAGCTAAGATGAATGACATGGAAGCTAAGATGGATGGCGTGGAAGCTAAGATGGATGGCATGGAAGCTAAGATGAATGGCATGGATGCTAAGATGGAAGAATTGAACATAAATTTGAATAAGTTGCTACAAGATATGGTTACTAATGGTGAAAGGGTAGTAAAGGAAACTCATGATGAGAACAAAATAAATGTTAATCATGATTTCATAGACTCTAATGTTGGATTGAAGACCCACCATGTTCCAAAAATCGATAAGAGTAAGTTTGATGGCAAGGATCCCAAAACATGGATAATACAGATGGAACAAATTTTCAATCTCCATAATGTGCAAAACACACAAAAGGTACGTATTGCAACGTTGTATTTGGAACCAAATCAGTTTGTATGGTATCGATGGCTTTGCTCGCATAAACAAATTGTCACTTTGGAAATTTTTACTGAAGAAATGATAGCACATTATGAGGATACAAAAAGCAACACATTTTTTAGCCAATTGATAAATCTAGAAAAAAAGGGTTCAATGATGGAGGACATTGAGGACTTCCAAAAATTAAAAATAAGGGTAAAAGATGTTCTAGAGCAACATAGGATTGATGTGTTCATAGGGACTGTTATCACAAAATCGTGTACTAAGGGCTGCTACTTAGCAAGATCTCATGCAACTATTTCAAACCAGGCTTTAGACTAAGGCTTAGCCTCCTTAGTCAGAGAGGGCTCTCTCACAGATTTTTGATATGGATTAATGACAAGGAAAGATGGCTAACTCTTCAAACAGTACATAAAAGTAAGCTGGTTGGAACAAAAAAATAACACCTCTTCCATTGGGCTCATGGAGTCAAACACCTCTGCAGTAAACTATTAACTACTCAATCATGGAAGCCAAGGCATATAATGTTTAAACACTCAGAAACATTTCTCAAAAAGAACCTCAACTCATAAACATACACAGGAAGTCTGAGCACTAGGTGAATTCAGAGTGATTGCATGTCTATTGAGATGTAAAACAGAAAGGATAAAAACAAAACCATATATATTCTGAGCCTTTGAACACAAGATGAATCTTGGGAAGAAAAAGTAATCTTTCTATTACTGTCAAAAGTCTTTTACATTAGCCAATATAAAAACTCTATTTTTTCATAAATCTCCAACCCTACTTACATCAGAGTTCTTTCTATATATAGGAAAACCAAACTAAAACTACCTCGAGTCTCCTCCTCCAACATGAGGGGAGCTCGATGATCCATCATTAACTAACCTTATCTATTTTTAAACAAACTTATTAAATACATAAGGTATTGTGCTGTAAATACATAGAGTCCTAATCACATTGAAATTCTAACTCTATCTCCTCGTATGCATGATGCCTTTCTTGAGCTTTGACACCTGTACATTTTCTGTTGTGGCCGAGATATGTTGAAGGAGCATTCACTGAACGAGCTGGCCTTGGATACTAGCTGTGTAGATGGCTCATTAATTAGTAAAGAGGAGTGCGCTGTTTTCATGGTCCCTGTCTTCCATTATTCTTTACTACTTAAAGACCCCGCTCCAAGCTCTTTAATTCCTCAATAAAAACGCATAACACTATATGTCTCATGATCTGGATGCCTTGTGGACTGAATAGGTGTACAAACCCAAAATTCCGGTAACCCTACCAGAACCCTAGTATTTCGGTCATAAAGTACCTTTAAGAAAACTTTAGCAAAAAGCAAAATATTTCACCTTTTCTCCAAAACTTACACCTGTCACTGCTTGAATTGCTATGATAGCCTTGTATGATCTCCCTCCTGTCCTCAAGGCATTCCTTTCAAAATTCGCTGACCTCATCATCAAATTCATTGTTTTTTTATAAAACAGCATCTACAGCAGTTTCGTAGCGCGCGCTACGAAACTGCTGTTTTTATCAAAACAGAACATATTTATCTTGAAGCGCTTTCTGCTTAAACTCATGATTTCTTCAGACATTTTGTACAGGTGTTAGGGACCTAAATAGTTTCAAAATGATGGAGCTTAAACCAAAATTTATCAAAACTTGAAAAGCACCTTTCCTTTTAAATCAGTGAGCTAGTTTACCTAGCTTCTTCTTCAAACTGCTAACCTCTTTCCTCAAAGCCTTATTTTCTGATCTCAGGCTCATGTTCAGCTTTCTTATGAGTTTTGCTTGCTTAAGTGCTGGTACCGTCCACGAAAATACATCAGACCCCGAGTCAGCTTGACCCACTAGGCTTGTGCTGCCTTTTAATACAGCCCTTCTATAATTAGCATATCTCACTGCACGTTCTCTAGAAACATTCTTTATCTGGGCCACTTCTTCCTGGGTTGTTCCTGCCTGGTTCTTTATAGCTATGACATTTCCTCCTTGGCTAATAATAACCTTTTTACTCTTGTCTTTACGCCTGGCTGCATGCACTGTTTTAGTCAAAACTTCAAGAAACTCTGTACTAGGCATTTTTACAGCTGCCTCCTCTTTATGCACTTTCTCTGCCTCTTTCATTTGTCTTCTTGTAATTGGCCTCCGTGGCTTGAACACATATTCTTCACTAGGCTCCTCAAACCGTAACCTTTTAGAAGCCTTTGATTTCTTCATGCTCTCTGGTGAGGATTGGGTTAAGTCAATGTGCATTGGTTGCACTGGCTGGTCCTGTTCAAACTCTATTGGCTCAATCTGCACTGGCTGATCTTGTTCAAGCTCAATTGCATCAAGTAAATCAGTTAAACTAGCTTTTGACATAGGACTTTCTTCAACAGCAATTGACTTACCTTTCTCCTTGCTTAACTGACCTCTGGTTTTTACTCTTGATACCCTTTCAACTTCACTTGGTCCAAGTGCATCCTTCTTTTGTTTGAGCTTTTCTTTTGATGATGATTGAGGTGTCTCCTTGACTACCAAGGGCTTCACTGGTTTCTTCAACTTGGTTTTGGACTTCTTCTGATCTTTCACCTCCTTACTAAGCTCAGCAAGAGTAGGTTCCTCAATTGTTTCTTCTCTTTCCCTAACAGGCAATGGAGTGAGGCCTGTCTTGCTCTGAAAGCCAGCCATAAAAATAAAAGAGCTTCAATCTTTACCAATCTTCTACAAACCATCTAACACTAACAGCTTTAACAAACCATGGTGAAACAGTGATGTTTCACAGTCATCTTTTTTCAGTTGAATTTTATCACACATTTTACTGAGGCTTCTGAACAAGTAGAAGGGGATATCTATTGATGCTTTGCCTGTGAAATGTAACAAAAGTTTAAAATGATAGGAATAAACTTTGTTATACCTCCCTTCGCATGTTAAATATTTTTGGATGCATGTAAGGAGCAGTGCAAAATGTTCCTTCACGTAACTCCTTGGCACAGCCTTGGTAAGATCCTCATTTACATAAGGCTCCTTCAAGAATTCCTTACAGGGGCTCATATCGAATTTGAAATTTTTGAACCATTCATGTCCCCCTCTAGGAATCTCGGTCACATTAGAAATGGCTTCTGGAGATACAGGGAATTCTAGCATTGACACCTTAGAGTTTAAACCAGTAAAATTCAATGCAAAAGCTTTTGTTACCTCTGCATGCCCTCCCTGCAACTTCTCACAAAACCTCCAGCAACCAGCATTTTTAAAAGCTCTTGCTACACCTTCATCCTTTAACGTAAGATCAATCCCCTCCGGTTCTGTTCTTTGGCACCTACCGGATCGATGCTCCCTCTTTTCCATTTTACTTTAAAAACTTTCGGACAGAGAACTAACAGCAGCTTCAACTCAAAAGGCAACTTCGAACTTTGGAATGCGGGCTCGCTTGCAATCAGGTTCCTTTAAATGAAAACTCGGGCTCCTTTGCGCTTCAATAGTCTTGTCATACAAGCAAGTCAGTTTACGCACTAATAAAAAATATCATGACACTACCATACATCATAAAATCACTTTGAATGATGTTTATGTGCGTGGTTCTGAACCTCATGGCGGAATGATGACCCATAATGACCTGGAGAGGACATCAACTGACAATATATGGACGGACCTAATGACTCATCCCCCCAGACTTGACATTTCAAGAAAACGCGCTGCAAAATCCCCGAATCCCCGATTTCGTAGCGCAGACAGTTATAAATTAACGAAATGCGCTACGAAATGGCTGATTATTGACACGCTACGAAAAGGCGGAAACATCATTGCGCTGCCAAATTGGCCAATCAGACTGCGCTGCAAAACTGCGCAAAGGACCAATGACGCAAACAAGACAAGACATGCCTAAAACAATTATGATGGAGGATGATAAACGGTTTTTGAAAATGATTCACATCAATACCTTTTTAAAACATGATCCCTAAGTAACACACATAGGAACATAACCACTAGACAACTCTTTTTTGAATATGAAATTTTTTTGGACATCATTACATACATTGACTGCAGTTCTAAGTGATAACAGGGACTTTAAAGGATAATATCTAACATGAGGTTCGCCTTTGGGAACCTTATTCATTGGAGAAGGCGTTCAGGTTAGCAAGAAAAATGGAAAGCAAAATTATTGCAACCAGGAAGCCTACCACTCACAACTATAAAGATGGAAGTGTTGTTGCCCCCAGCCTTCCACAACCTACAAGGTTGACACCACAACAATTGGAAGAAAAAAGAGCAAAAGGGCTTTATTACAGTTGTGATAGAAAATACACTAAAGGTCATAAGTGTGCGGAGAAGAAATTATTTTACATAGATTGTGAAGAGGAAGAATAAAAGGAACAAGAAACGTCAAAAGAAGAGGATATACACCAGGAACAAACCCTAGAAAAAGAAGAAATGAATCTGACCATATCTTGTAACGCATTGGCTGGAATTACCACTCCTCAAACTATCAAGATAGAAGGGCATGTCAAGAATAAAAGGGCAATAGTGTTGATTGATTCGGGAAGTACCCATAATTTTATTCATTTTAAGATAGCCAAGGAATTGAATTGCTTCCTATATCCAGCACCAGACTGTCAAGTGATGGTTGCAAGTGGAGGAACCATAAATTGCTCAAGAAAGTGCCATAATATCAAGCTATCCATGAGAGAATATGTATTGAATATCCCAATGCTTTCCATTCCAACGGGTGGTATTGATGTTGTAATAGGAGTCCAATGGCTGCAATCCTTGGGTACAATAGCTTTTAATTTCAAGAACTTTTCATGAAATTCTCTTCAGAAGGAAAGGAAGCTGAATTAAGGGGTATCGCAGGGAAATCAGGAAAGATAATCAGCTCTAATGGAATGACAAAGCTTCTAAAGAAAGAACAGCGAGGTATAATTGCACAATTAGGTTCACTAGAGGTTCCCACATCGAATTCATCCATTTCTCCAGATCTCCAAAAAGTCTTGGACAATCATTCCAAGGTATTTGAGACTCCCAAAGGCCTCCCACCTATTCGTGATCATGATCATGCTATTAATTTGATTTCAGGAAGTGTTCCTCCAAACATCACGCCTTACAGATATCCCTACATCCAAAAGAGTGAAATTGAATGTATGGTTGTAGAAATGCTAGAGGTCGGTATTATTCAACCTAGTCAAAGTTCTTTCTCTGCTCCAGTAGTATTGGTTCAAAAGAAGGATGGATCATGGCGCTTGTGTCTAGATTATAGGGAGCTTAACAAGCTGACTATTAAAGATAAATTTCCCATTCCTATCGTTGATGAATTATTGGATGAATTGCATGGATCAATTTACTTCACCAAGTTGGATCTTCGTTCAGGATATCATCAAATCAGAATGAACACTGAAGACATTCCAAAAACAACATTTAGAACTCATGAGGATCATTATGAATTTTTGGTCATGCCTTTGGCCTTACTAATGCACCTTCTACATTTCAAGGTTTGATGAATTCCATTTTTGTTAGTATTTTTTGATGATATACTAATCTACAGTAAGTCTTGGAAGGATCATGTCCAACATGTTGACATGGTGCTCAAACTATTGGAGGGGAAACAATTATATGCAAAAATCTCCAAATGTTTCTTTGGAGTACAAGAGGTGGAATATCTGGGTCATATTGTATCTCATGAAGGTGTTAAGGTAGACCCTAGCAAAATTAAAACCATTAAGGAATGGAAAATCCCCACATCCATAAAGCATCTGCGAGGATTTCTCAGGTTGACAGGGTATTATCGCAAGTTTGTTAAGAATAATGGGAGAATAACAGCACCTCTAACAACATTATTGAAGAAAGATGCATTTTCATGGACTCCAGAAGCAACAAAGGCCTTTGAACATCTTAAAGAGGTAATGTGCCAAGCACCAGTCTTAGCTACACCGGACTTCACAAAAACCTTTATTGTGGAATGTGATTCCTCGGGAAATGGAATTGGTGTTGTTTTAATGCAAGAAGAAAGACCCATTGCTTTCAAAAGTCGTCCAATCAAAGGAAAGTATTTACACAAAGCTATTTATGAAAGGAAATGTTGGCAATACTACATGCACATAAGAAATGGCGACCCTACCTAATGGGAAGGCACTTCAAGGTAAAAACAGATCATGATAGTCTTAAATACTTTTTAGAACAAATATTATCTTTAGAAGAGCAACAAAAATGGGTCACAAAGATGTTGGGTTATGACTTTGAAATCATCTACAAAAAAGGGAAGAAAAAATGTTGTAGCAGATGCACTCTCAAGAAAGGATGAGGGTGTGGAAGCATTTCTTTGCGCCATTTCTATCATCCAACTAGATTGGATAAACGAAGCAAGAGATGAATGGGAGAATGATGAGGAAGTATGGGCACTCATTCAAAAGATACAACAATATCCCATTAATTCTGATACATTTAGCTGGAAAAATGATTTGTTATGGTACAAGGATTGGTTATACATATGTAATAATTCCCAACTCAAACAAAATATTCTTAGGGAACTGCACACCTCTCCCTTAGGAGGGCACTCAGGATTTCTAAGAAGGATTAAGATGGATATTTTTTGGGATGGCCTTAAATCAAATATTCAAAAGCTTTTGGCGATATGTTTGGTTTTCCAACAAAATAAAGTTGAAACAATTAAGACCCCAAGACTATTACAACCTTTATCCATTCCAAGCCAACGTTGGGAGGAGGCTTCAATGGATTTTATCACAGGTTTACCTAAGCCTGAAGGAAACAGTGTTATCATGGTGGTAGTTGACAGAGTTACCAAGTATGCACACTTTTGTGCATTATCTCATCCATTTAAAGCGAGTACGGTTTCTACTGCATTTATGGAAACAATTCAAAATCTACATGGAAACCCAAAGATTATTGTAAGCAACAGAGATCCCATTTTCACTAGAAATTTTTGGACAGAATTATTTTCTTGTCTTGGTACTCAATTAGCTCATAGCTCATCTTATCATCCTCAATAAGATGGGCAAACTGAGATAGTAAACAAATGTTTGGAAGGATATCTTCATTGCTTTGTATCTAATAAACAGACACAATGGGTCAAATGGTTGCCTCTGGCTGAATGGTGGTATAACACTTCCTTCCATACTGCAACAAAAATGACCCCATTTATGGCACTTTATGGATATCATCCACCATCCATCACATCATATTTAAGAGAAAATTCTAAGATTAAAGCAGTGGAATATCACATCAAGCATCAGCGACAAGTTCTCCAACTCTTAAAGGATAACCTCACCTTGGCACAGAATAGAATGAAACAGCAGGCAGATCAATCCCGCAGCAAAAGAAGTTTTGATATAGGTGATTGGGTATTCCTACGACTACAACCATATAAACAAATGTCCCTCAAGCAAGCTAAGAAGGATAATAAATTATCACCAAATTATTATGGTCTGTACAAGGTGTTGCAAAAGATAGGTACTATGGCATAAAAATTGGAGCTTCCTGCAACTTCCTAAGTGCACCCAGTTTTCCATGTTTCATGCTTAAAGAAGGTTATAGGTGACAAGCTTCCAGTTCAAACGATAGTGCTAGAACTTGATGAGGAAGGAAAAATCATATTGGAACCTGAAGCAGTCAAAGAAACAATAACTCGATAACTATGAAATCGATCAATTTCAGAGTATCTCATCAAGTGGAAGAACTTACCCATTTAAGATTCCACATGGGAGGATGAGAATTTTATACAGAAGCATCCAGAACTACTCAAGCGTTGACGATGTTAACACCCAGGTTGTTCCCTTTGACTCCCAAGGGAATACGGCCGGGGTAACCACTAACCAATCTTTGGATTGCAGCTTCTAGCCAGGTTGTAATCAGAGAGGGCTCTCTCTTTAAGGTTTAGCTCTGTTTGTGTAGAAGTTTCAGGCTAGTTATGATGTTCACGATTTGTTTTTGTATTTGGTTAGAGAATGTTTCAGTCAAGATATGTATGTTCTTACTAGAATGTTTCAGGTCATTGGGCAATGGAGTCAGTGGTTCTTTAGTTGTTTGGTGTGCTATATTGATACAGTAGTGAAGCTGCAGAGCTGGATAACTGTCTGAGAAATAATACTTTGAAATTGTGATCAAGTGTGATGTGTCAAGTTCATGAAAGGCAGTTAAGGATCTTCCAATAAACTAGTATGCTAAAGAAGTGAGACTGTAATTCAGAAGCAGTGAAGAATTTCTAGACAACATTCACATTATAGATTTAATAAAACATGAGCATTTAAGAATTCATGTCCATAGTTAATCCTGAAGAAAACATTTACAGCAGTAAAATTTGAGCACAAGGTGTAACCAGACAATTCATGCACTATTCTTTTTCTTTACTGCTAGTCAGTGAAACATGAGTATGATTTAATGAACATAGGAAAACAAACAGAGATTAAGGAAAACTTATTATTCCATCAGACAGCACAAGAATTCTGCAACCGCACGCAGGTCATCAGCAAGACATCAAAATTTCAGGAAATCACTGAGCTGATCCAGCCCTTTGTATTAGACAATTCTGAAAGTGTACAATACATTTGCCTCAGAGTGAAAATTACCAACCCTTTATACATTACTAAGGGGGGTATATATACAAAATTTACATGAAAAATATCAAGGAAATGAGTTAATGGCTCATTGATGTTATGCCAACTCCTGGAGCGTTGTAGCTGAAAAAAGTTAATGCTGTAATAACTCTTCAGTGCTTTAGCTGTCAAAATGGTCAGAGACTGTTGACTTGGTGGCTGTTGGAGTCGGCTGAGGATAAGTTGTCAAAGATATCCGTTTTTTCTTATCCTTTGGGCTAGTTGTCATTGTACATGTGCTGAGTCACTTTTCAGCTGCCTTAAATGCTAACCTTTTCCTGCTGTTTGTCTTCTAGTGAGCTGGAGATGGCAGTGACCGAGCAACTGAGGCTACCGTGGCAAAATTTGAAGCATTTCCTGCCACCAATCTTCCTTAGGCATTTGATGTCTTCGAATCTTAATTAAAGTTTCATCAGCCTCTGTATACCTGTAAAAATTAGGAGGAATTTAAAAAAGGTGCTTCACCTCACTCTCAATAAAAAACAGGCCTTCAAGTTTATTATATAAGCTCTGTCCTGTTGGAGGCCCTGTTTCCTGAGAGGTACTACTAGATGCAGTGATTTGGTTTTCAATATAAGCAGCCATCCTGTTAGCAAATTGATCTCGGGAGATCAGCTTTCCTGTACCGCTTAGTAGGCTGGGCAGTCCTTTTGCTTGCAGTGCTGCCATCTTGTGTTGGTACTCATGCACCTCAGCCTGTATTTCAAAGCACTTTCTCTCCACAGTCTGTACATAATTCCTGAGAGTGAGTACTTTCTTGGCTGTGAGGACAACCTCTGTCCTGTTGACAATGCCAATGGCTGCCAGCTCCTCCTTTTCTTGCCTGTTCAGGAAATCTATCATTCTGTTTGCCTGTTCAGGCTTGTCTCCCAGTGTTGCTTTGGCCCTCTGAATTTCTGTTTGTGCTTGGCCAATTAAATCCATCTGCTCATGTATAGTCTTGATTGACCTCCATTGTTGAGTGATGGATTGGCCAATTTTGGCCCATAGAATTCTTTTTATCTCAGCCATGGAACTCTCCAGATTTAGCTCTTTCTCCAAGGCTTTTATTTTTTCTTTTAGAGCCTTTATTTCTCTGCCTTGCTCTGCTACGGTCACTTTTGATTTGTCATACTTGGCATCTAGTTCTGCCAATTTTTCCTTGGCCTTCTTTATTTCATTTGCCTGGAGCTCCATTTCCTTAATGGCCTTGGTTAATTCTTCCACACTTGCGCTGGAATCTGGAGCTGTTGTTGTTGCTGCTGCTTCTGTTGTAGGGGCCACTGCTGGCTCTGTAGTTGTTGCAATGGTTGAAGTAGTTGGAGGAGCTTGGGATGTAGATTCTCCCTGTTTATCTTGCAATGCTCCTTCAAGCTCCTTCTCCAAATCGAGGAACTTTTGATTTAGCTGGATTATGAGGTCCAGTTGCTCATCAGCCTGTTTTTCCTTTTGTAGCTCTGTTGTTTGAGGGTGCTCTGTGGGCTGCAGCTTTAACCTCTTCTTCAATGCATTGAGTTCATCTTATTTTTTCTTCATAAGGGCCTTTACACCCTTTGGATCCTTAGGATCATGTCCCAGGTCGATAATAATGTCCTCCAATGACTTTATTCTGTTATCCTTGGCTAGGGAGGACATTCTCTCAAAATTCAACTGAGTGTTGGTATTTTTGAGTGACTCTTTTAGTTCATGGGCCAAGGTTGCCCTCTCCACCAAGGTTGCATAGACCATTTCTCCAGTCTGTTTGTGGAGTTCAATCTGGTCCAAGGGATGGATGTCTTTGGCTAGGACCTCCACCCTTGTCTTCACGTAGTCTGCTGCTGATTTTGGATGGGGCACTGTAGGCTTGAAATGGCTGAGGATCATTTTCTCCTCTTGAATGTCATATACCGACATTAGCCTTTCCTTTTGGGCTGGTGTGGCATTGAGAAATTGTTTATAAATCTCCACCCTCAGCAGGTCATTTTGTGCCTTTATTTGCTTGAAGAAGTCCTTAGTGCCTTTGGGCTTCTTGCTCTGCTGGGAGGGGGAGGACACCTCCAAACCAAGTTGTAATCCTTGCTCCTGCTGAAAGGAGCTTGTCCCTGTGTGCTGGCTGCCCTCCCTGTTTTTCCTTGAACTGTCAAGGAATTCTTCAGTGATGTCTTCTACCTCCGGGGAATCAGCTCTTGGCCTCTTGGTCTGGGGTTGCTGGGAGGATCCACTAGCAGGAGTGGACTCTTCTCTGGCTCTTTTCGTACCCCTGTCCTCTTGTGCTGGGGTCTGCAAAATTGGAGCTGTTGGTGGCTCAGTTTGTGGAGGGGGAGTCTGCTCTTGCTGCTGCTCCGGTTGCTGCCCTTGTGGCTGCTCTTGTTGCTGCCCTTGTTGCTGTTCACTTGAAGGGGCAGACTTTTCTTTCACGGTTTCTTCTTCAGCACCCATTATGCCTTTCCCTTTGTCTGTAGCTGGTGCTGCTGTGGAAGGTGCCTGTGTGGCTGGTGCAGTCCTTGAGGCCGAGGTCCCTTCTCCTGCTAAATAAGGCCGTTTGAAGGGTACCTGCTACACAGAGTCTAGGTCAAGAGTTTTTTCTAGTTCCTTGACATTCTTTAACATTGTCTCTTCTTCAGTTAGTTTTTCAATTAGAGTATCATGCTGCCATTCTTGCTGGTTGGCATATATTTCAATATGTGGATATTTACAATGCCTACAACCTAGAAGCCTGTACTTGATTCTTCTAGCAGTGATGAAGCCTTCAGGGTCATAAGGGACTCACCGAAAACTATATGACAGCTTGTATTTGTCTTTGAGGATTAGGTCGGCATCTTCCCATCCTTCTTTCTTATTCATGATGAAGGGGCCCACCTGGTGTTTGAACTTGAGGTGGGCTTTCTTTTTGGAGCTGTGGAAGTGAGTGAGGTCAGACTGAATCAATTGCATGTAATACTCCAAGGCAAATATCCTCATAGGCACATATTTTGGGAGCCTGTATGGACAGAGCTCACAGCCATAGACTCTGATGACTGTATGATTCTCATATAGGTACCAATCACCTATTTTGTACTTTTTGGAAAGTTGCAGAGCTTTATGTATCTCAGTTGATATTCTGGGAGGAGGGGACCTCATCAATAGGCAAGAGACAGGGTATACAAATTGGTCAACAAACTCACAATAGGAATAGGGTGAAGTTTGGACTTGGTGATAGACAGATGTCCAGAAGATAACAGATCTTCTTTCCCCTTTATAGTCCAGCTTCTTGATGTAGCATGGAAAAGCCTCAGACTGATAGTACATAAAAAGGTGGTAAATATAGGATGAGTATTTGAAGACACCCTGTCTGTCTACCTTGCACAGCTGATCATGAATCTTGTTAGCTATGAAATTGGCAAAGTTATATTTGCGAGCAGGGGGTTGGCCTGGGCTGTAAGCAGCTAGCAATACCAGCATTGTTTCATCCACATGCTCACTGGTTCCGTATCCCAACACATAAGAAATCATGTCTAGCAACATTCTGCCTACCTCAGTAAAATAGACATCCAAGTAGGGAGGAGGCCCTGCAGGCTGACATTCAGGTTTCACAAATGTCCTGGTGACCTTCTGAATATCTTCACTGGTCATTTTGGCACCAGTGTCCAGCAGATAATTCATGGAAAAGGGGAACAGCAGCTCAATTTGATCAAAGTGGAGCATCTTATTGATAGTTTCAGGGTTGATGTGAAAGAGGATGCTCCCAGATGGAGACTTAATGGCTCTTTGCTGCACATCATAGTTTTCAGCACATAGGCGAATAATCTCAGGAAAAACATTGATAGAGGGGAGACAGTAGTATGGCAGATTTGATTCCCATATCCCATATGTGTCCTTGCCATTCAGATAGTCATCTCTTAACTGCCTGAAGGTCTGCAAGAAGTCCCTGTTACTCACAAAGTCTTCAATGAGGTAGTCCTTGTCAGCAAGAGGCAAGGACTCCAGGTCTTTATTTGGTGGATTTAATGGAGCAACACTGAGGGCTGAGGGTGCAGGATCAGCCATTATGCAGTTTGAATTTAACTGAGGTGATTACAATAGTTTGCAAGGTTCCTCAAAGATTTGAGTGACAGGCTTAACAGACAATACTTGAAATTCTTCTTCACAGTGGAAAAGGCAGGCTTGGCAGGCTTGTTTCTGCAGTTTTTAGTAAATTCACAGGGATTGTGAATTGCTAGGGGTAAATTGCAGAGGGTATGTGAGATTTACTTTGGTAAAAAGCTGCAGCTGGTCTACACCCGGCAAAAGGGAACAATGCCGGGCACCTCGAGGACAAATTTACAATTTTGGTCCGCGAATTGACTGTTTTAATGTTAAATTATGGTGTTGGGGCAATGCAGGTTACCTTAGCTCACTTTTAGGTAGCAGACAGAGTTTAATTTGGAATTTGACAAGTGCTTTAATGGTGAATTTGCAGAGAAATGGTATGTATGGGCGAAATGGGAGAATTATGGTGAATACCTGGATAAAATCACTTGAAAAGCCTGCGGGCCGAACTGTGAAGGCTCAATGTAGCTGAGTTGATAAGCTCGGGCGGTCACAAATTCAAATTTGGAGGTTCGGGAACAATCTGGCACCGAAGCAGCGACAAGAGTTCTGTGTATTTCGCTCGAAAATGACACAAAATGGCTATTTCGGGCGTTTATAACGACAATTTTGGCAAAAACGGGTTATTGGCGCTTTTCCGCCGATGACGTCAGCATGACGTCATGGCGGGCCCGGGTACAGAGGGTGACGTGGGCGTTGAGGTGGAGGCCAGCGCGGCCGGACACGGTGGCGGGCGGATAAGGTGGCATGGCTACGTGGAGGGCCACGCGGCGCGGGGCGGGAGATGGTCCGACGTCATGGTGACGTGTAGGTGACGTAGGAGGGAAGGTGGTAACGGGGAGGGTGGTAAGCGGTTTCCCAGCACCACCTTTGGGCAAAGGCGGTATCGGGGAGGGGGGCTCCGAACAACCCCGCCGCCTGCCACGCGTCCCATGTACGAGGCGGAAAACTACCGTTCCCCGGACGCTAAAGGACGGCAGATCCAAATCTGGAAATACCCGCCCACCGTTGGATCGGGGGTGGCAGACGATGGACGGCTGGCGGGCCTCCCGACAGATCGTGCATGTTGGGAGGGTCCCGCCGGCATATTAAAATATTCGAATTAATATTTTGGGCGGAGAACTTTAGGTTTAAGGGCTTTTTGTGGGTTTTTCGGGGCAAGGGTTAATCTGAGGGGGGAAGAAGGGTTAAAAAGTGGGTTTTAAGCAGAGGGAAGGGGTTTTGTGGAATTCTTGAGCAGAGTTGAGGTGAGGGCTTAGGGGGAGGTTATCACTCCAACCAGAGGTTAGATCAATCCCATGACAGGGTTGACCATAGTCCCTGGTGGACTAATGTCTCCCTTAGACAAACTTATTTAGCTATAGTGCTAAAAAGGGAGGATATTTATACAATGCTTGGGATTTATACACCATGGTGTTATAATAGTAGGGAAAAGGTAACATAGGGGATTTAGATAATAGAAGTTAGGGGTTAATATGGATGGAAAAGGTGAATGAGGAGTGAAATCACTAAGTTTATGTGAGGATAACTTAGCTTAGGGAGTAGATCAAAATAAAAAGATTTTTAGACAAGAAATGTGGCTTTCAAAGGAATAAGAACCAGCATGAAATCTCAAATTCTTTCATGAACACAACTTATGAAGGGATGTTAGTAATGAAGGTGAGAAAGGGGAAAAGGAAGTTAGTCATGCTTCTTTATTTTGCTGCAACATGATGGAGAAGAAGACCTTCTCAATCCATTGATATTCCTTTGTGAATAGGTTAGCACACATTGAATTGTAAGGAATGACATTTCTGCAACCCCATCTGCCTACCCATCTATTTGCCTAGCATTTTTTTGTTTCTTCATGGAGGGTGCACTTAGACTTGCAGACCCTTATGTGCCTTTTCTTTTCTTTGGCTTTTTCCTTTTGATTTTCTATCTAGAACTACCCTTATTGCTTCCAAGGTCCCAGATTAAGTAGTTGGGAACCTTACTTCTCTACCTAAGCAACTGGTCTGCCAAGATTAAACAGTTTGGACAGACTTCTTTCTCTATTCTACAACAGAAAAATTGAAACATGGCATGATCCAGATTAGGCTTTTGGACCACCCATCAAAACTTAATGAACATGAAGCTATATACACACCTGGTCTCCTTTTGGAAATATGGGATCTTTGTATCACCAAAGCAGAGCATATTTGGAACTTTCTTTGCCAATCATGAAATATGAAACCTATTGGTATAGGTAGCTAACAGTGGCTCCACATGGGGATGGTTTTTCCATCTGAAAGACCAAGAACAGCAGGTCAGAATGCCTTGGCCCTTGATTTCTTGTATCAAACTTGGAGTATTCCTCTTTGAAATGCCAAAGTTATGCTCTTCCCATCTTAGTAAATCTCTGAACTTATTTGCCCTTTGCTGATAACTTATAAAACTTGAGAAACTGCATTTTTACATTTTAACAGGAAGTAATATATATACACCTGAATATGTACAAGGGAAACTCGGGTTGCACTTATGGATAGTAGTCAAAATAGTGCTTCAACATCCTGCCATTTACAGGACCTTCATCTAAATCAGCTTCATCAAGACTTTTAAGGAAGTAAGTATTGTTTCCTTGTACTGCTTGAACAGCAAATGGTCCTTTCCAAAGGGAATCAAACTTTCCATGTTTTCCTTTATCTTCCCTTCTTGAATCCCACTTGAGGACTTTGTCACCAACTTTGAAATCTTCTGCCTTGGTCCTTCTATCAAAAGCTTTCTTTAACTTTTCTTGTAAAACTTGCACTCTGCTGTAAACTTGGTCTCTAGTTTGCTGCAAACATATTATTTGATTGATTCTTCTTTGCATATCATTTGGCTCAGCTTGACTTTCTTGAAGTAGTTTCATAACAGGAACCCCTAATGATGAAGGGAATTTGGCTTCTATTCCATAAACTAACTCATATGGGCTAATCCCAATTGATCTCTTGGTTGTTAGTCTATCTTCCCACAAGGCATTCACAAGCTTCTTATGCCAATTCTTCTTATTTTCTTCCAATACCTTCTTTATGATGTTTACAAGGCTTTTGTTTGATGACTCAGCAAGGCCATTTCCTTGGGGATAATATGCAGTAGAATGGCCCAAGGTAATGTGAAATTTGTGGCAGAAATTGACCATCTTCTTTGATCTGAAGGCAGCAGCATTATCTGTTATTATTTTATCAGGACAGCCAAATCTAGAAAGAATATTGGTCTCAAGGAACTGAATGATAGTGGAATCATTTGCTTGTCTGCATGGAACAGCTTCAATCCATTTACTAAAGTAGTCTGTAGCTGTTAGAATCCATCTATGTTGGCCTGAAGATGAGGGATGAATTTCCCCAATGAAATCCAAGCCCCATTGTTGAAAAGGTCTCTCTGTTGCAATAGGCCTCAAAGGAAGTGGTAGTAACTTTCTCTTTCCCTCAAACACTTGACATTTATGACATGAGGTGGTGAATTTCTTGACATCAGAGAAAACAGTGGGCCAATAGTAACCAGCCCTCAGTATTTTATCCACAGTGGACTTCCAATACAAGTGTCCACCATAGTCACCTGCATGAAATTCTTTGGTGACATTGTTAGTCTCATTCTCAATCAAGCAGTTTAACAGTATACCCTCATGGTTTTTCCAAAGCAAATTGCCATCTATTACACAAAATTTTGAAGCTTTCATTTTTAGGAACCTACACTTAGTTCTGGACAATCCTGGTGGAGCACACAGGTTTTGTAACACATAACATATATCAGAATACCAAGGGGATTGTTCAAAGGCTACATTGATCTTTGGAGTCGCCAGCTCCGGTTCATTGTCCAGCTGGTTTATGTCTAAGGCTTGGAAGTTTGCTTCTGTCATTAGTTTGGCCAAACCTTGCCCTTTTATTAGTTTTGTAGGTTTTATTTCAATGTCAAATTCTAAGATGTTGGCAATCCATTTTCCTCTTCTGCCCTCTAAGTTTTCTTGAGTGAGTATGTCTTTTACAATAGGACTTGGCACATAAGCTATAACATGGGAATAAAGGATGTAAATCCTAAAGTCTTTAATGGCCTTGACCAAATCATAAGCTTTTTTCTCCATGATCTGATATTTCAGAGGTGCATCTCTAAGGGCTCTACTAAAGAAAGCAATGGGTTTCTCATTTCCTTGGTCATCTTTCTGTAATAAAACAGCAGCAATAGTATGCTGGGAGGCAAAAGAGAAAATGATAAATTCCCTGTCAAATTGAGGATTTGTTAAGACTGGAGTTTGGGTAAGGGCCAATTTTATGCCTTCAAAGGCTTGATTTGCCTCTACTGTCCATTTTACTTTTGAATCCTTTTTTAGCATGTTGTTCAATAATCTGATCAGTTCTGCTAAGTTTGGGATAAACCTTCTTAAGAAATTAATATTCCCTAAGAAGGCTTGCAATTCTTTGATGTTTCTTGGGTGGGGCATTTGCAAGATATCTTGTATCATGTCTGGGTCAATTCTGATGCCATCCTTTGAAATGATATGTCCTAAGAGCTTTCCTTCTTCCAAACCAAATAGAGACTTCTTTGGGTTCAAGGAAATTCCATATTTCCTACATGTTAGGAAGATCTGTCTCAAATGTTTCAAATGTTCTTGGTCTGATTTTGAGAAAGGTGTGAGGTCATCCAAATAAATGACAAGGAAGTCATGAATCTCTTTGGCAAAAGCAATATCCATTGCTCTTTGAAATTTTGCCCCTGCATTCTTCAATCCAAAAGGCATTTTTACGTATTTAAAAGTTCCCCATGGGGTTGTGAATGCGGTTTTGTCTTGATCATCAGGGTGCACTAGGATTTGATTAAAACCTGAGAATCCATCAAGTAGTGAGATCCTTGATGCTCCTACCACTCTTTGGAGAATGTGATCCATCTTAGGTAAGGGATAGTTGTCTTTGAGGGACACTTGATTTAGGTTTCTAAGGTCAACACAAAGTCTTATTTCACCAGTTTTCTTTCTTGTAGGCACCAAATTTGAGATCCAATCAGAAAACCTGATTGGTGCTATGATACCAGCCTTGAACATTTTTTGTACCTCTTTTTCAATTGCAGGGAGAAGCATGGGGTTTATTCTTCTCAATTTTTGCTTAAATGGCTTTTGATTTGGCTTGAGAGGGATTGTGTGTTGGATAACAGAGGTGTCATAGGATTTTAATTCCTCATAACTCCAAGCAAATACATCCTGGAACTCTTTGAAAAGGTCAATGTATTTGGGCTTCTGATCAGGAGGTAGGGATGCAGACAATTTTATTATCTTGGGATTTTCCTTGGTTCCAATGTTGCATTCTTCAATGGCAGAGTTAAGGGGCTGCATTTTTGGTTTTCTTGGGACATCATTTGAATCAAAGATATCCTCTAGTGGAGTTAGGCCTGTTGGAAGAAAATTATCTTTCAATTGTATCACTTCAGCTTCAGCATCAGCCACTTCTTCACAACTGATTTGTTGAATTTCTTGTATGTTGTCTTTGCTGAAAATTGTTGGGTGTAGGATTTGGTGAGCTGTCTTAGGTGATATTGGCTTGTTATTATGTTTACTCTGTATTTGAGATTGACTTGCTCTTTCAAGTATTTGTGATTGACTTGCTCCCTCAGTGTCAATATTTAGTCATGCAAATTCTTGTTGCAAGGTCAAGAAATTGTTTATTTGTGCATCATCTTCAAATACTTGCCAGTCTTTGACATTGTTTGGGACAGAAGGTCTGTGTTTTACCTCAGCTGTAAAGCAATGATGGGGCTCAAAAGGTAACTTGCAGGTGCTTGCAAATGTGGCCAAGCTATGAGCATGCAGGTTATGGGTCCTGGGAATCTTGGTAATTTGAAATTCAGTGAAGGACTGTAGTAGTTCAGCAGCAGCATATCTACAAGGTCTCAGTCTTTTATCATTAGTAACAAAATTTCCCTTTACCTGTTGGATAATCAAGTCTGAATCTCCCATGAAACTTTTATGGCTTGTAAGGATTTTACTAGCTTAAGGCCTAGCAAGAGAGCTTCATATTTTGCCATGTTATTAGTGCATCTGAAATTCAGTCTATAGGCTCGACCTTCTGCATGATTGTTCTGCTTGTTATGTATCCAAACCCCAGCTCCTGCCCCTAATTTGTTAACTGACCCATCAAATTCTAGAAACCATAGGTTCTCTTTTTCTAGGGGAGATTTAATAACTTCTCTGTGATCTGGGATCATAAGTTGAAGTTCTGGTTTTTCACCTGGTTTGTCTTCTAGGACAGTCTGATCACTTGATTGAATTAGCTTGATTTCTAGAGCAACAGCTTGTTCATTAATGTCCTGGTCTTGTTCAAATGTTTTGGTTTCAACATCATTATTTGTAAGACCTGTATTGTCATTGAAAAGAATATATGAGTCTATATCAGAATGAACAGCATATATGGGAAAATTTTGAGGTTTTTCTTCACTGCTGACCATGTATTTCATAAGTGTTTCTCTGTATAGTCTTTTTGGTTGCCCAAAGACAGAGATGGTTGCATATGACATGTCTAGTTGTAGGGAACCTTGGAGTTTAGCCCCCCATGATCTTGATAACAGCATCCCATATTTAGGTGGGATATCAGCAACCACAACATCCATGAGAATTGTTTTATTTGGGTACTGAACAAGGGACACACATAAGTCTTTTATCAAGCCTAGACACTTGACTTGGCTGGAGTCAAATGAGAATAGGTCCTTATATGGTCTTGTAATATCTAGATTCAATCTTTCCATGACTGATTTGGGCATCAAGTTGTGAGAGGCACCTGAATCAAACATTGCATTGTGTAGTATCTTATCATGAACATGTAAACTGACATAAAAAGGTAAGATACCTGCAACGGCTGTTTTTCCATCAACTTCTGGACCGAAAAGCAATTCTGGGGTGTCATCTAACACATTTACATTATCTTTATTACGAGTTAGCTGAAGGGACTTCTTGATTTGTTGTCTATAAATGTCATGCTTGGCTAGTTCTGAAAGAGGAACAGCTACCTTCAATTTGCCAATTTCAGCTTCTAAGTCAAAGGGTCTTTCAGATTGGATCTTGGTGTTGTGGGTGGCAGCCTTTTCCTTGTTCACTAGGTTTTCTTCTTGATTCTTATCTTGATCTTGAAGCTTGTCCTTGTTACTGACCTCTTGAGAAGTGTTACTTGGATTGGGCTGCAAGGGTGATGTAGCCATAGGCTGTTGTTCAGTTACTTCCTCAACTATTACCTCATCTGTGATTGGGCCAGTTTTGTCACTTGGTTCTGTGACAGTGGCTTTCTTAGGCTGCGGAGTGTCCTTTGTCTTGTCAGGCTATGTCACATTTATAGTTCTGTTTCTTAGCTTATATTGTTTATGAACTTCATAAACAGTTGTGTCATATCCTTGTTTAAAGTCAAATGACTCACCTGACTTGGTTTGGAATTGCTGAATGTCATCATCTTTATGATCCTCTTGACTTAGAAAAACTTGTTGCTCATCATTAAGGCCCATCAGGTTAATGTGGGTGTCATCTGTTTGTTCATCCGAAGTGGATGCCTCAGTATAGTTTTCCTGGAAAGGAGGTCTTATGTCTGGGTCAAAACCAGTCTTGCCAACGTTTGGGTTTTGATTTCTCCTAAAGTTTGGATTCCTGTTAGGGTTATTTTGTGGTGCATCCCATGATGACTTTCTCTCAACTGATTCTACTCTGTCCCCCAATCTCTTCATGCCAGTGAGTATTGCATCCAGTTTTTGATCAAAGGCTGAGGGTTCTTCTTTGAAGGTGGTTCTCTTTTCTAATCTTGCCTTGTTTCTTTTGGCAATCGAGTTAGCCTCCACTGTGACAGCAACCTTTTGGGCTTCTTCAAGGGTTTCAGGCGCCCTTTCTTTTAATTGATATGCCATATCAGGGTCAAAACCATCAGGAAATTTGTACAAGGCTAAATCAGGGGGAGGTCTTAAATTCTGTGGTATTGCGTTATATACATTATTGAATCTTGCACAATACTCCAACACGATCTCTTGAGGACCTCGTTTGATTGTGTCATATTCACCAAGTATGTGCAAGGGATCTTTCTTTTTCTCCCATCTGTTAGTAAAGGCTTGATAAAGGTCATCAGGAGTTGTGATGGTATTTGCAGCCAGTGATCTAAACCAAGTTCTTACATCCCCTGTGAGGCTCTGAACAAAGATTCTCATTCTCACACTGTCATCATCTATTTCATAGTTCTTAAAGTGGTCTTGCATCCTTTTGGCATGCTGAATTGCTGTGAAAGGGCCAGTGGAGTCAAAATATGAGATCTTGGATTGATAGTCCTGAGGTAGAGCTAGAGCATTGGCAGGTAACTGCAGGGGTGCATATCTATTAGCCATATTTTTAGGATTTAGAGGGTTAACAGGGATGACTGGGATAGCATGAATGACTGGTACAACAGGGGTAGTGGGAAAGGTGGAAACTAGAGTGTTGGTCAAGGGAATATGTGCAGTGGATGGAGGTGTAAAAGGAGGGCTTTGAGATGTGGATGGTGAACTGGGGGAACCAAGGGTAGACCGAAATAGAACCTTGATTGGAGTTGTAACAGGGTTTGGATGAGCTGTCTCAGGACTTGAGTCAGCAAGGGTCTCCTGTTCTCGCTGCTTCCTAATGATCTTGGGGATGGTATTAGGATTTTCAAAAATAGCTGGTGGATTGGGGTCAGGGTTTGACCTAGTGTGTCTAGGTTCCCTTTTAGGAGCCAGATTCTGAATTTGGTTTTGATATTTTAGGATATTTTTAGAACTGTTTCAAGGGACTACTCAAATTTTTAGAACCACTGTCTATAGACAGATAACAGTTGAAAAATAAGTTCCTCCCCAGCGGAGTCGCCAATTATGCTAACACCAAGGTTGTTCCCTTTGACTCCCAAGGGAATACGGCCGGGGTAACCACTAACCAATCTTTGGATTGCAGCTTCTAGCCAGGCTGTAATCAGAGAGGGCTCTCTCTTTAAGGTTTAGCTCTGTTTGTGTAGAAGTTTCAGGTTAGTTATGATGTTCACGATTTGTTTTTGTATTTGGTTGGAGAATGTTTCAGTCAAGATATGTATGTTCTTACTAGAATGTTTCAGGTCATTGGGCAATGGAGTCAGTGGTTCTTTAGTTGTTTGGTGTGCTATATTGATACAGTAGTGAAGCTGCAGAGCTGGATAACTGTCTGAGAAATAATACTTTGAAATTGTGATCAAGTGTGATGTGTCAAGTTCATGAAAGGCAGTTAAGGATCTTCCAATAAACTGGTATGCTAAAGAAGTGAGACTGTAATTCAGAAGCAGTGAAGAATTTCAAGACAACATTCACATTATAGATTTAATAAAACATGAGCATTTAAGAATTCATGTCCATAGTTAATCCTGAAGAAAACATTTACAGCAGTAAAAATTGAGCACAAGGTGTAACCAGACAATTCATGCACTATTCTTTTTCTTTACTGCTAGTCAGTGAAACATGAGTATGATTTAATGAACATAGGAAAACAAACAGAGATTAAGGAAAACTTATTATTCCATCAGACAGCACAAGAATTCTGCAACCGCACGCAGGTCATCAGCAAGACATCAAAATTTCAGGAAATCACTGAGCTGATCCAGCCCTTTGTATTAGACAATTCTGAAAGTGTACAATACATTTGCCTCAGAGTGAAAATTACCAACCCTTTATACATTACTAAGGGGGGTATATATATAGAATTTACATGAAAAATATCAAGGAAATGAGTTAATGGCTCATTGATGTTATGCCAACTCCTTGAGCGTTGTAGCTGAAAAAAGTTAATGCTATAATAACTCTTCAGTGCTTTAGCTGTCAAAATGGTCAGAGACTGTTGACTTGGTAGCTGTTGGAGTCGGTTGAGGATAAGCTGTCAAAGATATGCGTTTTTTCTTATCCTTTGGGCTAGTTGTCGTTGTACATGTGCTGAGTCACTTTTCAGCTGCCTTAAATGCTAACCTTTTCCTGCTATTTCTCTTCTAGTGAGTTGGAGATGGCAGTGACCGAGCAACTGAGGCTACCGTGGCAAAATTTGAAGCATTGCCTGCCACCAATCTTCCTTAGGCATTTGATGTCTTCGAATCTTAATTAAAGTTTCATCGGCCTCTGTATACCTGTAAAAATTAGGAGGAATTTCAAAAAGGTGCTTCACCTCACTCTCAATAAAAAAAAGGCCTTCAAGTTTATTATATAAGCTCTGTCCTGTTGGAGGCCCTGTTTCCTGAGAGGTACTGCCAGATGCAGTGATTTGGTTTTCAATATAAGCAGCCATCCTATTAGCAAATTGATCTCAGGAGATCAGCTTTCCTGTACCGCTTAGTAGGCTGGGCAGTCCTTTTGCTTGCAGTGCTGCCATCTTGTGTTGGTACTCATGCACCTCAGCCTGTATTTCAAAGCACTTTCTCTCCACAGTCTGTACATAATTCCTGAGAGTGAGTACTTTCTTGGCTGTGAGGACAGCCTCTGTCCTGTTGACAATGCCAATGGCTGCCAGCTCCTCCTTTTCTTGCCTGTTCAGGAAATCTATCATTCTGTTTGCCTGTTCAGGCTTGTCTCCCAGTGTTGCTTTGGCCCTCTGAATTTCTGTTTGTGCTTGGCCAATTAAATCCATCTGCTCATGTATAGTCTTGATTGACCTCCATTGTTGAGTGATGGATTGGCCAATTTTGCCCCATAGAATTCTTTTTATCTCAGCCATGGCACTCTCCAGATTTAGCTCTTTCTCCAAGGCTTTTATTTTTTCTTTTAGAGCCTTTATTTCTCTGCCTTGCTCTGCTATGGTCACTTTTGATTTGTCATACTTGGCATCTAGTTCTGCCAATTTTTCCTTGGCCTTCTTTATTTCATTTTCCTGGAGCTCCATTTCCTTAATAGCCTTGGTTGATTCTTCCACACTTGCGCTGGAATCTGGAGCTGTTGTTGTTGTTGCTGCTTCTGTTGTAGGGGCCACTGTTGGCTCTGTAGTTGTTGCAATGGTTGAAGTAGTTGGAGGAGCTTGGGATGTAGATTCTCCCTGTTTATCTTGCAATGCTCCTTCAAGCTCCTTCTCCAAATCGAGGACCTTTTGATTTAGCTGCATTATGAGGTCCAGTTTCTCATCAGCCTGTTTTTCCTTTTGTAGCTCTGATGTTTGAGGGTGCTTTGTGGGCTGCAGCTTTAACCTCTTCTTCAATGCATTGAGGTCATCTTCTTTTTTCTTCATAAGGGCCTTTACACCCTTTGGATCCTTAGGATCATGTCCCAGGTCGATAATAATGTCCTCCAGTGACTTTATTCTGTTATCCTTGGCTAGGGAGGACATTCTCTCAAAATCCAACTGAGTGTTGGTATTTTTGAGTGACTCTTTTAGTTCATGGGCCAAGGTTTCCCTCTCCACCAAGGTTGCATAGACCATTTCTCCAGTCTATTTGTGGAGTTCAATCTAGTCCATGGGATGGATGTCTTTGGCTAGGACCTCCACCCTTGTCTTCACATAGTCTGCTGCTGATTTTGGATGGGGCACTGTAGGCTTGAAATGGTTGAGGATCATTTTCTCCTCTTGAATGTCATATACCGACATTAGCCTTTCCTTTTGGGCTGGTGTGGCATTGAGAAATTGTTTATAAACCTCCACCCTCAGCAGGTCATTCTGTGCCTTTATTTGCTTGAAGAAGTCCTTAGTGCCTTTGGGCTTCTTGCTCTGCTGGGAGGGGGAGGACACCTCCAAACCAAGTTGTAATCCTTGCTCCTGCTGAAAGGAGCTTGTCCCTATGTGCTGGCTACCCTCCCTGTTTTTCCTTGAACTGTCAAGGAATTCTTCAGTGATGTCTTCTACCTCCGGGGAATTAGCTCTTGGCCTCTTGGTTTGGGGTTGCTGGGAGGATCCACTAGCAGGAGTGGACTCTTCTCTGGCTCTTTTCGTACCCCTGTCCTCTTGTGCTGGGGTCTGCAAAATTGGAGCTGTTGGTGGCTTAGTTTGTGGAGGGGGAGTCTGCTCTTGCTGCTGCTCTGGTTGCTGCCCTTGTGGCTGCTCTTGTTGTTGCCCTTGTTGTTGTTCACTTGAAGGGGCGGACTTTTCTTTCACAATTTCTTCTTCAGCACCCATTATGCCTTTCCCTTTGTCTGTAGCTGGTGCTGCTGTGGAAGGTGC
The DNA here is from genome assembly GCA_031772625.1 of Pinus tabuliformis. Lineage (NCBI taxonomy): Eukaryota > Viridiplantae > Streptophyta > Pinopsida > Pinales > Pinaceae > Pinus > Pinus tabuliformis. The sequence continues at coordinate 15,378,879 of CM062819.1, read as the reverse complement.
CTGTGTGGCTGGTGTAGTCCTTGAGGCCGAGGTCCCTTCTCCTGCTGAATAAGGCCGTTTGAAGGGTACCTGCTGCACAGAGCCTAGGTCAAGAGTTTTTTCTAGTTCCTTGACATTCTTTAACATTGTCTCTTCTTCAGTTAATTTTTCAATTAGAGTATCCTGCTGCCATTCTTGTTGGTTGGCATATCTTTCAATATGTGGATATTTACAATGCCTATAACCTAGAAGCCTGTACTTGATTCTTCTAGCAGTGATGAAGCCTTCAGGGTCATAAGGGACCCACCGAAAACTATATGACAGATTGTATTTGTCTTTGAGGATTAGGTCGGCATCTTCCCATCCTTCTTTCTTATTCATGATGAAGGGGCCCACCTGGTGTTTGAACTTGAGGTGGGCTTTCTTTTTGGAGCTGTGGAAGTGAGTGAGGTCAGACTGAATTAATTGCATGTAATAATCCAAGGCAAATATCCTCATAGGCACATATTTTGGGAGCCTGTATGGACAGAGCTCACAGCCATAGACTCTAATGACTGTATGATTCTCATATAGGTACCAATCACCTATTTTGTACTTTTTGGAAAGCTGCAGAGCTTTCTGTATCTCATTTGATATTCTGGGAGGAGGGGACCTCATCAATAGGCAAGAGACAGGGTATACAAATTGGTCAACAAACTCACAATAGGAATAGGGTGAAGTTTGGACTTGGTGATAGACAGATGTCCAGAAGATAACAGATCTTCTTTCCCCTTTATAGTCCAGCTTCTTGATGTAGCATGGAAAAGCCTCAGACTGATAGTACATAAAAAGGTGGTAAATATAGGATGAGTATTTGAAGACACCCTGTCTGTCTACCTTGCACAGCTGATCATGAATCTTGTTAGCTATGAACTTGGCAAAGTTATATTTGCGGGCAGGGGGTTGGCCTGGGCTGTAAGCAGCTAGCAATACCAGCATAGTTTCATCCACATGCTCACTGGTTCCGTATCCCAACACATAAGCAATCATGTCTAGCAACATTCTTCCTACCTCAGTAAAATAGACATCCAAGTAGGGAGGAGGCCCTGCAGGCTGACATTCAGGTTTCACAAATGTCCTGGTGACCTTCTGAATATCTTCACTGGTCATTTTGGCACCAGTGTCCAGCAGATAATTCATGGAAAAGGGGAACAGCAGCTCAGTTTGATCAAAGTGGAGCATCTTATTGATAGTTTCAGGGTTGATGTGAGAGAGGATGATCCCAGATGGAGACTTAATGGCTCTTTGCTGCACATCATAGTTTTCAGCACATAGGCGAATAATCTCAGGAAAAACATTGACAGAGGGGAGACAGTAGTATGGCAGATTTGATTCCCATATCCCATATGTGTCCTTGCCATTCAGATAGTCATCTCTTAACTTCCTGAAGGTCTGCAAGAAGTCCCTGTTACCCAAAAAGTCTTCAATGAGGTAGTCCTTGTCAGCAAGAGGCAAGGACTCCAGGTCTTTATTTGGTGGATTTAATGGAGCAACACTGAGGGCTGAGGATGCAGGAGCAACCATTATGCAGTTTGAATTTAACTGAGGTGATTACAATAGTTTGCAAGGTTCCTCAAAGATTTGAGTGACAGGCTTAACAGACAATACTTGAAATTCTTCTTCACAGTGGAAAAGGCAGGCTTGGCAGGCTTGTTTCTGCAGTTTTTAGTAAATTCACAGGGATTGTGAATTGCTAGGGGTAAATTGCAGAGGGTATGTGAGATTTACTTTGGTAAAAAGCTGCAGCTGGTCTACACCTGGCAAAAGGGAACAATGTCGGGCACCTCGAGGACAAATTTACAATTTTGGTCCGCGAATTGACTGTTTTAATGTTAAATTATGGTGCTGGGGCAATGCAGGTTACCTTAGCTCACTTTTAGGTAGCAGACAGAGTTTAATTTGGAATTTGACAAGTGCTTTAATGGTGAATTTGCAGAGAAATGGTATGTATGGGCGAAATGGGAGAATTATGGTGAATACCTGGATAAAATCGCTTGAAAAACCTGCGGGCCGAACTGTGAAGGCTCAATGTAGCTGAGTTGATAAGCTCGAGCGGTCGCAAATTCGAATTTGGAGGTTCAGTAACAATCTGGCGTCGAAGCAGCGACAAGCGTTCTGTGTATTTCGCTCGAAATGACACAAAACGGCTATTTTGGGCGTTTATAACGACAATTTTGGCAAAAACGGGTTATTGGCGCTTTTCCGCCGATGACATCAGCATGACGTCATGGCGGGCACGGGTACGGAGGGTGACGTGGGCACTGAGGTGGAGGCCAGCGCGGCCGGACACGGTGGCGGGCGGATAAGGTGGCAGGGCTACGTGGAGGGCCACGCGGCGCGGGGCGGGAGATGGTCCGACGTCATGGTGACGTGTAGGTGACGTAGGAGGGAAGGTGGTAACGGGGAGGGTGGTAAGCGGTTTCCCCGCACCACCTTTGGGCAAAGGCGGTATCGGGGAGGGGGGCTCCGAACAACCCCGCCGCCTGCCACGCGTCCCATGTACGGGGCGGAAAACCACCGTTCCCCGGACGCTAAAGGACGGCAGATCCAAATCTGGAAATACCCGCCCACCGTTGGATCGGGGGTGGCAGACGATGGACGGCTGGCGGGCCTCCTGACGGATCGTGCATGTTGGGGGGGTCCCGCCAGCATATTAAAATATTCGAATTAATATTTTGGGCGGAGAACTTTAGGTTTAAGGGCTTTTTGTGGGTTTTTCGGGGCAAGGGTTAATCTGAGGGGGGAAGAAGGGTTAAAAAGTGGGTTTTAAGCAGAGGGAAGGGGTTTTTGTGGAATTCTTGAGCAGAGGTGAGGTGAGGGCTTAGGGGGAGGTTATCACTCCAACCAGAGGTTAGAGCAATCCCATGACAGGGTTGACCATAGTCCCTGGTGGACTAATGTCTCCCTTAGACAAACTTATTTAGCTATAGTGCTAAAAAGGGAGGATATTTATACAATGCTTGGGATTTATACACCATGGTGTTATAATAGTAGGGAAAAGGTAACATAGGGGATTTAGATAATAGAAGTTAGGGGTTAATATGGATGGAAAAGGTGAATGAGGAGTGAAATCACTAAGTTTATGTGAGGATAACTTAGCTTAGGGAGTAGATCAAAATAAAAAGATTTTTAGACACGAAATGTGGCTTTCAAAGGAATAAGAACCAGCATGAAATCTCAAATTCTTTCATGAACAAAAATTATGAAGGGATGTTAGTAATGAAGGTGAGAAAGGGGAAAAGGAAGTTAGTCATGCTTCTTTATTTTGCTGCAACATGATGGAGAAGAAGACCTTCTCAATCCATTGATATTCCTTTGTGAATAGGTTAGCACACATTGAATTGTAAGGAATGACATTTCTGCAACCCCATCTGCCTACCCATCTATTTGCCTAGCATTTTTTTGTTTCTTCATGGAGGGTGCACTTAGACTTGTAGACCCTTATGTGCCTTTTCTTTTCTTTGTCTTTTTCCTTTTGATTTTCTATCTAGAACTACCCTTATTGCTTCCAAGGTCCCAAATTAAGCAGTTGGGAACCTTACTTCTCTACCTAAGCAACTGGTCTGCCAAGATTAAACAGTTTGGACAGACTTCTTTCTCTATTCTACAACAGAAAAATTGAAACATGGCATGATCCAGATTAGGCTTTTGGACCACCCATAAAAACTTAATGAACATGAAGCTATATACACACCTGGTCTCCTTTTGGAAATATGGGATCTTTGTATCACCAAAGCAGAGCGTATTTGGAACTTTCTTTGCCAATCATGAAATATGAAACCTATTGGTATAGGTAGCTAACAGACGACAACACTTTTTTGAAGGAGAGGGGCATGTTGGGTCCCTATAATACTAGTGATTCCCCCATTACTATTGTCGTCGTATCCCTTATTGTTATTGTTGTGCCCCTATTGTCCCCATATTATTATTATTGTGCCCCATAGAATCCCACTATTGTTATTTTTGTGCCTTTATATTATTATTGTTAGGTCGTCTTTGGTTATATTGTGACCCCTTAGACTCCTATATATAGAAAGGATCTTTTGTCATTTGAATCATCTAAGACTTGTTCATTTGTGTAATGTAAAGGAGGTTGCCCCCTCTAAGAGGCTTATTTCTAAGGTGTTGATCTATCTTTTCTATCTTTTTGTGAGCTGGTTTCATAGCACAGACTAGGTACAATGAATTCCATTGGCATCACAACTTCTATGCCATACAAGAGTTTGAAAGGAATTTTCCCAGTCAACTTCTTGCAAGTCATTCTTTAGGCCCATAGCACCGTTGGTACACGAACATCCCAGTCATTTGTTTGAGCATTGCAGAACTTCATGAGCACATTCTCCAGTATCTTATTGAATGCTTCCACCATCCCATTGGGCTGCGAGTGATAAGGCATACTCTTCTGATGATACACCTGAAATTCTTCTATCAACGCGTTGATTGTTTCGTTAATAAAGTGTGTACCGCAATCGCTCATCAAGATCTTTGGAAAACCAAATCTTGTCAATACGTATTCAAAAATAAACTTTGCTACTGTCATGCCTGTACAGTTCTTCACAGGCTACACCTCCACCCACCTAGTCAAGTACTCAGTCGCGGTGATGATGTACCGCACACCTGTCTTCTTTCCTTGAGGCTGAATTGGACCCATAAAGTTAATCACCCATTTCTTGAATGGTTGTAATGTCACCTGCGGCATCAAAGGCAATTCATCCCTCTACAATGGCCTTCCAATCCTTTGACATGCGTCACATGCCCTACAATATGCTTTTGCATCCTTATGCAGAGTTGGCCACCACAACCCAGCACGCAGAACCTTCTGCGTTGTTGCTTTCCCTGCATAATGTCCTCCTGCAGCTCCTCCATGAGCCTCCGCGAGAATGTTGCTTCATTCAAATTTAGGTACATAACGTCGCAGTATTTCACCCCATTTTGTAGTAGTGCCCTACAATGACGGAGAAGCCTACCTTGTGCACTACTAACTCATTCTTTTGATGGCTTGTATACCCTTCTAGAGAAGTTCCTGTTGTTAGGAAGTGGATAATATCTTCAAAGTGACTGCCCGCAATGCGCACTGCGAAGAGTTGTGCATCAAGCAGTCCTTCCTCCAAATTAGTAGGTTCCTCTCCAGTTTCAATGCGCGACAGATGATCAAGTCCCGCGTTCAGTCGTCCTGGCTTCACAATAACTTCAAATTTGTACTCCTGGAACAACAACAACCACCTACATATCCCCCCCCCCCCCAACACAGGCTTGTTGACCAGGTACTTCAACACGGAATGATCCATATACATCTTAAAGTGTCTGCCCAACAAATAGTGCCTAAACTTTTGGAGCGCGTACACCATAGCTAATCCTTCACGCTCTATCATGGAATAATTTTTCTTTACTTTATACAACTTCCTACTTGCGAACGCTATAGGATGATCCAGTTCTGCTCACTAGCTTGTGTCAGTATGACCACTAGCACAATACATGATGCGTCCATGTGCACATGAAATTCCTTCTTCCAATCCGGGAAGACTAGGATCGGTGCAGTGACCATTTTCTCTTTTAGCACATCCAATCTCTTATGGCATTCATCATTCCAACAGAACATAGCATCCGTTTTCAACAATTTCTCCATATGCGTGGTGATCTGGGCAGAGCTCTTGATGAACTTCCTATAGTATCCGGTATGACCTAGAGTTGCGCACATCTGTTTCACATCCTCGGTGCCTCCAAGTTTATTATCACCGTGATCTTCGCGGGGTCTACCATTGATCCTTGTCTGCATACCACATGACCAAGCAAGATCCAGAAAGGGACACAAAACAAACACTTCTTCAAATTGAACGGAATATTGTATCTCCTACATGTATCTAGCATTAAGCACGGACTCGCCACATGGTGCTTGACCAATCCAAACGTTGTCCAATCGTCAAAGTATACCTCTAGAAATTTATGAATGAAGTCTTTTAGTGCCGCAATGACTACGCGCGAAAAGATCAATGGTGCATTCTTCAGCCCAAAAGGCATCATGGTCTACTGAAAACACACCCATTCAGTCACGAAGGTCGTCTTGCTTCTATCCTCGGGCACGATTTTGATATGATGGTATCCAGAGAACCCATCAATGAAAGAGTATGCTTCTTGGCCACCTACATTATCTAGGACCTCACCAATGAACGGGGTTGGGAAACGATCATGCACATAAGCGTCATTCAATTTCCGAATATCTATGCATATCCGTATTTCTTCTTTCTATTTCTTTTCCTGAACCACTATCGGGCTTACCTAATTAGATTCTTCCACTGGTTCAATAATTCTTGTCATGAGCATCTTATCTAACTCAGCACGAACCCTTTCCTTATACATAGGATTAAGGCAGTAAGGTCTTTGTTTTACAGGTTTCACGTCTGGTTTCAAGGTGATATTCATGACACCCAGGTCTCCTATTATCCCTTTTAAATCATAAAACTTCGTGGGGAACAAACCCTGATATTTTTGGAGGAGCTCGACGACCTTGTCTACTGTCGCATCATCACAATAGTCCCTAATCTTTACAAATTTTGGTTCCGCCTCCATGCCAATGTTGACCTGCCTAGTTTTTAGCAACGCGGTTATGTCTGGATCCTCTGTCTGCGGACCTTTTACCTTGCAGTGAACTTTAGTTTCTGAAATATTAATCTTTCTGGGGTCCTCATCTTCTTCTTCAGTGGTCACGTTATAACATTCCAGCGCGTGACTCATCTAGGTAGTCCAATCAGGTTGGACCAGGGCCAAAGGATCTTGTGGTATCCTAAATATCGTTGCTTTAACCTCCTGTAGTGCCGCATTAGTACAGTCAAACCCATCCTAAAAGCTGAACGTCGTTATAAATCCCTGGCACAAGATGTCCCATTCTTCAATGCCATGGCGGAGCTCTATTTCCAAGTACCAATTCATTGGTTTGACATCCAGGGTATGACAAAATAGATGCACCCATTTAAGCTGGAGCTCCACTCCGTAAGCCTTAGTCCATTTGGCCAGGTGATCACGCAGATCATCCCTTCCATCATACTTATCTATCATCCGCACTTTTGGCTGCCCAAAATGTATTCTCATCATCCTCCTATAGTCGCGCCAATCACTGAAATTATCCTTGTGCATACCCAACCATATTGCAGGCGTAGCACACAGTACCCAGTCCAAGGCCTAGAAGCGGTGCTTCTCCGGCACTTCTCTCTCAAATGCATCCAAAAAGTGATCAACATCAGTTAACCCATCATATTTAGGAAGATCCCTAACTTCGGATGACACATAGCGCAATGACTTGGTCATCATATTACAGCGCAGCGTAGATACTTCATGTAGTCGATTCTGCCAGTGCTCTAATTCTTCGTCCAAATCTAATGTGCAATAGCTTTCGCAGTCCCATGAAATACGTCTGTCCATTATCGGATTTACCGAATCTTGGTCTCGCGCCATTATCTTGTAAATCTGGTCCAGATCGTCATCACATTCATAATCTCGGACGGGTTTTGTATAGTGCGGTCCTTCCGCAGGATCAAGCGGCACCACCACGCAGAGAGACTTCTTTTCAAATATCATCTTTCGCTTCTTCAGGTTTATTACCCCATTCATGTCAGTGGCCTAATTGATTCCAAGGAGCATAGGGTAGGGATTGCTATCATCCACAGTCTCTATTACTTCAAAATCCACCAGTGTGCTCGCGTCCTCTATAGGTTGTAACCCCATACATAAATTACCTGCATACGAATTCTAAAACACAGAAAATAAACAATGTGAGAGCATAACACATAAAACACATACAAAGAGATTTTCCCCTGCATCCCAAAACCGGGACTACCAGCTTGATTTTTCATTATGTTCCTTTCAATGTTACAATACATATGTATACATGCCAAAGCATCCAATACCATGGACCGAAAACCATCGCATCCAAAACCATGGACTGAAAACCATCACGTCCAAAACCGTGTGCGAAAAACATGCACAAAACCATATGTAGGTCTTCCCAACCTAATATAGGGTCCAAAACCAAAATTTTCCGGGGCGTTGCCCCGAACCCCATAGACTGGGGTTACCTACACCCCTCAAACCCCCTGTGACCCCGCCCCCCCCCCCCCCCACCGGGCTACACAATCGGTGCAACGAAGGGGGGACTTCGCCCCCCTTCTAACCCCCTGGTTAACTACATGGGCTAGTCGTGGAAAGAATATAACACAACCCAACATTCTCCCACTTGTTGTTTTCTTTCCATAGGGGTCCACAAGAGAGCTTAGTCATTTATCCAGTCCTACAATGCCCATTGTTTCTCTACATCAAGAGAACTTCTCAGAGCTCACAGATTTTTTCAACACATCTACAGTATTCTTCAGTGTCCACCTTTACCAGCAACACCTTTTTGTCTTCTATCATATCCCTCACAAAGTGATACTGAACTTCAATGTGCTTTGTCTTTGAATGATATGGAGGGTTCTGTGCCAAGAAAATTGCACTTTGGCTGTCAGATTCTATCCTTATAGCTCCCTATACTAAGCCCATACTTGAACACAATCCCTGCAACCAAACTGCTTCCTTGCTTGCATGAGTGGCTGCCATGTATTCTGCCTCTGTAGTTGATAGTGCCATTGCAGATTGTTTCTTACTCGTCCAACTGACTGCACCTCCAAATAGGTTAAACACATACCCACTTGTAGAAATTCTCTTATCCAGATCTCCAGCCCATTCTGCATCAACAAAGCCATGAATATCAAACACTCTGTCCAATCCTGGTCTTCCTTGGTAACACAAACCATAATCACTAGTGCCACGCAAATACCTGAAAACCTGATTCACTGTTGTCCAGTGATCCTTCCTTGGTTTTGACATAAACCTGCTCAATACTCCCACTGCATGTGTAATGTCTGGTCTAGTACAAACCATCGCATACATCAGGCTACTGACTGCACTTGCATATGGAACATGGGACATGTCCTCTTCCTCTTCTTGTGTCTTGGGACACTGTTCAGCAAATAACTTTACACCTACAAGAATAGGAACCTTCACCGGTTTACTATCCTGCATATTAAACCTTTGCAATATTGTCTCAACATACTTCCTCTGGTTTAACCAGAACTTCCTCTTTGTCCGATCTCTTTTAATTTCCATGCCCAAAATACAGTTTGCAGCACCAATATCTTTCATGTCAAATTTGGAGGACAAATAGGTCTTCAAATCCTCGATAATTCTTTATCATTTCCAACCAGCAACATATCATCCACATACAAGACCATATAAATAACATGGTCACCAATTAATTTAAAATACACACAGTGATATTCTTTGCTTCTGATGAATCCAAGTCCTCGTATAAATGTATCAAATTTCTGATACCACATCCTTGGTGACTGTTTTAACCCATACAGAGACTTCTTTAACTTGCATACCAGTTCTTTCTTACCCTTCACCGCAAAGCCTTCAGATTTCTTCATGTAGATCTCCTCTTCCAAATCCACGTAAAGGAATGTTGTCTTCACATCCATCTGTTCTACCTCAAAATCAAAAGTAGCAGCAACAGATAAAAGTAATCTAATAGAAGTTACCTTGACAACAGGAGAAAAAATATCACCAAAATCAATTCCCGGCACCTGGGAATAACCTTTTGCTACCAACTGAGCTTTGTATTTCTCCACCTTTCCTTCTGCATTTGTATTCTTCTTTAACACCCATTTGCTGCCAATGGGTTTCCTTCCAGCCGGCAACTCCACTAGATCCCAAGCCTCATTTCTGTGTAAAGATGCCATTTCATCAACCATGGCCTCTTTCCAGAGTTTTCCATCCTCTGAATCTACTGCTTCCTTCACAGTTCTGGGATCATCATCAGTAATAGATAAAGAAAAATTTGAACAAAAAGTAGATGGACTATACCTTTCTCGCTGCCTTCTTTCTTGAACTAATCTTCTCACACCCGGAGTTTGTGGCTCTTCATTTTCTAATTCCTCCTATGTTGTAGAGTCTGATTCTTCCTCCTTTAGCTCAAACTCTATCTTCTCAAGTTCCTTTGGTTGGACTTCATGTTTAATAACATCTTTTACCTCTCTGAACACCACATCTTGGTTGTACACAACCTTCCTTGTTACTGGGTTCCAAAGCTTATAACCCTTTAAACCATCCTTATACCCAATAAAGATGCACTTTTCAGATTTACTATCCAACTTGGTTCGTTTCTCCTTTGGAACGTGTACATATGCATCACATCCAAATACCCTCAGATGTGAAAGAGAGGGTTTCTTACCAGTCCATACCTCTTGTGGAGTCTTATCCTGCAACGCTGATGAAGGTGATCTGTTGACCAGGTAACATGTTGTCTCCACCGCCTCTGCCCAGAATTCCTACCCTAACTCGACACCACTGAGCATGCTACTTGCCCTATCCATCAACATCTTGTTCATTCTTTCTGCAACTCCATTTTGCTCAGGTGTGTATGGAGTAGTCTTCTGTTGTGATATACCACACTTCTTACAGAAATCTTCAAATTCCTTACTGCAAAACTCTCCACCGTTATCTATCCTCAACACCTTTATCTTCTTCTCTGTCTGGTTTTCCACGAGAGCCTTAAATTCTTTAAACATGTCAAAGACTTTAGATTTCTTCTTAAGGAAATATATCCATTTCTTGAGAAGTCATTTATAAAGGATACATAGTACACAAACTTACCCAGTGATGGAACCTTCACAGGTCCAAACACATCACTGTGCACAAGCTCTAATCTCTGTTTCACCCTCTTACCACCATAGGGGAAACTCACCCAATTTTGCTTCCCATATACACAATTTTCACATAAATAAAAATCCAGAGAGTTATTACTCATACCTTCTACCATACCTTTACCATGAAGTATTCGAAGGCCCTTCTCTCCAATATGTCCAAGCCTTTGATGCCACAGCATGGTCTTCTCTCCAGAGACCACTAGATTTTCTGCTCCACTTTCAGGAACCACAGAATTGTTGCACCCATCAACAACAGTGCTACCTTGCAACTTGTATAGGGTTCTAATTCGAACTCCCCGCATCAATACCAGTGCCCCCTGAACCATCTTGTAGGTATCCTTCTCGAACACTGTTTTTACACCTGCATCATCCAGCTTGCCTACAGAAATCAGATTTCTGGCTAATGTAGGAATATGCAGAACACCCAGAAGTGTTCTAACCCTTACACCTTGCAACTTCAACTTCACTTTTCGCGACCAACGATTCTAGTCTTCTTGTTATCCCCCAAGAAGGCATCACCGCCATCATATTTCTCATACTCGTAGAACCACTCTCTGTGGGGAGTGAAGTGAAAGGATGCACCTGAGTCAATAAACCATGCCTCGTGATCTACATGTGTACTTGAAGAAGCCAAGTACACATCCCCACCTTCATCTGAGGTGGTTTTTGCCTCTGCAGAAGGAGAATCATCAGATCCCTTTCCTTTATCAGGAGATTTAGATTTACAAACCCTTTTATACTGCCCTTCCTTTTCGCATTTCCAACACACCACCTTACAGGTTTTCCTGGAGATTTAGATCTCCCTCTAGATTTACACCTCCCACTCGATGACTTATTTTTGTTTTTGTTCTGGGACCGTCCTCGTACAAACAAGGAATAACCATTCTGGATATCCATATTTTTCCGTCTCATTTCCTCCGTCAGCAAGGATGAGACTATTTCATCAAACTGCAAGGCAGTTGCATTACTACCTATTGCAATAACTAGACTATCCCATGAATCTGGTAGAGAACACAACAAACTGATGCACTTATCTTCATCTGAAATTTTAATATCAACAGATGATAACTTACTTACCACAGTATTAAATGTGTTTAGACACTCTGTCATCGAGTCTCCATCTTTCATCCTCAGGGTATACATCTTTTTCCGTAGGAACAATTTATTCACCAGAGACTTAAATTGGTATAAAATCCCTAACTTGTCCCACAAAGCCTTCATCGTAGCTTCCCCTGATACATTCAGCAGTACTGAATCTAAGACATACAATCGTATTGTGCTCTTTGCCTTCTGATCCAACTTCTTCCATTCTTCATCGAACACTCTCATTGGTTTAGTACCTGGATCTACCGCGATCCACTGATCTTTATCCACCAATAGATCCTCCATCTTTAGTTTCCATAACTCAAAACTCTGACCATTAAATTTCTCGATCTCTATCTTTCCACTACTCGCCATCTTCTTTCACCACTAGAATCAATCCCACAGATCTCCCATTGAACAGGGTCTACCACAGGCTCGAGTGAAACCCCTCAGGAGCAAAGGCATCCCCTTGAAGCCAAAACAGCTTTGATACCAAATGTAGGTTTTAACCCCTTATATAAATTACCTACATATGAATTCTAAAACACAGAAAATAAATAATGCGGGACCATAACACATAAAACACATATACACAAAGATTTTCCCCTGGATCCCAAAACTAGGACTACCAGCTTGATTTTTCATTATGTTCCTTTCAATGTTACAATACATATTTATACATGTCGAAGCATCCAATACCATGGACCGAAAACCATCGTGTCCAAAACCATGTTTGAAAAACATGCACAAAATCATAAATAGGTCCGCCCAACCTAATATAGGGTCCAAAACCAAAATTTTCCGGGGTGTTGCCCCGGACCCCATAGAGTGGGGTTACCTGCACCCCTCAAACCCCGTATGACCCCCCCCCCCCCCCCCCCCCGCTACGCAATCGACACAATGAAGGGGGGGCTCCTCCCCCTTCTAACCCCCCGGTTAACTATGTGGGTTAGTCGTGGAAAGAATATGACACAACCCAACACCCTCGATATCAAAAGTTACCCCTTGTAGCCTCCCCATTGGGATAATTTTCTGTTGATTCGTCATTCTTAACTGGATCGAAGACCACTCGATTGCAGGTCTCCCCATACTTTCCCAAGTCTGTTTTGGCAAAACATTCACGTCGGACCCCAAATCTAATATAACTTGGTCTATTTTGTATTCCCCTATCTGCGTGGTGAATCTCATTTCACGCCCAGTCCTTACCCTGTGCTTGCCAAACTTCCTGACCACGCGCGGTTCACCAGTAGCACCATCCTTACTAGTGCACCAATTGATTAGTTCCTGCAGGCCCTTCACAACCTTACTATAGCGGAGCAGTTTCATGCAAGTCTCCAAGAATGTGGTAATCATGGATGGGTCCATTTCTTCAACTTGTTTCTTATGAATTCCTGAAGTAGGGGCCTCAGCGAAGCTTTTCTTTTCTTCCATAAATGTTTCTTTTGTGCGCTCCAGATCAAACCCAGTCTCTTTTTTTGGTGCTTTGCAAACTCATTCGCCTTCTGTAGGCTACTTGCCTTTATCCTTCCCCGTTGTAGTTCTGCTTTGCAACATAATGTTTACCGTAGGTTCTTCCTCGCGAGGCTCATCCCTCATCATCTGGAGGTTTTGCATCGGCTGCAGAGGTTGCGCCCCCTTTTCGCGAATCTTAGCCAATAATATTGGGCAATCCTCAATCACATGGTCAAACTGAGTATGGTAGCGGCATGAAAATTGCGTCGGTTTCGGACAATCCCTCGCGTAGTTCCCTGGGCCTCCACAATTGTAACAAATAAGCTGCCCTCGGCCTCAGCCACACCCCTGATACTCACCTCGCGTTCCCCCAACACCTTGGTCCGGAGGCCACATTTCTACCTGCACCTTGTATGCAAGTGTCCTATCCATCATTAATTCGTAACTATGGATGTTGTGCTCATCGTGACCTACTGATTGATAGAAATTGCAAAAGAGCTATTGTGGTGTTTGTACAAATTTTTGCGGCAAATGGCAATTGCTGGTCGCATGTTTCCCAGCCACCTAGCATATAGCGCACCATAGCGCAGGCCCTATACTTGGCCCTACCGAAGCCTCCAGCCGTAGAGGCATTGGTCTCCCTGTTGCAACATAGTTCATGAAGACTGGGCAGTGATCCTTGTCATGCCCATGACCCTTGCATTTTAGGCACCAAAATTCTTCACGCACCTCTCGTCGAGCTATTCTTTCCTTCTTCATACTTTTCATTTCGAGACAAAGGTTTTGCAACTATGCATTAATCTATTGAACCCCCAGATTAGCATCCTGCATTGGTGTCTCATGCAACCTCATCGCGATTTCCAGAGCTTCTGCCTACGTTCCAATCTTCTTTTGTGATAGTGCAACCCTTAGGTGGGGCAAGAGTAAGGCTACGAACCATTCGCGGTGCTACCCATCAGTTAGGTTCATGTTGGCCTCATGGATCATACACTTCAACCTTTGGTCCAAATCCCAGGGCATCTCCCCGGGCTTCATCACGATCTCCTTCAACCCCACAATTGATTGTGCTTGAGACTTAGGTCTACTAAATTCTCTATTCAGCAGGGCCTAGATATCTGCCAACACGGACGTTGGGTTATCAGTACTGTACTTAATGTACCACGTTAGTGCATGGTTGTTGGGTCCCTATAATACTAGTGATTACCCCATTACTATTGTAGTTATACCCCCTATTTATATTGTTGTGCCCCTATTACCCCCATATTGTTATTTATGTGCCCCATAGAATCCCTCTATTGTTATTTTTGTGGCTTTATATTATTATTGTTAGGTCGGTTGGATTATATTATGACTCCTTAGACTCCTATATATAGAAAGGAGGTTTTGTCATTTGTATCATCCCAGAATTGTTCATTTATGTAATGTAAAGGAGGTTGCCCCCTCGAAGAGGCTGAATTCTAAGGCGTGGATTTATCTTTTCTATCTTTTCTTGAGCTGGTTTCATAACATTTGGTATTAGAGCTTTGGATTCTAGGGTTTCGCTGCTCCAAACAGGTCATCGTGGAATTTTCGTTATAACTTTGTTTCTGTGACGTTTCAGAAGTCGCAAAAAAAACCCATTTGAGAAGAATTGGCGTTGAACCTAGGGTTTGAATTTCAAAGCTTTTAGCGTGATATTTTCGGAGATATGATCTGAGGAAGTTGGCCTTTTTGCAGACTCCTGAATTACATTCAAAACAGTTGACCTGGGGAAAATCGTCATAACTCTCTCTCTGAGGATCGGATTGAAATTTCATAAAAAGGTACAGAAAGAGTACGGACTGTATTTTCTTTTATGTGTGTTCAGATTCAAAGGTTGAAACAGTGACTCGGGGCACGTCGTACAAGTTCGCTCTACTGAACCAGTCTAAAAGCAAGTCACTGTGGGAGATTTCACATAACTCTTCCTTGGAGAATCCAATTTGGCTCAGACTTGTGGCATTGGAAAGAGGACGCAGAAGGCTAATGCAGGTAGCAATTTCAGAATTGGATGATCTGAAATTACAGAGATACATCAGATTCAATATCAGGCTTCTATAAAGTGAAAAAAGGTGTGTAGTTTTTTTTTAATTTTTGTGTAAGCTTGGTTTAACGGAATTCAAAGGGCATAGTAAAACATTATTATCGGTAACTGATGCCCCGAGGAAAGAAAATGCAAACACCTAGTAAGGAACCTGAAAGCTCTAGCATGACTCATGAAGAAGAGGAAGAAATGCTACATGATATATCAAAATTACAAGAACAAGTGCAACAAATGTCACGCTCACAAAAGCTAACAGAAGCTAAGATAAGTGGCGTGGAATCTAAGATAAATGACATGAAATCTAAGGTAAATGGCGTGGAATATAAGATAAAGGGCATGGAAGCTAATATGGATGGCATGGAAGCTAAGGTGAATGGCATGGACGCTAAAATTGATGGCATGGATGATAAGATGGATGAATTGAAGAAGTTGCTACAAGAAAGGGTCACTAATGGTGAAAAGGTAGTAAAGGAAACTCATGATGAAAATAAAAGAAATGTTAATCATGATTCCATAGACTCTAATGTTGGACCGAAGACTCACCATATTCCAAAAATCGATATGAGGAAGTTTGATGGCAAGGATCCCGCCACATGGATATTACAGATGGAGCAATTCTTCGATCTCAATAATGTGCAAAACACACAAAAGGTACGTATGGCAACTTTATATTTGGAACCAAATCAGTTTGTATGGTATCAATGGCTTTGTTCTCGTAAACAATTTATCACTTGGGCAATTTTTACGAAAGAATTGATAGCACATTATGAGGATACAAAAAGCAACACTTTTTTTAGCCAATTGATAAGTCTCAAACAAAAGGGTTCAATAATGGAGCACATTGAGGAGTTCCAAAAATTGAACATAAGGGTAAAAGATATTCCAGAGGAGCATAGGATTGATGTGTTCATAGGGTCTTTAAAGGATAATATCCAACATGATGTGCGCCTTTGGGAACCTGATTCATTAGAGAAGGCATTCAGGTTAGCAAGAAAAATGGAAAGCAAAATTATGGCAACTAGGAAGCATACCGTTCACAACTATAAAGACGGAAGTGTTGTTGCCCATAGTCTTCCACAACCTACAAGGTTGACACCACAACAATTGGAAGAAAAAAGAGCAAAAGGGCTTTGTTACAATTGTGATAGCAAATACACAAAAGGTCATAAGTGTGCTGAGAAGAAATTATTCTACATAGATTGTGAAGAGGAAGAAGAAAAGGAGCAAGAAAGGTCAAAAGAAGAGGATATATTCCAGGAACAAAGCCTAGATGAAGAACAAATAAATCCGACCATATCTTGTAATGCATTGGCAGGAATTACCACTCCTCAAACCATCAAGATAGAAGGACAAATCAAGAAGAAAAAGGTAATAGTGTTGATTGATTCAGGAAGCACCCACAATTTTATTCATTGTAGGGTAGCAAAAGAATTGAATTGCTTCCTATATCCAGCACCAGAGTGTCAAGTGATGATTGCAAATGGAGGAACAATAAATTGTTCTGGAAAGTGCCATAATATCAAGCTATCCATGGGAGAATATGTATTGACTAGCCCAATGCTTTCCATTCCAATGGGAGGTGTTGATGTTGTACTAGGAGTCCAATGGCTACAATCCTTGGGTACAATAGCTTTTAATTTTCAAGAACTTTTCATGAAATTTTCTGTGGAAGGAAAGGAAGTTGAATTAAGGGGTATTGCAGGGAAACCAGGAAAGATAATCAGCTCTAATGGCATGACAAAGCTTCTAAAAAAGGAGCAAAGAGGTGTAATTGCACAATTATGTTCGCTAGATGTTTCCACATTGGAATCATCTATTTCTCCAGATCTCCAAAAAGTCCTGGACAATCATTCCAAGGTATTTGAGACTCCCAAAGGTCTCCCACCTATGCGTGATCATGATCATGCTATTCATCTGATTCCAGGAAGTGTTCCTCCAAACATCAGGCCGTACAGATATCCATATGTCCAAAAAAGTGAAATTGAACGTATGGTTGCAGAAATGCTAGAGGCTGGTATAATTCAACCGAGTCAAAGTTCTTTCTCAGCTCCAGTAGTATTGGTGCACAAGAAGGATGGATCATGGCGCATGTGTCCAGATTATAGGGAGCTCAACAAGCTCACTATTAAAGATAAGTTCCCCATTCCTGTTATTGATGAATTACTGGATGAATTGCATGGATCAATTTACTTCACCAAGTTGGATCTTCGTTCGGGATATCATCAAATCAGAATGAAGATTGAAGACATTCCGAAAACAGCATTTAGAACTCATGAGGGTCATTATGAATTTTTGGTCATGCCTTTTGGCCTTACCAATGCACCTTCAACATTTCAAGGTTTGATGAATTCAATTTTCAAACCATTCCTTAGAAAATTTGTGTTAGTATTTTTTGATGATATACTAATCTACAGCAAGTCTTGGAAGGATCATGTTGAACATGTTGACAGGGTGCTACAACTATTGGAGGAGAAACAATTATATGCAAAAAGATCCAAATGTTTCTTTGGAGTCCAGGAGGTGGAATATTTGGGTCATATTGTATCTCATGAAGGAGTTAAGGTAGACCCTAGCAAAATTAAAGCCATTAAGGAATGGAAAATCCCCACATCCATAAAGCATCTGCGAGGATTTCTTGGGTTGACAGGGTATTATCGCAAGTTTGTTAAGAATTATGGGAGAATAGCAGCACCTCTAACAACATTATTGAAGAAAGATTCATTTTCATGGACTTCAGAAGCAACAAAGGCCTTTGAACATCTTAAAGAGGCAATGTGCCAAGCACCGGTCTTAGCTACACCGGACTTCACAAAAACCTTTATTGTGGAATGTGATGCTTCAGGAAATGGAATTGGTGCTGTTCTAATGCAAGATGAAAGACCCATTGCTTTTGAAAGTCGTCCAATCAAGGGAAAGTTTTTAAACAAAGCTATTTATGAGAAGGAAATGTTGGCAATACTCCATGCACTTAAGAAATGGCGACCCTACCTAATGGGAAGACACTTCAAGGTAAAAACAGATCATGATAGCCTTAAATACTTTTTAGAACAAAGATTATCCTCTGAAGAGCAACAAAAGTGGGTCACAAAGATGTTGGGTTATGACTTTGAAATCATCTACAAAAAAGGGAAGCAAAATGTGGTGGCAGATGCACTCTCAAGAAAGGATGAGGATGTGGAAGCATTGTTGTGTGCCATTTCTATTATCCAACCAGATTGGATAAACGAAGCAAGGGAGGAATGGAAGAATGACGAAGAAGTGTGGGCACTTATTCGAAAGCTACAACAAGATTCCAGTACTTCTGATACATTTAGCTGGCAAAATGATTCGTTATGGTACAAAGATCGCTTATACCTCTGTAAGAATTCCCAGCTAAAACAAAAGATTCTTATGGAATTGCACACTTCTCCCTTAGGAGGGCACTCAGGATTTTTAAAAACTTACCACAGGGTTAAGAAGGAATTTTTTTTGGATGGCCTTAAATCAGATATTCAAAAGTTTGTGGCGGAATGTTTGGTTTGCCAGCAAAATAAAGTTGAAACAATTAAGACACCAGGTCTATTACAACCTTTATCCATTCCAAGCCAACGTTGGGAGGAGGTTTCAATGGATTTTATCACAGGTTTACCCAAGTCTGAGGGAAAGAGTGTCATCATGGTGGTAGTTGACAGACTTACCAAGTATGCACACTTTTGTGCATTATCACATCCATTTAAAGCCAGTACAGTTTCTACTGCATTTATGGAAACAGTTCAAAAGCTACATGGAAACCCAAAGATTATTGTAAGTGACAGAGATCCCATTTTCACTGGAAATTTTTGGACAGAATTATTTTCTTGTCTTGGTACTCAGTTAGCTCATAGCTCATCTTATCATCCTCAATCTGATGGGCAAACTGAGATAGTAAACAAATGTTTGGAAGGATATCTTCGTTGCTTTGTATCTGATAAACAGACACAATGGGTCAAATGGTTGCCTCTGGCTGAATGGTGGTATAACACTTCCTTCCATACAGCAACAAAAATGACCCCATTTATGGCACTTTATGGGTATCAACCACCATCCATCACATCATATTTAAGAGAAAATTCTAAGGTTCAGGCAGTGGAACATCACATCGAACATCAACAACAAGTCCTCCAACTCTTAAAGGATAACCTCGTGTTGGCACAAAATAGAATGAAACAACAGGCAGATCAACATCGCAGTGAAAGAAGTTTTGATGTAGGTGATTGGGTATTCCTACGGCTACAACCATATAAGCAAATGTCCCTAAAGCAAGCTAAGAAGGATAATAAATTATCACCAAAGTATTATGGTCCGTACAAGGTGTTGGAAAAGATTGGTACTATGGCATACAAATTGGAGCTTCCTGCAGCTTCTCGATTGCACCCAGTTTTCCATGTTTCATGTTTAAAGAAGGTTATAGGTGACAAGCTCCCAATTCAAACAATATTGCCAGAACTTGACGAGGAAGGAAAAATTATATTGGAAGCGGAAGCAATCACAGAAACAAGAACTCGACAGCTACGAAATCGATCAATTTCAGAGTATCTTATCAAGTGGAAGAACTTATCCGCTGAAGATTCCACATGGGAGGATGAGAATTTTATGCAGAAGTATCCAGAACTGCTCAAGCGTTGAGGACAACACTTTTTTGAAGGAGAGGGGCATGTTGGGTCCCTATAATACTAGTGATTACCCCATTACTATTGTAGTTATACCCCCTATTTATATTGTTGTGCCCCTATTACCCCCATATTGTTATTTCTGTGCCCCATAGAATCCCTCTATTGTTATTTTTGTGGCTTTATATTATTATTGTTAGGTCGGCTGGATTATATTGTGACTCCTTAGACTCCTATATATAGAAAGGAGGTTTTGTCATTTGTATCATCCCAGAATTGTTCATTTATGTAATGTAAAGGAGGTTGCCCCCTCGAAGAGGCTGAATTCTAAGGCGTGGATTTATCTTTTCTATCTTTTCTTGAGCTGGTTTCATAACAATGGTACTGCAACGCACTGACAAGCGTAGATTTCTTCATATGGTCGTCCGCGATACCCTAGGATTCTCATACAACCTTCACGACGAACCAAAACTGGTCCGGATCTTCATTTCCTATGCCCTTGAATACAGGTAGCTTTACGGAGTTCACCATGTTGAACAACGGTGGAGGCGGGGGTGGTGTGGGCGATGGAGTGAGATGTTAGGGTCCCACCCTAACCCCCTTATTTATGTAATGGGATCACGTCATAGTCAAGAGTCAATAAAGCCCATATTAATAATTGTAAGTGGTTAATCCGCAATTAATGACGGAACCACAGTTAGTTGCAAATGGGCCGTAGTATTAGATAGATGGTATTAATAAAACCCATGGTATTGGCCCATGGTATTGCATGTATGAGTCATATATAAAGGATAGAGACTCCCTGCGAGGAGCATCGTGTCTTATTTTGTAGTCGAGCTCTGCTATATTGGAGGTTGCCCCCTCGAAGAGGCAAGTGAACATTACTCTCTGAATAATAAAATCATTGCTATTCTGTGTTATGGGTATCTTTTTTTTGCATATTCTGTATTTGGGTATCATTTTGCAGGTTAAGAGCATAACAAGTGGCATCAGAGCACTTTCCAACAGTCGGCCTTCCAGGTAGATCCAAATTCCGCCAAGGGCTACTCGTGGGGTCTCACAGGTAGATCCAAATTCCACCAGTCGGCCTTCCAGATGACTCCAGACCTGGTTGTTGGCCTTGTTTATGTCACCCTCCTTTCTCTGGCATGGTTGTTCTATCATTTGTGCTACCTTACTTGGAGATAAGCTCATCCTCCCACCATTCATGGAGACTCCTTCTCCTATTTAAGCTCTCACCATTGCTATGAGCTGCTAGTTTGGAATTCTTAGTCTTTGGAGTGTTGCTGTTAGTACTGTGAGTTTGCTAGATAGCTGGTGTGAGTGTGACAAGTGTGGGTTTGTTGAGAGCTTGAGGAAGGTTGTGAAGTGCCTTTGATCTTGTGTAAAACTTGTGAGTGAGAGAGACTTGTGTATTGGGAGATCCATCTCTAAGAGTGAATGCTTGAAGAACATGTTGGCTGGATCCCTCTGAGAAGGCTTGTAACGTCAAGACCTTGGTTGTAAGCTTACTCTATTTCATATGTAATGCAATCAATGATGTTTTCCTATGTCTTGTATGTAGTGTACTAGACAGCTCATGACTTCTTGACTTTGTGGGTAAATAGATCATTTTTTGTATCCGGTTACGTGCTTTGTTGTATTTCCTTTGCTTTGTTTCAGGTTGATCACTCATTAGGAGAAGGAAGTGGAAGCTGGTGCAGCACAACAGAACTCCATCGACCACCAGTTGAGGTAGGTCTCCAACTTGAACTATTTAAGGAAAATTGTTGTTGATTTGTCCTTGTTTGTGACTAGACCCACTCTAGGGCTAGAGGGGTTGCCTCTGTCCACAGAGGGAACACTTTCCTGCATCACAAATTGGCGATTCCACTGGGGAGCTGGCCTTTGTTCTTTTCTTGTTTACTCTTGCCTTGAGTTTTTGTTTTGGTCTCTTTTGAGATTTTGGGGATTAGTTACCTGTTTTCTAAGGTTCCTGGCCTGATCTGGGAAATTTCCTTTTTTGCTTAAAGATTGATTGTTTTTGATTTGGTAGTTTTCGGCTCACCTATTGTTGTTTTGAACATCATCGCGGTTTTTAATTTAACAGTCGCGTTGTCATCGCGTAACCCTTTTTGTAATATCATGTACATCGTATTATTACACCTAACAGTCGCGACGGTTCTATAGATCGGACCATCGCGGAAAAGGCGTGTACTTCCGCGCTGTCATCGCTTTGTTGCTGCGTATTGTTCTCTGTCAGCACTTTATTGCTAGTGTATTTCCCGTGCCGATTGCTGTAGAATTGAATTTTTTAATTCTACCTCTTGAATCTGTCAGTCTTGCTAGTCCCTTACTGCTCTCACTTGTTTGATGACTTGTTTTTCACTGTTTAAAGGTTGAGGCACTCTATTGTAAGCTTCGTTAAATGGATCTTGTTTTTCTTGCTTCGTGACCTAGTTTCATTGTTTCAAGTCCTTTGGATTAGTTTTGCTTGGTTGCTTGTTTGCAAGGTTTCATTTGCTACTTGCTGTTAGTTTGATTGAGCCTTCCCCTTTGCTTACTTTTGGTTGATTGTTTAGTGATTGTTATTGGACCAATCGTGGCATTGTTTCGATTTCTCTTCACTACCCGGACATAGATTACAATTGTTTGGATCAACCATTTTTCCACATTTGTTTGTTGCTTATTGGTTTCTTTAGATTAGAGGCATCAAAATCAAAAATATTTCATTTCATTTAGCATGTGAAAGTGAAAGCAAATTTGCATTTCAAGTTGCATATTGAAAAGCGAATGATTAGATCTCTCATTAGTAGTATCCGTGCACTTTAAGAATTGATATCTGCTTGCATTGAGTGACTGTTTGTTGCCTTGGTTTTCTTGGTTTGGGAATGATCTCTCTACCCTCCCATAGGTAGGTGTTCATCGAAGAAAAAGGATATTGCATTCATTCTAGCTGCATCCTAGGTTTTGCTATATACATACGGTAAGGCCTAAAAATTGAAACATAAACCCAAGATCAACTTTAAAATGAACTGAATAAATCTAACAACGCATTGGAACTTAACGCACACATTTAGAGGTCTAGGCTAGAGACGTGCTCCGGCGTCGTTAAACCTAGTCACTTTTTGTTTCCACTCAAGGTTGGGTGATTCCTCCTTCTGTGACTCAATAGTGGTCTAGTACAGATTTGTGCTCCCACATACCGTCGAGTATATGGGGAGACCCCACTAGGTTATCATCCTTTATCCATAGGAAGTCATGTCTGCCGCTTTACAAGCCGTAACGCACCGAACACAGCATTCGGGAAGATTTACTGTCGTACAGAAAGTTCTTGGTTTTCGTATGACTGCCAAGGTGTATATGCAATTTTACGGATTTGTCTGGTAAACCTTTTTGCCTAGTTCTCCAGAGTAGTCACTTTCGTTCCTTTTCAGACTCCCTAAAAGAAAAGGTCCATCTGAGCACTTGTCACTTCAGGCTCATTAAATATTCGAAGGCGACTAGAGTCATCTTTTGTCCTTTTCTCGACTCTTTAAAGATGAAAAGGTCAAGTTTTGTTCCTGTGTCTTAAAATTTATTCGGCCACGATTCACATTTACCTGGTTAGATCTTGTTTGTGTTAGCTTGAGTAGGGTTCTTTCTCGTTTTCGATGGCAACATCCCCCGAGTCTACCGGCCAAGGTTTTCCCTCCGATGGAAACCCTAGTCCTTTTCCTCCTTTTGGAAATGTCGGTGCTCCCTATATGGCAACCTTGTCTTTGCCTGGGATAACCATCGGTTTGCCCGTATGGTTGTTCTCAACCTTGGTGGTCCCAAGTGTCATCACTCAAGTCCCACCGTCTCCTTCGTCCGAACCAAGACATGGTGATTCCAAGGTGGAGCCTGCGCCTTCTTCCCCTGTTTCTTCCTCCTCCTCTCCTCCTTCGCCTGGTGAAAGTCTCACATTAAGTAACTAGGAGCCTAAGAAGAAGAAGAAGAAGAAGACGAAGAAGAAGAAGAAATCCGATAAATCCAAGGCCACCTGTACAGTTACCGCTCCGAGTCCATCCCAAGTCGAACCACCTTCTACTACTCCGTGGAAGGTTAAGTTTCCTTGTAAATTATGCAAGGAGGACCATCTTCTTCGTGATCGTCCTGGCATTCCAAGGATCCTAGAAGTATGGTCTCACGATATGGTTCATCCCTCATCATCCTCTGGATCTCAAGGCGATGCTATCCTAGCAACTGGTGACGGTAAGAAGGAAGGGAAGATTCGATTCCCCTTGTCGATTGTGTGAAGGCAATCATCCCCTTCACCTTTGTCTGCTCATGGATAAAGCTTCCGCTGTTTTGGACAGTCTTACAGCTTCTTCACCCCAGCTCCCCGTTGGTTATCAGTAGCTTTCTCCAGAACCTCTCCCCGTCAACAAAGAGATTGACTCAGATTCTTCTCTTGTCCATCCTCCTTCTTCCGAGCCTGGCTGTGTTCAGCCTGTTCCAGACCAACCATTGGTCGGAAAGAGTGTCAACCTGGGTTCACCACCTGTTGATTTCTCTATCTTGGAAGAGCATCATGCTCATGTTCTTCTCATCTCCTCAGATTCTCCAACGTTCGAAAACGACTCTCCTATCCCAACTGATCCCGAGAGTCCTTCTTCGGTTCTTGGGGGGGAGGGGGGCAGGGGGGCAATCATATGATTCCCCCACCAAGTAGTTTGGTCGTCACTTTCAACTAGAGCCATTTGACCGCTTTCCACCTTCCATCCTATGTGCCTTTCGAGATTACAGTACACGCCTACGATAAGGCAGTACCCGGCACTGTCCTGGATGAAGGTGCGTCTGTCAGTCTTATGCCCTCCACTACTTGGCAAGCTTTGGGTTCCCCACAGCTTGTGCTGGTCACACAGAATCTGTTGGCATTCGACAGAGAACCTTGTCAACCTCTCGGTATCCTCCCAAAGTTTCCTGTTACTTTGGGGGGCAAAACCGTCTGTATCGACGTCATGGTTGTCCAAGGTGCAAATTTTAGTCTTCTCCTTGGCCATGACTACATTTATGCCATGGGGGCCCTCGTTTCTTCCCTTTTCTACGTGGTTTGTTTTCCACACGAAGGAAGAATAGTGACTATCGATCAGTTACCGTTCTTTAGTCCCCCGGTGCCTCCTGCGCAGCAGTCATCCCCTCTC
Organism: Pinus tabuliformis; assembly: GCA_031772625.1. Classification (NCBI taxonomy): domain Eukaryota; kingdom Viridiplantae; phylum Streptophyta; class Pinopsida; order Pinales; family Pinaceae; genus Pinus; species Pinus tabuliformis. The sequence goes on along the minus strand of CM062819.1, from coordinate 15,353,753 downwards.
GGTTCTTGCTCTCAAGCAGTACCTTCCTTGCCACAAGTCAATTATGTGGCTACCCATTCCATCTCTGCCTCTGCTGATGATCATGCAGCTGGTCTCGTACAAGATGTACTGGGGGCAAGGGAACTGGATCTTTCATTGGTACATCCTAACTTGGGTTTCTCCCAGAGTTCGTTTTTCCATCCCGTGAAGGCCTCTTGGGAGGCACGTTCTTGGATGGCCCACGAACAGGGTTACGAGCATAGTGCCTGATCTTGTGTCAAGCTCGTTAACAAATGAAACAAGGTGTCCGAGCATAGTTCCTGATCTTGTGTCAAGCTCGTTTAAACAATGAAACAAGGGTTCCGAGCATAGTTCCTGATCTTGTGTCAAACTCGTTAACAAATGAAACAAGGTGTCCGAGCATAGTTCCTGATCTTGTGTCAAGTTCGTTTTAAACAATGAAACAAGGGTTCCGAGCATAGTTCCTGATCTTGTGTCAAGCTCGCTTCAAAAATGAAACAAGGGTTATGAGGATGGTTCTGTTACTGTGTCAACCTCATTAAAAAATGAAACAACCTCCCTTTCCAAATCGAGTCTTTGCTTAAGATTTCGTAAAATCCAAGTCGAGTCTTTCTCAAATCTCGCAAATGAATCTTCATTCCATCCACTTCGTTGAATGCAATGAAGCTTGGGTGGCATGCACCTCGATTTTCGTCGTCATGCTGGGGGCATGCAAATTTATAGCAAGCATAGTTTTTCGTTTCAAGCTTGTGAAAACATGAAACCGAATCCAAGCAGAGTTCTCCACAGTTCAAGCTTGTGTAAAAATGAACCCGCACCTCATCTACACCTCGTAATTTCTGTATGAGTGTGTTTTCATGTTTTTGGCCTAGTGTGAAGGCGTGATTGCCATTTATTATGTCTTTTGTTTCTTGTGCAGATGCCTATTGCACCTTACGTTGGTTTCCGTCAGAGACCATCTCATTTTAAGGTTGTATTTACGTGTTAAATTGTTAGAGAGGAATTTTGATTTCATTACATATCAGCATATTCCACAACGATTGAACATGTTAACTGATGCATTGGTTAATCATGTATTAGACAGACATTTGTGTAACATGTAATCAAAACATCATACAAGAAAGCATGTAAAGCACAATAATAGACCATAGGAATATATATATCTATATATATATATATATATATATATATATATATATATATATATATATATATATGTATATATGTATATATGTATATATATATATATATATATATATATATATGTATATATATATATATCGTGTGGCGCACTGAGGCGCTCAAAAATAAGTGTACATGTCCAAATAGAGTTTGTGTTCTTCGTACATCTGAGAAACATGTCTCTCAAAAATCACCAGCAGGAAATAAAAACCTAGGTGTCTACTGCAGTGGGTTGTGCTCCCTATAGTACACCACCGCTCATGCCACCTGCCTCAACAGGCGGTGCATCCTGGGTTCCACTCCTACTGTGTGGATCTGGGATGCTCTCGGGACCTCCTCGATCCCCATATAATCTGGAATCCCTGCTAGCAGGCCCTTAAGGTTCTAGATCACTGTCTCCATCGTATCATCTTCCGGAGGGGCCAGGGCTAGTGCTCCAACGCCCTGTGCATCCCTCCGCGCCTCTGGAGCCAGTCCAAGGGGTCTCACCGGTCCTACATCTGCATACCCATAGCGTCCATAATTAAGACATGTACATGAAAAAAAATAAAAAAACATCATAAAAATGAAAATCAAAAAATGTGATCAAGTGTCTTACCACCGTCATCCCACTGCTCTCCAGCGGGCAGCTGCATGTCAGGATCTCCGCGGAAGTCCATGCCGGCATATGGCCAATCCTCCACGAAGATCATCTGTCGCTCCAGCCACTCTCGGAAAAATGTCCCCCACGCCACAGGTCATCTGCCACCTCCTCGTGGCATGACGTGAGCCCATCGCGTGGCCCTTGTCTCACATGGCATGGGTAAGTCCAAATCCATGTCTTGCAACTACAGTGTCGGCACCCGCTCCAGCATGAGCAGGACTAAGATGGATCCATAACCAAACTGCTTCGCCTCTCCTCGACGGTAGTTGGTGAGTTGCCTCTTCATGTTTGCCGCTACCGTCTTTGCCCAGTTAAACATGGTGGGATTGAGACACTCGAGAGCCAGCCAGAGCTGAGTCTTCGAAGCCTCATGTTGGGATAGGGAGCCCGCTGCCCATGTCACCATGAAAAGCATAGCACGAAGGACTACATCGTCTACTGTTGGGATTGCCACCTTCCCACTCCTTGTCTTGCGTGCCTGTGGGCAAACTTGAGTTATCAGCATGTCCAAGGAATGACCCCCGGGTCGCTGCCCCTCCAGAATGGGCCTCTCACCTCGATGGGACAGCCCAGTCAAAAAATATATGTCTGTAGAGTCAAACTCGATATCCTGGCCTCAGATGATAAATTTCCCATTTGTGGGATTCCAGGCCCTGATCAGTAGCTCCAGCAAGTCAGGTTGTGACCGCAGGTGTGGAGTTAGGAAGAATTTGAGCAATCTGCATGCCCGTAGTGCGTTTCGGCACCCCACATCGGCGAAAGCTTCTATATCATTGTTATCATGCGTGCGTTCTTGCCAGACGAATGCCATTATAGCCTGCAGGACGAGGAAAATTGGATTAGTACTTCGTTTGAAAATTTTAACGCGTAATTTGCATAAAATCATGAGTTTGCGGCGTCATCGCATCTGTTTTAAAAACAGACGCGATGGCGTGGGGCCACTAGTTCATTTTTTCCGCGATCATCGCGTAAGTACATCACTTTTCCGCGATAACCGATCGGCGGAACCCGGTTTTAAAATCTGCCTAAGCTAGCACTTGGAACATTCAAAACGCATGAAAAAAGCATCAAAATGAAGTACAGGGCAACGTGTGTCTACCTGGAACCAGTTTCGGGATGAATGATGCACGGACGGGGCCAAATTTCGCTCACCAACTTCAGTGCTCCAAGTTGCTCCATGGTGAATTGAACAATGTTATGGTAAAAATGAATGGGTTAATTCCTTTTTATAGTGATTTTTGCAAATTTAAAAGTTACATTTTATAAATGTGGGTTTTTTCTCATAGTTTTACCATATGGATAGTCAAAATATGATTTTTTAACTATATTTTTATGAATATTGTTCATTTTATATTGAATGGAGTTATGTGTGACGTGTTTTTGTGCAGAGCTTCAGGTGGTGGAATTATGACAGTTTCATATACACTTGATCCCGGGCAGTCGTTTTAAGCTCTTTTTCGACTTGAAACATGAAAATATGGCCGAGTTTTCCTCTTGAATCATTAAAAGAAACGAGAAGCGGTCGCTTTTAAGCTCTTTTTCGACCGTTTAAACACAAAAAGATCGTCAGGCTTTTGTCGTTTTAGGCTCGTTATTGGTTGCGAAATGACATGATTCTGGCCGCTTTTTTACTTTTTCGGGTCGAAGTTACTACTTACGAAAAGTACTCCTCGATCGCAATGGTCGGGCGGTTCTTTCGAGTATTTTTTTATACTTTTTCGGGCTCGAGAGACACAACTCTACGAAAAAGGACCCCCTGGAGTTTTCGTTTCCGTGTCTTTTCAAACTCTCTAAACATGAAAAAGACTCCAAGTTTTACCTATGTCAGACTCGTTAAACCCTGACGACATTGGACTCGTCACCATGATGAGACTCGAGCTTCTCCTTCCTAGGGCTCGTTAAAATATTACTAGGTTGGACTCAACCACAGGTTTATCATTGATTGTCTATGGTAGTTAGTCACTCTTGAACATCGACACTTTTGCTTCTTGTCGGGTTGGGACATCCATACGTTGTCATTTGACCTTTCGCGGGTTGGGTCATCATTCTAGCCTCATTTCATCTGATTCATGCCATTTCCATCGAGCCTCTGATCCTTTGATGCCTGAATGCTACCACCCCCCTCCGAAGTCGTGTCACTGACATGTTCAATAGTATAATCCTTCTGCAGTTTACACCCTCGTCTTTTCCTCTGAATACTCTATTTCGCCATCTGCCTCTTGTTTCTTATCTCGTGTCGTTGATGGGGGAAACATTATGGCCCTCCTGCGATGGGTCGTCTCCTGTCGGCATCAGCTCATTATCCAAGAGATTGATCTAGAGATCCCCTTTTGTTACCTTAGAGCTTGCATGCCTCAATGGCAAGTTCTTCTCACCTGACGGTCGACTTTCATCATTGGTCGTCGATTGGGTGATTCCACGTGTTCGACTTCAGCTCCTTCTTCACACTTCGTGGATTGTGCTAGTTAGTACCTTGAGAACCATTGGCATTATTGGTGGTGTCTCTTGCGCTTGTTAATGGTTTCTCATCATTGACCGGTAATCAAGCGACTTTCTATCATGCTCAACCTCAGCACATCTATTCGCATGTTAGGATTTGTACTATGATTGGATGGGTTCAAGACCACGAACTCAGATTACACATGTTCAGACTGCGTGGATTGGTTTTATGATTACATGACTCATTAATGGATGGCTCCGACCATACCTGAGTCTTCATGGATGGCTACGACCATACCTTTATCATCATCATGGTCTCATTAGCTGGATGGTTGCGTCCATACCACAGACCTATTTCGTATGTCTTTTGGATGGTTGTGCCCATGCCTAGACTACATGTAATTCATTATCAGAGATATCAGTTGTACTTGCGTGCAGGTTCTTCTAGATGGTGTTCCAGTTCAGTCATTTTCGTAAAGCATTTCACCCCTCCCACTCTCTCGGGCTTCATGCTTTAGGGAGCATCTATTACACAGTAATTTTTCACTGTCTTCACTTCAGTATTCCTACTGTGTCATGTGTCCAAGTTGTACATGCTAATATTAGACAAATGCTCTCTGATGTTGCCAAATGACCCACTTTTCCAAAGGTTTTTGCATCATCGCGTCTGTTTTCCAAATAAACGCGCTGATGGGCGCTCCAAAATAGTCCAGAAGCGCTACCATCGCGGAAGTACACGTGATTCCCGCGATGGTCGAATTTCATATGCCAGCGCAAATGTCTCTTGCAGTTTCCCGTGATGACATGACTAGCTATGTTATGAAATAGCGATGTCAGCGCGGCATACCAGTTATGTGCCCGCGATGATCCAGATTGGGCGAATTTGTTCCAACAGTCGGCCTTCCAAATGACTCCAGACCTGGTTGTTGGCCTTGTTTATGTCGCCCTCCTTTCTCTGGCATGGTTGTTCTGTCATTTGTGCTACCTTACTTGGAGATAAGCTCATCCTCCCACCATTCATGGAGACTCATTCTCCTATTTAAGCTCTCACCATTGCTATGAGCTGCTAGTTTGGAATTCTTAGTCTTTGGAGTGTTGCTGATAGTATTGTGAGTTTGCTAGATAGCTGGTGTGAGTGTGACAGGTGTGGGTTTGTTGAGAGCTTGAGGAAGGTTGTGAAGTGCCTTTGATCTTGTGTAAAACTTGTAAGTGAGAGAGACTTGTGTATTGGGAGATCCATCTCTAAGAGTGAATGCTTGAAGAACATGCTGGCTGGATCCCTCTGAGAAGGCTTGTAACGTCAAGACCTTGGTTGTAAGCTTACTCTATTTCATATTTAATGCAACCAATGATGTTTTCCTATGTCTTGTATGTAATGTACTAGATAGCTCATGACTTCTTGACTTTGTGGGTAAATAGATCATTTGTTGTATCCGGTTACATGCTTTTTTGTATTTCCTTTGCTTTGTTTCAGGTTGATCACTCATTAGGAGAAGGAAGCGGAAGCTGGGGCAGCGCAATGGAACTCCATCGACCACCGGTTGAGGTAGGCCTCCAACTTGAACTATTTAAGGAAAATTGTTGTTGATTTGTCCTTGTTTGTGACTAGACCTACTCTAGGGCTAGAGGGGTTGCCTCTGTTCGCAGAGGGAACACTTTCCTGCATCACACTCTGGTGTCCAAACAATCGGAGTGTCAAGCCTCCACCTTCCTTGGCCGTCTGCCAACTTCGCGATCCACTCATATAACTCAACCGAGAAGGAACAAAAAAAGATTTCATGTATTTTTGTGTACAGGTATTTTTCCAACCACTGTTCTTTCGTCAATCGCGGATTCTTATTTTCTTGCGCCACGAATTCATGGATCTTTCTATCCAACTAGTTTTCAATCTCTTTCTTAGTTGGATTCCAATGATACGACATCACACATCTCATTATACAGATCTCGGTCCCAGCAACGAAACCATTTGTTGGCTTAGTGGGCCCTAACCCAGGTTCAACGTTAGGAAGCCAAGAAAATCCCTACACTACTGGCCCTTTCGGCATCAGTCCATGAAGCGCGGATCAAAGTCTCACCCGAAGCAGTATGGGGGGATGCAGGAACCAAGTTTCCACACCTTGAGATAGTCGTGATGTCAATTTGATATCCTCACTCCCTGCCTTCGCACAGATTGATAAGCCTTTAGGGCTTATCCATGTATTTCCTCTTCTGTCTTTCAGAACCTCCACGAAGGTATCTGACTATCCTTCGTGCAACCCTAAACAATGATTCAAGCACTTACGTGCCTCTATGACTATGTTACTGTCTCATTTCCCTAATTATCTTAGTGGTTAGCCAACTTTATCATGCAATTAAGATTACCCTCGCGTAAACATATATTATTACTTGCATTCAAATAACAAATAGAAATAGATACATTCGTGCATCAATTTAACATTATAATGTAAACCCAGAACTTAACATATCATAATCGGATGTAATAATTAGAGACAAAAAACACAGTGATTCCAGAATACTTCTCTTTATTTATGATTCAAGTTCCCAGTACAGACTCTATCTGCCCTGCACACACAGCTGTAGGGGTCCATGCACTCAGCTGTAAACTTCCACCCTAGGCCTCTGCGCACTCAGTTGCAGAGCCTCTTCCTATGGTAAGACTCTCACTCTTAGCTTACCCAAACTTACCAATGACTCGTGACTTCTAACTTACTTACTGTACTCTCTACTTAGATCTTCTGAGAATTCCCTTTTTATACAATCCCATGCTCCGTGGACCATGGGTAGATCTCCAAAACCGACACAAATTATCTAGACTAAGGGTGGAAAACCCTTTTATCTTTAGACATCTTCATGCTCTGTGACCACAAATTGCGGAGACTTTGCATTTCTTCACAGAAAATTTGGGCCTTCTACCCCAAAACTTGGGTGTTTAACCCCAAAATTGACCCCCAGGGGACCCATTCTGTTAGGGTCCCACCCTAACCCCCTTATTTATGTAATAGGATCGAGTCATAGTTATAGTTAATTAAAGAGTCAATAAAGCCCATATTAATAATTGTAAGTGGTTAACCCACATTTAATGACGGGACCACAGTTAGTTGCAAATGGGCCATGGTATTAGATAGTTGGTATTAATAAGAACCATGGTATTGCCCCATGGTATTGCATGTATGAATCCTATATAAAGGATATAGACTCCCTGCGAGGAGCATCGTGTATTATTTTGTAATCAACCTCTGCTCTATTGGAGGTTGCCCCATCGAAGAGGCAAGTGAACATTGCTTTCTGAATAATAAAATACTTGTTTTTATTTCTCACTGTTCTATGTTCTAGGTATATTTCTTCGCATATTTGGTATTCTAGTATTGTCTTGCAGGTTAAGAGCATAACAAGTGGTATTAGAGCGCTTTCCAAGGCTGGTAGGATCTCCAATTTTTAGCAAAAAAAATTATTTTTTTTTTGCTAGAGACGTGTTCCAGCGTCTTTAAACCACGGGATCTGTCGTTGAGCGCATAAACCTGCAGATTTGGGGAGGCATGCACGCAGGAAATACAAGAGGTGGTCACGCTTGTTGGACTCCCTTGTAACCCCTATGGGTACCCCTTCGAGTAGTAGCGCATTAGACAAAACCGCGCACGGACTGTCTTCCAAGTACCCTCTGGATATATCGGAAGCCCCCTAGCTCCCTTGAAACCTCGCCATAGATAAACCGTCGGTCATCTTGCTGCTACAGTACACCGAGAACAAGACTTAGAGAGATTACTCGACCGTACGATAGGGTAGTCGGGTTGTACGGCTAAGGGTACGGTTGATCCTCCTTGGTTAGTTCCCTGAAAATTTGGGCCGAGTATTACTATCAGACCCTTATGTATATTGTGATATGTGGCACCTAACACTCCTCGAGACCATAGTTCCCTTCTCTATCTCTGGATCACGCATAATCTATGCCATATCAGATCTCGCAAGTGGGGTTTTGCAGCAGTAGCAGCAATTAGTCCCACAGTTCATATTTATCAAAACCGCCATTCAAACCTATTATATCCATCAGATCCGCAGCAGCAATTTGTTCCGTCGTTCAAATCTATCCAATCAGCCATTCAGATCTCTCAGATCCATCAGATCTTCCATCCAGATCTGAGCAGTTGTGTGGGTTCCTATACTATGGCGTGATTTTCGCAGAACGTTTGGCAGCATTGACATTTCGAGGATTCGGCTACTGCAGTATTCCTAAGAAAGGAGTAAAACTCCGTTAGGAGTTTAAAAAAAAAACAAAAAAAAAAATCTGAGACCCCCCCGGGGCGCTTATTGGTGACTTAGCCCATCAGAATCAGGATGACGAGCTGAGCAAGGTGGTACCATTCAATTGTTAGAGCCAAAAAATTCGGGCGGTCCCAAAATTTCCAGTACATCGGATCGGTGCATGGTAGAAACTAGAGCTCAAGCTATGGCGAATGAGAAGATCGACAAACTTGAAGCATCCTTGAAAGACATCCAAGACCAGCTGACGAAAATAACTACAACACTCTCTATGGGCAAGGCGGAAGCCCGCGAGGAGGCATATATTGGCAATGAACACAGTGAGGGTGAGTCTAGCCACTCTCTTCACCTCTGGGGCACCCATCAACAATCCCGTCCGTGACCACCCAAGCTGGACATGCATAAATTTGATGGCTCTCACCTGGCAGCATGGATAGCACAAATGGAGCAATATTTCAATCTGAATTACATCCTGGATAATGCCACTTAGCTTAGTGTGGGGAGCATGTACTTGGACAATGAAAGATGGCAATGGTGGCAATGGCATCAATGTTGCTATGGAAGGCCCTTGACTTGGGACACATTCAAAAAAGCGCTTATGGATCGCTTTGACCATGACTCTGCTTTTTTGGGTCATCTCACTAAGCTCCGACAGACTGGAACAGTGGATGAATATATTACAGCCTTTGAAGCCTTAGCTTTCCGCACTTTAGGTCTACAAGATGAGTATTGCACAGAATGTTTTATCAGTGGTCTTAAAGAGGCCATACAAGCTCACGTCCAACTGCACCACCCTCCCTCATGGCTGGAGGCTTGCAAGATAGCTCGTGAAGTAGAACGTGCATTAGCAGCCCAGTCCAATCGCCCAAATTTCACCACCAAGGGTCGCCCCCCATAGGCTCATAACACTACCCAAACACTTAAGGTTCAAAAGGTGTCACCTGCAGAAATGGCGAAAAGAAGAAAGCAGGGATTATGTTACTACTGTGATGAAAAATACTCCCCTGGGCATAAATGCAAGGAGCCAAAATTTTTTCAAATTGATGCGACTGATCAAAGCTCATCGGAGGAAGCCCCACCACTTGAGGAACGAGAGGAGGAAGAAGAGGACAATCAGAAGGACAATGTACCTGAAGAACCAGTTATTTCGCTGCATGCTTTGGCAGGGATTTCTTCGCCTCAAACTCTCAAAATCAGAGGTTTTATTAAGCATCTCCCAGTAGTAGTTTTGATTGATAGTGGAAGTACACATAATTTTATCCATCAAAAAGTCGCGGAAGCAGTGGATTGTTTTGTGCGAGCGGTTTCTAACTTCCAAGTCCAAATTGTTGATGGGGGAACAATGAAATGTGAAGGCTGCTGTGAAAATGTCAAAATTCAAATGGGGGATTATCAGTTAAAGACCCACATGTTTGCCATACACATGGGAGGGTGCAACATTGTCCTAGGTGCTGAATGGCTTCGCACACTTGGCCCAATCACAATGGATTTCTAGGAGTTATATATGAGCTTTAAGCAGAACAACCACACACATACCCTCCGCGGCCTCTAGGCAGGAACTCCCTCTATCATCAGCTCACATCGGTTGGAAAAATTGTTAAAAAAGGGCCATCATGGAGTTATAGCTCAATTTAATGCCATCCAGGCCTTCGAACCCAATTCTCTTCCGATTCATCCTGAGATGCAACAGATCTTAAATAACCATCTACCAGTCTTTGACAAGCCTCATGAGCTTCCACCCTCGAGAGGGGAACATGATCATAGCATCACTTTGGTCCCAGGGGCCCAACCACCAAATGTGTGCCCATATAGATATCCATTCACCCAAAAGAATGAAATAGAAAAAATAATCAAGGAACTTTTGGAAGCAGGCATCATTCATCCCAGCATTAGTCCTTATTCATCACCGGTGGTCATGGTGCTCAAGAAAGATGGGGAATGGCGTATGTGTCCAGAATTCAAGGCCCTCAATAAGTTTACAGTCAAAGATAAATTTCCCATCTCGGTTGTTGATGATTTGCTAGATGAACTAAATGGGGCTCAATTCTTCACTAAGCTTGATCTTCGCTCAGGCTACCACCAAATTCGCATGAAAGAAGTCGACATTCCAAAGACTGCTTTCAGAACTCATGAAGGCCATTATGAGTTCCTGGTCATGCCATTCAGTATTTGTAATTCCCCATCTACTTTTCAGAGCCTTATGAACCACCTGCTCAAACCATATCTCAGAAAATTTGTCCTTGTTTTCTTCGATGACATCCTCATCTACAGTCGCACTTGGGCCGCACATCTTCAGCATGTAGATCTGCTCTTGAAACTGCTCCGTGAGCATAAATTATTTGTTAAGATGTCCAAGTGTTCTTTTGGCATGGAAGAAGTTGAGTATTTGGGCCACATTGTGGAGCGTGATGGTGTCAGGGTGGACCCTAAAAAGATCTAGGCAATGCAGGATTGGCTTCAACCTAAGACCTTGAAGATCTGAGAGGATTTTTGGGTCTCATGGACTACTATCGCAAATTTGTCCTCAATTATGGTCGCATTGCAAGGCCCCTCACTCAAATCCTCAAGAAAAATTCATTCCTTTGGAATGATGAAGCACAATAGGCCTTTACAGCTCTCAAAAATTCCATGTGTTCCACTCCAGTCTTAGCACTACCCGACTTCACCAAATCTTTTGTCATTAAATGTGATGCTTCGAGTACAGGTATTGGGGCGATTTTAATGCAGGAAGGTAGACCCTTGGCCTTCACAAGCCAACAACTAAGTGGGAAGAATCTGGGACAATATACCTATGAGAAGGAGATGATGGCCATCTTACATGCAGTAGATACCTGGCGACCTTACTTATTGGGGCGACGCTTCCAAATATGCACAGACCATCAAAGTCTTAAATATTTTTTGGAGCAATTCCTATCCTCACCACAACAAAATAAATGGCTCGCCAAAATGCTGGGATATGATTATGAGATAATTTACAAGAAAGGGCGTGAAAATATTGTAACAGATGCATTATCTCGCCAATTTGAGGAGGAAAGTACCATGCTCGCAATTTCCCTTCCCATTCCAGAATGGATTGAAGAGGCTCACAGGGAATGGTTTTCACACCCCTGGCTCTCCCAACTCATTACTCAGGCGGATCCAAATTCCACCAAGGGCTACTCGTGGCAGGATGAGATTCTTCGCTACAAGGACAGAGTCGTAATATCACCAACATCCACCCTCAAAAGCTACATTTTGGTGGAGTTTCACTCATCCCCCATGGCAGGACATTCAGGCTTTCAGAAGACGTATGCTCGCACTCGAAGATCATTTTTTTGGATAGGCATGAAAAAGGAAATTCTTACTTTTGTAGCGGAATGTGATGTCTATCAGTGCCACAAAGGAGAGATAGTCAAAGCACCAGGCACATTACAACCACTGCCCATCCCAGCATCAATATGGACGGAGGTTTCTATGGATTTCATTACAGGTCTTCCAAAGTCAGGAAACAAGTTAGTCATCATGGTGGTTGTGGACAGACTTTCTAAGTATGCTCATTTTTGCGCCCTACCCCACCCTTTTACACCGACTTTGGTTGCTCAATCTTTCATGGATCAGATCTTCAAATTGCATGGCATGCCCACTTCCATTGTGTCTGATCATGACCCGGTCTTCACCAATAATTTTTGGCAAGAATTCTTCAGGCTACAAGGTACCCAACTAAAACTCATTACTTCTTATCATCCACAAACTGATGGTCAAACTGAAGTAGTCAATAAATTTTTGGAAACCTACCTTGGGTGTTTCACTTCAGAAAAGCAACATCTCTAGGTACAGTGGTTACCTCTAGCTGAATGGTGGTATAACACCAACTATCATGCCACCACCAAAATGACTCCATATGAAGCAATTTATGGTCAACTCCCTCCTTCCCCTACTTCTTATATCAAAGGGTGCTCAAAGGTACAAGCAGTGGATCAACTCCTACAGAACCGCACAACCATGATCGCCCATCTTAGAGAGAATCTTCATCAAGCTCAAAACGGCATGAAGCAACAGGAAGATCAGCATCGCTCAGAATGCCAATTTCAAGAAGGGGATCTGGTATTTTTGAGGCTACAACCATATAAGAAAACACCACTCAAAGACAAGGGTTGTTAGAAACTATCTCCAAAGTTCTACGGACCGTATCAAGTACTTCAGCGCATTGGAGAAGTGGCCTACAAGCTAGCTTTGCCACCCACTGCAAAAATCCGTCCAATTTTCCATGTCTCGTGCCTCAAGAAAGTGATTGGGAACAATTACATAATTCAAACCAATCTACCTAAACTGGATGAAGAAGCGTCAATCTGGCTCCATCTTGAGCAGGTCCTGGACACACGAGAACGGCACCTGTGTGGCTGCATGATCAAGGAAGTCCTCTTCAAGTGGAAAGACACCTCTCTGGAAGATGCAACCTGGGAACCAGCCACTATTCTTCAGCAGTTTCCGCAACTTCAGCCTTGAGGACAAGGCTATTCTTATGGGGGAGGGCATGTTAGGGTCCCACCCTAAACCCCTTATTTATGTAATAGGATTGAGTCATAGTTATAGTTAAGTAAAGAGTCAATAAAGCCCATCTTAATAATTGTAAGTGGATAACCCACATTTAATGACGGGACCACAGTTAGTTGCAAATGGGCCATGGTATTAGATAGTTGGTATTAATAAGAACCATGGTATTGCCCCATGGTATTGCATGTATGAATCCTATATAAAGTATAGAGACTCCCTGCGAGGAGCATCATGTCTTATTTTATAATCGAGCTCTACTCTATTGGAGGTTGCCCCCTCGAAGAGGCAAGTGAACATTGCTTTCTGAATAATAAAATACTTGCTGTTATTTCTCACTGTTCTATGTTCTGGTTATATTTCTTCGCATATTTGGTATTCTGGTATCGTCTTGTAGGTTAAGAGCATAACACATTCCCAACAATCACTGCAGCATTCATAGAGTCCATACAATCAGCCAGGTATTCCTTTGGAATTATCCCCTCGAACATCTTCAGTCATTCGTCATCACTTGTTTCCACCCATGGAGCCTGTTGATGCCCCGAAAATCGTTGTATCAACATTGGGGGATAACCACCCGGTCCGGACCTTAGTACAGCTCCTTTTTCGTTTGGAATGGTGGCTCCGACTGGGGATAATGGGACCAGTTTCCCAGAAATGGATAAACGGAATGAATGATTGGTTGACTAATCTAATGATAGGCGAATAGCTAAATCTATCAGCAAAATAAAAGAGCTATTACTTATCCCGGGAACTATTGTACTTTGAAGTGTAGCGCTTGATGATCTGTGTCTATGGACAGGCATATAGATGACTCCATCTAACAGACATGGACATTAATTCATTCAAGGATTACTTTGCTTAAATAGTTAAGCAAAGCGATTAAAGCAATATTACTACGCTTGTCATTTATATCATCGACACATATATGATTAAAAGAAAAGCACACCATAAACATCCAATAGTGGAAGGAATACAGAAATGTTGTTAAAGCACATACATATATTCGATAATAGCAAAGATAATCAAATAACAATTCATATGAAAAGAATGAATTCAGACATAGATAAAAGTACCATATGAGCTGCTAGACACTCCCAATATCAATCGTTATTTGAGATTCTTCCTTCAACGCAGAAACACTTTCAAACAAAGATAATAGTGCACAATTGCATAAAAGCTTCCTTGTCAAATTTAGAATAACTGGTCCAGTTTCATAAAAGAATATGGCTGAAGCACAATAGTGCAACTTCAGTCTTTAAGTCAAGTACAAAACTTGATGACCCTTTCCAAAACAATGAAAGGATCTATAAATACTTAATTAATCTAACTATCTACGAAACTGAAATCCTACTTAATTGGTATCAATTGATTTTGATCCTATTTTCTTAAGCAATCTGGCAGTCGGTAGCATGAATCATCAAGTAGGTTGTTTGCCTTTAAATCTGAGCTGACTTATCGCAAGCATCGGCTCCACTTCGGGTGGTCTGTTGAGGCAAGAGCTGAGCTGGGCGGCATAGGTGGCATCCTGAATATCGTGGATAATATACCCGATTGCATCTGTAAGGCACTTGAGGGCGGCTCTCTGTGTGTGTGGTTTTACCAAGAAGAACCAATAGGTGTCCCAGGTTAAACTGTTAATCCCAGCAATTAATCTCCCCTTTTCCTCTAGATCTCGATAACATGATTGCTCCAATGTTTTCATCGTTGTCAATTTTCCTGGTGTGCATTGGGAAATCATGTTTGATAAGTAGAGAGTGTTATTGACTAATTCAAATAAATTGCTTGAAGTTGATTTGCATCTTGAAACTGCCCTCTCTGCTTTCATTAACTGGGACTGCCATTCTGTAAAGAGTATATCTTTGTGTGACTCTAAGATTCTTGGTAAATTCGTCGCTTGTCCTTGATCAGTATCTTGCCAGTCGAGAAATGCAGTTATCGTTTCTTCAGCTCGATCCAATTCAGTTCTAGCCTTGTCTACTTTATTACTTATGGATGTCGTTAATTCACATAGTGGCTCTTCCTGGGCGATTTGTTGACATAGAAGCTTAATTTGGGCTATCAATGCAGTATTTATCTGTAGTGCTTCTATTCTGAATTCAGCTACTTGTGGAACGCCCTTTGTCTTTTCAATCTGTGCTGATAGTTGAGCGATTTGCTCATCTTTTGATTTCAGCATTTTCTCATTCGCTGCCTTCAATTGTGCCAAGGCCTCTGACAATTCTTTCTGCTTTTGGATTGCGATGTGGTCAATCCTTTGTTTTTCTGCCTGTAATTGTTGAGTTAGTTGACTGTTTAATTGTTGTTGCGTCAACAATTGCTGCTCTTCCTGCTCCGCTTTCTGCTTTGCTTCAGTCAGCTGTGCCTGTAATAGGAAAATTTCCTGATCCTTTATTTTCAGTAAAAGACTCACCTCCGATGCCTTATCTATTGTTGCTGCCGAATAGGCTCCAACATATTGTGATAGTTTTGTCAGGTCATCGGAGGGGTCAAATTCCTCCTTCCAAACCACATTGCCCGTGACCGTCTGTTCTAGGAAAATGGAAGGTTGATCAATCCTTCTTATTTTCCTTTGTTGTTTAACTACAGCTTTATGCCTTGGACTGTAGAAGACATCCAAGGGAGGAATCTCTTCTACCTGCAAAACGATTTGATCGGAGGGGTCCTTTGGTATTATCTCTACCTCTTTTGAAATGGGTGGGCCACTGGTTCCACTTAGAACCTGTGGTGAAGTGGTTCCCTGTGTGTCTGCTGCCTTTGAAGTTTCAGTGTCCTTTGAACATTCCAAACCACTGATAATGGAAACAAATTGCTGCCATTCCTGGAGCAATTTTGGGTCAATATGAGTATCCACGTTTACTTCAGTGGTGGTCTGTTTCTGCTCTTTCATCTGGGTCTCTTTCTGCACTTTCTCCTGCTCTGTAGTCTGAGTTTCCTCCTGTGGCTTTTCTGGTTCTATTGTTGTAACCGGAGGGTCCTTTGATTGTTGTCGTTCAGGCTCGCTTGTCGATGTTGTTGGGGTTGTTGCTAATAGATCTAGAGGCAGAGTTTGCAACCTCTGTTCTCTAAGTCTGTTAAATTCAACCAACCCTTCATCTTGATATTTCATTCTAGCAAATGCCTTAACCTGCATTATTGACTCAGCGGAGGAGAACAGGTCATCAAACATATCTTCTTTATGATCAAATTTTGACAATTTGGCCTGTTCTAGTGCATTATAGGCAACTTTGCTTGGATCAAATTGCCTATTAGGGAGAGTTGCTAGAGTTAATGATTTAATCTTTGTAGCTTCTTTTTCTGCATGTTTGAGATCATGCAAGGTATAGACACCGCATCTCAAAGGAAAAGAGGGCCAGCCCTGCTTCTTATTTTTCTTGAGAGTCTGTGTAACACTCTCAGCAATGATCTGGTAAGCGATTTCCCTTGCCAGCAGTTTATCAGGTATGTATAAAGGGAGGACATGAGGTTCGGCTTGGCTACCGAAAACTCTTATATAAGTGAACTTCTCCTCCCCGAACCATCTCCCTATTGCTGTTAAATCAATCCCAGCTTGGTAGGAAATCTTGGAAACAGGTTTATCAAAAATAGAATAATAAATAGGCAACATAAAGCCATTGCAGACTTGATACAAATGGTGCTTATAAGAGGATTTCTATAATTTCTGATGGTATATGTGAATAGGCATGGGGTCTTTTGGCATCCACCTCGAGCCGAGAACGGGAAATTCATAATTAAAACACAAGATATCTAAAATATAGGCACTGTAATAGAATGGGGGAATTATCCTTTCAGAAATGCAGGTCTTATTCCTAAACGCAAGAACAGCTGTGGCTAGTTTATCTGAGAGAATAGTGGCCCAATCCATTATTATATTGTTGCATGCCACTTCCATTAAGGGAACCATTTCTATAGTGAAATTAGAAGAGTCGTGCAATCCCCACAATCTACACATCATTATTCCAGCGTAGCAATAAGGAGAAGCCAGGGAATCAACCGAGTACATACCGGAAGATTCATGTTTGTGCTTTGCCGGATTTTGTCTCCAATCCCGGATGGGTTCGGATTCAACTTCATTCTCCATTCGGAATTTCTCTAGGAACGCCTTATTGTATTTCTTCTCTGGCTCAGGCAAATGATACATTTGCCTTAAATCATCAGCCTTAAATGACCCGAAAATTCTCCCGTCTCTGGTGCTGAAGGTTCTATCCACGATTGGGATTTCCTCAATTGCCCACCGCACTACATCTGTATATGGAAGAATTTGTTCCCTAGCTGCTATCCGATGAAGGAAGGAGTCAGCTAAGTCCTTTAGAGTACCATTAGATTTCCGAGTTGAATCTGCAATAGCTTGTACTGTTGTCACTTCAGGTTCTTCGGCTTCAATCAAGTTGTAGGTACTTTGCTAAGTAGTTTTGCCGAGACCAGAACATGTAGTATCCGAAATCAATCCTTTCTTTTTGTTTGAGGGATCAGCGACAGCTTGTCCTATGGCTAGCACAACGGAAGGTCATGTGGTTTTCTTAGATTTCTTCCCCATTTTGCTTGAGTTTTCTTCTTTGGATGAATTCTGCACAGAAGTGAAAATAAACGTAACACAGAGAATTGGCAATGAAAACTCCAATATGGTGAGATATATTGATCAATGCGTGATGAGAGAAAACTTTTACAATGGTCGCGGATACAATCCATAGGAAGATTTTAGGACTTACAATTTCATTAAATGGCCGTTTAAAACCTACCAATCCTTAAATGCCCATTATACCATTAATCGGCCGAATGATTCATTTAAGCGTGTTATAGATGTTTTGGCGGTTGAGCGCAGGTGAATCATTGCTTGACAGATCGAGCTTTTAATATGAATCGATTGTAATATCCCTCCATTTTAACGGCTTTTTTGAAATCTGCGCTTTATCACAATCGGCCATCAGGGAAAGCTTAACCTCTTATATTGACACCTTTTGAAACCCCGATCGCCGATAGCGATATCGCATCGCATCGGGAGTATTGACATTATATGAGACATGGATAGTATATCACCGATTGCCGATAGCAATATCGCATCGCATCGGGGTGAATGGCCTGGGGGCGCTTTAAGAATGTGCATAGAACATTGCCGATAGCCGATAGTGATATCGCATCGGCGGAAACCAATGTGCCATTTACTTATGTTCCTTATGTCATTGCGATATGCGATCTTGCGATCGCTTTATCGCAATGATAAAAGATTGATTTATTTGCATAAATATGATCAAAATGGATTTTTCAAAAGGTTTTTATAATGTTTTCATTTGGTTTTTGGACCTTTTTAAATAATACAATATTGATACCAATCAAAATCTAAAGGGACCCATTTCATATGATAGTTTTGTGAATAAAAATGATATGAAATGGGGGGTTGTTGTAGAGCACAACAATTGGCGATTCGCTGGAAGAAATAGTTATCTCTGAAAAGTATAGAAATACTTAAACTTTTTCAAAATAGAGTTCTAATCAAAAGGGAAAATTCTAATATAACTAGGTATATATGCATTCCGAGTAAAATGAAACTATTTTTGCTAATTTCCTCTCTTTTTAAGAAAATAGATACATTCTAAGTTTTAAATAGGCCTCTATTGGTTTATAATGATAAAACAGAAAACCTTTCCAAATCAGCTTTTATAGTGAACTCGCCTATCATAGGTAGAGCCTCTGCTGCCAGCAAACGTTCATAGTTTCGACAGGGATACCTTTTCACCATGTTATTGTCCATTGTCCCATCCAATTAAGAGTGTGATTAACAGAATTAATTCAAAACATGTTTTCATATTTTGTATTTCTTTTCCTTTTTCTATTATTGATAAGATAAAAAGCCATTGTCCTGGTTTGGTAGCCAGCTATTGACAATGCCATTCACTGGTAGTAATCTAACTGAACAAGCTGGCTCGTGATGAGACCCCTTGTCTTATAATTCTTAAGCCATTACCCTGTTATGGTATGCAGTATTGGTAATGTCGGTTAAACTATTTCCCTATGATCATGGTAAGCAAGCTTGTAATAAGACCTCTTATCTTTTATATCAAAAACAATTTTAGAATTACACTCTGAGTAATCATAAACTTTGGTGAATGGGATGGACAATTTTCTCCTTAAGAGTAGATGGAAGATAGGGTAAGAGTTGAAGATGTTGAAGTTGGATTAGCTTCTATCTTGATAGTGATAACCTTTTGTGACCAATTTGAAAACAAAAATGATTTACAATACTTACAAACTTTGAGAGGAGTTCACAAAACTTGAAGTGTGGTTTCAGAATACAATGATACCTAGTTTCCTAGAAATTATCCCTTTTGGTTAAGACTTCTATTATTTTAAAAGAAAATATCATACTACTTCTGTGGATCAAGTTTTCAATCACAGCAAAGGTCAATGGAGGATGCCTTACAACTTTATTTTCTAAAGATCCTACAAACTACAAAACTCTATTAAACTAAAAAGGAGAAGGGGTTACCTCCTCAATTAAAGAATTTCTTCAAGATAAGGCCATTAACAGGGAGAGAATCTCTCAAACCTGATAAATCTTGCAATATGAAGGTCGAATGGCCTATCTTCTCACAGATCTGAAATGGTCCAAGCCACATCTTCTAGAACTTGGTGTGTTTTCCCTTGTCCCCATGGGCTTTGTCCCATTTCAGAACTAAATCACCGACTTGAAATTGTTTTGAACCGGATGAGACTGAATCAAAAGCTGCCTGATGATTTGCTGATGTTTGGCATGAATAACCCTGGCTTTTTCTCTTTCCTCTTCTAGTTTTAGAATTTGATCATGTTTAAGCTGAATAGAAGAAGGACTTTCCTCAATGAACTGAACTAGGGCTAGAGAAGGAAGAACAAGATTTGTGGGTAGTACTGCTTCTTTTCCATACACAAGGTTGAACGGAGAAGATCCTATAGAAGCTTTCTGTGTTATCCTATCAGCCCATAATGCAAACATTAAGGATTTGTGCCAGTTTTTATGATTCTGTTCGATAGTTCGCTTAATAATTTTGATCAGATTTTTATTGGTAGACTCTGCTAAACCATTACCCTGGGGATAGTAATTAGCAGAATATTTCAATTTAAATCCTCTTTTAATAGCGAAATCAAACATAGCATTGCCTGAGAAGTAAGATGCATTATCAAAAACAAGAGCATTTGGGACACCAAACCTGGTAATGATGAATTGATCTATGAATTCAATGATTGCTTCAGAATTTGCTGTCTTCAAAGGAATTGCCTCAACCCACTTAGTAAAATAATCAGTAGCAGTAAGGATATACTTATGCTGTTTGGAAGAAGGTGGAGTAATTTCCCCAATGATGTCCAATCCCCATTGCTCAAATGGTTGTTCAATGTTGACTGGTTGCAGAGGGAAAGTTGGTTTTCGTTGTCTTCCACTAGAAGTTTGACAATTGAGGCATTTCCTTACATACTCGTGGGCATCTCTAAACAGAGTGGGCCAATAGTATCCATCATGAATAATTTTGTGAGCTGTTGTGTCAGCTCCAAAATGTCCTCCTGCTGGTCCATCATGTAACTCCTGCAAAACCTTTTGTGCTTCAGGTTTCTCAAGGCATCTTAATAAGATTGAATCATAATTCTGCCTAAAAAGCACATCATCAATAATTGTAAAATTTTTCGCTTTTAAACTAATGGCCCTTTTTTTTTTGTAAGACAGGTTAGGAGGTGCATAACCATTTTTTAAATAAAAGATTAAGTCTGCATATTGAGACTCAGATTCAGTAACACTTATCTGGTTAACTTCTTCAGTTTGATCTGTATCACTTGATTCTGGAATGTTGGATGCTCCTGCCAATAACCTGCAAAAACCTTGGCCCCTAACAATCTTTGCTGGCTTAATTTCTAAGTCATATTCTTGAAGCGCTGTGACCCAGTTTTCCCTTTTTTCACCCAGTTCTCTTTGGATTAATAGTTGCCTAACTGCAGGGAAAGGAACTATAACTTTTGTGTGGATTTTCAAAAGGAAGGGTCTATAATGTTTGACCGCTTTAAATACAGCAAAGGCTTGTTTTTCTAACTCAGAGTAATTCAATTCAGCACCCTGAAGATTTGAACTAAAAAATGAAATGGGTGCTTCCAAATTGTGATCGTTGAGCTGCGTGAGTACTGCGGCATAAGACGAGGTGGATGCGATAGTGTATAATGTAAAATGATTAGAAAAATTGGGAGTATTTAAGGCTAGAGCATTGATTATTGATTGCTTGATTAAATCAAACGCTTCTTTTTCTGATGATCCCCACTTAAAGACTGAATTTTTCTTGATCATAGTTTGAAGAGGCAAAATAATTTGAGAAAAATCTGGAACAAATCTTTTAACAAAATTGATTTGGCCTAAAAATGACTGCATGGATTTCTTATTATGTGGGAAAGGGATTTCAGAGATTTCTTTGATTCGATCAGGATCAATATAAATGCCATCTTTAGACACAATAAAGCCTAAGAGCTTTCCTTGGTCAAGAGCAAAGAAATATTTTTTAAGGTTAAGAGAAATACCATATCTTTTGCAGCGTTGAAAGATTTGATTTAGATCATGCAAATGATTGGACCTCTCTTTAGAGAATACAGTAATATCATCAAGATAGACGACTACTGTTCTATTAATCAACCCTTTAAAAGCTATATCCATCGCTCTTTGGAATGTCGCTCCTGCATTAATAAGTCCGAAAGGCATTTTCTGATATGCATATGTTCCCCATTTTGTTCTGAATGTGGTTTTAAGCTGGTCATCAGGATGGACCAAAACTTGGTTATATCCTGAGAAACCGTCTAGAAAGGACATTAATTCAGAGCCTGCTACTGATTGGAGTATTTGCTCCATGGTAGGTAATGGGAAATTGTCTTTTAAGCTCACTTTGTTCAAATTTCTGAAATCAATACAAATCCGAATGTCGCCATTTTTCTTTCTGACTGGCACCATATTGGAGACCCAGTTTGAGTGTCGGACTGGAAAAATAATCTTGGCTTTCAAGAGTTTGTTAAGTTCAGTTTTTATTTGACTCTCTAAGCTTGGATGTATTTTTCTTAACTTCTGTTGAATTGGTTTCTGATTGGGAAGCACTTGAATGGTATGGTGGATAATGGATGTATCATATGTCTTCAAATCATCATATTTCCAAGCAAAAACCTGTTTATTTTTCCTTAACAGTTTAATGAATGCCTCCTTCTCTTCCAAGGAAAGTCCTAATCCTAAATTAATGTTTTGAGGAGTTTGCTCAGTGCCAAGATTTATCAACTCAAACCTTAGGGTAGAACTTTGGAGCTTTGTATTAGTCACAGGTTTAAACCTATCTTTAATATCATAAAGATCCTCCAGCTTTACCACAAGCTTAGGGATTGAGTTTTCCTGAGGTGTTTCTCTCATTTGAAAGTCATGCTCATTTTCCTCAATAATTTGATTATCATAGGACTTTTCAAAAGTTAAGAATTGTAAAATATCCTCATCATGGTTGAATACTCTCCAATTAGTGACATTGTTAGGAATTGATGGCCTAAAAAGCAATTCTACTGAAAATCTATCTGGGCTATAGTCTTCAAAAGGTAGGAGCTTGGAAGCTACATTGGCTAGCAAGTCGGCTGCCGAGTTTTGAGACCTAGGGATGGAGGAAATATTAAATGCCGAAAAGTGTGAGGTGAGTTCTTGTACTAGCGACTAATAATGTTTAAGATGATTTGAAAGACAATGAATTGTATTTCTCACCTGTTTGATAATAATTTCAGAATCGTCGAATACTTTTAAATATTGCACTTTAAGGCCGATTGCTTTATACAGTCCTTGGACTAAAGCTTCATACTCGGCTGCATTGTTAGTGCATTCAAATTCTAGCCTACAGGATAACATTGTTTTTCCTCCTTGTGGATTAACCAAAATACATCTTGCTCCTGAGCCCTCACTAGATTTGGACCCATCGAAATATAACGACCAAAATAAAGAAGTATTAACAATTTTATTTACAATTTTCTCAGTATCATTGAAACATCTAGACCTATCTGTTTGTGAAAAATTCTCAATCTGAGATGTAAAATGGTTCACTGAGAAAGGGGATGGTTGGGCAGTAAAGTTTCCAAAGAATGACTCAGATGAATAATTCCCCAAAATGTTGTTATTAAATGCTACAGGTTGGTTTTCTTGCTCAAATTCAGTAACTGTATGGGTCATATGTTTTTCTCGATCAATCCTTATTTGATTTGGCTTACCCTTATAGGGAAGCCACATATGTGACCAATCAGTAGAAATATACCCATGTAGTTTTTCAGACCAACCCCTACTCAAGATTAAACCGTAAAATTCAGGTATATCGGCTATTAGGATATCAATCCTTTGTACTACTCTGGGATCCGCAGATAACCTGATAGTTACGGAATTAATCTCTCCCACAACCTGTACTTTGGTCCTGTCCAATTGTACAATATGAATAGCAGACTTCTGGGGTTCAATGTTCAGTTTGGAACAAACTAAAGCTGGCATTATGTTAGAAGATGCCCCTGAGTCGATCAAACAGTTGTGCAGGATTCTGTTGTAGATCTCATAGGTTAGAAGGAAAGGTGGAGTATGAGAGTTTGATCTATCTCCAATCAGAACCGCATCGGTAGCTTCAACCATACCAGGAGGAGGTTGCCCTGAATCATTGGCAGCTTTAGCACTGGGAAGGGGTAAAGAAGGAACAGCATTCAATTCTTTGAGAAGCAATTTATGTTGATGTTTTAATTTACTAAGTTCAAACATAGTAATGTTTGCTTTAGTTTTCTTCATGTCATCAACAATATTGTACTCCATTGAATCGGATACCACTAACGTTTTAGATGTTGAAGGAGTATTAGAAGTTGAAGGTTGGTCTTGGGGAACTGCTGCAGGTGATTTCTTTGCGGGTATTTTTTCCTTTGTTGTAGCAGCACCTGCACTCCTTTTCTTTGACATTGCCTGAACAGGTTCAGAAGTACTTTTACTCCTAGTAGTGACCGGGAACGCTTCTTCTTCATTATCGGTATCGGAGTTGGGGAGTATAAAATCCCACATTCCATGACATTCAACTACTTCTTCTTCAGCATCAGTTGGTGAGATTGTTTCCTCTTCCTCTTCTTCTTGCTCTGAATCTGCATTAGATATGACATTCGGTGGCTTTGATTCGGTTTTCTTATAAGTCCTAAAGGGTCTTTTGGTTGAGGTTTTGGCTACCTGTTTTTTTATTTCAACCATTTCATTTGACAAAGTTTTTAGGACTTTTTGCAAACCCTCCATGTCATATGGGTCTTTTGGGGTTTTCTTCCTTGAGTCATCTTTAAAAGAGACTTTTTTGGCTTTTCTGTCTTCCAGAGCAGCTTTCTTTTCTAGAGCATTAATACGTTTCTCCATAGCAAGTGCTTCTTTCATGTTTTCGGCTAAGGTAGGTTTCCCAGCCCTACCTACAAAAATGGCTATATTGGCAGGTAGGGTGGTTATATACCATTCGCTTCGAATTTGTTCACTTGGTTTGGAGGCCGTCGGGATTTTATTCAGGAGTTTATTGAATCGAGCATTAAATTCCTTAATTGGTTCCCTATGCTCTATCCTAAGATTGGAGAGATCGTTTATTAACGTAGCCAAAGACCTATCATCTCCATATTTGGTAAGAAACTGCTCTTGGCAAGTATTCCAACTGGAAATGGAACTAGAGGGTAAAGAAAAATACCAGGATCCTGTTGATCCTTGCAAGGTGTAAGGGAAAAGTATAACAACAACATCTTGTTCTGTTACTCCTTTCAAGTTGACTGCCAACATGAAATTATTAATATGTTCCTCAGACTTGGTCCCATCATCTGGGTTAAACTTGGCTAGCCATTTTTCAGGAGCATCTGGTAATGCATGCAATGGTGCAGGCATGTTGACTGCACCAGGCCTGGTCCATGGATCTGCCATTGTAATAGCAGTAGTGGTTGATACTACTGTTGGAATTCCAAATGTCTGGGAAGGAAATAATGTTGAGGAGTGAGCAGGTTGGGATGTTAAAGCTCCTAATCCCTGATGAACAACAATATGTAATGGGGGAGTGGATGGTTGACTTAGCAGAGAGGAAGATGAAATGGAGGATGTGGATGAAAGCTCTTCACTGTCAGATCCTTCAGTATATTTCTTCGCCTTTTTCCTTTTGGGTAAAGGGAACTCAGTGGGTTCAATACCGAGCTTTTCGCTCTGAAGTCTGGTGAGAGGGTGAGGTAAATTGAACTGCGAAGTCGCACTGCTTTGTGATACCTCAGATTTCTGTGGTGAAATCGAGAAGCTCTGAAGTTTGTGGATAAGAGACTGGACTTCAGGGGATTCAAGACTTAATTGTTCTGGAGTATGATGGGTTTGAGCAGTGGTAGTTGATTCCTCTTCTTCTTGTTTGGATACTGGAGAACCAGCATGCAATTGGGAAGTTCGAGGGGATACGGAGGGAGAATTACTCTTAGAATGGCCTGCAGATTTGGGTTTGCTTGCCATTCACAGTTGATGGCCCTCCTTCTAGCGCCAAAAATGTTGATGCCCCGAAAATCGTTGTATCAACATTGGGGGATAACCACCCGGTCCGGACCTTAGTACAGCTCCTTTTCCGTTTGGAATGGTGGCTCCGACTGGGGATAATGGGACCAGTTTCCCAGAAATGGATAAACAGAATGAATGATTGGTTGACTAATCTAATGATAGGCGAATAGCTAAATCTATCAGCAAAATAAAAGAGCTATTACTTATCCTGGGAACTATTGTACTTTGAAGTGTAGCGCTTGATGATCTGTGTCTATGGACAGGCATATAGATGACTCCATCTAACAGACATGGACATTAATTCATTCAAGGATTACTTGGCTTAAATAGTTAAGCAAAGCGATTAAAGCAATATTACTACACTTGTCATTTATATCATTGACACATATATGATTAAAAGAAAAGCACACCATAAACATCCAATAGTGGAAGGAATACAGAACTGTTGTTAAAGCACATACATATATTCGATAATAGCAAAGATAATCAAATAACAATTCATATGAAAAGAATGAATCCAGACATAGATAAAAGTACCATATGAGCTGCTAGACACTCCCAATATCAATCGCTATTTGAGATTCTTCCTTCAACGCAGAAACACTTTCAAACAAAGACAATAGTGCACAATTGCATAAAAGCTTCCTTGTCAAATTTAGAATAACTGGTCCAGTTTCATAAAATAATATGGCTGAAGCACAATAGTGAAACTTCAGTCTTTAAGTCAAGTACAAAACTTTACGACCCTTTCCAAAACAATGAAAGGATCTATAAATACTTAATTAATCTAACTATCTAAGAAACTGAAATCCTACTTAATTGGTATCAATTGATTTTGATCCTATTTTCTTAAGCAATCTTGCAGTCGGCAGCATGAATCATCAAGTAGGTTGTTTGCCTTTAAATCTGAGCTGACTTATCGCAAGCATCGGCTCCACTTCGGGTGGTCTGTTGAGGCGAGAGCTGAGCTGGGTGGCATAGGTGGCATCCTGAATATCGGGGATAATATACCCGATTGCATCCGTAAGGCACTTGAGGGTGGCTCTCTGTGTGTGTGGTTTTACCAAGAAGAACCAATAGGTGTCCCAGGTTAAACTGTTAATCCCAGCAATTTATCTCCCCTTTTCCTCTAGATCTCGATAACATGATTGCTCCAATGTTTTCATCGTTGTCAATTTTCTTGGTGTGCATTGGGAAATCATGTTTGATAAGTAGAGAGTGTTATTGACTAATTCAACTAAATTGCTTGAAGTTGATTTGCATCTTGAAATTGCCCTCTCTGCTTTCATTAACTGGGTCTGCCATTCTGTAAAGAGTATATCTTTATGTGACTCTAAGATTCTTGGTAAATTCGCCGCTTGTCCTTGATCAATATCTTGCCAGTCGAGAAATGCAGTTATCGTTTCTTCAGCTTGATCCAATTCATTTCTAGCCTTGTCTACTTTATTACTTATGGATGTCGTTAATTCACATAGTGGCTCTGCCTGGGCGATTTGTTGACATAGAAGCTTAATTTGGGCTATCAATGCAGTATTTATCTGTAGTGCTTCTATTCTGAATTCAGCTACTTGTGGAACGCCCTTTGTCTTTTCAATCTGTGCTGATAGTTGAGCGATTTGCTCATCTTTTGATATCAGCATTTTCTCATTCGCTGCCTTCAATTGCGCCAAGGCCTCTAACAATTCTTTCTGCTTTTGGATTGCGTTGTGGTCAATCCTTTGTTTTTCTGCCTGCAATTGTTGAGTTAGTTGACTGTTTAATTGCTGTTGCGTCAACAATTGCTGCTCTGTCTGCTCCGCTTTCTGCTTTGCTTCAGTCAGCTGTGCTTGTAACAGGAAAATTTCCTGATCCTTTATTTTCATTAAAAGACTCACCTCTGATGCCTTATCTATTGTTGCTGTCGAATAGGCTCCAGCATATTGTGATAGTTTTGTCAGGTCATCGGAGGGGTCAAATTCCTCCTTCCAAACCACATTGCCAGTGACCGTCTATTCTGGGAAAAGGAAAGGTTGATCAGTCCTTCTTCTTTTCCTTTGTCATTTAACTACAGCTTTATGCCTTGGGCTGTAGAAGACATCCAAGGGAGGAATCTCTTCTACCTGCAAAATGATTTGATCGGAGGGGTCCTTTGGTATTATCTCTACCTCTTTTGAAATGGGTGGGCCACTAGTTCCACTTAGAACCTGTGGTGAAGTGGTTTCATGTGTGTCTGCTGCCTTTGAAGTTTCAGTGTCCTTTGAACATTCCAGACCACTGATAATGGAATCAAATTGCTGCCATTCCTGGAGCAATTTTGGGTCAATATGAGTATCCACGTTTACTTCAGTGGTGGTCTGTTTCTGCTCTTTCATCTGGGTCTCTTCCTGCACTTTCTCCTGCTCTGTAGTCTGAGTTTCCTCCTGTGGCTTTTCTGGTTCTATTGTTGTAACCAGAGGCTCCTTTGACTGTTGTCGTTCAGGCTCGCTTGTCGATGTTGTTGGGGTTGTTTCTAATAGATCTAGAGGCAGAGTTTGCAACCTCTGTTCTCTAAGTCTGTTAAATTCAACCAACCCTTCATCTTGATATTTCATTCTAGCAAATTCCTTAACCTGCATTATTGACTCAGCGGAGGAGAACAGGTCATCAAACATATCTTCTTTATGATCAAATTTTGACAATTTGGCCTGTTCTAGTGCATTATAGGCAACTTTGCTTGGATCAAATTGCCTATTAGGGAGAGTTGCTAGAGTTAATGATTTAACCTTTGTAGCTTCTTTTTCTGCATGTTTGAGATCATGCAAGGTATAGACACCGCATCTCAAAGGAAAAGAGGGCCAGCCTTGCTTCTTATTTTTCTTGAGAGTCTGTGTAACACTCTCAGCAATGATCTGGTAAGCGATTTCCCTTGCCAGTAGTTTATCAGGTATGTATAAAGGGAGTACATGAGGTTCGGCTTGGCTACCGAAAACTCTTATATAAGTGAATTTCTCCTCCCCGAACCATCTCCCTACTGCTGTTAAATCAATCCTAGCTTGGTAGGAAATCTTGGGAACAGGTTTATCAAAAATAGAATAATAAATAGGCAACATAAAGCCATTGCAGACTTGATACAAATGGTGCTTATAAGAGGATTTCCATAATTTCTGATGGTATATGTGAATAGGCATGGGGTCTTGTGGCGTCCACCTCCAGCCGAGAACGGGAAATTCAGAATTAAAACACAAGGTATCTAAAATATAGGCACTGTAATAGAATGGGGGAATTATCCTTTCAGAAATGCAGGTCTGATTCCTAAACTCAAGAATAGCTGTGGCTAGTTTATCTGAGAGAATAGTGACCCAATCCATTATTATACTGTTGCATGCCGCTTCCATTAAGGGAACCATTTCTATAGTGAAATTAGAAGATTCGTGTAATCCCCACAATCTACACATCATTATTCCAACGTAGCAATAAGGAGAAGCCAGGGAATCAACCGAGTACTTACCGGAAGATTCATGTTTGTGCTTTGCCGGATTTTGTCTCCAATCCCGGATGGGTTCGGATTCAACTTCGTTCTCCATTCGGAATTTCTCCAGGAACGCCTTATTGTATTTCTTCTCTGGCTCAGGCAAATGATACATTTGCCTTAAATCATCAGCCTTAAATGACCTGAAAATTCTCCCGTCTCTGGTGCTGAAGGTTCTATCCACGATTGGGATTTCCTCAATTGCCCACCGCACTACATCTATATATGGAAGAATTTGTTCCCTAGCTGTTATCTGATGAAGGAAGGAGTCAGCTAAGTCCTTTAGATTACCATCAGATTTCCGAGTTGAATCTGCAGTAGCTTGTACTGTTGTCACTTCAGGTTCTTCGGCTTCAATCAAGTTGTAGGTACTTTTCCAAGTAGTTTTGCAGAGACCAGAACATGTAGTATCCGAAATCAATCCTTTATTTTTGTTTGAGGGATCAGCGACAACTTGTCCTGTGGCTGGCGCAACGGAAGGGCATGTGGTTTTCTTAGATTTCTTCCCCATTTTTCTTGAGTTTTCTTCTTTGGATGAATTCTGCACAGAAGTGAAAATAAATGTAACACAGAGAATTGGCAATGAAAACTCCAATATGGTGAGATATATTGATCAATGCGTGATGAGAGAAAACTTTTACAATGGCCGCGGATACAATCCATAGGAAGATTTTAGGACTTACAATTTCATTAAATTGCCGTTTAAAACCTGCCAATCCTTAAATGCCCATTATACCATTAATCGGCCGAATGATTCGTTTAAGCATGTTATAGATGTTTTGGCGGTTGAGCGCAGGTGAATCATTGCTTGACAAATCAAGCTTTTAATATGAATCGATCGTAATATCCCTCCATTTTAACGGCTTTTTTGAAATCTGCGCTTTATCGCAATCGGCCATCGGGGAAAGCTTAACCTCTTATATTGACACATTTTGAAACCTCGATCGCCGATAGCGATATCGCATCGCATCGGGAGTATTGACATTATATGAGACATGGATAGTATATCGCCGATTGTCGATAGCGATATCGCATCGCATCGGGGTGAATGGCCTGGGGGCGCTTTAAGAATGTGCGTAGAACATTGCCGATAGCGATATCGCATCGGCGGAAACCAATGTGCCATTTACTTATGTTCCTTATGTCATTGCGATATGCAATCTTGCGATCGCTTTATCGCAATGATAAAAGATTGATTTATTTGCATAAATATGATCAAAATGGATTTTTCAAAAGGTTTTTATAATGTTTTCATTTGGTTTTCGAACCTTTTTAAATAATACAATATTGATACCAATCAAAATCTAAAGGGACCCATTTCATATGATAGTTTTGTGAATAAAAATGATATGAAATGGGGGGTTGTTGTAGAGCACAACAGAGCCCAAAGGCAATGATCCAATCTCCTCTCCAGATCACTCGGAGGTTTCCACTCCACACATTGTTGAAGAGGAAGAACATCAGTTTGCTCTTGAAGGTTTCCATTACACGAGAAGTATTCCTATCAGTATTTATAGGGATTTACCCCCTAATTATGTGACTTTAGCACAATTGGTCTCAGGCACGGCTAGTGGCTCGTCACTTTATCATAACCCTGTTTTCATTCAAAACACAGCCTCCCAACAAATGGTGAATTCTGCAGTTACCTCACTCTTGGTGAAACCCAGCGTTCCAAACCCTCTTGTCTCATTCGTCCAAGTCACCTGTCCGGTTCAATCGATGGTCTCGAGTCATGTTGTTGTCAGTTCTTTGACTGCTCCAATAAGTGGACAAGTTGTGCCACCGCCTGGGGGGAAGAATCTAAATTTTTCTAATGGTGTCAGGCACAACCAATGTGAGTAGATCACAGCTTCACATGGTTGGGATGAACCAGCCTTCTTCTGGTGCTCTTCAAAACCTTGCCGATCCTACTGGATCAAGCAATGTCCAGTACCAACAGGTCCAAAACCCCATTGGTCCGTCTGGGTCAAGTAATTTCTAGTATCAGCAGCCTTATGAGACTCACATTGAGTACCAAACTCCTTATGTTCCATATGGTTCCCAAGGAATGGTCAATCTTCCCTACGTCCTGCAACCTGGACAGTATGTTCAGCCTCGTTCATCCTCCTTCCCTCGTGGCTATAGCTAGATACAGTTCAGAAATTCTCAAGGTCTCAATCTAGGAACGGTTCAAGTACCCTTATAGCAGCAAGGACAACCTCTGCAGAAATAAGGGCAACCTTTGTTGCAGCAAGGGCCATCCATGCAGCAGCAGGGGCAGATGATGTTGCAGCAAGGAAAACTGCAACAACCGCACGGGCAACCCTCGCAACAGTTGCAGCAAACCATGTAGCTGCAAATGCAGCATGTTCAAAATGTTGAGATTGCAATAAGATGATGGAGCTTAGTGAAAAGAGTCGCCTTCACTAAGTGGGCCCGCTGGCAAATTATGGCGCAAGTTCTATTTTTGGATCCCAGCAGGGATGATCACAGCAGGAGTGACCACAGCAGGGATGATCACAGTAGGAGTGAACACAGCAAGAGTGATCACAGTAGGAGTGACCACAGCAGGAGTGATCACAGCAGGAGTGATCAAAGTCTATTTTTAGACTGGCTGTCCAAAATAGAAAAGTCAAATATTATTGTCTCATAATAATATTTGGACTATAAACTTGATCTTCTTCTCTTGGAGCAATTCAGTTTGAGCTACAAATGTGGCCCATGTAGCTTTCAGAAGGAAGTACGCTTTTCTTATGAGTCAGTTGAGTTGTTGCATGCATGACTTCAGTTAGAACTCAATCAGTTAAGTTTGGTGGAGTTGATTGTGGAGTTGATGGAGTTGTGTTCAGTTTGACTTGGTTAAACTAGTTGTAGTTAGTCTAACTGCAAATAGACTAATGATGAGTTGTTAAACTAATTATTAACTCATAATACAACTATAGAATACATCAGTTAACTCAGTTGCATGTCAGTGCATGTTCAGTTCAGTTGGGACAGGTGTTAGAGAATCAGATTGCTATCAGTTGTGACTATAGTTGTGCATCAGATCTACATGGTATCAGAGCTGGCTGATTTGTAGAAAAAGTTTCTACATGGTATCGGAGCTGTTGATCATCAGATCTACTATTCAGGAAGTTTTTACATTCTATTTCTTCAGGCAGAGTCTGTAATCGGGCCAGGTAGCCTCTGGATTCATCCTTCCTTTGGAAGGTAAGATATCCGGTGAATGCCCATACAGTCAATCTCTGTACGAGAAATATTGTGTTCTCACGAATCTTAGATCCGAGGCGGTTGAGTTGGTTGATGGTGGAAATCGAATTTGCAGCAGTGTTGTTGAAATGTCTTTCAACGGATTGCAAATTTTATTCCAAAGCAAGAGCGACCTGGCGCTCAAGGATAAACTCAGAAACAATAAAGGTGAGAATGGATCTTCATCAAAGGTATCTGATGAAGAGAATTGCGCTTTGGCTGCCAAAGCAAAGAAAGGGAAGAGCAAGAAAGCTTCTCAGTCTAGCGCGAAAGGCAAGAAGTAGGATATGTCCAAGGTGAAGTGTTTTCACTATCACCAGCACAGACATTATGCCACTAATTGTCTGCAGAAGAACAAGAACAAGTAGGCTGTTGGATCTTCAGCAGGAGAGGCTCTAGCCTCACAGTTTGAGCTTGATTTTTCTTGATCGCATGCTTGGTTTCAAGTGTGATGGGATCGGTGTGGTTCTTGGACAGTGGTGCGTCTTTTCACATGACGGGAGATAGAGATTAGTTCTCTGATCTGGAGGACAAAGATCTTGGAGTGCACATCGAGATGGGCGATGATGGTAGATACAGTGCGACCGGTATCGGTACCATTTCCTTTGAGAGGGAGTCTGGTAAACCCTTCGTATTGAAGGAAGTCATGCATGTTCCAGGATTGAAAAAGAATCTTATCTCAGTGGCGATGTTAGAAGACAAGGGGTATGATGTTGTTTTCAGCGAAGGAAAGGCTTTCCTGCGCAGCAAGACAACTGGTGAGACCCGGAAGATAGGGGTTCGAGTGAGGAACCTTTATCAGTTGCATGTAGATGGATGCGCATCAATGGCGGGCAAGGTAGAAGGATTGGTGAGCCGGGATGATGGCGAGTTGTGGCACAGGAGATTGGGTCACCTTCACCATGGAGCCTTGAAGATACTATAGCAGATCACTACAGGGCTTCCTAAAGGCACACTTGTGCAGTCAGATCAGTGCAAGGGGTGTACTTTAGGGAAGTTTGTGAAAGCCACCTTTCACGAGAAGGATAGTCGCGCCACGACGATCCTTGAGAGAATTCACACAGACGTGTGTGGACCTTTCTCAGTTGCTTCGACAGTAAAACACAGGTATTATGTGATTTTTGTTGATGATTTCTCTCGTAAGTGCTGGATCTTCTTCATGCAGAAGAAGAGCAAGACATATTCAAATTTCTGTGAATTCAAAGCACTGGTCGAGAAGGAGTCAGGGAAGAAGGTGAAGGCTCTTAGGAGCGATAATGGTGGTGAATACATCTCGGACGAGATCAAGGATTTCTGCAAGGCAGAAGGGATTCGTAGAGAGCTCATAGCTCCCCATAACCCACAGCAGAAAGGGGTAGCTGAGCATAAGAATAGAACGATTGTGGGTGTTGCACGGGAAACGTTGCATGATCAGGGCCTACCCCTTCACTTGTGGGCAGAAGCATGCAATACAGTAGTTTTTGTGCAGAACCGTTGTCCTCATAGGATACTTGGCATGAGTACACCCGAGGAGGCTTATTCTGGTAAGAAGCCTGATCTTTCTCATTTGAGGATTTTTGGTGCTAACGTTTACATGCATGTGACGAAGGATGCCAGGAAGAAGTTGGAGCCTACCGCAGAGGTTGGGATATTTGTGGGGTACACTGATACGCCCCACAACTATCGTGTGTATTTGCCAAACAGTGGTAAAATTGTCGTGCGACGGGATATAAAATTTCAAGAGGAGAAAGCCATGAAGTGTTCGCTTGAGAGGGAGCTACACTTGCATGCAGATGAGGAGCTATTACTTCCTAAGGATGAGCTTCAAGATGTGGATCAGCCACAGGACGAGGTTCATGGAGTGGAAGAGACCACTCATGCAGCGCCAACCATCAGAGGGTGAAAGCGCTTGACAGAAGCTGAGCGACTGGCTCAAGATGCAGACCAAGTCAAGGTACTGTGCTTGAGCAATTACTTGCTCCTCAGTAACAACTCCGGCTTTAGCAACATCTTCAGTGATCTTTGGCAACAAAGATTTTACAAACCACTCAGCCAAGATCTGATCCGGAATAAATACCTTCACTAAACGTCGTCGACATCTCCACTCATGAATATGATCTAAAATGTAAGTGGATGTCGATTGTTTTAGCGAAGTTAGCAATTCCATGCCATTGTCATATTAGACTGGCAACTGAAAATGAGTTAAAAACAAGGTAGCTAACTGACTAAAATTATAAAAAGTGCCTCGCGGTAACTCAATGTACCACTTGGCCGCGAGACCAATTAGAGTGCACTGGAAAAGTCTAAGACGGATTGAATCATCTGTAATGGAGTTAGACGCACACCAGAGGTGGTAAGTCATCACATGGTTCAACGGGTCCTCTCCTGATTTACCTTCGAACTTGGGAATGTCACTAGGAAACTTATTCGGCATTAGCGGCCAAAACGGAAGATAATTAATGGGATCGTTCGTTAGGCGCGACAAGTCAGGTAAGTCCAAAGTTGCGATAAACGGTAACTGCCAATTAGGATCCCTAAAACTCTGGGTCATGAGACCAGCCCCAGGAGGAGGATATCCAGGATAACTCGGAATAGGAATGGTGTTTGGGATATTGTATCCTCCCGGAAAACCAGGATTAACCGGACCATACTGGGGTTGTTGAGGTTGTTGATAAGTGTACCCAGGATACGGTTGATACTGATAGACTGGCTGCTGGACAGCAGGACCGAATTGGTACTGTCCCTGGTACGGTTGATAGGTGAATTGTGGTTGACTTGTGACAACCGTACTTAAACCAGGTTGTCATGCAGGCATCTGAACCGAAGTTTGAATCGTAGATCCACACGATGGTAAAGATGTCTGAGGAGTAGATATAGGAACAGTAGAAACCGGCGCTGTTGATACTCCAGAAGTAGGTGGGGAAGATTGAACATATGTTGCGACAGTTGTAGCAGTCATTTGAGGCAGAGTACGAGGTGTACTAGGCCCAGGCTGAGAAACTACCGAAGGTACAAAAGTTTGAATGTTAGACTGGACCGGTTGCTGGGGTGTACCAGAAACTAAGGGTTGTCCAGTTTGAGATGACAACTGTACACTTGGCTACAACACCTATTGGGTTTGCGATGGATCCCACACTATATTCATTCCGGGGTACTGACCTATAACAGGTTGAGAATTTTGAGGACCATAACCGGGTTGAGGGTAGGATTGATAATTGAAAGGTACATTTCACGTTCCTTGAACATACGTTTGACCTTGGGGTGGTTGGAAACCTTGGTTCGAGTATTGACCTTGGGGTTGATACCCTTGAGGCACATACTGATACTGGGGTTGACCTTGAGGTATAAATTGATACTGGGGTTGACCTTGGGGTACATATTGAGTCTGGGGTTGACCTTGAGGAACGCATTGTCCCATAGGTATGTACTGTCCTTGAGGTTTCCCCCCAGATGCAAATTGTGTACCTTGAGGTTGCCCCCCAAGCGTTAATTGAGGCTGCCCCCCAGGCGGTAACTGGCCACCTTGAGGTTGAGGATTAGGAATAGAACCTGACATCATAAGAATGTCTTCTACGCTCAACGGCTTAGTACCATTGCTTCCAGTTAATAACCCTTGCTCAATGGGTTGAGGAGATGCTCCCGAAAAAGTACTAGAAAGTGACTAATACCCGGAGGGAACAAAAGGATCGCCGTACAAAAAAGATTTGGGCGATTGAGTAAACATGGATGATTGTCCTGCCATATTGACGGGAGTATAAAAACCTCTAGGTGTTGGGTGATAAGGAGCACGAGGTGGTGAAAAACTTAACCCTGAGTTTTCTAGAAAATTAGTCAAAGAAAGATACCAAGAACTACTCCTAGGTGGACTGTAAAAAATTGATTCACGCTCCCTTAGTTCAATAACAGGTTGATTTTCAGGGATAGGGATGCCTACTTCTTCTTCCGGAGCAAGTTCTTCAATAGCAATAAGTCCAGAAGGAAGATCTTGGGTGATTACTCTTTCTACCCTAGGTGAACCAAGACCACTAGAAGTTGGAGAAACAAACCCCGATGTCGGAGTAGCAGAAAATTCACTTTCAGGCTCGGATATTTCGGGTTCTTCACCTATATCACTAGTAGATGAAAAGCTACCAGCGATTTTGGAGACAGACACTGATTGTGGATTATAATCTGCTACTAACGGTTGAAAATCAGGATGTACTATCAAAGAAGATTCTCCTTCCTCAGGTGACCCAACTCTACTGTCTCTAGGAGTTACGAGGACTTTCAAGCCTTCGAGCTAGCTCGGTACTTCCTCAGGAGGTTGGCCCCGAAGTCTACGAGACCTCCTCAATAACTCAGCCACGTTTACTAACTCAGGAGACTGGCCCCGAAGTCTACGGGACTGTCTTGGTAATTCAGCCACAGTTAAAGACTTTTAACTACTTCACACGCAAACAAAGTAAAATCTCAATAAAAAGCACCTAAAGTCTCTAAAGAACCAAACAAATTTGAATCACACACCTAAAGAATCTAGGAGATCAAACACACACAAACAGTAACTTTCCATACCGAAAACACTAGTTGGTGATGAAATCCAACGTCGCAGAGTTCAATACAGAAATGGCAGTTGGAACAGTAACCCCGGCAACCTGCTTAATGAATAGACTGGCACAAGTTCCTCCACTTAACCGTCTCGAGTGAAGTGAACCCCCCAGAAAATCTAAGTGAGTCTAGCCAACGTCTGCTCCAGGTACAGTGGGATCTTCCCACCACTGTCACCTCAGGAAGAGTCCTAAAGAATATGGCCACTACGGTTACCAACTGAGACAAATACACCTGGGGGAACATTCTACGATCCGATACGCACGCAAGGGCAGAGTAGCAAGCTCAATCCCCTTGAAGGCTCCTTGACATAATCCAAGGTTTACCAAAATGTGACCCGAGGCTCCTCGACAACGGTTAATCCGAGGTTTACCATTTTTAATACGTGAATATCTGGCATCGTTCCCAATGAGGAAGGATTGATTCCCACACTGGTTCGGACACGATCTCGTGTTTCTCCTTTAAGAGGAGCTTTCCCAGAGCATAAATGCAACAATTAGATTTCTTCCCTACCACAAGATACAGCTACTTGTTTGTTTTTACTGTCTTGGAGAGTTAATTACTCTCCTACTCCAAGACACTAGCCTAAGCTAAGTTGGTGTATCAGAGCCCTAGAAATAAAAATGTTACTAGGTGAATTTTAATTTAAGCGTTAATTTTAGTGGTTTTTATTTAAGTCCAAAGGTGCGGAGATGAAACTCGTGGTTTGAAGACTCGACTCAAAATCACTAAAAATGCACCTAAGATAATCTAAACAATCTTTTTCTCTTCGATGAACTTCTAAACTAAGAAAGAGTTTGAGAATGCAAATACCTTGTAGACACAAATCTTTCTCAATTAAACAAATTAAAAGAAGAGCTTTTCCTTTCCAAAGCACTCAAAACGAGACAACTAGTTATTTCACAAAAATTTCCCTTTTTCGTTTCAAATCACTCAATCACTACAAAAAACAAACTTTTTTCAAAAGAGATTTTTATATTTTTTAATAAAACACTCAAAACTAATGAAAATGACTAACTTTGAGAGCTACAAACTATAAAAACCTATTTGAAGTCAAAGCCTACTAAAAGTCTTTTTTAAGGATGTTTTACTTAGCTAGATGTAAGCTAAGGACTAATTTATGCAGAATCACAAATAAGTCAAGAACAACCAATTTTTTTTTCTTTTTGAAAATGAAAATCCAAACTTTCAAACACAAGCTTTTCGAAGTTTTGTAAAGAGAAAACTCAAAGCGGATTCCTCAAACAAGGGGATATTTCATCAATGGTCAGACTCATAAGAAGGTTGGTAGACACTAAGGTGATCTGAAGTCCCTACAGCTTCTAAGCTCAGAGCCACTACACAACCAAAATGAAAAACAAACCCAACAAGCAAAACTCCCAGGAATTTCACCTAAAACCCTAACACTAACGAAATCAATCCAAGGAAAGCTTCTGACAAGTTATATGCAGGTCTGGGCAGTGGATAACAATTTCTAAACACAAACTAAGCTAACTAACAAAGGAAATTTGAGGGTTTTCAAAATTTTGACAGGGTCCGCAGGCCCACAGTTGGCACAGGTGCGGTCCCGCTCTGTGCTAAAAGCCAAGCTGCGGGTAGGTACGCACTGCGTCAAATGGCTAGGGTGCGGTCCTCTCCCAAAGCTATGAAAAATGAAAAATAACCCTGGATCTACAAACTCTACCCAATTTTACACACAACAAGCCAAAAACAGAAACAAAAATAGAGTTTCTCAGGTCAAAGTAAAGACAAGGAAAACAATCAAGTCCCCAGTGGAGTCGCCATTCTGTCACACGGAAAGAGTCGATCTTGCGGACAAGATAGACCTTCCTAGAATCTAAAGAAGAGCTAATGACAAGCAAACCAACTAGACACTATCTTTCTCTAAATATGCTTTGATAAACAATAAAAAACAAGTGCTTTTAGGGCCTACCTTAGGTCCAACACAAGCTTGTGGATGCCCTCGCTCCTTTGATCCAAATGAGCTCCTTTTCGCAAATCTGCAAACACAAACAAGGCAAACAAATTAAATAGCACCTGAAAAGCCAATTGCATAAAACATATTTAACATGAAAGTCAAGGAGTCCATGAAACAAATAACATGAGATACTTGTTGAGAAAAATGAGTTTGATTGTATTAATTCAAAAGAAGAAGAACTTTACAACCTTTGCCTTGACACTATACAAGCTCCTCCCAGGGTCCAGCAAGAAGTCTCCTCTACTTTGACAAGTTTCACTCACTCCCCAATGAAGCCAAAAAGATGTGTGATCTCTCCTCTTAAGCTCAACTAGGAAGTCTTGATTTCACCAGCATTTACCCTCAGAAATGTTCAGCTTCTAACCTCCTTAGCAACCAGCCCAATGCCTATATTTATAGTGCAATGGAGGGAGGTTACTAGGTCCTCCTTCAAAGAGATAAAGCCCTCCTTCAAAGGGATAGCTCCTCTCATCAAGGGATTAGCTCCTTCTCTTTTGGGATGCATGAACCACCTCAAAGCGAACAATCCACGTCAAAATTCCTTCTAGAAACCTCTAGAATTAACCCAAAGTGAGTTTTTTAAGATAAAACTTGCGCCTTTTGACTTTCACAGGGGTCCGCACCTACACCGTTAGGGACAGAGTGGGCAGGTCCACAGTTTTTGTACACAGAAGGTGCGAGACCGCAGGTGACCGTGAGAGAAAGTGCGGAACCAGAGTTACATTGATTTTTAATGTCTTTCTCTCATTTCCAAAGCTTGATTTGAAGAGCTGAGGTCTGAGACTTGCTTAGGAGGACAGTACAAGTGATGATAGACCCATACTGACTGCAAATAATCATGGTGACGATATTTTTGTGTAACAATTGCATATTGACCTTTTGGTTTTCAACATGATATTCCACCACCTATTGCTATCCCTTAGATTCCATCCATTGTGTCTCATTCTGAGAATTTCCTCATATGAGAGCCTCAAATTTCCCTTGCATAAACAAGTAAAGGAAAACAACCCATGATTATCTTATCTTTTTTCTCTTCCACTTGAGCCACTTCATCCCATTCTTGCACCAACACTCCAAAAACTATTGATGTAGGAGGAAAACAAATCTCCTTCCTATAAATGCGTCGTAAGGTAAATGAAGAAAATAAGAGTGATGAGAACATAAAAGTATTTAGTTTAGACAGGCATCCAGAGGTATCTTGATTGGGGTTTTAGTTTGACTTTATTTGCTTACGTTTTAGACATGGATAGAGACATATACTACAACAGTAGTGTTATTATTTTTTTGGTTATATTGTTTTTTGAACATATGGGAGGCATAAGGATGATATCATGCATGCCATTTTGATGAGTTTATATATTATGCTTTATATTCATGATATATGTATTGATGAGATATTTTATGGTATAGTTGAAAATGGTTGGTGACATTGAAATTTATGTCGTGCTAGCATTTATATTACATGTCTGAGGAAGCCATAAGATGATGTTGTAAAGATGTGTTGTGGATATGGGCCTAGTGGGACCCCACTTACTATATATATATATATATATATATATATATATATATATATATATATATATATATATATATATATATATATATATATATATATATATATATATATATATATATATATATATACTTCAAATGATGCTCTTCTCCCAAAGTTAAAGGAAAACAGATTAATTAAATAAATTAAAAGGAATTAAATGTAGTTACCTTGTAACTAATTGAAAGAGATTACAAAAGGAGCAAGAGACCTTTGAAGGTGAAGAAAGGTGGAAAGAGTGAAGAGAGATATGCTACACTCATGAGTTGTCATTATTTTTATCATACATTTTCTTTTTCGAGTTTAGAAGCCTAATTGTCTTATTTACAGTAGAAATTTCTTTAGGAGTGACAAGGAACTCATCAATTATCTTTGTTCCTATAAAGTTGTTTGAGTTTTCCTACAACTTACTGTCCTTTTAGAATATTTGATTAATTTTCAGTGCTAATTCATGCATTTATTGGATACTCTCATTATTTTGCTTCTTCCATGTATGGGTATTTCACATCGTTAGCTTCCAAATTCATTTATGGTCCAAATTTTCTTAGAGATTTGAAAAGAAAGTTGTCTATACAATCTCATTTGATTAATAAAAGCGTTTTTTACTTCCTTATATTTGGAATATATATCTTTATGTTTTAAAAGTATTATAATTTAAAACACTGAATAGGTTTATGGTGTGTGCTACTTAATTGTTGGTTGTCATATGTCATGTTTTTTAACATAGGCATAGTCTTTCTATATTGTTGGTGTATACTTTAAAATACGCTTATAATTGTTATTATTCATCGATAAACATAACGAGTTTTATTCAAATTTTCCAACTACAAAATGCTGATTTTGTATAGCATTACTTAAAAGTTTTTTTGTTTTTTTTTTGTTTTTTTTTAATAACTTGTAATTTTCTAACATACATTAGCAAGAGTTAGATAAAGCAATCAGGCTTAATTCCCGTTATCTCACTTAGCCCTATGAGATTTGAAAATGTTGTAGGCCTCGCATAAAAACTATGCCCTCAACAAAACTCTCAAAAGTTAGACTTGAGTTAGACTAAAGAACTTGGATTGATTGAACAATCCATAATGGGAATTCTATAGAATATAATCATTAACAATGAACCTAAACTTATAGTATCTTTAATATTTTATATAAGGTTTTGTAACAATTCTTTAATATTTTATATAAGGTTTTGTAACAATGGACTTTCATAGTATATTAAATGAATAATTAATATACTACTTTGAATCATCTTCTTTTCTTAAGGCTACAATTGTACCTAAACATAAACAAACTTCAATTTTTTTATGACACGACACTTATCTTTCTAAGAATATTACATTCGGGATTTGATGGAATAACACAATTCGAGGAAGGATTTTCAATTTCAAAATATGTTTTGATCTTCTATAGATAAATTATCTTATTCATTAATGAATATGATTTTGAATCCCTAAAATATTGGGAAAAAACATTTTGTTGTCTTTTCAATAACCTTTTGGATAAGTTGAAATCTTCAATGGGATTCTTAGTAGCACTTGGACCACCCATACACGTTTCATCTATTAGTAATATGCGAAAAGAAAAAAGAATAATGAATTGATTTTGTAAAATTTTCAATGAACCTTTTCCTTTCCAAAGGAAAGGAATTCTTTTCTGTATATCTTAAATCTTCTATAAATAGTTTATTCTCCCAAGAGATTGGATAATATTATGATAAACACTTTGAGGATAAATCTGATTCTATTTTTGTTTATTCTCTTTCAATGAAAGAAAGATCCCAAAGAATTGGTCCTTTTCTACGTTGCTCAATCTTTGTTTTATTCCTTGTGAATGGATTTTCACAAAGATATTTTTTAGGTTACCAATACTCATTTCGGTTGAAATAGGAGTCAAATCAATCTTCAAATTGATATCTTTCTCATCATTTTCTGAATGAGTTTTGCTTGGTCCTTGATTCTCTGATATCATCTCATCCTTCTTATTCATGTTCCTATGATATCCTGAATTGAAACTAATCAAATCATAATGCTCTATGGATCGATTGTAAGATCTCAATTGGAAAGACAACAAAACATACAAAATTATCAACCAACTTTTAGTGAAAGGCTTTAAATATTATTTCAATGTTTCATTTCCAAGTTCCATAAATTTGTGTTTATGAAAGAGTTTCATTGAATATTTTTTTTTCTCTCAATCATACTACTTTTATGATTGAAGTGATATATGAGTATCAATAATGTATACTATACCTTTGACCAAGAAAAATGGATTGTTTTTACGTAGATCATGTAAAAGCAACGTACTAGAATTCTAAGGTCAAAGAGATTTATAAGACACTCCTGATATGAAAGGATTTGAATTAACAATCTCACCAAATTGGATTCAATCCATGGATTGCGTAGAAATCGATAACTTTGTATCTCTTCCAATTTCACTATACAATATCTTCTTCTTCTTTTTCATTTATTTTTACCCCACCACCCTCTTTCTTTTTCATTCCAATGAATAGAATATATCATATAATATTGATTTAATATAGCTGGAAAGCTCATGTCAACCAACCAATACCATTATACCACATGGATATAAATTATTTCATTGAAATGTGGAAATGATAACGAATCATATCCAATCTAGTTTTTATCTTCTTTTATGGGCGAAAGATGGGAATTAAACCCACATGTGGTGGATTCACAATCCAGTGCCTTAGTCCACTTGGTTACATCCACCCCCAAAAAAATGGCACAATTAACTCAGCTTATTCGGCAAATTCATATTTATTATTATTAAAAGATATAGAAGATGATTACAATCTGTGGGAGGCCCCTGGCTTTACACTGCCTTGGATGCCTCTTGGTGAATGGGCATGATCTTTGATCATGCCCTTTGCCTAATAACTACTAATTAAATTTTTTTTATATAGCATTGCCTTCCTCCCAAAAAATTCTTTGTCCTCAAAGCATACGTAACGACGGATGTTGTTGACAAAATGCTTCAGTCTGCCAAGAAGCTTCTTCTTCTGGTAAGTCCTTCCACTTGATCAAGTATTCCTTGATTACACGAGATCGAAGCTTCTTTTTCCTGGTAGATGTGATACCTTCTGGTTCTAAAATTACCCTTCCTTCATCATCTAAGGATGGAAGTGTTGTTTGTGCTGATTGATGGTCGCCCAGTGCCCTTTGAAGGTAGGATACATGGAAGACATTTTGAACACAGCTTTTATCCGGAAGGCTTAAACTATATGAAACTTGGCTGATATTTTTGTTGATCTGATATGGTCCATAGAAATTTGGTGCTAATTTATTTTTTCCTTTTTGTTTCAAGGACAACTGTTTGTATGGCTGGAGCTTACAAATACTCATTCTCCAACTTCAAATTAGCTCTCGATTTTGTTTTGGTCAGCTTGTTACTTCATACAGTTTCTTGCATTATTGAAATTTTCTTTTAGGGTTTGGACGATTTTTTGGGTTTCTTCTAGTTGGTTTTTAACAGCTGGTAGATTTTTCTGGACGGTAGCTAGATCCTTCCATTTTGGAGTTTCGTACCCATACAAATCTTGGAATGGAGTCATTTTTGTTGATGTATGATAAGTAGAATTATACCACCATTCAGCGAGATGCAACCACTAAACCCACTTACTTTGTTTTTCTGTAGCGCAACAACTTATGTAGGCTTCCAATCATTTATTGACAACCTTTGTTTGTCCATTTGTTTGAGGGTGGTAAGTGGAACTCATATTTAGGTATGTTCCTATATGGTTGAACAATTCCTTCCAAAAATTACCCTTAAATTTGGCATCTCTATCACTCACAATGACTTTCGGAAAACCGTGTAATTTATAAATATTTTTGCAAAATATCTCAGCGATTTGTTTAGCTGAATCTAGTTTCTTCATTGC
This sequence comes from Pinus tabuliformis, assembly GCA_031772625.1. Classification (NCBI taxonomy): domain Eukaryota; kingdom Viridiplantae; phylum Streptophyta; class Pinopsida; order Pinales; family Pinaceae; genus Pinus; species Pinus tabuliformis. Next base: position 15,309,464 of record CM062819.1, on the reverse strand, counting down.
AATAAAGTGAGTGCAGTTTTGTTTTAATCAATCCAAATTGACCAAGACTGCAACCATTTAATTGTCAACCCAGGGTAGGTATGTTATTTCAATGGAGTTTGCACTATTTGTGTCGATACACAACAGCCAAGAGTGAAAATAAAAAACAGTAAAGAATGTCGTTGAACCAATTGCAGAACTTAATCATTCGTGCAGAAATTAAAACACTCTACAAAAATGGAATCACACTTCACAATTACCAGAGTATAGGCGCGCCACACACTGTACTGATAACTACACCAGTTGGTCAACTACCATACTGCTAATCAAATTTGTGTAATAGCAGAACATCATTCTAGAACTGAAGCAGATATATTCTACAAATTATACAGCGACAGCAAAAAATCATACAAATAATAAAAGAGAGAAACAATAATATACAGTTGCTCTAACACTGCAGTCCCTGCTAAAGAGGAGGGCCCTTCCTCCCTAGCGAGGGTGCAGGAATGAATGCGAGATTAGTTAAAGATTCAACTTGGAAACAGCAACAGCATCACGCAGTGCCTTTGATATTAAGAACAATTAAAAGTTACAAGATCAAAATAACAGTACTCTCTATGTCGTCCCCTATGCTTGAGGGATTAATTTTATCTTATAGAAATTACATACCCAAAATCAAGAATAGATCAGTCATGAGAATCTCACAATTCTCATGCTAATCATAAAATAGAAATTGTTATAACCAATTCCTAAATACGAAATCTATTTAAATACATCGGTTCAAATCGTAACTGCTTGGATTTGTCACTTTCTAAATAGACAATTTATAACTTCCAATAGTTGTTGCGTGGAATAGTACCCACGGATTTGAAAGCTATGGTGTAATAGCACTTTGTGGTCAAGTAACGGTTTGGGATGTAACAGCAACACTGGATAACAGTAACCTTGTAACAGCACCTGGGGTGTAACAGCAGTAATCTATAACAGCGATGTTTGTAACAACATCATGGTGTAACAGCAAGATCTGTAACAGCACACAAAGTGTAACAGCAATCGGTTTCATCCTGCTCTTAGACTGATCAGCACGACTATTCATTCCATAACCCCGTTCTTGCGAGCAACACCTGAAAAAAGAGGAGAGGATCCAAAAGTCTTCTCCATTGCTTACCCCAGTAAGCCATAAAAAGGAATGTTGCATCATTATATCTAGCAAAAATGGAAAAATAACATGATGGCAAAATATGTTGTTCACAATAAGGAAAAAGGCAGTTAACATGTAAATTTTTGTTGGTCTAGAGGGAAAAGGGTCAAAACTGGGGAAAGAAAGTATAGGAAATAGGTACAAAAACTACACCCAACGGTGATGATATTTGGTGAGTCTGTCGACTACTAGGAAAATATTTTCCTTGCCTTCATATACAGGTAATCCCTCAATAAAATCCATGGATTTTTCTTCCCATTTCTTATTTGCAATGTTTAAGGGGTGAAGTAATCCAAGTGTCGTAATATTTTCACTTTTATTTCTTTGACATTTGTCACATTCTGGTACATATTTCTGATTATTGTGACTCATCCCCTTTCAAAAGAATGATTTTCATGCATTGTAGTAAGTTTTAAAGAATCATGTGACTCCTTGAGTGTTTTGGATTTAAAATTGGAGTTTTAAATTAGAGAGATTCTTCCTTTGTACCATAGAATATCATTCTTCCATTCAAATTTTGAGTTGTATGGAAGGTTATTGATTGTCGCAGTTATTTTTGGATCCTTGGCATACTCACTTCGAATCTCATAAGGCATTTAGGAACAACAACCGAGACTGCAAGTAATGTTGGTTCTCCATCCTTCCTAGACAAGGCATCTGCTACTACATTGTATTTTCCCTTTTTATGTAGTATCTCCATGTCAAAGGCAGAATTTTTTTCAATCCATTTTTGTTGTTCTTCAGAAAGTGTTTTTTGTTGAAGGAGGTGATGGAGACTGTTATGGTATGTTCAAATGGATAACTTACTTCCCAAAAGATATTGTCTCCACTGGACCAGTGCATGCATAATAGAAAGCATTTCCTTGTTGTATGTGGACTTAAGACATTCTCGTTTATTGAGCTTCCTACTTTCAAAATCTATTGGATGCCCTTGCATTAACATTGCACCTATACCGAACCCAACAGCATCACACTCATTGATAAATGGTTTAAGGAACTCTGGAGTTGCCAATACCAGGGCGTTAGACATAACTTCCTTCAATTCTTCAAAACACCTTCCTGCTTCCTCATTCCATTGAAATGAATTCTTCTTTAAAAGGTTTGTTAGAGGTGCAGTTATATGTGCATAGTTTTTAATAAATCTTCAGTAATATCCAGTCAATCCTAAGAACCCTCTTAGCTTGGATATATTAACTGGTTTGGTCCATTCCTTTATAGCTTTGATTTTATTAGGGTCCACTTTTACTCCTTCATGGGATATTATGTGTCCGAGATATTCTACTTCTTCCTTCCCAAAGGTGCATTTGGATTTCTTGGCATAGAACTGATGCTCTTTCAGTAGTGTAAGAACTTTATCCAGATGTTTTAGGTGCTCCTTCCAAGTTTTACTGTAAAATAAAATATCATCAAAGAATACTAATTCAAACTTCCTAATATATGGACGGAATAACTCATTCATAGTGGCTTGGAATGTTGCTGGTGCATTGGCTAACCCAAAGGGCATTACTTTAAATTCTTAGTGACCTTTGTGTGTTCGGAACGCAGTTTTTGGCATGTCTTCCAACCTGATTCTAACTTGGTAATAACCTGACCTTAAGCCTAATTTTGAGAAGTATTTTGTGCCATGTAGTTCATCCAACATTTCATCAATAAAGGTAATTGGGAATTTGTTTTTAATCGTTATTTTGTTTAATCCTCTATAATCAATGCAGAGCCTGAATGATCCATCCTTCTTCCTTACCAATACCACTGGAGTAGGATACAGACTCTTACTTTTCGAGACAATCCCACATTTTAAAAGGTCATGGATTAATCTCTCAATTTCAGTCTTATGGTGATGTGGATATCAATACAGCTTGATGTTGACGGGGTCTGATCCTGCTTTGACTTCTATTGTATGCTCGATTTCCCTGTTAGGAGGCATTTTCATGGGCAAGTCTTGGAATACTTTTTCATGCTTCTGAATTAGCTCTTGTACTTCTGGTGACTCTTCATTGATCACTTTTTCAGATAGCATTTCTAATTGGTGACATTGTACTACATAAGTTGGTGCTCCTTTTTGAATCATTTTCATCATCTGCAATGATGACACGATTTGATTTTTTGGTACTTGGAATCCGTATAACTTTTACCTCTACCCTTCCCAGTTAAAGCTTATGAACTTCTCTTGATGGTTGGCAGAGTAAGTGCCTAGGGTTCATAGCCATTGGATACCTAAGACCACATCAACTCTTCCTAATGGTATAGTGTAGAACAAGGATTCTAAATTAAAGTCTTGAATCTGCAATTTGACCTTATGGCATTTCCCTACCTTTTCAATCTTTTTACCATCGGCTACCATCACCTTCATGTTGGGCATGGGAAATGTGAAAATTTTGAGTCTATTTGCCATGGTTGAATCTAAAAACTTGTGGGTGCTACTAGAGTTGATGAGAACCACTACGTTGTTCTTCTTTATATGTCCTTTTAATTTTAAAGTCTGGGGTTGTGATATACCTATCATAGCTAATAGTAACACTTGCGGAATACTTCAGTCATCTAATTCTAGAGAGAATTCTAGTACATCTTCTATTCCTTCTATGTCTGATTCATCACTGTTTGAATCATTAGTTGCTTCACAGTTATATAGGTTCTTTGACTCTTTTCCTTTAGCACACCTATGTTTAGGGTCCCACTTTTCACAACAACGTTTGCACTTGCCTTCTTTCATCCTTTTCATTTCCACGTTAGATTTTTTTCCTTCATGGAGATGTGGTGGAACATATCTTTATTATTTGTATTCACAGACTGGAGAATTCTTCGTCTCGAATATACTTTTTCCGGTTTTGACCACAGTACTTTTTCAAATTTCCTTTCAGCTGCTTTTGCTTTTTGTCTTGATACTTCTATCGATGTAATGTTATGAAGCTCAAGTTATACTTGTAGATGAGTTTTAAGTCTGGAGATGTATGATTGAATTAGACGAGATTATGATAACCCAGGTACTCTTGTTGCTAAGGTCTCCCATTCTTGAGTGTATTCATCCACATCTCCTTTTTGTCGCAATCTGATGAGTGTTGAAAAGAACTCTTCTTCCTTGACACCTTGGAATCTTTTAAAGAATGCATCCTTAAATTTTCTCCAATTGATAGCGAGTGTCGCCTTATTCCACCACATATACCAATTATATGATTCGTCTTCCATTTTCATGGAAGCGTACTTAATTTTTCCGTCATCATTGTCAATATCGTAAATCTCGAAATATTCTTCTGCTTTATTCAGCCCTACAACGTTGCATTTTTCGTTACCATCAAACTTGGGTAGCTTGATTTTTTCTCTTCGTTGATACATCACTAACAGTGGAGCAAAAAGAGGGTATTGATTGTTGAATGAATTCCAGAGTTGCTTCTTTGAAAAAGTGGTGTTACTATTTTTTTGACAGTGCGTGGATAATTTTTTTGGAGACTCGATTTTTCATGGCAATCTATTGAATTTGTTAAATCTGACGAATTGTTTTGTTGATTACCTCCATCATCCTGGAATAGTTGTTCGAGTGTAATCTTCATCCTGTCACACAAAACGGTCAGCATTGTCATTGTCTGATTATGATTCATTTTGGATTTGATATGGTTATGTTATGAAACCAACTCGCAAAAAGATAGAAAAGATAGATGAACGCCTTAGAAATCAGCCTCTTCGAGGGGGAAACCTCCTTTACATTACACAAATGAACAATTCTTGGATGATACACATGACAAGACCTCCTTTCTATATATAGGATTCTAAGGGGTCATAATATAATCAGAGCCGACATAACAATAATAATGTAAGGGCACAATAATAACAATAGTGGGCTTCTATGGGGCACAATAATAACAATATGGGGACTACAAGGGCACAAAAATATAATAAGGGGGTTGTACTAATAATAATAAGGGGTTACACTAGTATTATAGGGACCTAACATGCCCCTCTCCTTCAAAAAGTGTTGTCCTCAATGCTTGAGTAGTTCTTGATGCTTCTATTTAAATTCTTGTCCTCCCATTTGGAATCTTTAGCGGGTAAGTTCTTCCACTTGATGAGATACTCTAAAATTGATCTATTTCGTAGCTGTCAATTTCTCGGTTCTGTGACTGCTTTATGTTCCAATACGATTTCTCCTTCCTTGTTAAGTTCTCACAATATTGTTTGAAATGGGATCTTCTGCAACTTTTGAATGAGTTCCCACTTCTTTGGGCATATGGATATATGTAAGGTCTGAAGTTTGGAGGACCACTTCCCGGAATGAAATGAATAGAATGATCATGATCACGAATAGGTGGGAGGCCTTTGGGAGTCTCAAATACCTTGGAATGATTGTCCAAAACGTTTTGGAGATCTGGAGAAATACATGATTTTGATGTGGGATCCTCTAGTGAACATAATTTTGCAATTACGCCCCGTTGTTATTTATTTAGAAGCTTTGTCATGCTATTAGAGTTGATTATCTTTCCCAGTTTCCCTTCGATACCCCTCAATTCAACTTCCTTTCCTTCCCAAAAAAAATTCAAGAAAATTTCTTGAAAATTAAAATCTATCATACCCAAAGATTGTAGCCATTGGACTCATAGTAAAACATCAGCACCACCCATTGGAATGGAAAGAATTGGGCTATTCAATACATATTCTCCCATGGATAGCTTGATATTATGGCACTTTCCAGAGCAATTTATGGTTCCTCCACTTGCAACCATCACTCGACACTCTGGTGCTGGATATAGGAAGTAATTCAATTCCTTGGCTATCTTACAATGAATAAAATTATGGGTGCTGCCCGAATCAATCAACACTATTACCTTTTTCTTCTTGATATGTCCTTCTATCTTGATAGTTTGAGGAGTGGTAATTTCTTCCAATGCATTACAAGATATGGTCGGATTCATTTTTTGACGCTCGATGTGATATTTCACTTCTTAAACATTTTTATTCTTTATATGTCCTTCTATATTGATAATTTGAGGAATGGTAATTCCGGCCAATGCATTACAAGATATGGTTGGATTCATTTCTTCTTTCTCGATGTGATCTTTCACTTCTTGTACCTTTTTCTTCTTGATATGTCCTTCTATCTTGAGATTTTGACGAGTGGTAATTCTTTCCAATGCTTTAGAAGATATGGTCGGATTCATTTCTTATTTCTTTGGGGTGGGTTCCTGATGTATATCCTCTTCTTTTGATGTTTCTTGATCCTTTTCTTCCTCCTCTTCATAATCTATGTAAAATAATTTCTTCTCAGCACACTTATGACCTTTAGTGTATTTGCTATCGCAATTGTAACAAAGCCCTTTTTCTCTTTTTTCTTCCAATTATTGTGGTGTAAACCTTGTAGGTTGTGGAAGGCTAGGAGTATAAACACTTCCATATTTATAGTCATGAGTGGTGGGATTCCTTGTTTCCATAATTTCACTTTCAATTTTTCTTGCCAACCTGAATGCCTTCTCCAATGAATCAGGTTCCCAAAGACGAACCTCGTGTTGAGTGTTATCCTTTAAAGTCCCTATGAAGACATCAACCATTTTCTTCTCTGGAATATCATTTACCCTTATATTCAATTTTTGGAAGTCCTCAATGTACTCTGCCATTGAACCCTTTTGTTTGAGATTTATCAATTGGCTAAAGAAGGTGTTTCTCTTTGTATCCTCACAATGTGCTATAATTTCCTCCACGAAAATTGACCACGTGACAAGTGGTTTACGAGAACAAAGCCCTTTATACCATAAAAATTGATTCAGAGCTAAATAATTAGATGCAATACATACCTTTTGTAACAGTGGTACACCATGTAGATCAAAATATTTCTCCATCTGTAGTATCCAATTTACCGGATCCTTGCCATCAAACTTCCTCATCTCACTTTTTCTTGATTTTAGGAGCTCAATCTTGAAACGACTATAACTCTGTAATTTCGGATCTTTAAGTTCTGAAATTTCAGTCTGTAATAGCCCTTTGAGTCCTCTTTCTAACTCTGCAAGTCTGATCACAATTGGATTCCTGAAGAAAGATTTATTCCCAATCTCCCGCGATGACCTAATTATAGACTAGTTCAGTAGAGTGAACTTGTACGACGTTCCATGTGTCACTGTTTCAACCTTAGGTTCTGAAAATTATACCCAAACAAAATACATTCCATCCTCTTTCTGTAACTTCTTATGAAATTTCAATCTGATACTCAGAGAGAAAGTTATGACGATTTTCCCAAGGTCACATGTTTAGGATGTAATTTGGGAGTCTCCAAAAACTCTAAATTCCTTAGATCATATATCCGAAAATATAACGAGACAAGATCTGAAATTTAGACTCGAGGTTCAAACTGACTTCTTCTCAAATGGGTTTTTTTTAGGTTCTGCAACTTCGTAGCGAAAAATTTATAGCAAATATTCCATGATGACCTGTTTTAGATGAAATTTTGGAGCTTGCAAAAACCCTGACTTCCTCAGATCATATATCCTAAAATATAGCGAGATAAGATATGAAATTCGAACCTAAGGTTCAATGAGATTTTGTCTCAAATGGGTTTTTTTTGAGCTTCTGAAACGTCGCAAAAAAAAAGTTATAGTTAAAATGCCACGATGACCTATTTGGAGCAGCGAAACCCTAGAATCTAAACCTCTGATACCAAATGTTATGAAACCAGCTCACAAAAAGATAGAAAATATAGATGAACGCCTTAGAAATCAGCCTCTTCGAGGGGGCAACCTCCTTTACATTACACAAATGAAAAATTCTTGGATGATACAAATGAAAAAACCTCATTTCTATGTATAGGAGTCTAAGGGGTCATAATATAATCAAAGCCGACATAACAATAATAATGTAAGGGCACAATAATAACAATAGTGGGCTTCTATGGGGCACAATAATAGCAATATAATAAGGGAGTTGTACTAATAACAATAAGGGATTACACTAGTAGTATAGGGACCTAACAGGTTATGCCTGAGCTGTTGTTCTATATGATTTGTCGTATATTCAAGCTTCTTGACGTCGTTGGAATGTCCGGTAACCTTACTGTCGCGATCGACTAATTTTTTGTTAAAATCATCGGAGTGGCTAGTAATCCTATTCTCAAGATCAATCAATTTTTTGTTGAAATCAGTCATTATCATCGCCGACATTGAACAGGTTTGTGGGGGTGTATATTTGTCCGCCAGCTTAAACTTTCTTCCTTAATTTGAACTAATCTTTTTTTTCTTCTAATTAATAATATATTTTTTAAATAATTAAATAAAATTAATTAATTTAATTATATAACATATAGTTTTTTTTAATAATAATTAAATTATTTAATTTTTATATTATAGTTATTATGAGCTATTAACCAACCACCCAAACGCTTACCCGACCATCGATGACCCTTGGTTGTTGGTCATGTCCGTTGACCGTGGCAGACGTCAACCACTCTCGTGGCTACAACAACAAAAAATATCCTTACGCAGAGGAACGGGTGTTGATGACAGAGGATAGGAACGACGCAGGGAGTGTTGGGTTATGGACGCAGGGACAGGGGTCAATGCTAGTGATCGTGGATGCAGCGAGAGGAAGGAATTGGCGAATGTTGGATGAGATAAGGAGGAGCGATGGGGACGGGGTAGAACAACGAAATGTTGGGTCAGTAGGGCTCAAATGGCAGAGAACGGATTGCGGTGGATGAAGCATGTGGAGAATACAAGGGCAGCGACACCTGAAGGTAACTGTTAGCAACAGTTCACAACAACAAAGTCCGAGGATCATTGCTTTGATACCAGATGGCACAATTAACTCAACTTATTCAGCAAATTCATATTTATTATTATTAAAAGATATAGAATATGACTACAATTTGTGGGAGGCCCCTGGCTTTATACTGCCTTGGGTGCCTCTTGGTGAATGGGCATGATATTTGATCATTCCCTTTGCCTAATAACTACTAATTAATTAATTTTTTATATAACAAAAAACAAACCAGTTGTCTCTATCTACAACCATTTTTTCCATGGAGAAAAAAACGAGCTAACATTTGTTTGTATGTGGGTTGGTGACCTCTGATAGGGGATCAAATCAAGATCAATTACTAACTCCCAACTCTCAAACAAGTTGTTTGGCTATGGACCTCTTTCAAATGTCTATTGATAATATTTAACATGAATCAAGTATCAAAGAAAGAATGTGATTGGGTCCCAATTGAAAACTACCCAATTTTAGATCAAAGCCTATACTCAATAAATATATTGATGATATTTATCCAAAATCCATGGTTGAATGGTTAGAGCACCCAAATCATAATTGGCAAACTCATGAGTTAAATTCCTACTAGATGTAGAGGAACTGCACATATCCAATATTTATGGATGGGAAGAAGCATGAAGAAAAACAACAAACATTTGAAGAAAATCAAACCTTTCATTTTATTTAAAGGCTTGGTATTCTTCAATTAAGCAATACATAATAATAATCCATCATATTATTTTCCGCTTATTGAAATAGATTTAACAACAGCGAGATTCAGAGGAAAGTTGTGAGCTTTACAATCGTACATAACTACCATACCTAGGTTAACATGATTAATGATATTGACCCGTGTTAATTATACGACCTTCACTATCAACTGCAAATTGGTTGAAATTAAATCCATTTAGGTTGAAATCCATAGTGCTTATGCCTAGAGTGGTGAATCAGATACTTCCTATGGGCCAAGCGGCTAAGAAGATATGTAAAGAACGAGAGTTGTTGTAAATAGCATATTGAAAGTGTTACCTCTGCTATATAACGAGGATTTTCCAAGGTCTCTGATCTGCTCTGCTCAAAGCATACATCTGTGCGTTTCCTCTGCTTTTTCCTCTAAACCGACATAAACCGATGCATAAACGCCATAAGCCATATGAATCACGTACCTGTCGCATTCACGTCTCCTCCAACGCTCCCGTCGTGCTCGATAAAGCAACCTGTGCGCTCTTTTCCCAATCATCGCCAAAGAGATCCGACGGCATTCACTCTCCTCGCACCAATAACCGGATCAAACGTTAGCACGCGATGAGAGTGGTTTCTCTCTCTCATCCGCCGCTACGTGTCGATCGCTGAGTGGAATCACACGCCCTCGTCCTTTTACCGCTTTATGCCTAAACACGATGTGATCAATACCGTTTACCGCCTAACCTATCTGCCCGCCCGTTAAACTCCCGCGCAGCTCCACCACCCGATCACCATCCGATCTATCCACCTAAGATCTAACGGCCCACATCCATCCCGCTCCCACCTCGTCCGACAGACTCCGTCGAGCCATCTCCGTCGTCCGATTCCTCGATTCGATGGCTGTTCTTTCCCCTCATCCCGACTGTCTGTTTTCCCATGTGCTCCACATCCTTTGACCACTCCATTTGTCTAAAGGAAGAAGGCGACTAGCCCGCTAGTACCATTTGTTAGAGCCTAGATTTACCTTAGGCTGAAAAGGTAAGATTCTAGGTCCACATCAAACCACGCTCAGCCTCGTAGCTAGCCCTACAAGGACAGGAGAGGGCTCTCTCCGGATCATTCTCAGCAAATGATGATCGATTGGGGCTTGAGATGACTGAAATAAAAGCTAATTTTAGGCTAGGTATGAAGTGCAAGGATTTGATTTGAGTTTTTGGGGGTTTTGTTGGAAAAAGGGAAAGGAAAATTTGGGTCTGGGGATGAGGCCAAATTTTTGCAGAGTTCTGGTTGGGGCGAGGTAGGGAGTAGCTTTGATGCTTTAGATTAAATGAATGGATGGAAAATACCGTTGAGGAACTGAAGAGGGCGTGAGGGTATCAAGAATCCTCCTCAAACTAAAGAAAACATTGAGAATTAAACAAAACTACAGGCAAAGAACAACAAACTCATGGATTCTACCTTTGTCACTTAACTTGTTTAATTCAGAAGCAAAGAGAAGGGAAATGGCATACATAAAACATCAATGAACTTATAATTACATGAAGAAACACACCATCAAAACACAGAGCCACAAGGATCCCAACAAGTGTTGAAAACCCCTGGTCTTTCCTTTGCCAAAAATGCAGAAATGAAATGTACAATGAGGTGCCAAGCAATCCCAAGTATTCAACCCTGAAAATGACTGAGAAATTACATAATATATACAAGAATAACTCCTTCCCATGCCTCTAGGGTCGAGCTCATCATTCTAGGAGCTGTTGAACCAATTCTAAACAAGGAACTGAAATCTAGGTAGTCAAACAACTTACCCTATACGCTAGGAAACTGATTCATTCATTTAATTTTCACTTTTTAGTGAATGAATCCTCTAGAACAAGTAAAAATGTGCCAATATTACATCATGGTTATTAAATTACATCATGAAAGGTCAAGTGTAACATCAAAAAGCAAAACTGGGCGAATTTCTGAGCTGAAGGGTGAAAAATAGGCCAAAATCCTCTATGCGCCGCGCCCAAATTCTCTATGTGTTGCGCCACTTTGGAGCTGATTTTGAGGCACTTCCTGAAGTCAAAATTGAGCCCAAGATATCTTTTTGGAAATCCCTACCTGTCTACTTTCCAACCCAAGTGGAATTTTTTGATTTCGTGTCCATTTTCCCCTCCAAAACTTCAATCTCCCAAGACTGCTTCCTGTGTGTCAAAATAGGGGCAGTGAGGTCATTTTTTGAGTGTTTTTGACCTCTTTGAGGGCCCAAAACTTGCCCAAATTTCTTGGCCATGAAAAAAAACCATGATTTTTCATGCCAAATCCAAAAATGCAAATTTTTTGTAATTTGGATCTCCCTAGCAAAAGCGAGCGCCATGTGGCACGGCGCATAGGGAGGAAAACCCTGTGTTAAAATTTCTGTGCGTAGCACCTTTTTATAGACCAGCTTTGAGGGCCTTTCCGATGTCCAAATTGGGTGCAGGATAGCTCGTTGGAAAGGTCTTTGAGTCTAATTATCATTTGACTCAACAAGAAAGTCATTTGGCCAACCATGCTAGGAGACAACTTGATTTTCCCAAGGTCACTTCAAAGGTGCATCAATTCTCCCAAGGCGACTGTATTTTTCACTTTTCTCTAAAACCATAACACCTGTGTAAAAAGTGAAGGAGTTTCTTCTTCCTTGGCCTATTTTGGACAAGAACCTCTCTCATTTTTCTCAAATTCATCTTTTATTGCTCAGAAACATCATTTGAGTGAAACCTATCCCGATGTGTGGAACAAGAGATTTGTCGAAATGAATCGAAATGAAGGGGATAAGGAGCTTCTAAATTATTCAGAAAATTTTGGGAAGTAGGGAGGGATGTTAGGAAGCAGGAGAAAGTGGAATGTCAAATATTGAGTGAGGGGAAGGGGTCCAAAAGGGCAAAACACAGGCCCAACCTAGGAAATTGTCAAGTTGTAGCAAGAAACTAGGGTTTGTGCAAAAATGAGGAATTTGCTGGATTTTAGTGATGGGAAGTGTTTAATAAGGTACATTATGGATAGGGGAAGGTATATGAACATCAGGATACAAGTTTTACCGGTGATTTGACCATCCAAGAGAAATTGCCTTCAAAACCCTAGGAGAGGGAAATGACCTTACCTAGGCGCAATTGAAGCATGAACAAGGCATAAAATAACCCAGTGGAACTTGGCATGATGATGAAAACCCTCTGAATGATGGTACATTCTGCCTAATGGTGACATGAAGCTCTTGGGACAGCCATTAGGGTTTGGGAATTTTAAGTATGAGACTAGGGTTTGGTGCATTTGGGATTTTGAGAAAGGGAACTTAGGATAAGGGATTAGTGATTTAAGGGGGTAGTGGAACTTAAGGAATAAGGGAATCAATGAAAAAGGGATAAGGGAGTAAACTTGGTGGCAAAATAGTCATCAAAACCCTAGGCAACAATTTTTGTTGGAGGAACTTAAAATGATAGGGTTCAACTTCTTTAAGCAATCACCATGAAACAAGCATCATGAAGTAGGCACCCAACTTGGATAGAGAATAATAATGGAGGCTCTACCTGACAAATCCGTGCAGTTTTGGGCGATTTGAGCGATTTTGGAAAGTTCTAGTAATTTTTGAACCCTCTGTCTGTATGCGCCGCACAGCGAACCCAATGCGTCACGCCTTCCCAGTGCGCTGCGCCCGTGTTATTTTGCACTGGGTTCTGAGGCCCAATGCGTCGCGCCTCACCAGTGTGCCGCGACTTCTGCCCAGTGCGCCGCGCTGAGCAACCTAGTGTGATTTTCACCCACACTTCACACTTACTCACCAAATTTGCTCTTTTGCATGTAAATGAACTATTGAAGCACAAGAATATCTCCTATGGCATGGACTTTGATTCTTCATTTGGCAAACTGACTTTTGTAGTGTTGCAGACTTTGGCACTTCCACATAACTCTGTTTTTGCTTCCACTTTGATTTTTTGGTTGAATGATGAAACTCTGTCTATTTTTGCAGGGATGATTGGCATGTAATTTCGGCAAAGGATGACCAGGGTTGCACCTGAAGGACTTTACAACTGAAACAAATTTGAAAATCACATGATATTTATTACAAAAGACGAAATTTGACGATTTTTCGTCAAAACAGATTTTTGAAGAAAAGTCATGATCGAGCGTTATTACGATAAAATTTTGCAATGAAAACTTATTTCGAACCTCCCTCATGTGCCTGTGGACATTATTAGACTTTTTGAAGACGAAACCCTAAACCTAATGGCTAAAATGACCCTTTCGCTAACCAAGAGACCAAATAGGACTGTGAATGACTTTAAAATTGATTTTGATGTATAGACACGGACCAACAAATACATGACATGAGGGAGATGAGTGACAAGATTGTTCCGTCAGAAAATCGTTGCTCCTAAATGGAATGCAGGTGATCGAGTAGAATGGGACACATAAAATGAAATGCAACAAAAGAGGTTTTGATCTCTGACGGAGGGCTGAACATACCAACTCTAACACTAGTAACAGTAAAGCCTCAACAACTACATTTAACAAAAGGCATGTCCAGAGGAGAAAAGGACAGGCACGACCCTGTAACTGAATTTATCAGTTATGGAACTTCACTGGACGAGCACTCCAACTACCTAAGAGGACAACACAGCACCTGAAAGGATCGGATTCACCCATTACAGCAAGCAAACACAGTCAGGGACTCCATCAGGTAGTTAAATTCAGTTGGTGGTCAATTATGACCCCCCCATACCTAAATGGCTAAGTGCCCTTGTAATGTAATATCTATAAATACCCAGAAGAAAGATGTAATCAAGGTTGATGGTTGATGTTTTGATGTAAGGTTCAACTTCTGGAGACTGTGGATATTTTGCCACTTGCAGCGTCTCGTCTTCATTTTCAACTAATACAAGCTTCTTTTGCTATTAACTGCTCACTTTCCATTTTCTCTTTGTTCTAAGTTGTGCCTGATATGTTGTATTCTTGATCTTTAAGGTTTAGCGTTGGAAAGCTATCATCCTATCTATGTGCTAGATTGTTGAATGTATCATTGAATAAGTTATCCAGGTTTCTTTCTATCTAGTGCCAGAGTTGTCATCTTTTCTGTGCATTAGTTGATTAGATTTATAGGCTTCTTTACTGGTTGCAGTCGGCCATCACATGGTCTTGTGCATCTGCTGGTGTGGTCAATATTCTCCATATTGACCCAATCTCTAAATTGTGAGTAGTTGGTGGTCTAAAGCCTTGTAGTCTGGGGGTGTTCACGCATGTCTGGAGTGAAACAAAGTAGAAGTGGTTATCTGGCTTGGACAAGCATCATTCCTTCCATTCATCCATTGCAACAATAAGTTGAATTTATATGTTACCAGCTACAACCTAGGAGAGTTTCTTGGAATCCTAACATAATTGGCGCTGCTGCCGGGGAGAGGAGATTGAAGCTCAGCTTCCCTGGGAGAACAAAACAAATCCAGCTTTGATGATAGACAAAGTCTGGACACATTATTGGTTGTAATCATCTATCTGGCGACTCTACTGGAGAACAAACCTTTGGCGACTCCACATCACAGTTTTGGCTCAGTTTGTGAGGCATACTCAGAGAAATCCTCAGAAATCACCAGCTGACCCAGTGCCTGACCCTAAGAAGATTTTCAAGCAAAGGAAAATATCACAGAAAGGAGCATCAGGATCAAGTAATCCTAAACAATCTTATGTATCTCTGCAAGAGAGGCTTGTAGCTGAGCATGCTCATGTTGAAAATATAGAGCCTAGCACTATTAGTGAAGAAATATTTCCAGAGATTCATAGAGCTCCTTGTTCAATAAGTTCCCCTTTGGATCTCAGTCCAAAGAAAACCTCCCCTATAGTCCATCAGTTTCCTTCTACCCTGTCATTCATTTCTCAGCCTTCTTTCATCCAAACGACCAGTACCCTTCCATCCATCCCAGTCATGGCAAGCCCACAAGCACTCACAAAGATGGAGAGAATCATAGCTGCTAGGTATGGACCCTTAGTCCTGCCTATTCCTTTGAATGCCATGCCTGCAGGAGAATATCATAAATACATGCCTAAGTTCACTGGTACAAAGGGAGTAACAGCTGAAGAACACATTGAGTCTTTTTATAGCTACACTGATAACCTAGATATCAGTGAGGATGATGTGTGGATGAGGGTATTTGTCCAAAGCCTTGATGGAGAGGCTAGAAATTGGTTCAGAGAACTAACCCCTAGGTCTATAGCAGACATTGAGGCTTTAGATGATGTGTTTTTAAAGCATTGGGGAGATAAGAAAGACCTGTTATATTACCATACTGAGTTTGGCAACCTCAAGAGGGAAAATGGGGAATCCTTGTCTGATTTTAATAAAAGATTCAATCGTGTGTATAGCAAGATACCGGCTAAGGTAAAGCCAACCCCCACCTCTGCCAAACTCACCTATGCCAATGCTTTTGATTCTAATTTCTGCCTGCTATTAAGAGAAAGAAGATGTGCCACCCTAGTTGAAATGCAAGATGCAGCCCTAGAGGTGGAATCCAATATCTTGGCTGCAAAGAAACTCAAAAGCCATGCTAATAGAAGGAGGCAGAGAGGTGAGGCTTCTTCTTCCTCTACCTCATCTTCAGAGCCCAAGTTGGACAAAATGACTCAAATGATTGAGTCATTGGCTGCTGAAATATCTAAACTAAAGGTTGAGCAGAATTATGGGAAAGCAAGGCTTCCAAACACATTTGCTCCAAGAAATCCAAATCCGTTCAGAAGAGAAAATGAGCAATTGCAGAGCATTCAGAGGGGTAAAGAGGCTAGTGAAGAACAAAGGGTTAAGACTCCTTTCCAAAACGTAGTCATGGAGGAAGAGCAGCTAGAAGAAGAGGATGCAATTCACTGCATGGAAGATGAGGGCAACGCTACCTATTTGACATTGGTTGCCTACGAAGAATCATTACTCAGGGACCAGACCAGTCAAGAGTGGGATAGAGAAGCTGTTCTGCAGACTGATGAACAACAAAGATATAACTTGAGGTCAAGAACATTTAAAGCCAAAGAGAACCCTGCCCAAAGGGTTGCTATTCCTACAGAGCAGCAGAGCAACAAATAGAAGAGACCAGCAGTTGATCCCATCATCCTCAAAGCACCAACTCAAGAGGTAAGAGGTCCTGACAAATCCCCTTCCCCTTTCAGTTTTTAATCAGAAGTCCAGAAGTTGAAAATATCGGTACCTCTGATAGAACTCGTAAAGAGTGAGGTCTTTAGGAATTCTATCCTTGATGCCCTTGAGCTAAAAGCCACACAAACCTCCACTGACTACGTCAATTTACAAGATGATAAACCTGCAGTTGTGCTTAGCCCAATGACTGAACCTACTGATGACACTTCCCCATCATTTTATGTCTCCTTGACCATTCATGATAAAATCCTCCACAACTGTTAGGCCTTGATATCACTAGACCATATCATGATTTATTCTCCTTTGATTCACGGAAGGTGAAATGTCTAGGGTTGATCAAAGATTTAGCCATCAACCTAACTCAGCTGCCCATGAAGAGCATGATGATGGACATTGTGGTAGCAGATGTTCCCCCTAAGTTTGGCATGTTGTTGTCCAGAGGGTGGATTAAGAGACTAGGTGGAACATTACTAAATGACTTATCTTATGCCACTATCCCAGTTTTTGGAGGAGGAAGCAGAAGACTATACAGAGAATCCCAGCTGGCCTATATCATCAGTGATGAGAAGGATCCCACAAATCATCCTATTTACACTGTGGACACTGATTTTGGAGCATGTATCCTCCAAATTGAAGAATCCTAGAGGGCCTCGATGCAGATTAAGAAATGAATTGATTAGGCCATGGAAGAAGAGGGAACACAAGCTTGGGACATGTTCTTTGATGGAGCCTGTTCAAGGGAAATTGTAGGAGCAGGAGTGGTGCTGGTGTCTCCAAGACAAGAAAGCACACACATGTATTTTAAGCTGACTTTTCAAGTCACCAACAATATAGCAGAGTATGAGGCTCTGATATTGAGCCTAAACGTTGCCAAAGACAGAGGGATTAGAAATATAAAGGTGTTTGGAGATGCTGATCTCATCATTCGACAAGTGAATAAAACATTCCAAGCAAGGCACCCAAGGCTGAAAGCATATAGAGACGAAGTATGGAGACTCAAAGATTCTTTTAATAGTTTTTGTATCTCACATATCCCTAGAATCAAAAATCAGCTTGTTGATTCCCTTATTGTGTCTGCTAGCATGTTCATCCCTCCCATGCCCCCTAAATTAGTTTATGAAGTCCAGATGAAATATAGACCATCCTTGCCTGATAATGTCCAGTGTTGGAAAGTATTTGAGGATGATGATGAAGTAAATAGGTTTCTGCAAGTCATTGATGAGTTCTCTGAAATGCAAATTGATCAAGAGAATGAAACCTTGGAGGAAAATCCCCAGCCCCAGCTAAAGAACAGAATTGGCCATGATAGCATTGTTCAGTTGCCTAGCAATTATACACCTAAAGGGCTAGTGCCTCTTGAGATGTTGTTTGCCCAAAATGACGTGCCTTATAAGGTTGCCCAAAAAGAAGATCAATATGCAGTGCATAGGCATAACATAGGGAGTCCAGATCATCCAAAATGTATAAGTCTATCCACCCATTTGTCCGATGCCCAAGGTTCTGAGTACTGCACCCTGATGAAGCAGTTTGATGATGTCTTTGCCTAGGAATATAGTGACCTTAAGACTTATGACAAGAAGATCATCCAGCATAAGATCCCCTTGGAGAAAGACACCAACCCTTTCAAGCAGAAGCTGAGGCCCATAAATCCTTTGCTCCTCCCTCTCATTGAAAAAGAAATCAAGAAGTTGTTGGCTGCCAAAATCATAGTCCCTCTGAGGTATTCAAAGTGGGTAGCCAACCTGGTAGTGGTGAGGAAGAAGAGTGGAGAAATCAGGCAGTGTCTTGATTTCAGGAACCTGAAAAAATGCTCTAAGAAAGATAACTATCCTCTGCCCAAGATGGAGCATTTGCTTCAGAAAGTCTCAGGAGCCAAAGTCATTTCTTTCTTGGATGGGTTTTCAGGGTATAACCAAGTTGTTGTACACCCAGATGATCAAGAAAAGATAGCATTCACCACTCCTTGGGGCACTTTTATGTATTCCAAGATGCCTTTTGGGCTAATGAATGCTGGAGCCACCTTTCAGAGAGCTATGGATATAGCCTTTGTAGGGGAGAAGGATAAATTTGTCCTTGTCTACCTAGATGATATAACAGTATACTCCAGCAGCCATCAGGACCATTTGCAACATTTAAAGAAAGTGTTTCTGAAGTGCAGAAGGTTTGGGATATCAGTGAATCCCAAGAAATCACAGTTTGCTTTAGGAGAGGGCAAGCTATTGGGACATATTGTTTCTACTACAAGTGTCAAAATTGATCCAGAAAGAGTGAAACCAATACAAACCTTGTCTGTCCCAAGATCAAAAAATGACATCCAATCCTTTCTGGGCAAAATAAATTTTGTAAGGAGGTTCATTCCTAATTTTGTAGAACTGGTGAAACATATCACCTCCATGCTAAAAAAGGGATCAGAGATCAAATGGACTGATGCAACAAGAAGAGCTTTTGAAGCTATCAAAAAGGCCATTATGGAAGCTCCCACTTTAATCAGCCCAGATTATAGCAAGGAGTTCCATATATTTTCATATGCCTCAGGAGACACCCTTGCAGCAGTATTATTGCAGAGAGATGATGAGGGTTCAGAGCATCCAGTGGCATTCTTCAGCAAAACATTAAGGGACGTTGAACTAAGGTATGATCTCATAGAAAAATAGGCATATGCTCTTATCAAATCCCTGAAAGATTTCAGGATATACATTCTACATTCCAGGGTAATTGCGTATGTGCCCTCTGCTTCAGTAAAAGCCTAACGTAGCCAGATGTTGATGGAAGAAGGGCTAAATGGATTGCAAATCTCATTGAATTAAACATAGAATTGAAGCCCACCAAGCTTGTTAGAGGTCAGGGCCTTGCCAGACTAATGGCTAAAGAAAATTGCAGGGTGCTGGACATGAATTTAATAAGCACAAGCTCGTATGACAGACAAATAGGGGAAGAAACAGTTGAACCAGGGCAGAACCAGTCATTGACAGAAAATCTAGCTTCTTGTGAATGGTATTCTACAATAGCTCAATTCTTTCTGAAGCTAGAAGTCCCTCCAGGCTTAAGTTCAAGCCAAGACAGGACTATTAAGCTCAGAGTAGCCAAATACTGCATTCATGAAAACCTGCTCTATTGGAGGGACCCATCTGGAATCCTTCTAAGGTGTCTGGACAAAGAACAATCCATGGAGGTCATGCATCAGTTTCATTCCAGCATCTGTGGAGGACATAACTACTGGAAAACCACAGCCCACAAGATTCTCAGAGCTGGTATTATTGGCCCACCTTGTTTTCTGATGTATTTTCATTTGTGAAATCTTGTGACAGGTTCCAGAGGTATGAAGGAAAACAGCAGTTGAAGTCCCAGCCCTTAAAGCCAATACATGCCAATGGCCCTTTCCAGCAGTGGGGTTTGGATTTCATAGGAGAAATTAATCCACATTTCAGTGGCCAGCACAAATGGATCTTAGTAGCCACTGACTACTTCACTAAGTGGATTGAGGCCATCCCTACTAAGAAATTTGATCATCATGTGGTCATAAAGTTCTTGACAGAGAACATTTTCACCAGGTTTGGTTGTCCACACAAATTGATTACAGACAATGCAACAGCCTTCAAGGCAAAAGAGTTGGTGGACATGTGTGACTCAATGGGCATTAAGCTAGTGCATTCCACCTCATATTACCCTCAAGGTAATGGTCTAGCAGAATCATCCAACAAGAGCCTGATAAGGATAATCAAGAAGCTGCTAGAAGACAACAAGAAGAACTGGGATTCCAAGATGAAGTATGCATTGTGAGCTGACAAAGTGACAACCAAGAAATCCACGGGGAACTCTCCATTCAAGCTGGTATATGGCACTGAGGCTATATTCCCAATTCAGTTGACCCTCCCTGTGGAAAAATTCTTGCAAGAGGAAGAAAATGACATGGCTAGGAGGATTAGCGATTTGGCAGAAGTGCATCAAATCAGAGATCAATTGGCTGAGAAGTCTGCAGCACATCAGAAGAGAATCAAGGAAGCCTTTGACAGAAAGGCAAAGATAGACAGTTTTCAAGTTGTAGACTTGGTTCTTAAATGGGATGCACTCAAGGACAAGAAAGGGAACCATGGGAAGTTCGATGCTCTATGGACTGGGCCTTTTATTATTTCTCAGATCTAGGGGAACAATACTTTCATGCTGCAAAGTGTGGAAGGAGAGACAGTTTTTGATGGCCCAGTTAATGGGCGGTTTTTGAAAATTTATGTTGTTTAAGGTCTTTAGGCCTTAATGTTGTAAATATGTTGTTTTATCAGGTTTTAGTGTAGACCTAATTAGACTCCATGCCCAATCGAACACTAGGAAATTTTGTTGATCTAGTTCTTGTAGGAAAAGCAATGGTCTACAGTTCTTGAGACCTCACATGGAGGATCTCATCCCCAGAAGGAGCCAATGTTAGCTTTGATATATAACGAGGATTTTCCAAGGTCAGAGGTGAGCTTGATCTTCTTGGTTCTGCTCAAAAGGAAGCGCATAATGGGCATCTTCCCTTTTTCCTTCACTCCGCTTATTTTCCTTCACCTCCTTTTCCTTTGCTTTTTCCTCTAAACCTGACATAAACCCCTTTTACTTTAAGCACGAGCGCAGAGGCATAGACTCGCCATAAAACCTTAGCCATATGACTTCGCGCCTTTGTAAACCTGTCGCCTCATCTCAGCCGTTGATCTTCCCCACCAATCCAACGGCTCCCGTCGCGCCCGATAAAGCAACCTGCGTGCTCTTTTCCCAACCGTCCGATCACCGCCGAAGATATCCGACAGCATTCACTCTCCCCGCGCCAGTAACTGGATCGAATGTTAGCGCGATGAGAGTGGTTTCTCTCTCTCATCCGCCGCTACATGTCGATCGCTGAGTGGAATCGCACGCCCTCGTCCTTTTACCGCTTTATGCCTAAACGCTGTGTGATTAATACCATTTACCGCCTAACCTATCTGCCCACCTGTTAAACTCCCACGCAGTTCCACCGCCCGATCACCGTCCGATCTATCCACCTAAGATCTAACAGGCCACATCCATCCCGCTCCCACCTCATCCGATAAACTTCGTTGAGCCATCTTCGCCGTCCAATTCCTCGATCCGACGGTTGTTCTTTCCCCTCATCCCGACCGTCTGTTTGCCCATGCGCTCCACGTCCTTTGACCACTCCATTTGTCCGAAGGAAGAAGGTGACCAGCCCACTAGTACCAGTAACAGTAAAGCCTCAATGGCTACATTTAACAGAAGGCATGGCCAGAGGAGAAAAGGACAGGCATGGCCCTGTAACTGAATTTATCAGTTATGGAACTTCACTGGACGAGCACTCCAACTGCCTAAGAGGACAACACAGCACCTGAAAGGATCGGATTCACCCACTACAGCAAGAAAAGACAGTCAGAGACTCCATTAGGCAGTTAAATGCAGTTGGTGGTCAATTATGACCCCCCCATACCTAAATGGCTAAGTGCCCTTGTAATGTAATATCTATAAATACCAAGAAGAAAGATGTAATCAAGGTTGGTGGTTGATGTTTTGATGTAAGGTTCAACTTCTGGAGACTGTGGATATTTTGCCACTTGCAATGTCTCGTCTTCATTTTTAGCTAATACAAGCTTCCTTTGCTATTAACTACTCACTTTCCATTTTCTCTTTGTTTTAACTTGTGCCTGATATGTTGTATTCTTGATCTTTAAGGTTTAGCGCTGGAAAGCTGTCATCCTATCTATGTGCTAGATTGTTGAATGTATCATTGAATAAGTTATCCAGGTTTCTTTCTATCTAGTGCTAAAGTGCTGTCATCCTGTCTATGCATTAGTTGATTAGATTTACAGGCTTCTTTACTGGTTGCAGCCGGCCATCACATGGTCTTGTGCAGCTGCTCGTGTGGTCGGTATTCTCCATATTCACCCAATCTCTAAATTATGAGTAGTTGGTGGTCTAAAGCCTTGTAGTCTGGGGGTGTTCACGCATGTCTGGAGTGAAACAAAGTAGAAGTGGTTATCTGGCTTGGACAAGCATCATTCCTTCCATTCATCCATTGCAACAATAAGTTGAATTTATATGTTACCAGGCATCTTCGAGCTACAACCTAGGAGAGTTTCTTGGAATCCTAATAGAAAGATCCATCGATCAAAATAATTTTGAGTGGCCACATTATTGTAATTTTATTCCTCTTGACCAAATTTGTAACTTGAATTTGCAGGTTAATTCTCAGTGGTTTCCCTAATCATACTCAAAGTTACTAAAGAACCATGCATAACATTGAATATAGAGTCATTGAATATGCCAACTACACCCAACATGTGGAATGGATGCATAGGGATATTGTGCTTAGCCTGGAACACAATCAATTGAAAGTACCATACATTCCTAAAGGCATACCGCTAAAGAAATCTCCTTGACCAATAAGGTAAATCAATAAAACGATAGTAGCAATTGCAACATGAGCTCAGTATGCCACAACAATCCAAAGACGCATACCTAAATGAAAGCTAAGGTATTTTTGTAAACTATTAACAAAATTTGAACTTTATATTTATAGAAATTACTTATACTAGATCCATCTTAACTTTGGATTTATTAGGCACCGAGAAGGATCAAATATCTCAAGGTGCAAACCTATTTTTTGAGTGAACCCTCTTGGTGCTAGATAGATGCAAAGTTAAGATGGATCTAGGATGGTTATTAACATAATATATAGATCCAGAGTTAAGATGGATGTGGGTTGGTTATTAACATAATATATGGTATATATATTTATTTTACTTTTTTTATAAATTGCACAATATTGATAATTAACATATATGAGATGGTATGAATATATTCTTTTTTTTTTTGACAATAACGGGTAGTTTTTATTTATGATTCGGCAAACAGCTGTTGAGGGCTTTAACAGGGCTTCTCTGTAATTCATTGTTACAGATTTGTGATTGATTGCTTGAAAGTGCTCTTATCAGCAGATTTCTGTTGTTCCTTTTCTGTTGTTCCTTTTCTGCTGTTCCTTTTCTACTGTTCTTTTTCTGTTGTTCCTTTTCTGCTGTTCCTTTTCTACTGTATTTTCTACTGTTCATTTTCTGTTGTAATTTCTGTTGTTCCTTTTTCCCGATGGAACAGCTCTTGCATTTCTTTGTTGTTCCTTTTCCAACGGATCGGCTCTTGGATTTTTCTATTGTTCCTTTTCCAAAAAGAACAGCCCTTGCGTTTTTGCTGTTCCCCTTTGTTAACTGTTCACAGGCGCAGCGCATCAACCTTGGTGAATATCCGCTGCTTTTGCTTTCCGAGACGGAGATCTGCTTAATGTGAATACTTAATTTTTTATTAATAATTCTTCATTTATAAATTATATAAGAAAATAATGTTTTTCTATTTTAATTATCTTTTTAGTAAAAGAACAAAACCTATCAAAAATAAACACCACTTGAAACGCAAAAATAAACCTAGGCTATAAGATTAGTTTGTACCACAATATAGTCAACTAGAATTGCATAAAGCAAAATAGAGTTTTGCGAGATCGAGGTTGGCCAAGATTTGAGTCAATTGAGCGCCTTGATTATGGAACATGAAATGAATGCAAGCTTACTCAAATTTCATACAATACATGGAGGAGGAATCCATGAAATCTAGGAAGCAATACATAGGGTGTTGTTTTTTAGTTCAAAATGCCTCTGAAAGATAGAGTTTCCCACTTCTACGAAGGTAAGAATTTAATTCTCTTCAATTCATCTTTCATTTTTTCTTTCTAAGGTTTTGACATACAACATCACACACTTAGTTTTTACTGTTAACATTTAGAATGAATCCATGATGATCAACTAGCATTTTTGTTTTGTTATAATAGGCAGGGAAGGATGGGATTTCAATGTTATTTGTTTTTGTACCGCTAGTTCGTGCCTCACTATAGCTATGTTGCTTTTTGGTATTGAATAGTTGTGTATGTTGAAAACGCAATCAAGTTAGGAAGTAGAATTATTCATATTGTTGACATTAAGTTGAAATCATAATAAAGTTAGGAAGTAGCATTATTCATACTGCTGAAATTAAGTTGCAATCGTAATCAAGTTAGGAAGTAGCATTATTCATATTGTTGACATTAAGTTGTGAATTATACTAAATTTTCCACCAATGGCTTGGAGCAGTTGTTTAAAATATTCCACCAAAAATTCAGGCATACTAACAGATAATTTGTCGGCACTGGTTCAAAAAATTTAAAACGGTGGTGCTGACAAATCAAATGGCAACACTCTGTTTTACTTTGTTTTTTCCTGTTTTAGACATCAACTCAGGGCACAGTATTTGAACAGTTGGAAATTAATTTTTCAAATGTGAAAGAGGATTTTGTTGAAAATGGACTCATTTACAAAAACATCTTTCATTTTTTACACAATTATCACGGTTTGGAAGATATGAAGACATATTTGGACCCTATTTTTTCAAGAATTCACCAGAAAAAGCTCATAGACAGTTGTTGATGAGCCACCTCATCCATTCGACTTGGGGATCAGCTCTTACCATCTCCTTCATATTTTCAACAACAAACTAAAGATAGATGAAGATGTTTTTAGATCAATTTCTTTTAGATCTTGATAATCTTTTTGATATTTTAAATATTTTGTATTAAAGTTTCCCAAAAAGTTATGGTTTTAGTTGTAATAAAGTTTTCTATAAATTTGTTCATGAAAACAGACCAAGGGTTATTTTTTGGCACCAAAAACATTGATGGTGTATTTTTCATTTTGATATATATAAAAATTTTGAGGCAAAAGTTCTAGACTCACACATTAGAGATTCTTTTTTTGTGTTTATGAATCAATGATTCTTTTTTATATATGCCTTCTTAGTAAATCTCATATTTGTTATTTCTTCATGTTTGAAACATAGTTTCTAAAAAATGGAATTGATACTTTATGCTATGTTGTTTTCAATTTCAAATATCTAATTTTATCCTTTAAAGTTGCACATTTTTCATTAATTTACTTTATGTAATGGGTTATCTTCTTCTTTATACTTACCATCTAAATATCTTATAGTCTAACTAAACTTGTATATGCCTTTGATGTTTGTATGTATTAGCCTAGTTCTTCGAAATATTACTAGTATCAACCCCATGACCCCAT
This sequence comes from Pinus tabuliformis, assembly GCA_031772625.1. NCBI lineage: Eukaryota > Viridiplantae > Streptophyta > Pinopsida > Pinales > Pinaceae > Pinus > Pinus tabuliformis. The sequence continues at coordinate 15,283,615 of CM062819.1, read as the reverse complement.
GCCCAATGGTTAAAGTTACCATTTTTCCAACCAAGCCCATCAATTTTCAAGTTGAGTCTGGCCATTGAGCAAATGAGTGAGTTTCTACTGTAGTGACCCTGAGTAGCATACTCAAAGAGAGATCCCTCTCAGAATTGGAAGGGACAACTTCTGATTTTAAAGTCTAGCTTGAGGATTCATTTATAGTTTCCTTCCACATGCAAGGAAAAATTCTAAGTGATAACATCTTGGCGCCATTGTCAGGGATCGAAGCTTCAAGTCAACATCTAAGAAGAATGACAATGAACATATATTCTCTCTAATGGTGAACAAAGGACAAACACATAAATGGTGCACATCATTCACCTGGTGACTCAACTCTCAACGTGATCCATAAATCAAAGTATCACTGGTGACTCCACTGGATCAAGATGAATCCACAAACTGCAAGGTATGTTCCTATGAATCGTGCTCATGTTCCTGCCTTTCATAATTGTCTGCCTCATATAGATTAGGAAACATACCTGCCAAGATTCAAAGATTAGGAACAAGATGATGTTGCTTTCCATTTGGTCAAATTTCACATGCACATACATAGGCTAGGGGTTGAATTGCATGAAGACTGCTTGATGAAGATGTTTATGGCAACCTTAGAAGGATTGACAAGATCATGGTATGAAGGTTTACCATCTGCTAGTCTTTATTCTCTTAAATATTTCCATGCAGTTTTCTATGAGAATTATAAAAATTCCTACCCATCTTTATTGTTGGTTGAAAATTTTTGTGAGCATGTTGAAAGTTTCATTCAACAACTGGAAGGTTTTTATGGCAAGGAGGAGTTTACTAATGAAGAAATCATACAAGCCTTGTATGAAAACCCATTTCAAAATCAAGATCAACATCTTAATGATCAAATCCATGTTCCTTCTCCTGATATTGATGAAGATTTGTAGTAGGTTTATCAGATTTTAAATAACCAAGAAAAGGATGAGGACAATCATTTAGATATATCTCTAAATCAATCATTTTATGAATATTTGTTTCAAGAACGAACTTGTGAAGATCAAAATGAGTGTTCTATTGAATTGAATGAAGGAAAATCTCTAAATTTTCATCATAAACATGAGATGGATGTTGTTGTTCAAGAACATACAAAATATTTTTATGATGTAGATGATGTGAATGATAAGAAAGAACAAATTGTTGTCATTTATTTTGAGAATAATCTTGAAACTGAAGACATAGGATAAGAACAACCAATAGTTAAAGATGAAGCTAGTCTTTCTCGTTTTTCTCATCAACAAGAAGTACATATTTATGATCTTCATGACCCTTTTGCCACTTTCTTACAGTCATCAGAACATGTAGATTTTGTTGTATTCATGGACAATGGAGAATTTTTCAGTTGGAAGTTTGAGTTGCCACCTTTTAAGCTTTCCTTTCTTTTTGAAGAGAGTATGAGAAAAAATCAGCCTAGTAGTCATCTGCTTGATTGGTTACACTGACAAATTTGCATTACTTTATTGAACAAATATTTTCGGCTATTAGAGTACGTGTGATGAATAAGCTCAGCACTCAGAGCATCCCTTTCAAAAGTGTGTGTTTTTAGATTGTAGTATTGGTTGTTTTCAACTTCAGATTTCAGTTTGTAGTCAATGTTTCAAGATTTAGTTTTAGTTTGGATTTCATTTGGTTTTCAGCGGAATTATGCTCAGGTTGTTGGTTTTCAGAGTTTGGGAACCATCTAATGACTAGGCACTTGGTTTACTGGGGTTCTTGTTGTCTGTCAAGGTGAAAACATCCTTGTTGGAGTTGGTTGTTATCACAGTTTAGTTTCAGAATAAAGACTTCAAGGGTAATGGCTTGGAGAATTTGTTTTAAATCTTCCATCAAAAATTCAGGTATGCTGACACATTAATTTGTCTGTGATGGTTCAAAAAATTTAAAACAATGACGCTGACAAATCAAATGGCAGCACTCTATTTTACTCTATTTTTTCCTATTTTAGTCATCAACTTCGTGCACGGTTTTCGAACAGTTGGAAATGAAATTTTCAAATATGAAAGAGAATTTTGTCGATAATAGTCTCATTTACAAAAACATCTTTCAATTTTTACATAGCTATCACAGTTTGGGAGATAAAAAGGCACATTTGGACCCTATTTTTCAGGAATTCGCTAGAAAAAGCACATAGACAATGGTTGATGAGCCACCTCAGCAATTTGACTCGGGTATCATATCTTACCATCTCCTTGATAATTTAAAATAAAAAATTAAATATGGATGAGGAGGTTTTTAGATCCATTTCTTTTGGATCTTGATAATCTTTTTGATATTTTAAATATTTTGTAATTGAAGTTTCCCAAAAAGTTATGGTTCCAGTTGTAGTAAAGTTTTCTACAATTTTTTTCTTGAAAACATACCAAGGGTTAGTTTTTGGCACAAAAAAGACTTATGGTGTATTTTTCATTCTAAAATATATAAAATTTCTGAGGCAAAAGTTCTAGATGTACACATTCAGGACTCTTTTGTTGTGTTTATCAGTCAGTGATACTTTGTCCTATATGCCTTCTCAATAAATCTCATAGTTGTTATTTCTTCATGTTTGAAACACAGTTTATAAACAATGGAATTCATACTTTATGTTTGTTGGGTAGGGGTCCCTAGGTCAAATTTTTGTCAAAGTTTTGTAAGGAATCTACACTTTGAGGAGCAGAATTCGATTCGCATAGTGTTTTAGGAGTCATAGGGGCTTTAGGGTGGGTCAAAGCCCCTTATTTTGTAAAGGGATGGGATTAATTTGAATGTTTTAAGTTCCGCCCATGGTTTTCGGACCATGGTATTGTAAGGGAAAAGGATATATAAAGGGTTGCCTTAGTAAGTCAAAGGCATTGATGTTATGTTATGATATGATTTTGAGTTTGTAATTGTGATATCTTTCTATATTTAGGCCAAGGGGAAGGCTCCTGCAGCTGTGTGCGCGGAGACCTTGGTAAGTCTACAGTTGTGTGCGTAGGCCCCTACAGCAACGTGCGCAGGGTCAGAAAGATTGTATCTGTGAAGATTTGAGATAATAAATAAGAATTTGCAACAAATCTATGTATTTTTATGTGTTCACGTAGTTTCTGTATTTCTGCATACTTAGGGTTCGCTTCTGTGCTTCTGTATATTTCTTCTGTAATTACATCCAGAAGGTTCAAATATTGCTTTATATGATGAATAATGCATGTTAGAATAGTTAGGCGCAACTCGCAAGTCTAATAAGTAGGAAAACGCTATAGGATTCTAACAATAAAGTTAACGGTTCGTGAAGGTCGGATTAAGCCCTAAACTGAAAGAAACCCTACAGCCACACTGCATAGCCCCTATGGATGCAGAAACCTAGTTCTAACATCCCCCAATATTGCCTCAGGTGAGACTACGGTCTGCTCTACGCAGATCGTTGTCGAAGAGCCTATAGTATAGGGCCTTGTTGGTTAGCACAGACTAACTCTGAACCTGGGTCTAAGCTCTTGAAGCCAACAAATGGTTCCATTTCCGAGACCAGGATCTATCTGAGGGATGTGTGATGTGGTGAACAACTAGAAAAGAGATCCAAGATTTGGTAGATTTGAAGTTGCACTAATTTTCTAAACAAGAAAATAGAAATCTGTGCAAGTTGACTGAAAGGTGGTTATAGTGGTATATTTAGACAAAATGTCACAAGATCTTTTTCGCATCATTCGCTAACGAGTTGCACAAGTGGCTTTCAAAACTAGCGGCAAACAAGCCCTGTTGGAAACACGACAATCCTACTATGTGGACCCCAAAGCTAATTAAGCAACTTAAGGAGACTAAAAATAAGGTCGCAAGAGTTGTTGACTACTGGATCGATAGTATTCTCAGAGGCTTTATTACTGAATTCGTGATTGACACATCAGTATCCTATAGTGAAGTTGAGCGCCGATTTTTCAAAGGTCCACGAGGTAAGTATCTGAATTATTTAAAGCTCTGGATTAATATGTTGTTATGTGAAAAGGGTGTATTGCCTATGAATTGATGTTTAAAAGAAGCCAGACTGGATCTACACGAAGCAGAAAAAGGTTCAGAATAGACCTTGATAAATTTGCTGAGGGTGAGTACAGTCCATTATTGGGTGAATCAGAAAGTGAAGAAGAAAGGAGTAACCCTAACACGCCTAGAGGTGTGTTGCAGTCAGAAAATCAAGGCACTTCTAGGATTCCACATCCACCCACTCCACCTCCACCTCATACACCTACACCTACACATCCACCTCCACCTCCACCATTTAACATGGCTAACACAGTAAAGATGCCTATTTTTAAGGGTCAGGGATTAGAGGATCCTGATCAATTTTCGCTTGTCGCAGAAGATGTGTGGAAAGCATGGCAAATCAATGATGAAGATATGAAGAAAGCACAACTTTTCACAACACTGCAGGACAGAGCGCTGTCATAGTATATCAAGTACAGTACAACTCACCTAGATGCTTCGCTAGATGAGACAAAGAGCACACTGAATGTGGAGTTTAAGAAGGTCAAGTTGCAGTCACAAAGAATTGTAAAAATAAAATAAATTAAGCAATCAGTCAATGAGACTGCCTGGGATGTAGATCAGAGGTTAAAATGCTTGTTGGGACAAGTCAACTTCCAGATCTTCGATGAACAACACAAAAAGTGGTATATAGTTGCATTATTGCCACATCTCAGATTACCACTTTTGCAGCAAAAGATTGGGATGCAGGTGGAAGCATTAGAAATCGTGATGAAGTTAAAAGCTTCATCAGTACGAGATACTCACATAGGGGTTCAACAGATTGGAGCTACAAGATTTGAAGAAAGGAAAGTGTTGGGTCAATTTATTGAGTAAATTGACACAAGTATTAAATATCAATCCAGGTTTGTAGAACTTAGAAGCATGTCCAAAATGTATGAATATCAACTATAATTAGCTTTAGAAGATAAGTTATGGAAACTGAAGGAAATGCAATTATAAACTTATTAGAAGTGAATATTACAAATTAAAATTCAACTAAGTAATTTCTAATTCATTATGTAATAAGTAAGAGAAGTGGCTTCTAACTTAGGAGAACCAGATTTGTCCTTCTTCTAGAATACTACTTCATGAACATAAATCAAAAACCACTAATGAAAAATAGCTTAAGATGCATAAACAAATAATAGAAGAGGCTCCTAACTAAGGAGGTCCTTTTTGTTCTTCATTACAAATTCATTCATCATTAATGCCATTGTTAGAAAACTGGATATTCAAAAAATCACTTGAATACAAGAAAGACGAATTTTACTTTTTATTCATTGATCAAATAGGAGGGTTCAACTTGAACACTGGGTTTTCCCTTCATATATATATGATAAATAGCCCAAAATTCATTAGCGAACATAATAAATCATCATACATCTAATTAAGTAAACAAATCTGAAGCAAAACTAGTTTATGAAAATCCAGCTAAATTAACCATGAAGTGTACTTAGCTTGGTGTGGGGGCCCTCCACCCTTGCCTTGCACACTTGAAGAGATTATCAACTACTAAAAACTCAATCAATCATCCACACCATTGAACAGCAAAATCAAGATAGAACAGGTTCCTCAAATTAACTCAGAATATTTAGAAGTCCCAATATGAAATTATACAAATTCTACATACATAAGCCTTCAATGTTTTGGCTTAAGTAGAAAAATATGAAACAAACTAATCTAAAATGTCTCTAACATCTATGTCTATCCATATCCCATATATCCATGTCGAGCTCATCCATCCCATCACTCAAAATCTGGAAAATCCCATGAAATCCTAAAACTGCCCTATTTCCTAGGGATTTCCTGAATGACTGGTCCTGTTTGACCAGCTTTGACTAGGCCTATTTAAGCTTGTTTTGATCGAACCAATAGGATTTCATTCAATCTTAGTTCTCAATATTTCTATAAATGTGCTCAGATCGTGCCCAAGTGTCCTGCAAGTATGACATCAATGAAGCCATTACGGGAATTTCTGATTATGTCCAAAAATGCACTTAAAATCCAATTTTTATAAAAACATCTAAAAATTGCAAAACTAAATTTATATACCTGAATATGCATAAATAATTAAAAATGGGGTGTATATGATGGTAAATGGATGGATAATATAGAAATTAAGTGTGTTTTCTTAAGCAAAATTAGATCAAAAACGAGGGCCAACAGAAAGGAAGCTCGGTTTGAGATGCACTCAGACGTTTGGTGTACAAAGTGTAAAGTGGAGGGTCACTATAAAGACTAGTGTCCTATTTATCTTGATTATTGGTTTCCAGAGGTCCCAATCCTTTGAATCCATAGCCTAGTGTTGGACCAAGTACCGGACCGAGCGTCTGGTGTAGTATTTGTCAAGTTGCAGGCCAGCACTCGACTTATCACTGTTATTTGTTACAAAAATACGTGTAGTTGCCAAAGCAATTATTCTGTAAATTTTTTCGATCAGTAGGACATGACGAGAAGGATTTTCGCATCAATGATTTGATGATGGATCAAACTACGGCATATAGGATGCAAGCTGAAGGTCGAGCACAAGAAGATCATGATTCACCTGCGACCCGTGGAGGATTTCAAGGTCGAGGACGTGGTCAAGGAGGGGGAGTTGGACGAGGTTGGGGTCAGATCATATGCTATAACTATGGTGAAGCTAGACATTTTGTGTGGGATTGTTAGAACCCCACTCACCCTTCCTGTTAGTATTGTAGACAAATTGACCATGTGATAGAGTATTGCCCTGTTTCAATGGCTAAAATGTAGGAAAAGAAGAATCAACAGCCTATGCAGAATTTACAAATGATGAGATCTTAACCCCACGAGGATAACCCAAGCATTAATATAGTGACATAAAGTGGTGCGGTTATAGTAAAAGATAAAGCAAAGGGTAAAAAGCCTGTGGCGAATGCATGGGTTAGGAAGGCGTGAGAGAAGAGTATTGGGTTCAATATGCAGAGGGAGAAACAAACATTCATGGAAGAAAAGAAGAGTTTCATGGACCCGAGAGCTTCAACATCAAGGACATAGATGTAATTAGTGCCACAAAAGAATAATTCTGAAGGCGCTACTGCGACGGAGAATTCTGATCCAACTGTTCTGAAATCATTTCTGCAGACGTGTATCAAGGTTCTCAGAAATTAGAAAGTAGCAGAAAGATTACAAAAGCTAATTGATAACTGCACTGGTAAATAAAAGCCACATATTGAACAACGCGCAGTAAACATAAATAAGAAAAGAATTGACCAAGAGATGCGATTAATTGCACAGATCGGTGAATTCGAAATGGATCAAGTAATTCTTGACATGGGATTTTATGCAAATGTATTGCTGAAGCAAACTTGGGAGGAAATGGGGAAACCCAAGTTGCAATGGTCACCGATCCAGCTGTGCACGGCCAATCAACAGAAGATCATGTCGATGGCTTGATTGCATGGAGTTGTTGTGGATATTGAAGGAGCAAGTGTAGTAGCGGACTTCAAAGTTATTGAGATTGTGGACAACAGAAATCTGTATCAAGCGTTACCCTGACTTGATTAGGCTTTCGATATGGATGCAATAATCAATTTTAAGAGAAGGAGTATGGTGTTTGAAAAGAACGGTATCGAGGTTGTTGTTCCTTTAGATCCCTCTGAAGGAGTGCGATATACCGAATCCATCCGCAAAGAATACAATGATGAAGATTGACCACATCTATAAGTTAATTGAGTGAGACGAGGATTGGATCAACCCCACCACAGATGGAAGGATAAGTTGGGAGAAGGATAGTTCATGTCATTCAGACTTGGATGAAGAATTGGAGAACTGGCAGAATCGGTTGCACGAAGTTTCTACTCTGCGTTGTAATAAACTAACAAAATCTCTTCACTGCATATCAACCGAGGTACGTAATTTTCCATATTATGATGGCATAGGTGATGTCAATGTATTTCTTGATAATTTTGAAAGGGACATATCAAAGCAACAGTGATTCCAGGCCTTAGATGTAGCTTTGAGGGCTACACTTGCGCGATGATGGGGCACACATAAATATAATTTAGGAGATTGGAGGGAGTACCACCAATGAGGCTTAGGTTTGGTTATCCAAACATAAGGCTTTCCAATAAATATGATGGTGAGGATGATCATCGAGAACATTTGTCTCATTGGGCTAAAGCATGGGGCGAAGAACCTCAACCAGAGTGGGTACACATATTTTATCATACTTTGGATGTAATACCAATGAATTGGTATCTGGAAACGGAGTTGCGCCATGGCATCGTTGACTGGTATGATATGAAGGAAAGCTTCCTACTGACTTTTAGTTTCGAAGATGGGTTTCAGTGTATAGATGATGCACTTCAGGAGATCAAAGCAGCAATTTTTCAGACACCGAAAGAGCCTACGACTTGGGTACAGCCTGATTGGAATGCACAGTTGCAACATGCTCTAGAATGCTATAATATAACCATGAAAGAAGGTGAGCAAGATCCGCACAACATCAACGTCCCTGAATCGGAAGGACATCGCGAGGTTACGGGACCAAATGTTGAGATACCAGACATATCACAACCTGTTAAGACAAAGCAAGTTAATATATGTTCAGAAACGGAGCCCAGGTTTGCGCACATCAGTGATTACTAGGACAAGGATACAATAGGAAAGGTTGTTGAATTATTGCATGAGTACCATGATTTATTTCCGACAAAGTTTTCTGAGTTGAAAGGCATTGTAGGTGATCTGGGCGTAATGAGGATCACTTTGAAGCGCGATGTGAAGCTGGTAAAACAACAACCATATATACTAAATCCAAAATACAAGGAAAAGGTGAAGCATGAGCTTGATAAGATGCTCATAGCCAGAATAATTGAACCTGTGGAAGAATCTGAATGGGTGAGCCCAATGGTAGTACAGGAGAAGAAGACTAAGGGAGACATAAGGATTTGTGTTGATTTGAGGAAGTTGAGTGATGCATTGTTAGGGTCCCACCCTAACCCCCTTATTTATGTCATGGGATCACGTCATAGTCAAGAGTCAATAAAGCCCATATTAATATTTGTAAGTGGTTAACTCGCAATTAATGACGGGACCACAGTTAGTTGCAAATGGGTGATAGTATTAGATAGATGGTATTAATAAAACCCACGGTATTGGCCCGTGGTATTGCATGTATGAGTCATATATAAAGGATAGAGACTCCCTGCGAGGAGCATCGTGTCTTATTTTGTAGTCGAGCTCTGCTCTATTGGAGGTTTCTCCCTCGAAGAGGCAAGTGAAAATTACTCTCTGAATAATAAAATCATTTCTATTCTGTGTTCTGGGTATCTCTTCTTCGCATATTCTGTATTTGGGTATCATTTTGCAGGTTAAGAGCATAACAAGTGGTATCAGATCTATAACAAGTGGTATCAGAGCACTTTCCAGGGCCGATGGGATCTCCAATTCTTAGCAAAAAAAAAAAATCGGCTAGAGACGTGTTCCGGCATCTTTAAACCACGGGATCTATCGTTGAGCGCATAAACCTGCGGATTTGGGGAGGCATGCACGCAGGAAATACAAGAGGTGGTCACGTCTGTTGGACTCCCTTGTAACCCCTGTGGGTACCCCTTCGAGTAGTAGCGCATTAGACAGAACTGCGCACGGACTGTCTTCCACGTACCCTCTGGGTATATCGGAAGCCCCCTAGGCTCCCTTGAAACCTCGCCATAGATAAACCGTCGGCCGTCTTGTGGCTACAGTACACCGAGAACAGCACTCGGAGAGATTACTCGCCTGTACGATAGGGTAGTCGGGTTGTACGGCTAAGGGTACGGTAGATCCTCCTTAGTTAGAGCCCTGAAACATTAGGCCAAGTACTATTGCCATACCCTTATGTATATTGCGATCTGTAGCACCTAACACTCCTCAAGACCATAGTTCCCTTTTCTATCGGGGGATCGCACATCATCTATATCAGATCCGCTTGTGCAAAGGAGTGCAGTAGCAGCAGCAGACATCAGTCTCGCAGTCTCGAGTTCGCAGATCAGTCATTCCGATCTATTAGATCCATCCGATCCGCAGCAGCAGTCTGTTCCGCCGCCCAGAGCTATCCGATCCGCCATTCTGATCTCTCAGATCCACCAGATCGGAGTTGTTGTGAAGGGTTCCTATACCGGGGTATAATTTTCGCAGGACTTTTGGCCGCATTGACATTTTGAGGATTTGGCGATTGCAGTATTGATCAGGAAGGAGTAAAACTCCGTTAGGAGTTTTCAAAAAAAAAAAATCTGAAATCTTCGGGGGCGCTTATTGGTGATCTAGCTGTTATAGACATTTTTGTGCCTTACAGCATAGAGCATGAAATGTCAATAATCTAAGGGATCCAAAGTCCCTAAACATGTTGTTCTTACCCTTAGAGGAACAAGGACAGCAAACCACAGCACTACAAATCAGTTCTCCACTGAAAAACACTCAAAAACAGGTCAATTTTGGATCAAAGCAGCTGCTCCAAAGGCTACCTGCGTTGCATAGCAGGTGCAACAAAGGCTACCTGCGTTGCATAGCAGGTACAACAAAGGCTACCTGCGCTGGGCGTACCTTGAAATGTGGAGGAATCTTTCTCTCAATGTGTCAGTGCCCAGGAAGCTTCCAGAAAGACACTTGATCATAAGATTCGCCTAATGATGAGTTAAGAGCTTCTAAAACTCCAAGCGGAAGACAGAAACTCCAAGTGAAGAACTGAAGAACAACTGGAGATGAAGAGGACAACAAGTCACACATCAAGTTGGCTTATCTTCACTCCAAAACTCTATATAAGGATCTCATCCCATGGGATCTGGAGGGCGAAATTCAGTGCAAAGAATCGATGTTGGTTTGCAGTTGAGAGTATTGGGTGATTGCTTGAGGGAGGTGAAGAAGAGATTTCTCTCCGTCGGGAAGGTGATGCTGGATTGGACCTCTCATGGTTGTATCACCGCCTGAACCTTACTTCCATATATTAATAAAGCATTTGAGGTTCTTCTATTTGCATGTGTTTCAATGATGAATTGTCTTACTTGCGTTTTTGATTTATGCTAATCCTTGAATCATTTATGCATGCATGCTTCTTGTAGTTTCCTTTTCTTGTCTTATTTGCAGGATCTCGTGTAGCTGGGCCCGTGAAAAGACTTGGAGCTGGGAGCAAGCGGCAAACAAAGGAGATTGGACCGACCATTTGCGCAAGACATCGGTAAGTGGATCTCTCCCTTTTATCTCTTGCATGTCATAAAGAAGAAACTTTAGATAGCTTTGCTTTCAGTTGTTGCTAAGGAACTGTCACCCTTAGAGTGGGTTAGGGTCATTCCGAGTTGGATACTTTCCCCCACAACAGACTAGCGACTCCACTGGGGATCGTGTCTTGTTGGTAGCTTGTGTTTCTTGCTATTCATTTCTTAAACAAAAGAGTACCGAATCGAACTGCATTCGAGTCCTTCGAATGCAAAGTAGATGGGCAGCGACTCTAGCCCAGTGCTGGGCATGTTTATGATTTTAAGAGCTGATCCACAAGGACTCTTTTTTGCTCTTTGTGATAGTGTTCATCTTCCTTTAATCATCCTCTAGTGTATACTTGACTGATAGCCTCTGATTTGGCCAAAATCCGTTCATTTTTTAGCAAACTGTGAGCCGGAATCTGAGAGAGACGAGAGTTGTCTCATCAGTGCAGCTGCAACAAAGGCTACCTGCACTGACAACGCAGGTCCCGAAGGGGCTACCTGCGCTGCATCTCAGATTGACAGTGCAGCACCTGCACTGATCCAGTTTTACCTTGTGCAGCTGGGATTACCCACTGTCTGTTGCCCAGTTTTCAGTATTGTTTTTGCAGCCTGTTGTCAAACTGTATACCCAGCTGAAACCACTTCTCTTTGCCTTCATTCCTCCTCAGTTGTATGAAGAAACCGTGATTGTTCTTATTGTATTTCTTGCTGTCATTCACTGTTTCCCATAGCGAAAGCGAACTAGTCTTGCTATGACCTCTTGGATCTAGACCTGTGAGAAAGTGTCGTTGTGATTCTAAGAGCTAGTTTATTGCTGTTCATAGCTGCTTGAGCATTTGCTTTCGTTATATGGTTCGAATTTCAGTATTTCTTGTGTTGAAACAAGTGAATCTTAAGGTGTTCTTTTGATTATTGGACAAAACTTGTTTGCTTACGCTTGGAATCGAATTCGAAATTATACAACAGCTTTCTTTTTGTAATTCATCAACATTAAGGAAGAAGAAAAGAAATACTTGCATTGTGCATGTGCATTTTGACAGTTTGCATGTCGATTTAGGAAGAGTGCATTAGTGTGTGCTCTATGATCTGTTTGAAAAGATGATGTCTTTCTTTTCCTTCAGTAGTTAAGGTTTTCATAAGTTGAAAGAATTGAAAAAGATTGCTTATCATTCTTAGACTGCATTTAGGAGTTGTCTCATACATCACGTGGTGATCCATAAAGGCAAACTGCTAAACAAGATCAACCTAAAAAGAACTGAATTTATCTAACAACGCTTTGAAACATAACGAAACACAGTAGAGGTCTAGGTAGAGACATGAACCGGCGTCGTTAAACATAGTGACTGTTGATCTCTACGAAGGTGGGTGATTCCTCCTGAGGGACGATAGCACTAATACGGACTTGTGCCCCCGCGTACCGTCGCGTATATTGGGGGACCCCTATAGGAACAAAGCCTTTATCCATAGGAAGCTGTGTCGGCCGCCCTACTGATCGTGATGCAGTGAACACAGCATTCACGAAGATCGACCACTCGTACCGTAAAACGTATTCTGTGGTTTCGCGAAAGGTTTGGCACACCCTTGCCTAGAACTCCAGAGTAGTTTCTTTTGGCCTTTTTCAAACTCTATAACTGAAAAAGTCCATCCGAGCATTTGTCACTTCGGGCTCGTTAAAACATCGAAGGAGACTAGAGTCATCTTTAGCTTTTTCTCGACTCTTAAAACATGAAAAAGCAAGTTGTGTCTTAAAAGCGTCTAAAATTAATTCAATTCGAAAAACACATTTTACCCTGTGCATTATTGGTTGATCAAGTAATCCGCAACCGTGGAAGAAAGTCAATCGATGAACCGTCGTTCGTGGAGGAACACGAGACAAACGTCTTTGTCCCCGGAATCGAAAACAACCCGGGCAAAGCGACCTCGTTCAACTGGTTCCAAATCTCCTGTCAAAGTTAGAACAACTGTTCCAACGACATCTGAGGTTCCAGTTACTCCAAACATTTCTGGAAACCCTGCCCCTATTGAAGAAGTTCAACAGCCCCAGAAGGACAGTAACACTGATCCTAGTCTGAAAGTAAATACTTGTGTTACTGAATCAGGTCCATCAGTGATCGGTTCAGAGAGTCTTGCTCCTCAGACAACTGTCGCTGTCGAAACAACCCCTTCTTCGGCACCAGAAATATTCTACGGACCTGACGGTCTTCCTCTTCCACCCGGTCTGATCGCAATAGAAGAGATTGTAGAAGATCCGCAAGCAACTACTCCAACACATTTTGGAGCAGGGATCACTCTACTTCCTACTGCATCAGAAGCTAGCCTATCACCCAGAGAAGTCCATGAAGAATCACTAGGCAATCTACTGGATAGACTCAAAATGTCGGAACAACCGTCAACATCTAGGACTGTGCCAAATGACACAGCGACAGCAGAACTCCCTGCAGTCATTCCAACAATGTTCGTCGGCATACCATCTGTCCCTAACCCTCAACAGCTGGAGGGGGTCCCTTCGGGGGCCATGACGACAGTATGGTCTGTTCCTGTTTGTTCTCCCGGGATAATGCCCGGTAACTCCTATGTTGGAACTCAACAGATTGATCCTTTTGGAAATCAGTTTGGGCAATCCGGTCCTCGAGGTGTAATAAATCCTCTCGGTTCCGGACCACCACCGTATGGGGGGCAATATGCTTTTTCATTACCCCCTCCGGGAGGTTACCCATGCGGGAGTTCACAACCATACTCAGGTTATCCTGGAATAACTACAAGTGGTTGGATACCTATGCTACCCCAGCAACCAAGAGTTGTGTATTCTATGCAACAACAAATGCCTGTGACGAACATCCCGACGACACCAGCAATTGTGACTGTGTCGCAAGTTCAAACGATACCTGTTGCATGTCAACCTCAGTTTTCTCAGGTTGTAATGCAACAACCCTTTGACCCTGCAACCCAACCACAATCGCCGACTGGCGGGGCGACACAAGCACAAACGGGTACCCTTACCCCTCATCTTGGCCCAGTGGTAAGCATTGCACAACAACCAATGGTATCACAACCATGGTTGGTGCAGTATCAACAACCGTAGTTCCAGCAAGTGTACCAAGGTACCGAGCAGCAAATTTTTGCGAACAATGGACAACCGTACCTACAATACGGTCAAAACCAACCACTCTATGGTGGAGTAGTCCATCAACCGTATCAATCATATCAGCATCAATTACATTATGCTGGTATGCAAAGACCAACTGCTCAGGCGATTCCATCGTATCCTGGGTACGCTTCACCTAACCTGAGTCAACAGCTGCCATTCGTGGCAACTTTGGAGTTACCCGACTTACATCGGTTGACAAACGATCTGATTGCCTACGTCCCTTGGTGGCCGGCGATTCCTCACAAACTTCCCTCCGACATTCCTAAATTCAATGGAAACCCGGGTGAAGACCCGTCGAATCACGTCATGACCTTTCATCTGTGGTGTTCATCGAACACTCTGACGATGATTCGATAAGACTTCGCCTCTTCCAGAGGACATTGATAGGTCTGGCGGCCAAATGGTATATAGAATTGCCAAGAGCCTCTTTCGACAATTTCAGTTCCTTAGCCACGACTTTCTTAACCCACTTTCAATTACCTATCAGGTATGAAACAGGAACCGAGATACTGACCAACTTCAAACAGACGATAGCTACTCACATATCTGATCATATACATGAGTGGCGTCGCCGTCGTAGGATGGTGAAAACATACGTTCCTGATCAGCTACTAGCTGAATGGTTTATAAAGTCATTACTTCCAGCTATAACGGAAGATGTGGCCAAGGGGGGAGTCGTAACAGAGGAGCAAGTCATTGCTCGTGCTCAATATTTAGACTTAGTATATACTCAGTCTGGCACACTCTACGACAAAATACCTGATGCCCCTAGACCTGAATTTTCAATTCCTCCCCCTCCTAAATCGAATATTGACTCTCATGCCGGAGATGGCGTGATTGGCACTGCAAGCGCGAAGTCGAGAAAGGCTTCACCTCAGAAAGCCCGTAAGACTTCAGATCGAAATGCCCATGAAGAGATTCTTGCTTCAGAAGTAAATGCCATATCAGCAGATAAAGGCAAAGAAACCAATCAACCAGGAAGCAAGAAGAAGCAAAACAAAGGGAAGAAGAAGCAACAGGATGGTCCGTCACCTGAAAAAACTTCTTCTAACTCTCCTGAGAAAGGGAAAAAGAAATGGCCCTGTATGATATGTGACGAAGATCACAAGACACCAGATTGTCCATACAAAGCTGAGCTCAAGAGATTCTTTAAAAGTCCAAAGAACCCAGCTGTGTTGACGGATCCATTTCCCAATCCAGGTCAAAATATGGTTGATAGTGGAAATGCTTCCCCATCGCAAGTGCTGATGTTGTCGATCTCTAAGCAAAATGATGCTTTGATTTCGACAAGGAGCAAAGATTATGGGAATCCGCAACTGTCAAACGAAAAAGGTAAAGATCAACCTAGTAGTTCGACAACAACTTCGACAGAAGTTGTCCCACCCATAATGCCAGAATTAACGATAAAACCACCTAAGGGCGTAGTACACAAGTCGACGTTTAATCCTCGTGCCAGAGCGGCGCAGCATTATAACATAGTAGAAGATTTGGCTCAATCGCCATCCGCTATGTCGACTCTAGAAGTACTACAAAATTGTCCATCCCAAAGGCAGGCATTGTTATCGGCAATAGGGGGGGTTGATCCTAAGGATTCCAATCTTGTGTCCTTTGATCACAAAGGGTATGACCCTCAGTTACCAGCTCAGCTAGCTTTCCTGATTCAAGTGAAGGCCCTCAACAAAACTGTTCACAGAACAATTATTGACGAGGGGGCATCGACATGTATTATGTCAATGAGCTGCTGGAAAACGCTAGGGTCACCAACCTTGTCGAGATCTTCGACAACACTAAAGGCTTTCGACGGTAGGACATATACCCCTTACGGTATCCTAAGTAACTTGAAAGTTGAACTAGGTGGAAAAACAGTAGAGATTGATGTTGAAGTCATAGATGGAAATCTAGATTACAACATCCTACTGGGAAGACCATGGATTTATGCCATGGCAGCTGTCGTGTCGACTTATTTTAGGAAGATCGCTTTCCCGTTTGAAGGAGGGATTACGGTCGTCGACCAATAGAACTTCCTCCTTAATGGTTCACAAGTTACGGGAAGCATTCCCATGATCCATGAAAGCGACCATTCAATTCAAGATATAGGAGTAGGCCTGTTGAAAGACCCCACGATGATGGGTACTTTCTCGCTACCAAATCATATGTACATAGGAAATGTACCATTGGTGGCTACCTGCAACATGATATCTTCCACGAAAGTCGCAAAAGATAAAGTCGTCATGGATCGGGCAATGGTGTTGCACCCGAGCCCAATCGAAATATTGTAGCAATCAATGTTTCAGGCATGGGAGGCGAGCCCAAATAAATGCTCGTCAAGCGTTTGGGTAGATAGGTCAGGATAATGTGGTACCCCTTTGGATCCTTGGTCACGAGTGCATGCAAGTGACGAAGGAATCCTGCAGTCAATGTTGATTGAGGGGGCACCATGGGATGATAACCACCATCGTTCCCTTCCTCAGGAAGATACTCAAGGCGACCTCTATCACCCTTCGGTATTTGAGTTCCTAACAAATACTGTAAATACGGTGGACTCCAAGAGAAACCTATCCAATATAGAAGAGACTATAGCCATAAATATCTCGACCAAAACGGACATTGTAGAGAATATTTATGTTGGCAAAGGTTGTTCCCCTTCAGAACAAGAAATATATAAAGCTCTTTTCCGCGAATTTAGAGATGTCTTTGCTTGGTCGTATGATGAAATGCCAGGCACTGACTCGAGTATCGTTGAACATGAAATTAAAATGTATCCTGATGTCAAACCAGTAAGACAACGGCTTCGGCAGGTGCACCCCAAGAAAGTCGTTGCTATTAAGGCAGAAGTTGAAAAACTCCTCCATGCTGGTTTCATCTACCCGGTTCCTCTAACCGATTGGGTATCGAATATTGTCCCTGTTATGAAGAAACAAGGAACAATACGAGTGTGCGTCGATTATAGGGATGTAAATCAAGCTTGTCCAAAGGACAACTACCCTACACCCTTCATCGACCAGATAATTGATGAATGCGCCGGATGTGAAATCTTTTCGTTTATGGACGGATTTTCCGGGTATAATCAAATTAATATCCGCCCACAAGACCAGTCAAAGACTGCATTTATTTGTCCGTGGGGCACCTTCGCTTATCGAAAATTACCCTTTGGTTTAAAGAACGCAGGGGCGACGTTTTAGAGAGCAATGAATTATGCTTTCCATGACACAAGAACATCGTTCAACCTTATCTCGACGATCTTCCGGCTCATTCGCAAAAGCGGACTGATCATCCGCATCATCTAAGAGCAATATTTCTACCTTGCCGACACTACAAGATAAGACTCAATCCACACAAATGTGTGTTTTGCGTCGGTTCTGGTCGTTTACTTGGCTTTATAGTCTCCAAGGATGGGATTCGTCTCGACCCTTGCAAGGTGCAGGCAATCATTAATTTGCCTCCACCTTCGAACTTGCTTCAAATTCAGAAACTCCAAGGGAAGGCAAACTTTCTGAGGAGGTTCATTCCGAATTACGCAGAACTTGCTAAAGGTTATACCCATCTCCTGAAAAAGGATGTACCTTTCGTCTGGGACCAGGTTGCACAAGCTTCCTTTGATGCTTTGAAAGAAGCGCTAATCAAAGCATCATTAATGTACGCCCCAGACTATCTAAGGGATTTTAACCTGTATCTGGCTGCAGCAGATACGACCATTGCAATGGTTTTAGTTCAAGAAGTCGATGGAATAGAACACCCTATATATTATTTAAGTAAAAACTTAAATGATACAGAAAGTAGATATTCTCATGTTGAAAAGCTGGCATTAGCAGTTGTTCAAGCGATTCAAAGATTTCGACATTATGTCCTCTTTAGGAAGACCACTATATTGTCAGATTGCAACCCCATGAATTATATACTGTCGCGACAGTTGCTTGGGGGCAAATATTCAAAGTGGATAGCTATCCTTCAAGAGTTTGATCTGGAATTTGTGAAATCCAAATCAAAGAAAGCTTTAGTTTTCGCAGAATTATTATGCGATCTCCTGTCATCGTACAACGATGAAACGTCCAAAGAATCGATCGTGGACGAAAGTTTGTTTCTGATATCAGCAAGTGATGAGTGGTATGGAGATATAATAGTTTATCTCCAAACCCAAAAGTTTCGGCCGGACACCTCTCACTCAGAACAAAAACGCATTCGATACCAAGCAAAAGACTACATGATCGTCGGTGATACGCTTCACCGTCGTGGTGTCGATACGGTCCTGAGAAGGTGTCTAACCCATGAGGAGGCCGAAAAAGCCCTGAACGAATGTCATTCAGGCACCTGTGGGGGCATCAATCTGGATATGCTACAGCACAAAGAATCTTACGAGCAGGATACTTCTGGCCAACCATGTTCAAAGATTGCATAACCGCAGTTAGAAGTTGCCATGCATGTCAGATTTTTGATAGCAAAACCAGAAGACCCCCCGCTCCACTACAGCCAATAATAGCTGTGGGGCCTTTCGCCAAGTGGGGCATCGATTTCATGCAATGTAACCCCACCTCGACCGGGGGGCATGGGTATATTATAGTCGCAGTTGACTATTTTACCAAATGGGCCAAGGCGATGCCTACATTGGATAACACTGGTGAAACAGCAGCCCTATTCTTTTTTAATCATGTGGTCACTAGATTCGGTGTGCCACAGGCCATAGTAACAGATCATGGATCGCATTTCCGCAATCACATGATGGTAGAATTAACTGCCAAACTAGGATTGTCTCACGACAGCTCTACTCCGTACTATCCGCAAGCTAACGGACAAGTTGAAGCGATCAACAAAGTCCTGAAGCGCATGCTGCAAAGGATGGTGGGAGTTCACAAAAGAAGATGGCATTTGATCCTGTACTCGGCTTTGTGGGCCTACTGAACATCGGTAAGGAATGCCACTAGGTTCACACCATTTCAACTGGTGTATGGCCTGGAAGCGATCCTACCAATCCAGTGTGAAATTTCGTCCCTTAAACTCGCAATTGATCTCCTCCCCGGAACCTCAGAAAAAGAAGCTCGTTTCTTGGAGTTAATCCAGTTGGATGAAACCCGTCGTGATGCCGCCTTGGCCAACGAAGCCCATAAGAAACGAGTCAAAGCGCAGTTCGACAAAAATGTCAAACACCGTGTCTTCTCGGAAGGTGATTTGGTCTTGCTTTATGACCAAGAATCCGATAAATTGGGAGCTGGGAAATTCAAGTCCTTATGGATGGGCCCTTATATTGTTAAAAGTGTGTTAGCAAAAGGTGCCTACGAGTTGGTAGATTATGACGGAATTCCACTGGCGCAACCCCGCAACGGGTTGTACCTTAAGCGTTACTATGCCTAATAGTAACCTGTGTGCTTTTGTTACATTTTTGTTTTCGCTAAAGCATTTGTTCTGGTTTAAGTAATCCGCTTTTTACATTTATTGCAGATGTCAAATCCATTGGAACCGTGGGTTGGATATGCTAACGGAGCGAGTCGTAGTACGAGGAACCTATCCTCAGCAGCATGGGCCATTTTTAACCCAAGCGGCGAGTTAATGAGTTTCAGAGGGGTCTGTATTGGTCAATCAACAAATAATATCGCTAAGTATAGCGCGTTGATAGATCTCCTCTCTGATGCCATCACCCATGGCATACGCCGGCTAGTCGTCAGGCTAGACTCACAGCTCGTGGTACTACAGTTCAACGGTACCTACTCCGTCCGAAATCCAGCTATTTATCGCAAGTTCCTAAGAGTTAAAATCTTGGAAAGACAGTTTGATTTTATCCAATATCAACACATTTCCAGAAACTTAAACACATTAACCGACTCATTAGCAAATTATGTGTTAGATAGACATTTGCAAATTTGATAAAAAGAGAAGCATCATCGATGTTTCATACATGGATCACATAAAAACTGGAATAAACCCCGAAAATCAAAAATATATATAACTGTTTACGGTTTACATATAATGTTCTGTAACCAAGACAAAATCGGTCATATGACCCCAAAACTCAAAAATGGCTGGGGGGCACCCTAGCCTAGTGATGCTCATGATAACATGCCACGGCCTGTGCGATCATGCACAGAAGACGAGACCATCGTCTAGGAACACCAGCAGTATGTCGCTGCAATCGCAGGGGCAACTCGTCAATCCGTACATCCGGAATCACGAAGGTAAGACCCTCGACCTGTTCCTGCACAGCTGCAAGAGTCTCGGCCAAGTCAAGGTCACGGAGAATAGCTCTCCCTGGAGCCTCCCCTGCTGGGGCAGCAGCCGGAACTCTCGGACGAACTGCTGGACAGACGGGGCCCACATCTGCATGCACACATGAGTTTGATTAGAGTCTTGATAGAATAAAGCACAAGGACATTATAAATATAAAAACAGTAAACAGTGATGAGGTCAAAATGTTTACCAAGATCACCCCACTGCTCGCCATCCGGTAGTACCAAATCCGGATCACCTCGGTAGTCCATGCCAATATATGGATACTCAGAAAAAGCCATATCCTGCCGCTCGAACCACCTAAAGAAGGCATCAGTAAAAGTAATCTTAGATTGACCTGCATGTCTAGCCATGTGGTCAACCCACCTCTGCATGCGTGGCTCAGTGGGAGATGGCAAGTCGAAGATAATGTACTGAGGTTGCATCAGGGGTATCTTCTCCAAAGCGAAGGCAGTCAAAACTGAACCAAAGCCAAAATTCTTCAATCTCATGTCCTTTACTTTGGTCAACTGGTTTTTCATCTGAACCAGTACTGCATCACACCAGTTAAAAACTTTCGGCTCAAGACATTCCAGGGCGTGCTGCACATATGACCTGTTGGCAACATGAGGGGATGCACTACCGGCCATCCTACAAATCGTGTACAGAATAGACCTGAGAGACCTGTCAGTGACATCACAGATAGAAATCTTGCCGTCTCTGCTCGGCTGAGATCCCTCCCTGCAATACTGACGGATATAATCTTTCACGGAATCACTCCCTCGGGCCGAACCAGACAAGGAAATGGGGGCACCCCGCCTTGACAACCCAGTCAAGAAGTAAATGTCCACTATGGTCAAAGGGATGGACTTGCCCCTAATCTGGAACACTTGGTTAACAGGATCCCAAGCATCAAGCAGGTACTGCAGTAAACGTATCTGTGCCCTCATGCTAGATATGCAGAAGAATTTTAGTAAGCCACAGTTCCGCAACGCGCTCACGGTAACAAGATCATGGAGGGCAATCATGTCCTCCTCTTCATGCTCTCGTTCTCGCCACGTAAGAGTCATTCTGCTCCAATAAACTTTGCAAAACAAACAAGAGGAGGAGTAAGATCCCTGACTCAGTGAAGAAAATGGCAAAAATCTCATGAAAAATTGTGCAACCAAGATGTTTTCTGCGCCCAACGCAGGTGGGGAAGGGTCTCACCTGCGTTGGGGGACAAACTGCCTTTGGAAATGAGGACCCCCAACGCAGGTTTCGATATAGGGCACCTGCGCTGATGGCAGAGCGCCCTAGAGAAACCCCAGGGGCTCATGGGGGCAGGAAAACAAGCATAAAACTGAGAAATAAGACCATGAAAAGATAGAGCTAGGGTTTAGCTCCTACCTGGTGGAAACGGCGCTGAAAATCGTCCACAGAATCTCCCGAAATCAGCTGGTGAAAAATCAAGAGGAAGAGGCACCTCCAAAGCTCCAACAAACCAAATGCACATGAAATGGTAAAATGAGAGGTAAAAACATCTTTTAAATTGCTTTTTACGTAATTCAAAGTAAAATATTAGTATTTTTACTTCATGTTATCCGTTTCTAACAAGTTTGTTGCAGCAAATTGATGAAAACAGTACTATCTCTGAAAAAGAAAAACTAGTCATGGTAAAATATGAATTTGACCTTATCAAACGAGCAGTTTTGGCAAAGTTCATGCTCGTTAAAAAATAAACGCAAGATCCGAGCAGTTTTAATGCGGAAATTCATGCTCGTTAAAAAATAAACATAAGCTTGTGAGCAGGCTTCCCCCAGTGTTCAAGCTCATTCAGAAAAAATGAACCGGTAAATAACCATTTGAGACCGTAAATTCATCAGCCATAAAAGCCTTGGTCGTGTTTGTGCACCGTCACCTCCACTTTTCATTTGGCCGATCATTCACATCCACTTGATTGTTTACCTATTTTGAGGAACAGCTGCGAAGAGTGATCCCACTTAGCCATCCTTGTAATACTGCCATGATTGGAAAATTCCAACCTGTACCTGGAATCTGCTGCTATCCCTGTTTATCACTCGTTCCTCAAAATACGAGTCTTCTTTGAGCTCTTTTCACTGACTTGTAAAAAATGAAAAGTTTGCCGAGTTTTGGCCTTCCAGCTCGTTAAAAGGACTGGAAGAGCTATCCCTCCTCTAGATTTTAATCTTTTTGGACCTGAGGGATTATTGCACAAAAAGATCGAGCGCTTGTCTAGTTCGGCTCGATAAAGATATTGAACATTCATCCCTTCTGTATTGTTTTATACTTTTTCAGACTTAAGGGATTAGATGACGAAAAAGGACCCCTGGAGTCTACTTTATGTACACTTTTCAGACTCTCTAAAAATGAAAAGGACCGAGTTGTCTTTGTCGCTGGGCTCGTTAAAAATATTAGATAGCGACAAACTTGTCTTTAGACAAGAACGAGTTTCCCTATCGCTAGGCTCGTTAAAACATAGCGATGGGCTTGCCCGAAGGGCAGGTTATAGATCAAGCATATGTTATCCTCCTCAAGCTTGACAAAAATAAAGAGGTACTGGTCAGAAATGACTGGGGAAAAATTGGGAAGAACCTCAAAGCTTAATGGTAGCAAGTCGCTCTTGAACATGACACTTTTGCCTCCGTAAATATCGGGTTGGGTTATTATCATTCACCGGTCCCTTCACCATGGTCTCGCCATACCATCCATACATGGGGTAATGCTACCGATCCATCTCATCAGTGTCGTTATATGTTCAAGAGATGTCATTCAGAAAGTGTCAACCGGGTCCCATCCACTACCGTACATCATCTTTCATCCTTCCATGACCGCCACCCTGAATCATATTTCACAGATCGTTTTCACCAATCATCACTAGCTCCGTTCCGTGTCACTGATGTGGGATTCATTAAGGCCCTCCTTTGACGGATCACTTCTTGTCGACATCAGCTCATTATCCAAGAAGTTGATCTAGGAACACCCCCTCAGTACTTTGAAGCTTGCATGCCTCAATGGCAAGTTTCTCACTCCCGGTGATAGGTATACATTAATGACCTTCGACCAGGAGACTTTGCATGGTGTTCGACGTCAGATCCTATATTCACACCACGTGAATTGTGCTGCAGTACCTTGAGGGTCATCATCATTATCGGTGATTCCTCTCGCGCTTGTTAACAGTTTACATTATTGACTGGTAATCAAGTGATGTCTTTCCATGTTCGACTTCAAGAAATTCTCACATGGATCAACTTGTACTAAAGTGAAGATCGGACAAGTTTGAAGACCCCGGATCTAGTTTCATCCATCCGGGCTGCGATATATATTCAGGAGATAAAAACATAGACATGTGCAGCAGATGCTTATCCTACTAAAAGGATGATAATTAAAAGCAGAGAATTATCCGTCTATTATCAGACGATCGTCTGTTTATGTACGGCAAATGTATTTATAAAGCTGATCATGGGAAATGCCCGCATCAGCTAGATCATGAAAAGAAAGTATGAAAAGATAATGTATTGTATTGTATTTTGTTACAAGTCACCTCCCGACGATTTGAATGAACTTCGGATCCTCCTAATAAAGCATTTCACCCGATGAACGACCTCATACTTTAGGGGGCAACTGTTATAGACATTTTTGTGCCTTACAGCATAGAGCATGAAATTTCAATAATCTAAGGGATCCAAAGTCCCTAAACATGTTGTTCTTACCCTTAGAGGAACAATGACAGCAAACCACAGCACTACAAATCAGTTCTCCACTGAAAAACACTCAAAAACAGGTCAATTTTGGATCAAAGCAGCTGCTCCAAAGGCTACCTGCGTTGCATAGCAGGTGCAACAAAGGCTACCTGCGTTGCATAGCAGGTACAACAAAGGCTACCTGCGCTGGGCGTACCTTGACATGTGGAGGAATCTTTCTCTCAATGTGCCAGTGCCCAGGAAGCTTCCAGAAAGACACTTGATCATAAGATTCGCCTAATGATGAGTTAAGAGCTTCTAAAACTCCAAGTGGAAGACAGAAACTCCAAGTGAAGAACTGAAGAACAACTGGAGATGAAGAGGACAACAAGTCACACATCAAGCTGGCTTATCTTCACTCCAAAACTCTATATAAGGATCTCATCCCATGGGATCTGGAGGGCGGAATTCAGTGCAAAGAATCGCTGTTGGTTTGCAGTTGAGAGTATTGGGTGATTGCTTGAGGGAGGTGAAGAAGAGATTTCTCTCCGTCGGGAAGGTGATGCTGGATTGGACCTCTCATGGTTGTATCACCGCCTGAACCTTACTTCCATATATTAATAAAGCATTTGAGGTTCTTCTATTCGCATGTGTTTCAATGATGAATTGTCTTACTTGCGTTTTTGATTTATGCTAATCCTTGAATCATTTATGCATGCATGCTTCTTGTAGTTTCCTTTTCTTGTCTTATTTGCAGGATCTCGTGTAGCTGGGCCCGTGAAAAGACTTGGAGCTGGGAGCAAGCGGCAAACAAAGGAGATTGGACCGACCATTTGCGCAAGACATCGGTAAGTGGATCTCTCCCTTTTATCTCTTGCATGTCATAAAGAAGAAACTTTAGATAGCTTTGCTTTCAGCTGTTGCTAAGGAACTGTCACCCTTAGAGTGGGTTAGGGTCATTCCGAGTTGGATACTTTCCCCCACAACACTAGCCCATCAGAATCAGGACGACGAGCTAAGCACGGTGGTACCATTCAATTATTAGTGAAAATTTTTTAGGCGGTCCCAATTGTTCATCAGGTTGGTGTATGGTAGAAACTAGAGCCCAAGCGATGGCCAATGAAAGGATGGACAAACTTGAAGAATCCATGCAAACCCTCACCAATCAGCTTAACGGACTACGTATCTAGGTCAAGCAATTAATCCCGAAGGGCAAGGAGCAAGCCCACGAGGAGGCGTATAATGGAAATGAATACAATGAGGGTGAGTCTAGGCACTCTCCTCACGTCTGGCACACCCACCAACAACCCAGTCAGCGACCTCCCAAGTTGGATATGCATAAATTTGATGGTTCTCACCCGTCGGCATGGATAGCACAAATGGAGCAGTATTTCAAACTGAATCACATCTTAGATAATGCAAATTAGCTTATGTTGGGGAGCATGTACTTGGACAATGAAAGGTGGCAATGGTGGGAATGGCATCAACGTTGCAATGGACCTTTTAGGACTTGGACCCAATTTACAAAAGCTCTTCAAGACCGCTTTGAACAGGAAACCTCTTTTTTGGGTCGTCTTACTAAGCTCCGACAGACGGGTACAGTGGATGAATATATTACAGCTTTTGAAGCCTTAGCCTTCCGCACTTGGGGTCTCTCAGATGTGTTCTACACGGAATGTTTTATCAGTGGTCTTAAAGAAGCCATCAAAGCTCAAGTCTTACTGCACTACCCTCTCACATGGACAAAGGCTTGCAAGGTAGCCCGTAACGTGGAACGTGCATTAGCAGCCCAATACAGTCGCCCAAATTTCTCCACTAAAGGTCGCCCCCCACAAGTTCACAACACGACTCAAACACTTAAGGTCCAAAACGTGTCACCTGCGGAAATGGCCGAAAGAAGAAAGAAAGGACTATGTTACTACTGTGATGAAAAATACTCCCCAGGTCATAAATGCAAGGAGCCCAAATTTTTTCAAATAGATGCCACTGACTACAGCTCAACAGAGGAAGATCCACCACTTGAGGAACATGAGGCACTAGAAGAAGACAACCAAAAGGACAATGTCTCTGACGAACCAGTTATTTCGTTGCATGCGTTGGTAGGGATTTCTTCCCCTCAAACTCTCAAAATCAGAGGTTTTCTTAAACATCGCCCAGTAGTAGTCTTGATTGATAGTGGAAGTACACTTAATTTCATCCATCAAAAAGTCGCAGAAGCAGTGCATTGTTTTGTACGAGCAGTTTCTAACATCCAAGTCCAAATTGCGGATGGGGGCACAATGAAATGTGAAGGCCGTTGTGAAAATGTCAAACTTCAAATGGGGGATTATCAGTTGAAAACCCACATGTTTGCCATACACATGGGGGGTTGTGACATTGTCCTCGGCGCTGAATGGCTCCGCACTCTTGGGCCAATCACAATGGATTTCCAGGAGTTATATATGAGTTTTAAGCAGAACAACTCCACACATACCCTCCATGGTCTCCAGGCGAGAGCCCCCTCTATCATCAGCTCGCATAGGATGGAAAAATTGTTAAAAAAGGGCCATCATGGAGTGGTAGCTCAATTTAATGCCATCCAGGTCGTCGAAACCAAGTCTCTGCCAATTCATCCTAAGATGCAACAGATTTTAAATAACCATTTGTCGGTCTTTGACAAGCCTCATGAGCTTCCACCCTCGCGAGGGGAACATGATCATAGCATCACCTTGGTTCCAGGGGCCCAACCCCCCAAATGTGCGGCCATACAGATATCCGTTCACCCAAAAGAATGAAATAGAAAAAATAATCAAGGAACTTTTGGAAGCAGGTGTCATTCGTCCCAGCATTAGTCCTTATTCATCCCCAGTGGTCATGGTGCTCAAGAAAGATGGGGAGTGGCGGATGTGTCCCGACTTCAGGGCCCTCAATAAGTTGACAGTCAAAGATAAATTTCCCATCCCGGTGGTTGACGATTTGCTGGACGAACTCAATGGGGCTCAATTCTTCACTAAGTTGGATCTTCGCTCAGGCTACCACCAAATTCGCATGAAGGAAGTCGACATTCCCAAGACTGCTTTCAGAACTCATGAAGGCCATTATGAGTTCCTAGTCATGCCATTTGGTCTTTGTAATGCCCCCTCTACTTTTCATAGCCTTATGAATCACATTCTCAAACCATATCTCAGGAAATTTGTCCTTGTCTTCTTCGATGACATCCTCATCTATAGTGGCACTTGGGATGCACATCTTCAGCATGTAGATCTACTCTTGCAACTGCTCCGCAAGCATAAACTATTTGTCAAGATGTCCAAGTGTTCGTTTGGCATGGAAGAAGTTGAGTATTTGGGCCACATTGTGGGGCATGAAGGTGTCAAGGTGGACCCCAAAAAGATCCAGGCAATGCAAGAATGGCCTCAACCTAAGACCTTGAAGAGCTTGAGAGGATTTTTGGGTCTCACAGGCTATTATCATAAATTTGTCCGCAACTATGGCCGCATAGCGAAGCCCCTCACTCAACTCCTAAAGAAAAATTCCTTCTTCTGGAACGAGGAAGCACAACAGGCATTTACCGCTCTCAAAAACGCCATGTTTTCCACTCCAGTCTTAGCACTACCTGACTTCACCAAATCCTTTGTCATTGAATGTGATGCTTCGGGGACAGGTATTGTGGCGGTCTTAATGTAGGAAGGGCGACCTTTGGCCTTCACAAGCCAACAACTAAGTGGGAGGAATCTGGGCCAATCTACCTACGAAAAAGAAATGATGTCCATCTTACATGAAGTCAAGACCTGGCGACCTTACTTATTGGGGCGACATTTTCAAATCCGCACAGATCGTCACAGTCTTAAATATTTTTTGGAGCAACGCCTATCCTCCCCACAACAAAATAAATGGCTCGCCAAAATGCTGGGATATGATTATGAGATCATTTACAAGAAAGGGAAAGACAATAGTGTAGCAGATGCATTATCTCGCCAATTTGAGGAAGAAAGTACTCTGCTAGCAATTTCCCTCCCCATTCCAGAGTGGATTGAAGAGGCTCGCAAGGAATGGTTTTCACACCCCGGGCTATCACAACTCATTTCTCAATTGCAGGTAGATCCAAATTCCACCAAGGGCTACTCGTGGCAGGATGATATTCTTCGCTACAGGGACAGAGTCGTAATAGCACCAACATCCACCCTCAAAAGTCGCATTTTGGCAGAATTGCACTTATCTCCCATTGCAGGACATTCGGGCATTCAGAAGACGTATGCTCGCACTAGAAGATCATTTTTTTGGACAGGCATGAAAAAGGACATCCTTACTTCGTAGCAGAATGCGATGTCTGTCAACGCCACGAAGGGGAAACCGTCAACACACCAGGCACATTACAACCATTGCCCATTCCGACATCAATTTGGACGGAGGTTTCTATGGATTTCATTACAGGTCTTCCAAAGTCTGGGAACAAGTCAGTCATCATGGTGGTTGTGGACCGATTGTCGAAGTATGCTCATTTCTGCGCCCTCCCCCATCCATTTACACCAAATTTGGTCGCTCAATATTTCATGGATCAAATTTTCAAATTGCATGGCATGCCCACTTATATTGTGTCCGATCGCGACCCGATCTTCACCAGTAATTTTTGGCAGGAACTTTTCAGGATACAAGGCACTCAACTAAAACTCAGTACTTCCTATCATCTGCAAATGGATGGTCAAACTGAAGCCGTCAACAAATGTCTAGAAACCTACCTTAGGTGTTTCACTTCAGAAAAGCAACACCTTTGGGTACAGTGGTTACCTCTGGCTGAATGGTGGTATAACACCAACTATCATGCCACCACCAAAATGACTCCCTATGAAGCAATATATGGTCAACTTCCACCTTCCCCTACTTCTTATCTCAAGGGGTGCTCCAAAGTACAAGCAGTGGATCAACTCCTACAACACCGCGCAACCATGCTCGCCCATCTTAGAGAGAATCTTCATCAAGCTCAGAACCGCATGAAGCAACAGGTCGACCAGCATCGCTCAGAGCACCAATTTCAAGAAGGGGATCAGGTCTTTTTGAGGCTACAACCATATAAGCAAACATCACTCAAAGACAAGGGTTGTCAAAAGCTCTCTCCAAAATTCTACGGACCATACCAAGTACTTCAGCGCATTGGAGAAGTGGCTTACAAGTTGGCTTTGCCACCTACTGCAAAAATCCATCCAGTTTTCCATGTATCGTGCCTCAAGAAAGTGATTGGGAACAATTGCCAAGTTCAAACCAGTCTACCTGAATTGGATGAAGAAGGGTCAATCTGGCTTCAACCCGAACAGGTTCTAGACACACGAGACAAGCACCTGCACGGCCGCATGATTAAGGAAGTCCTCGTCAAATGGAAAGACACCTCTCCGGAAGATGCAACTTGGGAACCAGCCACTATTCTTCAGCAGTTTCCGCAGCTTCAGCCTTGAGGACAAGGCTAATCTTAAGGGGGAGGGCATGTTAGGGTCCCACCCTAACCCCCTTATTTATGTCATGGGATCACGTCATAGTCAAGAGTCAATAAAGCCCATATTAATATTTGTAAGTGGTTAACCCGCAATTAATGGCGGGACCACAGTTAGTTGCAAATGGGTCGTAGTATTAGATAGATGGTATTAATGAAACCCACGGTATTGGCATGTGGTATTGCATGTATGAGTCATATATAAAGGATAGAGACTCCCTGTGAGGAGCATCGTGTCTTATTTTGTAGTCGAGCTCTGCTCTATTGGAGGTTTCCCCCTCAAAGAGGCAAGTGAACATTACTCTCTGAATAATAAAATCATTGCTATTCTGTGTTCTGGGTATCTCTTCTTTGCATATTCTGTATTTGGGTATCATTTTGCAGGTTAAGAGCATAACAAGTGGTATCAGAGCTATAACATGCATGTGTACATGATCCATTTCCAACATCGTTCACTGATGAAGTTTTAGAGAATGTTGGAGGATAGGAGGTCTACTCCTTCACAGATGGGTTTTCAGGGTACCATCAAATCAAGATCGTGTCGAAGGATAGGAGTAAGACCACTTTTTCTACTGAATGGGGATCGTTTCAGTATACAGTCATGTTGTTTGGGCTGAAGAATGCACCTGTGATATTCTCCAGGGTGGTCGTCATAGCGTTTAAGGAATTCATCCACAAATTTCTGGAGGTTTACTTTGATGACTAGATAATCTTTGGATTGGTAAAGAAGCATGTTTCGAGTCTGCGCTTAATGTTAGATACCTGCAAAAAATATCATATTTCATTGAATCTGAAGAAGTGCATTTTTTATGTACCGTATGGAATATTATTGGGACATGTTGTTTGCAAACAAGGGTTGATGGTGGACCCTACCAAAATTGTTGTTATTATCAATTTGGATCCGCCGAGGAACATAAAGCAGCTACGCATGACTCTAGGACATACTGGTTACTATCGGAAGTTCATAAAGGCTTACGCGCAGATCACTGCGCCGATGGAAAAGTTACTAAAGAAAGATGATACCTTTTGTTGGGACAATGAATGTCAGAAGAGCCTTGACATATTAAAGGAAAAAATGGTCATTGCGCTAATTCTGGTGTTTCCGGATTGGAAGAAGGAATTTCATGTCCATGTAGATGCGTCATGCATATCTTTGGGGGTTGTCTTAGTGCAGCTAGGAGAAGGGGATATTGATCACCCCATTGCATTTGTGAGTCAAAAGTTATCTAAGGTAGAAAGAAACTATTCCACAATGGAACGAGAGGGCTTAACTATGGTGTACGCGCTCAAACAATTCAGACATTACTTATTAAGCGCGCACTTCAAGATGCTCATGGACCATTGTTGGAGAGGTAAATCCCCTCTACGGATAGAGGCGATCCCTACTAGCCCAGCAAGGGTCTAGAAACAATCAGTCAATGCTACTATGCAAGTTCCTAATTGCAATTAAACAAGAGGTAAAGAGCACCTACTTGGATTCCAGTGCTGTTGTTTGATGAAGAGATACCACCTTCGCTCCTTCGCTTTGGCTGGTCACGATCCTCCGCGATCTCCGCGAATAGATACCTGCACACACGAAGAGGAAACAAACACAAGCGTGAAATCTAATAAGAGCAACTATACATCAGTCAGAAAGGATGTAATTCACATTAACCATTGCATAGACAAATGAGAATGGAACAATAATAGTAGTCATCTATTATTAATCAAGCAGAGAAGAGTACAACCAAATGTTCTGACGTCGGTAACCTTCTCAGGAGGGGCCAGTCAGCAAGTGTCTCAAGCATTCACCTTTGGAAATGATTCTCCCAAGACAAGAAACTCTCTCTCTCACACAAGCAACACAACACAACCTTCCCTAAGCTATCATGCACTTCCACACTTATCACACCAAATACCTATAGTAGCAGTAATCTGAGCACTATAAGCTCTACACAACCCAAGCTATTCCAAACTAGCTGCTCATGGTAATGGTGGAAGTTTATATAGGAGAAGGAGGCTCCTAAAAGGGTGGAAGGATGAGCTTATCTTCAAGGGAAGTAGTTGCAAAGGGTCGAACAGACATGCCATAGAAGGGAGTCGATACTCACAAGGCCAACAACCAAGTCTGGAGTTATCTGGAAGGCTGGCTGTTGGAACAAATTCGCCAAAACTGGATCAGCGCGGGTGCATAACTGGTCTGGCGCGCTGACGTTGCAAAGACATAATGGAAAAGGCCATGTCAGCGCGGGTAGATACAAACAAGGGTTGCGCTGGTCATGAAATTCGATCAGCGCGGGAAAGGCGTGTGCTTCCGCGCTGGCAGCGCACGCGGTCTGTTATAAAGCGCCAGTCATCGCGGATATTTTAGAAACAGACGCGCTGAGGAGGAAAACTTTGGAAAAGTGGGTTTTTGGCCAGTTCAGAAGGCATGAACTTGATTATTGTGAATTCCTGACATAGTAGGGTGACTGACAGGGAGACAGTGACAAATTACTGTGTAACAGATGCCCCCTAAAGCATGAAGACCGAGAGGGTGGGAGGGGTGAAATGCTTTACGAAACTTGTCGAACTGGAACACCACCAGGAAGGACCGAATATCTTTGATAATCAAGTACATGTAGTCTAGGCATGGGCGCAGCCATCCGAAAGACATATGAAAAGGTCTGTGGAATGGACGCAACCACCCAGCTAAAGAGACCAGAATAATGATAAGGTATGGTCGCAGCCATCCATGAAGACTCAGGTATGGGCGCAGCCATCCAGTAATGAGTCACGTAATGATCATCCACAAAATCGCAACCTGGACCATAACAGACAGAGATCC
Organism: Pinus tabuliformis; assembly: GCA_031772625.1. NCBI lineage: Eukaryota > Viridiplantae > Streptophyta > Pinopsida > Pinales > Pinaceae > Pinus > Pinus tabuliformis. The sequence continues at coordinate 15,251,109 of CM062819.1, read as the reverse complement.
AGGGTCTTGCGCTCCGTCCCAACCCAAACAAAGTACAAGTCCAAGCATGTGAATACATGAGCTGAAGTCGAACATGCATGAACATCGTCTGATTACCAGTCAATGATGAAAATTGTTAACAGACGCGAGAGGTACCACCAATAATGACAATGGTCCTCAAGGTACTATAGGTACAATCTGCGACGTGTGAGTCAATGAGCTGGTGTCGAACACCCGCAGAATCATCCGATCGGAGGTCAATAATGAAAACCTCGCGTCGAACACGAAGAACCTGCCATTGAGGCATGCAGACTCTAAGGCACCTGAAGGGAGTCTCTAAGTCACCTTCCCGGATAATGAGCTGAAGTCGACAGGAAGTGACCTTGATCGAAGGTGGGCCATAATGTTTCCCACATCATCGACACGAGACAGAGGTAAAATGATTTGTGTGAGATAGCAGAGGAGGTTGTATTATTGCAGAGGTCAACTTCTCTTGAACATATCGGCGGCACGACAGTGGATTTGGCAGTATTTGACATCAAATGAGCAGAGGGTATGATGACGGTGGCAATGAGCAAATGAGAGGTCAAATAGGATAACCCGTACCCACGGAGGTCAGTTGTGAAACAAAATGAGAAATTCCCACCCGACACGAATGCAGACCAGTGCCATGTTCAAGAGCGACATACTGCCGACGCAACAATTGCAGTTCCATTTTCCCCACCATTTCTGGCAGGTACCCCGATTATTTTTGGATGACAAGCTTGACGGGGATAGCATATGCTTGAAGAGTGTCATCTCGACGATGTCCGATGTCATCAAGTGTTTAACGAGCCTGACAAAGGAAAAACTCGGCGTCTTTTCTTGTTTAGAGAGTCTGAAAAGACAGCGGAAAAGGAGACTCCAGGGGGGTCCTTTTTCGTACAGTTGTGTCTCTCGAGCCCGAAAAAGTATAAAACAATGCTCGAAAGAACCGCCCGATCATTACGATCGAGGAGTACTTTTCGTAAATAGTGCCTTCGACCCAAAAAAGTAAAAAAGCGGTCGGAAACACGTCGTTTTAGAGCCGATAACGAGTGCGAAACGACAAACACCCGGCAATCTTTTTAAGTTACACGGTCGGAAAAAGAGCTTAAAACGACCGCCTCTCGTTCCCTTTAACGAGCTGAAAGGAAGCTCGGCCATCTTTTCTTGTTTCATGTCGGAAAAGAGCTCAAAGACGACATTTTTTGGGACCAAGTGATTTTAGGACCATTATGACTTCACCGATTCTGAGGACCTGCACAGTAAAAATACCCGCATAAATCCGTTCGACATGTTAAAAAACATATTAAAACATGTATAAGACATTGACAGAAGTGCTAAATCCATGGTAAAAGCATGACAAAAACCCACATTTGCAAAATCTATAGTTAATTGAGCCATTTTTACTATAAATAGAAGGGTAAATAGTCATTTTTACCATTGTTACCATATTGAGCCTTCGAGAACGTTGTGAAGCTGTGAAGTTGACAGAGCGAATTCTTCCCCATGTGGACACCATTCATCGAACGGCTTGATCCAGGTAGGTTCCCCTTGCCATGCGCTTCATTTTGAGTCCTTTTGGTAGCATTTTAACGGTGGAATTCGCCCTTTTGGGCAAATTCTTTGAGCGTGGATGCGCTCTCGGTCAGCGCGGATTTCCCGCTCGGGGCCGCGCTGATCGATTTAAAATTACACGTACCACCTTTTGGGTCAGCGCGGAAAACACGTGTGCTTCCGCGCTGACCCAATGAAAAAACACAGGGGCGCCATTTTCAGCGCGACTGTTTTTAAAACAGTCGCGCTGGCGCGGAAAAAATTGATTTTTTACAAAATGAACGTACAATTTTCCACAAACAGCATTCTAATGTTTCTTCATGGCTTTGCAGGGCACAATGGCTTTTGTATGGCAAGAGAGAGCCCATGATGTCGAGGATATAGCTGCTTTTGCAAATGCGGATTGCCGAAATGCCATGCGGGCGTGCGGATTCATGAAATTCTTTCTCACTCCACGTCTGAGAGCTCAGCCTGACTTGCTGGAGTTCCTGATCAGGGCTTGGAACCCAATAGACGGGAAATTCACCATCCGTGGCCAAGACATCGAGTTCGACGCCTCGGATATCTATTTCTTGACTGATTTGTCGCGCCGGGGCCAGAGGCCCATCCTGGAGGGGCAGCGACCCAGCGGTGAGACTCTGGACCAGCTGATGGCTAGAGTATGCCCAGGAGCCGAAAAGACACGGAGCGGGAAGGTTGGTATCCCGACAGTGCGGGACATGCCCCTCCGCATGATACTCTTCCTAGTGACACGGGCAGCGGGTTCCTTGGCCAATCACGAGGCCTCGAAGAACCAACCGTTGTTAGCTTTGGAGTGCCTACAGCCCACCATCTTTGACTGGGCAACTGCTGTGACCACTAGCATGAAGAGGCAACTAAGCAACTGCCGTCGTGGAGAGACGAAGCAGTTCACGTATGGGTCGCTCCTTCTGCCGCTCATGCTGGAGCGGGTGCCGGTTCTACAGCTACAGACCATGGTTGTGGATCCACCTAGAGGTCCTCGGGAGACGAGGGCTAGTCGATGGGCCCGCGTCATGCCGCGTGGAGGTGGTGGTCGCCCAGTATCTTGGGGAGTGTATTTCAGAGAGTGGCTGGACCGCCAGGTTGTCATTGTGGAGGACTGGCCATATGCCGGCATGGACTTCCGCAATGATCCTGACATGCCACTGCCCGCAGGAGAGCATTGGGATGATGGAGGTATGTCACTTGATCTCATTTTAACATTTTTTTTTTATGTTTTTGGTTTTTCATGTACATGTCTTAATAAATGTCACCGTATGCAGATGTGGGACCTGTGAGACCCATTGGCCTAGCCCCAACGGCACGGAGAGAGGGGCAAGGAGCTGGAGCCCTGGCCTTAGTTCCTCCAGGAGTGGATACGTCGGAGACTGTGGCCCGCAACCTTGAGGGTTTGCTGGAGGGAGTGCCGGATTACCAGGGGGTCGAAGAGGTCCCGATAGAGCATCAGATCCACACAGTGGGGGTGGCACCCAGGATGCACCGCCTTTTGAGGCGGGTGGCACGAGCAGCTGTATGCTACAGAGAGCATAACCCAGCACACTAGTCGCCTAGGTTTACTTCCACTGATGTTTTGAGAGACATATGTCTCGGATGTACTGAGGACAGTGACTCTATTTTTGACATACACACTTATTTTTTAGCGCCTTAGTGCGCCACACGATATATATATATATATATATACATACCGATTTTTGGATGGATCTTGCTACATATGATAATGTTTTGTTTATGCTATGCAAATGTTCAGTACAAATGTAATCTTATGTATGAATTGCACAACGCATGACCCATATATTTTAATTTTTTTAAATGCAAGCTTAAAAGCACACACGGCACACATGCAAACTATGCTTGGGAAATATCTTATTTACATATGCTTTACTCTATTATGTTTTCTATGTTTTCTTGTATGATGTTTATCTATTTCGCAAATGTCTGTCTAACACATGATTTGCCAATGCATCAGTCAACGTGTTTAATCGTCTCGGAATATGTTGATATGTGATATAGTCAAAATTCCTTTCTAACAATCTGACACGTAGATACAACCTTAGGATACGTTGGTCTCTGACGGAATATCGCTCGTTGAGTTGATGAACGACAAGCTGGGAGTCCAGGTTTACCATCATTGCTCGAATGCCGAGATCAACTGCTTCGGCTAGTAGCTCAATTACGGCACTGTATTCGGCAACATTATTAGTGGTATGACCGAGGCAGACTCCTTGAAGATCTAGCAACTCTCCGTGAGGATCATAGATTGCCCACGCCGCAGAGGACAAATTGCAAGTACTACGGCAGGCGCCATCAGCGAAACCAACATAGGGTGCACTAGACATCTGCACAAGAAGAAGAAAACACAATAAGAGGCAAACACGCCTTCACACCAAAGAAAAACATGAAATCATGCACACAAAACACACTAAACACGCGTATGTACAAGCTGAGTGCACAAAGTCATGCATAATATTTCTTCAAATACAGCCCGTTGCGGGGCTTGTCAAGAGGATTTCCTTCGTAATCAATCAACTCATATGCGCCCTTTTGTAAAACTCTTTTCACGATATAGGGACCTAGCCACATGGATTCGAGTTTTCCTACCCCCAGCTTATCTTTAGCTTGATAGAGCAGTACTAGATCTCCCTCAACGAAGGAACGAGGATGAATGTTCTGGTCAAAGTGAGCCTTGACTCTCTTCTTTTGCGCTTCGATAGCCAGAGAAGCTAAATGACGAGTCGCGTCTAACCGTTCTAGGTAAAGAAGCCGTTCCTCCACCGGAGTGGTGTTGGGAAGCAACTCGACAGCTAATTTCAACGAAGGAATCTCACATTCGACAGGAAGGGTGGCCTCCAGTCCGTAAACCAACTGAAACGGAGTGAAACCAGTGGCGTCCTTCACAGAAGTCCGGTAGGCCCACAAGGCTGGGAACAGCATCAGATGCCAATTAGACATGTGCGTATTGACGGTGCGTTGAAGCATAGTGATCAAGACTTTGTTCACGGCCTCGACTTGACCGTTAGATTGTGGATAGTACGGTGTCGAACTATCTTGACGCAAGCCTAGTTGGGTCGTTAGTTCCGTCATCATGTGATTACGGAAATGATTTCCGTGATCCGTGACAATAGCCTGAGGGACTCTGAAACGAGTAATGACATGATTGAATAAAAACTGCGCCGTTGTGTAACCGTCTTCGTTCAATGTAGGCATCGCTTCGGCCCACTTGGTGAAATAATCCACGGCAACGATGATGTACCCATGCCCCCCGGCCAAACGAGGGTTGCAGGACGTATGATCGATGCCCCATTTGGCAAATGGACCTACGGTGACAACAGGGTGCAGTGGTGTAGGAGGAGCACACATTTTCCGGTGGTATACTTGGCATTCATGGCATGCGCGAACGGCAAGAATGCAATCTTTGAAGATAGAAGGCCAAAAGTAACCAGCACGGAGAATTTTCTGGGCGGTAGCATATCCGGACATGTGACCGCCACAAGCACCAGAGTGGCAGTCATTCAACACCCGTTCAGCTTCCTCGAGAGTCAAACATCGGCGGAAAATAGAATCAACGCCGAGGCGGTACAGGGTATCGCCCAAAATGCGATAGGGTTGAGCTTGGTGACGAATTCGCCATCGAGCATCTTTCGATACGTTTGGACAGAAGGAAGACGTCTGCAAATACACGATAATGTCCCCGTACCACGGGTCGAGGGTGCTGATGAGAAACAATGTTTCATCCGGGATATGCTCCTCCGAACGAGATGGTGCAGAGTGAGATGGTAAGGAACAGAGCAGTTCAGCAAAGACCAGAGATTTCTTAGACTTGGCTGCAGTGAATTCCAAGTCGAACTCTTGGAGGATCACAGTCCACTTCGAGTATTTTCCCCCCAGCAGTTGACGCGACAAAATGTAGGTCATGGGGTTGCAGTCAGAGATCACGGTCGTTGTGCGCAATAGGATATAATGGCGGAATCGTTGGATGGCGCAGACAGCTGCCAATGCCAACTTCTCGACATATGCGTAGCGAGTTTCTGTATCCAGAAGGTTGCGACTAAGATAATAGATAACGTGCTCGGTGCCGGCATCATCATCCTACACTAGAACCATGCCGATGGTGGTGTCAGCGGCAGCAAGATAGAGAGTGTAATCACGGTGGTAGTTCGGAGGTCTTAAGAGAGGAGCTGAGACAAGAAGGTCTTTAAGGCGCTCGAAAGATTCCTGGGCGATAGCATCCCAACGAAAGGGTGTGTCTCGCTTTAATAACCGTGTGAAACCCTTAGCCACCTCGGCATAATTCGGAATGAATCGTCTGAGAAAATTAGCTTTACCCTGCAAGCTCTGCAATTGTTGCAAAGAGGCAGGGGGAGGAAGGTTCAAAATGGCCTCGACTTTGAGGGGATCCAGACGGATGCCTTCCCGGGAGACGATGAACCCGAGTAGTCGGCCAGATTCTACGCAGAAGACACACTTATGCGGATTGAGTCGAATACGGTAGTGTCGACAGCGGAGAAAAATTTCGCGTAGATGAGATGGATGGTCTTGACGTTTAGCTGAATGAGCTGGGAGGTCATCCAGGTAAGGTTGTACGATGTGTCGGATATCATGAAAAGCATACGACATCGCACGCTGGAAAGTGGCACCGGCATTTTTGAGACCGAAAGGAAGCTTCTTATAAGCGAAGGTGCCCCAAGGACAAATGAAAGCTGTCTTATGCTGGTCTGCAGGGGCTATGTTGATCTGGTTATAACCAGAGAATCCGTCCATAAACGAATAAATCTCACTTCCTGCGCAGTCATCAATAAGCTGATCAATAAAAGGCGTAGGAAAGTTATCTTTTGGGCAGGCACGATTGATGTCGCGGTAATCAACACAGACCCGGATAGTGCCCTGCTTTTTATTCACAGGGACTATATTGGACACCCACTCCGTGAGGGGGATGGCATAGATGAAACCAGCTCGAAGAAGCTTTTCGACTTCGGCCTTGATGGTTGCAGCCTTTCGAGGGTGCACTGGACGTAAGCGCTGACGAACAGGCTTAGCGCCTGGATAAGTAGGTATTTCGTGCACCACAATACTAGGGTCGATGCCGGGCATTTCCTCGTAAGACCATGTGAAGACATCACGGAATTCACGAAATAAAGCGGTATAAAGTTGAACTTCCTCAGGAGTGCATGTGACTCCAATGAAAATATTCTCGACAATCCCTGGTTTGACAGAGATGTCGATGGGCTGAGTCTGTGTGATGTTACCCATATTGCCCTCCGAAGACACTTGGTATAGCTGGACAGGTGTTTGGAGGGGCGGAGATGGGACACATGAAGCAAACCGCTCGAGACATACGACCATTTCCGAATGTGGAGGGAGAAACGAAGAACGATGGTGGTGATCTAACCAGGGGAGCTCTTCGAGAGACATAGTCTCTATGATGGCCTCATCGGAGGGAAATGTTTCCTTCAGGGGGTCCGAAGTGGCCTCGTCTCCCAGCCAAGGGAAATGATCATATGAATCAGGAACACTGCTTAAAAAAGCAGGCTCAGGAGGGGGAGCCGATGCAGCGACAATCTCAATGTAGTTGAGCTCGGCAGGACTCAACGGCATCATATCACCCCAAGAGTCTTCCTGATTCAAGGGAGGAAGAACCCATGGATCAGAACGTACTGAAATCATGTTAACAGGGGCGAGATTCGGAGGTGGGAGGGGAAAGACTCCCATTAAGGAGGGATCTTTGAACAGTCCGGCACCCACACTCACTAACGACTTGGAGGTATGCTCCACGAATGGCACATTTCCTTCAGAAGAGGAAGCAAAAAAGGACAGCTGGTCCACCGTGACGATTCTTCCTTGATGGGGGAAGCGAATGACACAGAACAAGGAGGAAGCCACGGCTTGCATGGCGTATGTCCAGCTTCGTCCAAGGAGGAGGTTGTAAGTGAGATTAGCATCAACAACTTCAACCTCTACTTCTATGGTTTTCCCTTCTAAAGAGATAGGCAATCGTGGGAGGATACCATATGGACGAGATTCTCTTCCATCGAAATCTTCCAGGGTCGTAGGAGACTCGCTCAGAGCAGGAGAACCAATAGCCTTCCAGCAAGCAACTGACATGATGCAGGTCGAGGCACCCTCATCAATGACTGTGCGATGAATCGTTTTGCCATTGATGAGGACCTGTATAAGGAAAGCCACTTGGTGAGGCAGTCTCTGTGTAAAACCCTCGAGATCAAAAGAAATTAAATCCGAATCTGCCGGGTCGATGCCACCAATGGCTGATAGCAAGGACTTCCTCTGGGAGGGGCAACTCTAGAGGACTTCTAACGCGGACATAGCAGACGGAGCCTGAGCTAAGTCCTCAACAATGCTATAGTGTTGGGCAGCACGAGCATTGGGGTTATAAGATGACTTCCTGAGTACACCTTTGGGAGGGGGTCGGGGGATCGTCTTAGTGCTGGGCCGTTCAATGTGAAGGGGACCAGAACTGGATGGAGGAGCGCTGGAGGGAACCTCCGGCTCTTTCCCGGCTTGAGATGGATAATCTTTCGCTCGAGTTGAAACATGGATGGGAATCGTTCCAGCCATGAACACTTGAGAACTGAACGAGGAAGAGGATTGAGAGGGATCTGCCACCATTTGGGTCTGCTGGGAAGGGAAAGGCTCTTTCAGCACAGCAGGAGGCCCCGGAGCACCTTTCAAAAGTCGACTAACTTCGGACCGCCTTGGGCAATCCTTGGTATAGTGATCCTCATCGCAGATGAGACAAGGATACTTAGGTTTCCGCTTAGCTCCTTCCTCGGAGGGAGGCTTAGGGGGATCCTGCTTGGGCTGTCCAGATTTATCTTTAGCTTTCCCTTTCTTTTTCCCTTTCGAGGATTTGTCCGCCGCGGTGGACTGAACGGTGTTTACCTCGGAGGTACTCCCAGAAATTGATTGGCCCTGAGAAGCATTTTCATTAGAGGCGTTCTGTTTCTGCTTCCCAGGGTTCGCGGCCGGTTTCTTTGATGATGAATTCACAGAACCAATGACTCCATCAACAGAAGGCTTTGGTGGAGCTTTGGGCTGTCCAGGCCTCGGGGCATCTGGCAAATACTCATACAAAGTACCCGACTGAGAGTACACTAAATCGAGGTACTGAGCTCGCGCGATTGCTTGCTCCTCAGTTACACATGCTCCCATTGCGATGTCTTTTGCAATCTTAGGGACAAAGGAAGTCGTGAACCAGTCGGTCAGGAGTTGATCAGGAATCCAAAATTTAATCAAGCGACGACGCCTTCTCCATTCATGTATATGATCAGAGATGTGCATAGTCGTATCCTGTTTGAGAGACGTGAGGAGATGTGTCCCAGTCTCGTACCGAATGGGTAACTGAAAATGAGTCAAGAAGGCCATAGCCAACGAGTTGAAGTCTTGAAACATGCCGCGATTCAGCTCGATGTACCACTTAGCGGCTGAACCAGTGAGAGTTCTCTGAAAGAGGCGAAGCCGGATAGAATCATCAAGCCATGAGTTCGATGAACACCAAAGGTGATAAGTCATTACATGGGCCTGAGGGTCTTCACCAGCTTTGCCGTCAAACTTTGGACAATCACCTGGTATTTTGGTCGGAACCGGTGGCCAATATGGATTATGCAAAATAGGATCATTTGTTAACTTGGACACATCAGGCAGTTCCAACGTTGCTAAGAATGGTAACTGAGGGTTAAAGGACATTTGTGGCTGCGGATTCGAGGCGACATTAGGGTTCCAACCAGATGGTGGTTGCCCCCACGAACTCTGTCCAGACGGACCTGGCCCAAAAGGGCCTGGCGCGTAAGAATTTTGTCCTCATGGACCTGGCCCAAAAGAGCCTGGCGCATAGGGACCTTGTCCGTAGGGGTTCTGTCCATATGCGGACGGTTGTCCCTGTGTCTGCCCCCTAGCTCCCCATGTATTAGCAACTTGCCCCACAGGTGCAGCATACTGATAATTTTGGTAAGGAGTGACCTGTGGCTGTTGATAATTTTGATAATGAGCAAACTGAGTTTGCCCCTGGGGTTGCTGGTAGCCATATGGTTGTTGGGTCCCATACTGAGCCTGATAGGGAGGCTGTATTTGGTAAGAAGGTTGAGGCTGTGGCCCACCTTGCATTTGATAACCCGTTTGAGTTTGAGGCCCAGAGTAATGTCCTTGAACTGGCGGGGCTTAGATCATCTGGCCCGAAGGTTGACTTGGTTGGATTTGAGATGGACCTGGCTGGCCAGCAGGATGAACTTGTTGGGCGCCAGGTTGTCCGTGGACCACCAAGGGTTGTCCTTGTGGAACGGATGACTGAGCTGACTGAACAGCTGGTTGACCCTGAGGTTGGCCAGCTTATCCAGATGGATGATTAGGGCGGATAGCGGGTTGACCTTGCTGCATAGAAGGTTGGCCCGTCTGCCCCCCAGGGTGCATAGACTGAGCAGAGGGCTGGGCTTGCTGTATAGCGGGCTGCCCCCCTTGGTGCATAGGTTGAGCAGTGGGTTGGCCTTGCTATATAGCAGGCTACCCCCCTTGCCCAGAAGGATGCATGGATTGAGCAGTGGGTTGACCCTGCTAAACGTAGGGTTGCCCACCCTGCCCAGAAAGATGACCAGACTGGGCAGTAGGTTGACCCTGCTGTAAGTAGGGTTGCCCCCCCTGCCCAAGAGGATATCCCTGCTGGACTGCTGGTTGATTTTGAGGAGTATAAACTTGCCCAGTTTGTCCAGATGGGTACCCTTGCTGGAAACCGGGTTGGCCTTGTTGAATGTAAGGCTGCTCGGGTTGTCCAGTTGGGTAACTTTGCTGGGTACCAGGTTGCCCTGGATATCCAGTAGGTTGACTTTGATATGAATACGAAGGACCCCCAACGGCCGAGGGTTGTCCTGGGTAGGGTTGTCCCTGTGGGCCCCCAGATTGTCCTGGGTAAGGTGGGCCATAAAGTGGTTGCCCTTGAGGGGTTTGCACATAAGGCGGCTGGCCTTGATTGGGTGGTCCTTGGGGCTGTCCGGGAGGATTCCGGCGCCCTCGGAAAGTATGAGTAACGGGATCATACGTAACATCCAACGGTGCCGAGTTCTCCTCGAAAGGTTGACGAGGCAGGGATGAAACGTTCTCGAGGTACTGACCATTAGCATCATAATAAAAGAGTGGACCTTGGTAATCTGGGTCCACAATGGGCTGCCCATGGGCATCATACGGCCCTGTTCCTGGAACACCACCAGAAGAGGGTTGAGCACTTTGTGCAGGATCAATGACTCCAGACGAAACCCCTGGCTGGCCCTGGATATAAGAGGGACCAGCTCCAGGGTTCGTGGATGAGGATGTTGTCACAGCACTGACGACCGGAGTCGGGCGCGCTACACAAATGGTTGGATTGGTAGGAACTGAGGTAACAGGCGTATTAAGACCTGAAGTAACAGGTGTATTAAGAGGTCGCGAAATAAAGGGCCCTGTGGTGGCAATAAGACTAGGATCCCATATAGTCGTAGAAGTAGTTCTAGCATCTATCCTATCACTCACTGACTGATATCGTGGAGGGAGTGGAGAGGTAGCTGGGATGGGATTTTCAATATCTGTCACCACGAGTGTCTCACCTGTGCTGGAAGATGTCTCATCCATGGGGGAAGTAGACATCGGAGACGACATACCGAAAGGAGTACGGGGGGTATAATCGCTGTCAGGCTCCCAGATAGGATTCCAATATTCTAGGTAATCTTCGTCGCCCGGGGCACGTACGTTGATAGGCTGGATACTCGGAACAATGGGAAGAGTATCGCTTACAACTGGTACCTCTGGAGCAGTAGAAGATGGAGAACCTTGATCACTCGGACCGGGAGTTGACGGGTCAGCCAGGATGACAAGACCCCTTCGAAAACCTAAAGCAAACTAACGATAAAGACCCTACTCAAAACTAACGCACACAAGATCTAACCAGGTGATGTTATCGTGGCCGAATTAATTTTAAGACCCAAGAACCAAACTTGACCTTTTCATGTTTCAAGAGTCGAGAAAAGGACGAAAAGATGACTCCAGTCTCCTTCGAATGTTTAATGAGCACGAAGTGACAAGACGCTCACAGGCACCTTTTCATTTAGGGAGTCCGAAAAGGATCAAAAGTGACTGCTCTGGAGACTCTAGGTATAGGGTTTACCAGGCGACCCATAAAACTGCTTATACACCTTAGTAATCGTATGAGAGCCAAGGACTTTCCGTACTGCAGTCAATCTTCCCGAATGCTGTGTTCGGTGCGTTACGGTTCACAAGGCGGCAGACTCGGCTTCCTATGGATAAAGGATAAAAGCCTAGTGGGGTCTCCCTATATACGTGACGGTACGTGGAAGCACAGTCCGTGTTAGACCACTATCGAGTCACAGAAGGAGGAATCACCCAACCATAATGTGAAACAACAGTGACTATGTTTAAAGACGCCGGAACACGTCTCTAACCTAGACCTCTAGATGTTTGCGTTTAGTTCCAATGCGTTTTTAGGTTAATTCAGTTCATTTTATGGTTGATCTTGAAATTAAGTTTCGATTCGAGGCCCTATCATATGTTCTCTCACAGTTACCTAGATGCAAACTACATGCCAAAGAATACCATTTTGTTCGATGAATTCTAGCTATGAGAAGGTAAAGAATTTTTTATCAAACGAACACGAGCAATCAAACAACCTAATGCAGCTAAAAGCAAGGAAAGGAAACTTTTCTTTTGAAAATGCGAATCAATGAAATGTTCTTTTCCTTTTCAATTCTCGCAAGCAAAGCTACTAGTTTGATTTTCTTTCAATGGCACGAAGCATCCAAATGAATTTTGAGGAACAGGAACACCAAGCAAATCACTTAATGAAAGCACACAAAGTTCCCAAAACACCCAACAAAGATTTCCAAATCAAAAGGAAAAACCAAGTTCCGCACGAGCTACGTGATCTAAGCTCGGCAAGACAAACAGGGATTCAAACAAGGAGGAAGCGAAAGCCGCTCGGAAACACAACCAAAAACACTTCAACAATCACTGAACAAGTGTAAAAAACAAATCTGAAGTTGGCTGGTCTAACAAGAAAACAAGATCCCTACGGAAGGCTTGACACACACACGGCCACTAGATGCCCTAGGGCTAGAATGCGAAATCAATGGAAAAAGGCAAACACCCGGAGGATGAGAGTTACAACCAGTCAATTAGAGATTCAACACAATCCAGCAACTGTAAAAGTGATGGCGGAAATACAAACCAAGCAGCGAAAGCAAAGAGGAAGGTATTTGCAAAACCGAAAAATGAGCAAAAACGAAACCCTGTGAAACAAGACTTCGCAAACAAGTAGCTCAGAGTTCAGGTAATGAAAAACAAGTCACAAACCAAGTGGAGAGAAGAGGGGAAAGTCAAAGCAACAGGTTCAGGAGGCTAATTTGGACAAAAATGAATTCTACAGGATCAGCGCGGGTGGCCTTCAGCAACTCGGCGCTGACAAGAGAAGGCCTGTAGCAACTTTGCGATGTCAGCGCGGAAGCACATGGATAAAGTGCGTTGTCTCAAAAACGAGGTCAGCGCGACTGTTAATCGTACAGGAGCGATGACGGGGAAAACAAAGAAGCAGGTGTGCGACGTCAGCGCGTCTGTTTTGAATTAAACCGCGCTGAGGGTAAAAACGAGTAGAATCAAAGCAAAAAACTCCCAAACCAAAGGTAGAAACTTTTTTAACAATTAAGACACTTCCCAGATGGACCCAGGAAGGCTACAAGCAGAGAAACAATCCCCAAAACTTGAAAAGAGAGAACAATCAAATTCAAACACAAAGAATGGACACAAGAGACAAAAGGCTGATCCCCAGTGGAGTCGCCAAATTGTTGGAGAGGTAAATCCCCTCTACGGATAGAGGCGATCCCTACTAGCCCAGCAAGGGTCTAGCAACAATCAGTCAATGCTACTATGCAAGTTCCTAATTGCAATTAAACAAGAGGTAAAGAGCACCTACTTGGATTCCAGCGCTGTTGTTTGATGAAGAGATACCACCTTCGCTCCTTCGCTTTGGCTGGTCACGATCCTCCGCGATCTCCGCGAATAGATACCTGCACACACGAAGAGGAAACAAACACAAGCGTGAAATCTAATAAAAGCAACTATACATCAGTCAGAAAGGATGTAATTCACATTAACCATTGCATAGACAAATGAGAATGGAACAATAATAGTAGTCATCTATTATTAATCAAGCAGAGAAGAGTACAACCAAATGTTCTGACGTCGGTAACCTTCTCAGGAGGGGCCAGTCAGCAAGTGTCTCAAGCATTCACCTTAGGAAATGATTCTCCCAAGACAAGAAACTCTCTCTCTCACACAAGCAACACAACACAACCTTCCCTAAGCTATCATGCACTTCCACACTTATCACACCAAATACCTATAGTAGCAGCAATCTGAGCACTATAAGCTCTACACAATCCAAGCTATTCCAAACTAGCTGCTCATGGTAATGGTGGAAGTTTATATAGGAGAAGGAGGCTCCTAAAAGGGTGGAAGGATGAGCTTATCTTCAAGGGAAGTAGTTGCAAAGGGTCGAACAGACATGCCATAGAAGGGAGTCGATACTCACAAGGCCAACAACCAAGTCTGGAGTTATCTGGAAGGCTGGCTGTTGGAACAAATTCGCCAAAACTGGATCAGCGCGGGTGCATAACTGGTCTGGCGCGCTGACGTCGCAAAGACATAATGGAAAAGGCCATGTCAGCGTGGGTAGAAACAAACAAGGGTTGCGCTGGTCATGAAATTCGATCAGCGCGGGAAAGGCGTGTGCTTCCGCGCTGGCAGCGCACGCGGTCTGTTATAAAGCGCCAGTCATCGCGGATATTTTAGAAACAGACGCGCTGAGGAGGAAAACTTTGGAAAAGTGGGTTTTTGGCCAGTTCAGAAGGCATGAACTTGATTATTGTGAATTCCTGACACAGTAGGGTGACTGACAGGGAGACAGTGACAAATTACTGTGTAACAACCATTCTGCGCTAAAGTACTTGGTGAACAAGCCTGTGTTGGGGGGGGAGATATTCAAGTGGCTATTATTGTTCCAAGAGTACGATTTTGAGGTAATAGTTAAGCCATGATGATTGAACGCTGGGCCAGATCACTTGTCTAGAATTGAGAACGATGAAGAACCAAAACACATTGAAGAAGGACTGCCCAATGTGCAACTTTTTGCAATATAGTTTTTTGATGACCATTTTGCTGATATTATCTACTTTATGTCTACCGGAGTAGCCCTTGCAGAGTATAAAACTCAACAAAAGAAAGAACTCATATGTAGAGCTGCTGATTTTTCTCTGATTGTCGGACATTTGTATAAAATAGGCCCCAATGACATACTGCGCAAATATGTCCTTGAGCCGAACGACACAATATTTTGGAAGAAGCACATGATGGTGTCACGGGAGGACACTATGCAGGAAAAGCCACTGCGCAGAAGATTTTAAGAGCGGGACTATGGTGGCCCATGGTGCACAAGGATTCCAAAGAATATTGTGGTGCTTGCAATGTCTGCCAAAGTACCGGAAGACTGTCGAGAAGGGATGAGTTTCCGTTGAATTGACAAGTCACATTGAAGGCCTTTGATAAGTGGGAAATTGAATTTTTTAGGCTGATCAATCCACCAGGAAAGAATACTGGTGCGTGATACATTATTACTACGACGGATTATCTTCCCAGGTGGGTTGAAGCACAACTAGTAAAGGATTGCAGCGCAGGCACTGTTGTGCACTTCATATTTGAGTATATATTTTCAAGGTTTTGGTGCCCAAATATCTTGATGAGCGATAGAGGTTTGCATTTCTTGCACAACACTATTGAAGCATTAACGGAGGAGTTTCAAGTACATCATCAGAAAAGCATGCCTTATCATCCTCAGGCGAATGGCACGGTTGAGGCTTTCAACAAAATTTTGGAGAACACTCTGACTAAAGTATGCAACATCAACAGGAATGATTGGGATGTGCACATACCAACAGTTTTATGGGCATACAGGACTACTTGCAAGAAGTTGATAGGACAAACTTTGTTTAGACTGGTGTATGGACAGGAAGTTGTAATGCCTATGGAATACATAGTACCCAGTCTTCGAATTGTGGTCGTTACAGATATGGCGGACAACGATATTATGGAGGAGAGATTGGAGAAACTGCTCACGTTGAAAGAATATTACTTTCTTGCAAGATTTCACCAAGAAGTACAGAAATCCCGAGAAAAGCATGGAACGATCGATGTATTAAACAGAGAACTTTTAAGAATGGAGACTTAGTTTTGTTGTACGATAGTAAGTTCACGAAGTTCCCTGGTAAGTTCAACATGCATTGGCTAGGACCATACGTTATCAAGGATATCTCATATGGTGGCGCAGTTCAGCTCGCGAAGCTGAATGGAGAATTATTTGTTGGACGAGTAAATGGTAGTAGATTGAAAATCTACAGGGACGATTTCGTCCTTGGGGCTGCGCAATTACGATATCGACAAAGGAAAGTCTTAGTGCTATAGGTAGTTGGAAGGAAGCATGGGACTATAAAGTACTCTGCCAAAGAAGCACTTGGTCGAAGAGGGAAAGTTACGCGGTATTCAGGAGGATGGCACAGATGGAGGAAGCTGCAATGAAGAAGGGGTAACTGTGCTACAGGGAAGGGTCTGACGCATTTCATCCAGAATATGACTGTTGGGGTTGCTACAGTTGATTTGACAACCAAAAAAAAAATCGTTAAAAGGAGCGGAGGGAATACAGTTAGGGAGCATATATGGGAAAATTTGTCACCAAATTCGCATTTATGATAGGATCTGAAGGAGATCAAGGAGTTTGAATTTGAAAAAGCTTATAAATATGGAACCCCAATCCACATTCAAACACTTTCCACCTAAGTATGAGCCAAGCATTCTACTGCATGTTTGGTTGGAGTTGGGAGGAGATTGAGCTTCGGACAAAGATCCCCATTGATGATATGTTAATTAGAAGGATCATTGCGCTGCCTTACTAAAGAGCGAACCCCACCAACACATTCTTCGGGAAGTCTCAGGAGAAAAAGTTGGTTGATCAAATGAAGAACGACTTCGGTTTGGTTAAGAAATCCTGGAGATATGCCATTAGCTCTATTAGTGATCTGGTTGTGCGTTTTGCCACACATATTTTGGTTCGTAAGATAATCAGAAAGTGTCGGGTGGACAAAGTACCAACCCCAGTTGTATCTTTGGCTGCGCAGTGCAGCAAGGGGGTCCAGTTTAACTGGGCAGGGTATTTATGTCAGGAATTTTTGGATGACTATCGAGAAGTGAAAGAAGATAGGAAGAAATTACACTATGTGTTGGTTATTGCTCTTAATCGCACTAACAACATGGAGAATGTCGGATGAGTCACAGTTCCTCATTGTGGACCCTGATGTGTGCAAGGCTACAAAGTATCTCTCGTTATGGGTGTCTAAGGAACTGACTCGGGTTACAGAGAAAAAATTGTTCTGGGTCTTATTTGAGATGGATTTGCACACATTGAACAACCAGAAGCCACGACTATCACTAGTTTTTTTTTTTTTAAATCGTAGTATTACCGACTTTAAAGCAAATTTTCACCATGTATACATCCGCGCGAAGAACTATTTGGAGGAGGTATGGTTTGAGATGCCATACTTAGTTACTGAGGAGGACATCCTGCTAATAATACGCAAGTGATCTAGTAATTGGCTCACTCCAACTAAAGAAGAGCCAGAGCACACAGGCACAAATAAGACCAAGCAAGCCACTAAAGGTGTGTAGAACAAAAAGCTAGGGGCAACGATGGATAAAAATAAGGTGCCTCATAAGGTCACAATTGACCTTGAGAAGAACACTGCGCAAGAAATAGAGTATGAAGTTGAACAGGAGCAACCAACCACCAAAGAGGGTGATCAGGGTGGTGAATATGCTTTTGTGGACACGGAGGACTTCAATTCCCCATTTATAGTGAAAAGGTGGAAGAAGCAAAGTGTTGGAGGTGCGTGGAAGAAGCAGAAGTCGTAAAAATCCCCCAGTGCAGAGCCGATGGTCTTCACTGAGGGGGACTTTGATGAAATTAGAGACACTGCCAGAACTATGATGATAGATATTTGGGGAAACATTGAAGATCAGTACAAGGCAATATTGATAGAGGTCCAACAGGGCCTCAAAGAGTTGCAAGTTCAAGCAAGTGTGGTTCAGGCAAGTGTGAGTCAAGCGAGCACGGTACCTTCAACTTTAGTCAGTGCGCAAACGGTGCTCACAAGAGCTGTGCACTTACCAGATGGATCCCTACATTTAGATACTACAGAAGAGTGGGAGAACATACAGAACTTAAAGAATCTGTGTTCCCCCTTCAGACATTACATGAATTACATCAAGGCATTACAGATGAACTCAAGGTGTGGGATCAGCGCGCTTTGTTGTTCATTAAAGAAGTGAAAAGCAACAAGCAACAAATGTTCGACAAAAATAATAAAGCAATACAAGATCAAGACGAGGCAGTTACACACAGACAACAGATGGAAGAGGCTATTATTAAAGCTTGCAGTGAGCTTCCAGAGCTCAAGATCCAGACAGAGGTAGCCTCATAAGAGAGGCTTCAGAAGCTTGGAGCAACGGTCAAGGAATCAAAGTGGACAAAGTCTGATTTGAGCTACAGATGCAGATTATGTAACTCTAGATGAAGCTACAGCCTACCACACCACCTGAAGTTCAAGAGCAGCGCGAAGCTACAATAAAAGCCGACATGGAAAAAATAGCCACTGCAGTCAAGTACTATGGTTATATTTTTGAGGCTATAATGGAGATATGGGCCTATTACACAACATTTTTTCATTGTCCCTGTACTCCACATCAACGATCCTGGAGGACCTCTACAATGTACCCAACAAGCTTTCCTATAATGAAGAAACTCCCATTATGTCCCTCTTCATGAGCAGAACAATTCCATTTTGCATCATTTCCCAAAAATCTTCTGTTTATCCCAGTTTACAAGACTGGCGCTAATGACCCGTGTCCTCCTTGCGCTGATATGCAGGGATTACAACTGTCCCTAGCGCCAATCGGATCGACTGAGCCCTTTCTCAGTCATGTCGATCCTCTTTTGGAAAGTTTTTTAAATATGGAGCTGAAGCTTCCAGCTCTAGAAGCTTCGTAACAAAAGTCTGGTAAATGGTTAGGCCGGATGGAGTCGAGGAGGTCAGTTTGGGCTCCTTTCCCCTATTAGGATGGAACTAATCCAAGAGATAAGGCCTTCTCCCATGAGAAGACGAACCATATCCTCTCCACCCAAGCTATATAAACCTCTCTTTTTCCCAAGCACAAGTTAGCTTGTAGTCCTAATTAAGTTCTGGCTGAAGTTTTGATTTTGGAGTAGTCAACAAGCTACCCATAGTTTTTAGATTTATGGTTTGTGTTTAAGGAAGAATTGCGAGTTTGGTTTGATGTGAAGACTAAAGGGAAGATCCTTGAGACTACCATTGTTGGGGCTATCCATGAGATGCTAGTAGAAGTGTGTGGGAACCCGGTTATGTCGGAGGAGAATAGCAACGTCAAGACATCGGTTGTAATCTCTTCTTGAACTAATATAGATGCAACTATCGATTGATTTCCTACATGAAATGTCATCTCACATATTTATGGCTTAATGTTTCTCGACCTTTTGTTGGGCATGGAATCCCCCCACAGCATGTTTTGGGGCTCAAAGCCAAAGTTTTGGTCAAATGTATTGTAACACTCCGCGAATTGCGGGCGCGAAGCGCTAAGTATAGGTTGAGTCATAGGTTTGTCTGCCCTAAGTATTGTAAAGTAATGTAATGTCATGTCGACCTACCGATGATCCGCAAACCATGGGATTGTATAAATAGAGCGAGGCTCTAAGTTGCAAAGGCAGCGAACAAGAAGGATAGATGAATACGAATGGTTCGAGCATAGAGTAAGAGTCTAAGTATATTGGGTTGTAGTAGTAGGAAGAGGCTCTACAGCTGAGTGCAAAGAGGCCTAGTAGAGTTCGCAGCCGAGTGCGTGGACCCCTGTAGCTGAGTGCGCAAGGCGGTGTCGAGTCTGTAATCTTGAACAAAGAATAATAAAGAGAAGTTGATTCCAATTTCTGTGCATCTGCTTGTGTATTGCCTTCTTTACATTTATACTGTTTTGTTTATCGCGCACACTTATATGGTTACTGGATATATTGTTAATTATCACTAGTCTTACACCAATAAGTTGAGTAATTGGGTAATAAAAGATTAAATAGCAAGGGACTTGGGTATAATACAGGTCGCGCCCCGAGTACGGTTGCGCAGAAGCAGCATCACAGGTTGCGAGGGACTAGCAGGTGCGCATAGCAACATGCGCGCAGGGTCAAACCGCGAACCCCCAGAAGCTCATCAGACATCCCCAGGGTGCGGAAACCTGGTTCTAGCACCCTCCCATACTACTTTGGGTGAGACCTCAGTCCGCACTCCGTGGACTGTTGCCGAAAGGGCCAGTAGTACCGGGATTTGCTTGGCTAAATCACCTCTGAACCTGGGTCAGGCCCATACAAGCCAACAAATGGTTCCGTTGCCGAGACCGGGATCTACATAAGGAATGTCTGATGTCGTGCCACTGGAATCCCACAAAGAAATAAATTGAAGAGTGTTGGACAACAAGATTCACAAGTTCGCAACGCAGTAAAACAGAAATCTACAAGTATCTAAGGAATAGTGGTTGGAGAGCTACTTGTATACAGAAATCTACGAAATTTTCTTTGCATCCTTTCCTTCTAAGCTGTATGAGTGGATCACAAAGCTAGCAAACAGTCAGGGAAGGTGTAGGCTCGACAAACCAATCGTGTGGACTCTGGAATTAGTGCGCAGACTAGAAGCGTCAGGAGATAAGATCGCGCAAGTTGTGGACCATTGGCTCGACCGAATTATAGGAGGATTTATCACTGAGTTCGTGGTAGACATGACCATCAACTACAGTGAAGCAGAGTGATGTTTCCTCACGGGACCGCGAGGTAAGTATGTTAAAGCTTTGAACAGTTGGATTAAGATGCTATTATGTGAAAAGAGGGTTATGCGAATAAATTAATTTTTGGGACTACGCAAAGTGGGAAGATCTACAGAAGCAGAAATAGTGAAGAATTGGAAACCAGTCCCTTAATTTCCCCCTCGCGGGAAAGCGAGGAAGAGCTAGCAAAAGTTTCTCCGGGAAGCGCGGTCAGTCTGATAAGGCAGTGCATTCTGCGTTTACCACCTCCATCTACACTGCCACCCGCCTCACCCTCCTCACGTACATCTCCACCCACCCGACCTCCGCCACCACCACAATTTAGTATGGTGAGTGCGATCAAACTACCGGTATTCAGAGGAGTAGGGAATGAAGATCTGAACCAATTCTAGTTCGTGGTAAGAGCAGTATGGGAAGCACAAGGCGTTGCGAATGACAATATCAGGAAGGCTACACTGGTGAGCGCGTTGCAGGATCGCGCATTAACATGGTATATCAAACATTCTAATGACCATCCAAACGCAAAGATCTAGGTTGCGCTGAACAGGGAATTTAGCAGGCCAAAGTCGGAAACACAATCAATCATTGGATTTAAGGAGATCACAATGCCCTGGGCGAGACCCCCTGGGATCTGGACCAAAGATTGAATGGTATGATTCACAAAGCCAACATGATGTTGACGGATGGACAACACCGTGCATGGTTTGTAGCATCACTAGCACCACACTTAAGGACGGCGTTGTCACAACAAAAACTTTCCACACATGCCAAAGCTTTAGAACTGGCGATGAGATTGCATGAGACCCCTATACAAGACCCTGGTCTGGGAGTCCAACAATCCACACGCAACTGTAAAATCTGTGTTTGGAAATGCAAAGTTTGAAACAGGACAGGACACCTCGGCTGGAGGCGCACGAGGAGGTATGGTGCATAAATGCAAAGGCCAAAAGCATGACAAGGACCACTGTTGAGTGTTTGCGAACTACTTGGCAGGAGGAGGACCAATGTTGTTAAGACCTGAGGCATAGGCAGGGTCGAGCGCGGCGCCTGCATTATCGTGCGCGATCTATCAGATAGGAGGAAAACGCACTATGGATAATTGTCATCTATTGCATAAATATACACATACGTCCCAACAATTGTTTTGTAACTTCTACAGGTCGGTAGGCCATGATGAGCGCACCTGCAGAAGCTACGAACTAATGATGGATCAAACTCCTGCCTATAGGGTGCAGACCAAAATGCAAGCCCTTGACCGAATGCAGGAATGGCGCGCGATGGATTTCAGGGGCACGGTCGAGGTCGAGGTGGAATGGGACCAAGAAGGGGTCGCGGACAGTTAATTTCTTATAATTGCGAAGGGTCAGGGCACTATGCCCGCAATTGTAAAAACTTGACGAGGACATCATGTTTGTAATGTACTCAGTTTGATCATGAGGTAGAAGACTGCCCTACACTGATATTGAGACTACGCGAAAAAGGGGTACTTCAGCCCCCTCTGACTCAAAATTTGCAGATGATGAGGTCTGAACTACGCGAAGAAGACCCGAATGTAAACATAATGCTCAAGAGCGGTGTGACCACTTGCGATGATAAAGGTAAGTAGCCAGAAGAAAGTGCATGGGTTCGCAAGGCTCCTACAAAGGAACCTGAATTTGCTCTAGAACGTGCGAAGGAGACATTCATGGAAGTTGAGAAGATCTTCAAGGAGGCCTCCACTTTAGGTAGTAAGGATCAACTAGAACCAGGAATGGATCCTTCAATGCTCACTACCTTTTTGGAGACATGCATTAAATTGCTACACGACAGCAAGGCAGTGAAAGGACTACAAGAACTTATCACTAGGTGCACGGGGTCAAGAGAACCGCTCATGGTCTGAAAACTTGGAAAGCATGCTTTGCGCACAGGAAGGGAAATGAGGTTGACTGCGCAAATTTGCGAATATGAAATGGATTAGGTAATCTTGGATCTCGGATCGGACACGAATGTACTACCAAAACAAACATGGGAACGCATGGGTAGACTCGCACTACAGTGGTCTCCTATTCAGTTATGAATTGCGAACCAACAGAAGATCTTGTCCATGGGAAGATTGCAAGGGGTAACAGTAGATATTGAAGGTGCGAGTGCGTAGGTGGATTTTGAAGTGATAGAGATTGTCAATGGCAGTAATAGTAGAAATTTAGAATAATATGACACTTATTCACAGAGATTATCTCGATTATACACTATTACAGAATACATGCATAATACATAATATCCTCTACGTTGATCATCAATTTTGCAGCATTAAAAACAATGAAACATCAATCGCATGTGCACATTAACACAGTATGTAACCCGGGGAAAGAATATAGCTGAAAACCCCACACTATTTGTATATTATAATGATAGAGAACATGTAACAATACATAGTACAATACTCCTCTCAAGTACTCAGCACTATCTCCACATGTTACACGCAAACTAGCTCAGATCCGATGCCTCAAATCTCCTCCACTGTTTGCCTGCCTCCACTGTGAAATCTTGCATGAGAATCAATCACTATGTGAATTCGAATTCCCTTGGTTATACTACACAAGCCTCATTGGCAATCTCCATGCATGCATGTGCAAATCTCATGCACAACTATAGTCACAACTGATAGCAATCTCAACCTCTAACACCTGTCTCCACTGAACTGTCCATGCACTGAGTTAACTGATGTATTCTTTAGTTGCTTTATGAGTTAATAATTAGTGAATTAATTAATAATTAATTCACACAACTCATCACTAGTGTATTCTTTAGTTAGACTAAAATACAACTAGTTCAAACTGAACGCAACTCCATCAACTCCTCAATCAACTCCACCAAACTCAACCACATGAGTTCTAACTGAAGTCCACCATGCAATAGCTCAACTGACTCATAAGAAAAGCGTATTTCCTTCTGACAGCTGCATGTGCCACATCTGTAGCTCAAATTGAAGTGCTCCAAGAGGATAAGATAATGTTTATAGTCCAAATATTATTATGAGCTAATAATATTCGACTGTTCTATTTTTAACCTAGCAGTCTAAAAATAGAAACCGCCCATATGTCTAAAAATAGAAGTCTATCTATTTTTACCAACATGACCAATCATCCACAAATAGCATCCTGCAACTCATAGACCATGATCCATATGTCTAAAAATAGACTTTGCGCCAAAAATAGCCTGTGGGCCCACTTAGTGAAGGCGACTTCTTTCCACTAAGCTCCATCATCTTGTTGCATTCTCAACACTCCCTCTCAACAAGATATGGATTATCAGCAACCCCTATCCTGCCTCGGTGGTATTCGAATTTTCTCCTGGTGAGCGCCTTCGTCAAGATATCAGCATCCTGATCCTTCGTTGGAATGTATGAAAGTAACATGACTCTCCGCTGCACACAATCTTTGATATGATGGTACCTGATGTCAATGTGCTTAGATCTATCATGAAATACTGGATTAGCCGAGAGTTTAATGCAACTCTGGTTATCACAATAAATCATTGTAGGCTCCAAGTGAGAACCGAACAACCCGACCAGGATCTTCCTCATCCATATAGCCTCGCATGCAGCCAAACTTGCTGCCATATACTCGGCCTCTGCTGAACTGAGTGCCACGGATCTCTGCTTCCTGCTATACCAAGAAACTATTGTCGACCCGATACTGAAAATCCCTCCAGATGTGCTCTTTTTGTCTGTTGGGCTCCTTGCCCAATCTGCATCCATGAAGCCACATAGCTTCACCTCATCCTCATGTCTGTACCACAATCCATATCCCGATGTGCCTCTAAGATAATGCAATACATGCTTACCTGCCTTCCAGAAGAGCTTGCTTGGCTTAACCACAGCTTGTTAAAGTTGGTTAACAGCATAGCATATATCGGGTCATGTATTGACCAGATACATAAGCGACCCCACCAACTATCGATAAACAATGGCATCCACTACTTTTGCTGAAGTAGCATCCTCCTTCCTCCAACCTCCATGAAGAGGAGTATCAACAGGCTTGCAGCCATGCATTTTGAACTTCTCCAGTATCTCCCGAGCATACTTACCCTAAGAAACAAATAGTCCATCACTGCATTGCCAAATTTCCAATCCCAGGAAATAATGAAGGAGGCCCAAGTCCTTCATCTCAAACTCCTTAGCAAGATCATCCTTGCACGAAAGTATCAACAACTCATCACCTGTTAGAATCAAATCATCTAGATAAAGTACAATGATAAGCAACTTACCCTCCACCACAATCTGGTATAGGTTAGGATCCGCCTCACTCTTGGAGAATCCATGTCCGGTGAAATAACTATCTATCCATGTGTACCAAGCACGTGGTGCTTGCTTCAACCCATACAGCACTCTCTTGAGTCTGCACACATGCGACTCGTTGCTGAAGATCTCGAAACCTTCAGGCTGCTCTATGTACACCTCCTCCTCAATGACTCCATTGAGGAATGCAATATTCACATCCATCTGATGAATGTGCCACCCCATCTGCGCTGAGAGAGGAAGAATCGTCTG
Source organism: Pinus tabuliformis (assembly GCA_031772625.1). Classification (NCBI taxonomy): domain Eukaryota; kingdom Viridiplantae; phylum Streptophyta; class Pinopsida; order Pinales; family Pinaceae; genus Pinus; species Pinus tabuliformis. Next base: position 15,226,031 of record CM062819.1, on the reverse strand, counting down.
TATGGAAGAATACCTTGTGACATGTGCAAAGGTCTCCTCATAATTGATCCCCTCTATCTGTGAGAAGCCTCGGGCAACAAATCTTGCCTTGTACTTCTCCACACTCCCGTCAGCTGCCTGCTTTACTTTGTAGATCCATATCGAACCCACCACTGATTTCCCTTCTGGTCTTGGGACAATCTCCCATGCGTTGTTTCTGATAATCAAATCATACTCTTCCACCATGGCATCTCCCAATGCGGGATCCTCCACAGCTTCCTCGAAAGAGGATGGCTCAGTCACAACACATTTGCTCACAAGAGCCATGTATCCAGTGTACCGATTAGGTGACTGTCTCTTCCTGCGTTGAGTTGTAGGTGGTCCTACAAACTTCTCTGCATCTTGAGCCAGTCGCTCAGCTTCTGTAATGCGCTTTCGCCCTCTGATGGTTGGCGCTGCATGAGTGGTCTCTTCCACTCCATGAACTTCGTCCTGTGGCTGATCCATGTCCTGAAGCTCATCCTTAGGAACTAATAGCTCCTCATCTGCATGCAAGTGTGGCTCCCTCTCAAGCGAACACTTCATGGCTTTCTCCTCCTGAAATTTTATATCCCGTCGCACAACAATCTTGCAACTGTTTGGCAAATACACACGATATTTGTGGGGCATATCAGTGTACCCCACAAATATTGCAACCTCTGCTGTAGGCTCTAGCTTCTTCTTGGCATCCTTCGTCACATGCATGTAAATGTTAGAACCAAAAATCCTAAAATGAGAAATATCAGGCCTCTTACCAGAATAAGCATCCTCGGGTGTACTCATGCCAAGTATCCTGTGAGGACAACGGTTCTGCACATATACTGTTGTATTGCATGCTTCTGCCCACAAGTGAAGGGGTAGGCTCTGATCATGCAACATCACCCGTGCAGCACCCACGATCGTTCTGTTCTTCCGCTCAGCAACCCCATTCTGCTGTGGGTTATGGGGAGCTATGAGCTCTCTTCGAATCCCTTCTGCGCTGCAAAAATCCTTGAACTCACCAGAGATGTATTCACCATCATTGTCGCTCCTAAGAGCCTTCACCTTCTTCCCAGACTCCTTCACAACCAGTGCTTTGAACTCACAGAACTTTGAGTATGTCTCGCTCTTCTTCTGCATGAAGAAGATCCAGCACTTCCGAGAGAAATCATCAACAAAGATCACATAGTACCTGTGCTTTGCTGTCGAAGCTACTGAGAAAGGTCCACACACGTCTGTGTGAATTCTCTCAAGGATCATCGTGGCGCAACTATCCTTCTCGTGAAAGGTGGATTTCACAAATTTTCCCAAAGTACACCCCTTGCACTGATCTGACTGCGCAAGAGTTCCTTTAGGAAGCCCAGTAGTGATCTGTTGCAGTATCTTCAAGGCTCCATGGTGAAGGTGACCCAATCTCCTGTGCCACAGCTCACCATCATCTCGGCTCACCAATCCTTCTACCTTACATGCCATTGTTGCACAGCCATCTACAAGCAACTGATAAAGGTTCCTCACTCGAACCCCTATCTTCCGAGTTTCTCCAGTTGTCTTACTGCGCAGGAAAGCCTTTCCCTCGCTGAAAACAACATCATATCCCTTGTCTTCTAACATCGCCACAGAGATAAGATTCTTCTTCAATCCTGGAACATGCATCACTTCCTTCAATATGAAGGGTTTACCAGACTCCCTCTCAAAGGAAATGGTACCGATACCGGTTGCACTATATCTACCATCATCGCCCATCTCGATGTGCACTCCAAGATCTTTCTCCTCCAGATCAGAAAAAAAATCTCGATCTCCTGTCATGTGAAAAGCTGCACCATTGTCCAAGAACCATAAAGATCCCATCACACTTGATACCAAGCATGCGATCAATGAAAAATCAAGCTCAAATTGCGAGGCTAAGGCCTCTCCCACTGCAGATCTAGCAGCTTGCTTATTTTTCTTCTTCTGCGGACAATTTGTGGCATAGTGTTCGTGCTGTTGACAGTGAAAGCACTTCACCTTGGATATGTCCTACTTCTTGCGTTTCGCACCGGAACAAGAAGCTTTCTTGTTCTTCCCCTTCTTTGCTTTGGCAGCCAGAGCGCAATTTTCTTCATCAGGTGCCTTTGATGAAGATCAGTCCCTGGTATTCCGCCTGATCTCCTCCTGCACAAGATCTGACCAAAGTCTTTCCCATCCTGGCAATTTCTCCCAACCATTGACAGAGTCCTGATAGGAATGCTAACTCTTGGAAGACCAAGGAGAGCCAAGCTCACCAAGTCCTCATCATCAACAGTCACCCCCACACTTCCCAGCTCATCCCTGCATTGAGTGAACTTCGTGAGATACTTGGGAATATTGTCTCCCTTCTCGCACTTAATGTTTCTGAGTTTATCCTTGAGCGCCAACTTCCTCTGATCACTCTTGCTTTGGAATAGATCTGTCAACACTTTCCACATCAAGTATGGATAAGCCTTTCCATGCAGGGTGGACACAATGTGATCCTTCACGCCCTCCAACAGAATCCTTCGACACTTTGTTGTCTTCTTTTGCCAAGCATCAACTTGTGCAGTATCAGTAGGCTTTGGGACCTTAGCCTCTATGAACTCCTTCAGCCCATTGTCATCTAACACCGCCTCCATCCTGTCCTTCCATGAAATATAGTTCGAGCTACCCTCAAGAGCATACTCCAATTGCAATCTGTTGAAAGACATTGCAACATTGACACCAAGAAAACACTGCTGCAAATTCGAATTCCACCAGCTCAAAACTCAACCGCTTCTGATCTAAAATTCGTGAGAACAAAGTATTTCTCGTATAGAGATTGACTGTATGGGCTTTTACCGGATATGTCACCTTCCAAAGGAAGGATGAATCCAGAGGCTACCTAGCCCGATTACAGACTCTGCCTGAAGAAATAAAATGTAAACACTTTCTAAATAATAGATCTGATGATCAACAGCTCCGATACCATGTATAAATTTAGAATAATATGACACTTATTCACAAAGATTATCCCGATTATACACTATTGCGGAATACATGCATAATACATAACCTCCTCTACGTTGATCATCAATTTTGCAGCATTAAAAACAATGAAACATCAATCGCATGCGCACATTAACACAGTATGTAACCCGGGGAAAACATAGAGCTGAAAACCCCACACTATCTGTATATTATAATGATAGAGAACATGTAACAATACATAGTACAATACTCCTCTCAAGTACTCAGCACTATCTCCACATGTTACACACAAACTAGCTCAGATCTGATGCCTCAAATCTCCTCCATTGTTTGCCTGCCTCCACTGTGCAATCCTGCATGAGAATCAATCACTATGTGAATTCGAATTCCCTTGGTTATACTACGCAAGCCTCATTGGCAATCTCCATGCATGCATGTGCAAATCTCATGCACAACTATAGTCACAACTGATAGCAATCTCAACATCTAACACCTGTCTCCACTGAACTGTCCATGCACTGAGTTAACAGATGTATTCTTTAGTTGCTTTATGAGTTAATAATTAGTGAATTAATTAATAATTAATTCACACAACTTATCACCAGTGTATTCTTTAGTTATACTAAAATACAACTAGTTCAAACTAAACACAACTCCATCAACTCCACCAAACTCAATCACATGAGTTCTAACTGAAGTCCACCATGCAGTAGCTCAACTAACTCATAAGAAAAGTGTATTTCCTTATGACAGTTGCATGTGCCACATCTGTAGCTCAAACTGAAGTGCTCCAAGAGGATAAGATAATGTTTATAGTCCAAATATTATTATTAGCTAATAATATTCGACTGTTCTATTTTTAGCCTGGCAGTCTAAAAATAGAAACTGCCCATATATCTAAAAATAGAAGTTCATTTATTTTTACCAACATGAAAAATCATCCACAAATAGCATCCTGCAACTCATAGACCATGATCCATATGTCTAAAAATAGACTTTGCGCCAAAAATAGCCTGCGGGCCCCCTTAGTGAAGGCGACTTCTTTCCACTAAGCTCCATCATCTTGTTGCATTCTCAACAGTAATCCCTATCCCGCGCTACTAGGAATCGACCGGGCCACCGATATGAACGAAGTCATAAATCTGAAGAAGCGCAAAATGATCTTTGAGAAAAAGTCACTATGCGTAGTAGCACCGCAATATCTAGCCGAAGGAGCACGATACACTAAACTGGTGCGCGAGAACGATAGTGATGACGATCTCAATTGTATTTACAAGATAACTGTGCGAGAAGATGATTGGGTGAATCCGACTGCAGATGGAAGGATTTTGTGGGAGTGCAAAAGCTCCTACACCTCAGATTCAGACGAAGAGATAGAGCGATGGCAGAATCAGTTGCACGAAGTAACAATGCTTAATTGCAACATGATGATTAGATCACTACGTTGCGTGACAACAGAAGCAAGGGATCTGCCGACATATGATGGGTTGATAGTGGTGGATGAATTCCTGAGCAAGGTTGAAAGCACAGTACTAGAACAACAGCGGTTCGATGCGCTAAAGTGGGCACTACGCATGACACCCCCACGATGGTGGGGTACGCATCGAGGAAATTTTGAGGACTGGCGCGGATGCAGAAGGATGATGCGCCTACGCTTTGGAAAACCCCAGCTCAGAACGTGAGCCAGTCAATAGGGGCAGAATGACTTGTGCTCCCACCTTTCCTGATGGGTACGGACATATGTTGTACAGCCCGCACAAGCGCACACCACTCCCAGAATAGAGAATCGGAACAAACCACAGCAGCAGGAAAGGCGATGCATGCTACCAATTATCTATGAAGAAGCATTTGATAGGGTGTGCGAAGGACTGAACAGGGTTTACCAGGCAAGACGCACTTATTGGGACCTGTGTGTACTAGAGGTTCGATGGGCCTATAGGACCATGTACAAAACCCTGACCACGGAAACGATTCCAAAGGTACGAAATAGAGTAGAGACCATAATTTTTGAAAAGAGTGAAAAGAAGAATCTGCACGTAATAGCTCCCGTAGTTGTGATAGTGCGCGAAGACCAAGATGAAGAAATCACACAGCTACGCGAGGTCGAACACATAGAGATTCAGGAAGCCATTCGGCAAGGGAACCTTAGACTTCGCGAACTCGAAAAAGACCAGGTATGACTGAGGAAGAAAAGCATTTTGATGGACGCCAAGATCAAAAGGCTGGAAAACGAGATCAAGCAAGCATGTCTCATCGATCAACCAAGGATAACAAGACAAGGTGCGGATGATCATACCACTGGATTAGAATATTGTCGCTGAGAATTTATGACTCTGCTGCCATGGCTACGACTGCACCTCACCAAACACAGTAACCAAGGGAGCGCACTACATACAGTAGAACGCATGGCGCCGGCTATCGTGAAGGCAATTGAGGAGTTTCCGCGAACTATACTGGAAGGCAAGTTGAAGTCTTGCACAGGTGGTGCAACCACTTGACTAGCCATAGGGAGCATAGTCGCAACGCTCCAGGCAGTTGAAAGAGAGCGTGAGACTATAAAAGAGTTTTTTGGGAGCTGTGCGCAAAATCAGCATGTTACAAGGGTCGCGACTGCGCCCTGGGGCTGCACTGCCGCGCGGGTAGGTTGGGAACTGACCGTTGGTGTCACTATTCATGACGAGATGTCCGATTTAAGGCAAAAGGAAGCGTGCCAGCGAGTCCCAGAGTTGTCCATCACCGTAGACCTACCAACAGAAATGCGGATCCACTGTCTAGCAAGTGGAGTTTGAAACACGCGGGAGGAAACAACGCGTGTGCAGCTGGAGCTGAATCTCCATATTGCCGAGCTGTGGCTGAAGGCGCAGCCTTCCACTCCTCCAGAGGTTAGAGAGCAACGCGTTAGCGCTATTAAAATAGGATTGGAAGAAATTGGACGAGTAGTGCAGGACTATACCAGTATGTTGGACCAAGCCTTTGGCATCCTCACATCCTTGCAAGAGGACCCCAATATACAGCACCTGGAAACAGAGGCGTGTGAGCTTCAGGAGCAGTATGATAATGTAAAGGGAATTGCGCAGACAGTCATCCTCACTCAACAGCTGGCAAAGATGCAGTAAGCAAGGGCATTGAAAGAGCAGGTGGATGTCACAAGACAGAAAGAGGCACTTCTCAAAGCACGCATCCAACCATGGATTGATGAGGCCTTCACCATTACGGCAAATATCGAGGGTAAGCTCACACAGATGCAGGGACTCTACGCGCTAAGGCAGGGAATTGATCCTCACAAAGAAGCATCGGAAGAGCGCATGCAATAGGTCCAGCAAACCGAAGAATAGTGCGTCGTGGACCTCCGAGTAGTACGGGACCAGTTGGAGGGGCTCTGTGCCAAGGTTTCCGCGCCGAAAAAGTGACTCGGGACGAGTCACGATGATTGTGTTGGGGGGCTGTTGGGCATGGAATCCCCCCACAACATGTTTTGGGGTTCAAAGCCCAAGTTTTGGTCAAATGTATTGTAAGACTCTGTGAATTGCGGGCGCGGAGCGCGAAGTATAGGTTGAGTCATAGGGTTGTCCGCCCTAAGTATTGTAAAGTAATGTAATGTCATGTCGGCCTACCCATGGTCTGTGGACCATGGGATTGTATAAATAGATCGAGGCTCTAAGTTATAAAGGCAACAAAGAAGAAGGATAGATGAATACGAATGGTTCGAGCATAGAGTAAGAGTCTAAGTATATTGGGTTGTAGTAGCAGGAAGAGGCTTTGCAGCTGAGTGCGCAGAGGCCTAGTAGAGTCTGCAACTGAGTGTAGATCCCTGTCGCTGAGTGCGCAGGGCAGTGTTGAGTTTGTAATCTTGAACAAAGAATAATAAAGAGAAGTTGATTCCAATTTTTGTGCATCTGCTTGTGTATTTCCTTCTTTACATTTATACTATTTTGTTTATCGCGCGCAATTATATGGTTACTGGATATATTTTTAATTATCACTAGTCTTACACCAATAAGTTGAGTAATCGGGTAATAACAGATTAAATAGCAAGGGACTTGGGTATAATACAGGTCACACCCCGAGTAGGGTTGTGCGGAAGCAACATCACAGGTTGTGAGGGACTAACAGCTGCACGTAGCGACGTGTGCACAGGGTCAAACCGCGAACCCCCAGAAGCTCATCAAACATCCCCAGGGTGTGGAAACCTGGTTCTAGCACCCTCCCATACTACTTCGGGTGAGACCTCAGTCCGCACTCCAAGGAATATTCCTGAAAGTGCCAGTAGTACCGAGATTTGCTTGGCTAAATCACCTCTGAACCTGGGTCAGGCCCATACAAGCCAACACATGTTAAGTAGGTTGAATGCAATTTGTATGTTATCATGTTTGTTGTTTATTGTTGTTTACTTGTTTCAGGTGTTCGAAGGAAGAAAAAGGAAGATAGTTGGAGCGAGGAAGCAAGATCATCACCAAGTGGAATAACGTACTAATAGGTAGGCCCTCTTATTTTATTCTAGCTTAAGGAGATCTTCCATAGATTGTTTGTTTGTGGCTAGACCCGCTCTCTTGGGCTAGAGGAATTGTTTGTGTTCGCACTTAGAATTTACCTGCACCACAAGGCCTCGTTGCAGGAGGACCCACATGTGCAGAAGATTGAGGCAGAAATACGAGACAAATAGCTGTAGTTTGATGAGCTCAAAGAAATCATGCGGACCTTAGTACCTGTGAAACGGTTTGCCCGTCTTAAAGAGGGAACGCTTCTGCAAGGACAAAGTGATGAGTTGCGGCAGAAGGCACATATAATCTCCATGTGAATGCAACCTTGGGAAGATGAGCCCTGTTAGCTCTCGCAGACATTGGAGAGTAAGTTGAAGAGCATGCAACATACATATAGAACAATCGGTCTAGTGACATAAGGGTCGACGACAGAGAAGCTCGTAGAGGAAGTTCGACAAGCCGCGGCGCAATGCACAGATAATCTTCATCCATTAAAGTTTGCATATAACGACCTCAAAGAAAAGGTTCAGACTGTACCGGCTGAGTGACTTAAGGACGGGTCACATCTTTTTTTTGGGGGCCTGTTGGGTAGGGGTCCCCTGGATCAAAGTTTTGTCAAAGTTTTGTAAGGAATCCACATTTTGATGAGCGGAATTTAATTCGTGCAGTGTTTTAGGAGTCATAGGGGCTTTAGGGTGGGTCAAAGCCCCTTATTTTGTAAAGGAATGGGATTAATTTGAATGTTTTAAGTTCCGCCCATGGTTTGTGGACCATGGTATTGTAAGGGAAGGGATATATAAAGGGTTGGCTTAGTAAGTCAAATGCATTGATGTTATGTTATGATATGATTTTGAGTCTGTAATCGTGATATATTTCTGTATTCGGGTGAAGGGGAAGGCTCTTGTAGTTGTGTGCGCGGAGACCTTGGTAAGTCTACAATTGTGTGCACAGGGTCAGAAAGATTGTATCTGTGAAGATTTGAGATAATAAAGAAGAATTTGGAACGGATCTGTGTATTTTTATATGTTCACGTAGTTTCTGTTTTTCTGCATTCTTAGGATTTTCTTTTGTATATTTCTTCTGTAATTGCATCCCAAAGGTTCAAATATTGTTTTATGTGATGAATAATGCATGTTAGACTAGTTAGGTGAAGCTCACATGTCTATTAATAAGGAAAACGCTCTACGACTGTAACAATAAGGTTAACAGTTCATGAAGGTCGGATTAAGCCCTAAACAGGAAGAAACCCTACAACCACACTGGATAGCCCCTTTGGATGCAGAAACCTGGTTCTAGCATCCCCCAATATTGCCTCGGGTGAGAATGTGATCTGCGCTACGCAAATCGTTGTCGAAAGGGCCAGTAGTATAGGGTTTTGTTGGTTAGCACATACTAACTTTGAACCTGGGTCTAAGCCCCTAAAGCCAGCAATGCTATGTTGTTTTCAGTTTCAAATATCTGACTTTGTCCTCTAAAGTTACATAGATTTCATTAATTTTCTTTGTGTATTGAGTTATCTTCTTCTTTTTGCTTACCATCTGAATATCTTGTAGTCTAAATAAACTTGGTACATGCCTTTGATATTTGTATGTCTTACCCCAGTTCTTGGAAATCTTACCAGTACCAACCCCATGACTCCATGCCTAATGGTTAAAGTTACCATTTTTCTAAACAAGCCCATTGGTTTTCAAGTTGAATCTGGTCATTGAGAAAATGAGTGAGTTGTTACCATAGTGACCCTGAGTAGCAGACTCAAAGAGATATCCCTCTCGAAATTGAAAGGGTCAACTTCCGATTTTAAAAAATGGTTTGGGGTTTCATTTAGAGTTTCCTTCCACAACCAAGGAAAACTTCTGAGTGATAACAAGGGTGATGACCACATTTGAAAAGCAGCTACCAAGATCATCTCTAAATTAGTTGAGAAAAATCGGAATTGCATTTAGGTGATGACCATCATTGGGTCGATGGAACTCATAACATCATTACTTTACTTTACACATGACTCAAGTTCGGGAAGATTTATTTCAATGGAGTTGACCATACTACAAAATGTTGCTCAAATTGAACTAAAATAGGAAGTTGCAAAGGGATACTTCCTAGAATTATCTCATTCATTGGGTTGCTTCCCATAATTGGGCTACTAAAATTCCAACGCATCTAAATTCCAAATAAATACATTAAAGCTCGCTCTAGATCTCATGAAAAATTTGGCAAGCACTACATGATCGATAAGAAATGCCTTGAGAAAAGGGATCTGACAAATAGACTTCACCATAAGTAATTTCAGAGGCCTTCTTCAGTATAGAAAAATATCGATGCATCACCTACAAACCTTGGTGATCGACACCATTGTTGGGATTCCACAGGTCTGGGACAATTTGACTTGTAATTTTTCTGCCTTTAAATAGCTATATTCCACATGAATACCATGAGAAAAACCATGGGTTCTCAGTCGAAAACCACTGGTAACTCGATGAAGCCAAATTACCTAGACCACCTTAACAAATATATTGAACCAACATTTTTTTATTTGATTTGATTCTTACAAACATATTGAGTCAAAATTTATCAATGTTGACATACATACCTACTTACTTACATTACGCCTACACATCTCCCCTATACAAGGTTATAGATGTAATGCCCCTAATAATAATAAATAGAATAATATAATATTAAAATATAAGTAGATAAAGGGATTTTAATGGTTATAATTATTATGAAGGGCGGAGCATGAGCGATGGCAACATGAGCAGCTAGGGTTTCTATGGATCTAGTCTGACAAACCTGCAAACACACTAGGTGGTGAAGGGATTGTAGCATCAAGTCATGGCGAAATCGCTGACAGCAGCCATGAGTGGCACGACTGGGGGGGAGATCCCCTCCTACTAGAATATCTCTATAGGAGAATCGAGCCAGCACGGAGAAGCCGGCAGCACTGGAAGTTGCGGAAAAGGAACGTCGGTCTTGGGAGCTAAATGGCAAGCGGGTTTGGGAGGCAAATGCTTGTCGAGGGCAGCCAAGAAACCAAGATTTGTCATTCCAAACAATAAACTGGAGGAATATCGAAGATACATGAAGGATCATGCCCTTATATGCAAGTTTATTGGGGCTTGGCCAATAGAGAAGGAACTGATCAAATGGATCCAGCAACGGTGGCAACCGAAAGGGCACATTGATCTCAAGCTAGGGGCAAAAGGGTTTTTCTCAGTAATCTTCTCTAGCCTCGAAGACAAGGAGAAGGTATTCGAGGATGGGCCTTATTTCTTTAACAATGCAGGCCTCTTCATTAGACATTGGGAGGAATGTTATAACCCAGATCAGGAAAAGCTTCTGGCAACCCCAATCTAGGTTCATATTTTCGACCTACCAATGGATTTCTGGGATCCAAAAATCTTGGAAGAGATAGGTAATTCTATTGGAACCTTTTTCAAAGTTGTAGACTCGACAAGAAAATGTAGGTACACCTCTTGTGCCAGAATCTGTGTGTACATGAATATCACCGAGCGCTACCAGACTACATAGAATTGGAATACCATGATGAGATATGGCAACAACCCCTAGACTACGAGCATATCCCCTTTAGATGCCGACGTTGCCATGAATTTGGTCATCTGTACTGAGCTTTCCCACTAAATCATAATGAGAACCCCACGGTGGAGAAAAGGGCGGGATAAACAATGGAAAGAGAAGATGGGGAAGGCTTTCAGGAGGTGCATAGGAGAAAAAGAAACCAAAGGCCGAAATGCAACCAGAGAGCTAGTAAAAATGAGAAAGAGTAGTGTGCCCCTAACTGGCTTGTTGTTCTTCAGGAGGATGAAAAGGGGGAGGTAACCCCTGAAAATACCATGGAGATGGAAAGCCTGCAAAAGAAGGAGCCTGAAGGAAATAAGATGAAAAGCAACGAGGTAGTAGAAAACACATGAGAGGAGTTCACAATGCAAATGATAAAGAAAAACCCAATGGAGATCAATAACTCAAAAGAAGATCTTAGTGTGAAAGAACAAGTGATGAAACGTTTACTACAATCATGGAGAAACTTGGATGAACGCTTCATCCCAGAAGATCAGAAGCAGCTCTACAAGGAAACTTTTCAAAAATATAAAGCCAAACAGGGCTCAGCTATCATAGCCCAACCAGATCACCTAGGGTCTCAAGTGTTATAGACATTTTTGTGCCTTACAGCTATAAGCATGAAATGTCCATAATCCAAGGGATCCAAAGTCCCTAAAGATGTTGTTACAGCTCCTAAAGGAACAAGGTCAACCAATGACAGCTTCTCCCAGAAGTTCTCCACCAAACACCACTTAGAAATAGTCAATTCAGGATCAATTCAGAGGCTCCACTAGCTGCCTGCGTTGAAATGCAGAGACTACACTGGCCAGGTGCACTGCAACGCAGGTGGAAGCACTACCAGGGTGCGCTGAGCGGGAAATGACAAATGGCAAGCTCATTCAACGAGGTGGAAAGACCCTGGAAGCTTCCAGAATCTTCTCCAATGACACTTGCCTCAATGAATTCGACTAGTGATGAGTAAGAGGCTCTCAACCTCCAAGTGGAAACAAGAACTGACAGAGAGAAGCCACAAGTCAAAACATAAGCTGACTCATCCTCTCTGCTTACATCTATATATGGATCTCTCACCCAGAGGTTCAGGGGGGGAATTTTGGTACTTTGCAGAGAATTGTTGTTGGTTTGAGATTGAGATTAGTACATTAGGTGATTTATGCTTTGTTGGAGGAGAGGAAGGGATTCCTTTGCTGGGAGGTAGATGCTGGATCGGAACTCACTTGGTTGTATCTCCTCTTGGACTTTCTTATTATATCAATAAACTATTTGAGTTCCTCCTACATGTTGTGTACCAATGATGTTTTGTTATGCTTACATGTTTAGCTTAATCTGATCTTGAGCTTTTTATGAATGTATATCTGTATCTTTGTGTAGTTTCTCTCTCTTGTGATCTTGCAGGAATTCAGTGAAGTTGGGCCGGTGAAGGAGCAAGAAGCTGGGAGTTACTGAAGAGAGGAGTGATTTGGATCGACAAACTAGCGGAAGACACAGGTTAGTTACATCCTTCTTCCTCATTTACATTTCATAAAGAAGAATATTCAATTAGTTTACCTTGTTTGTTGCTAAGGCACTATCACACCTTAGAGTGGGATAGGGACATTCCGAATTGGATACTTTTCCCAACAACAAATTGGCGACTCCACTGGGGATCGTATCTTGTTAGTCTATTTGTGTTTCTATTGTTGTCCTTCTCATAAACTCAGGAGTGCCGAATCGAAATGCATTTGCCATTTTCAAATGCAAAGTAGAGATCTGCCACTCTAGTCCACTCACTGGGCCTGTGTTTATGATCTGAACAGCTGATCCAAAAGTGCTCTAACAGCCCTTTGTGATAGATCTTAGTCCTCCTTTAAATCATCCTCCTAATTGTACCTAATTGATAGCTTTTATCCGGCCAAAAACTGTAGATTAAACTACAAACCGTGACCCAGAACCCAGAGACAATTCTTGTTTCTGCTTCAGCGCAGACTCTGTGAAGAGGTTCTGCATTTCAACGCAGGTCCTGTGAAGGATACCTGCGCTGAAGTTCAGTTTCTCTGTGCTGAGGGCCCGCTGATCAGCCCTTGCCTTGTGCAGCTGTGGTTCCCTGCTTCCTTTTGCTCAGTTTTATCTCTGTTTTTTGCAGCCTGTTATCAGTCAGTGTACCTATCTGAAACCCCTTTTCTTTGCCTCAATTCCGCTTCAGTTGTATAAAGAAATTGTATTTGTTCTTTGTGTATTTGTTACATCATTTGCAGTTTCCCATTACAAAATTAAACTAGTCATACTGTCGCCCTTAGATCTAGACCTGTTGTAAGTGTCGTTTTGATCTTAGGAGTGAGTTTGTTTGCTGTTCACAGTTGATTACGCTTTTATTTTTGTCTTTTGGTTTGAATTCATGCATTTCTAGTGTCGAAACAAGTGTTTACTTCAAAATCATAAAGTGTCGTAATCGTCTTTTTGTTTTCAAAAAGAAACTTGTTTATGTTTTCACTTGAAATCGAATTCAAATTTGTACAACAGCTTTCTTTTTAGGCATCAATATTAAGAAAGTGAAAATAAATACATGCATATGTGCATTTGCATTCTGACAGTTTGTATGTTGATTTAGGAAAAGTGCATTTACAGTGTGCTCTATGCTCTTTGAGAAAAGATTGTGTCTTCCTTTTCCCCTTGTAGCTAGGATTTTCATTGTTGAAAAGATATAAAAGCTTGCTTATCATCTTTAGACTGCATTTAGGAATTGTATCATACATCTCGTGGTGATCCAAAAAGGCAAACTTCTAAGAAAGATCAACCTAAAATAAATTGAATGAACTTAACAACGCTTTGTAACTTAACGCACAACATAGAGGTCTAGGCTAGAGACGTGTTCCGGCGTCGTAAAACCTGGTGACTGTTGATCTCACTGATGGTTGGGTGATTCCTCCTAAGAGACGATAGCGCCAGTACGGATTGTGCTCCCACGTACCGTCGAGTATATATTGGGAGACCCCTATAGGCATAAAACCTTTATCCTTAGGAAGCCATGTCGGCCGCCCTACTGATCACAATGCACTGAACACAGCATTCGGGAAGATTGACCGCCCGTACCTTAAAAAGTATTCTGCGGTTTTGCGAAAAGTTTGGCACACCCTCTACCTAGAACTCCAGAGCAGTTCCTTTTGGCATTTTTCAGACTCTATAACGGAAAAATTCCATCCGAGCATTTGTCACTTCAGGCTCGTTAAAACATCGAAGGCGACTAGAGTCAGCTTTAGCTTTTTCTCGACTCTTTAAAATTGAAAAAGCAAGTTGTGTCTAAAGCGTCTAAAAATTCATTTAATTCGGAAACACACTTTCCCCTTTTTGTATTTTGGTTGATCGAGTAATCCGCAATCGTGGAAGAAAGTCAATTGAAACCCCGTCGTTCGCAGAGGCTTGCGAGTCAACCATCTTTGTCTCCGGAATCGAAAACAGTACGGATAAAGCGAACTCGTTTAACCGGTTCGAAATCTCCTATCAAAGTTAGAACAAGTGTTCCAACAACATCTGAGATTCCGGTTACTCCAAACATTTCTGGAAACCCTGCCTCTACAGAATAAGTTCAATAGCCACAGAGGGACAGTGATAATGATCCTAGTCTGAGAGCAAACACTTGTGTTACTGAACCAGTTCCATCTGCAACCAGTTCGGAGAGTCTTGCTCTTCAAACATCTATCGCTGTCGATTCAACCCCTTCTTCGGCACCAGAAATATTTTACGGACCTGACGGTCTTCCCCTTCCACCTGGTTTGATTGTGATAGAGGAAATTGTAGAAGATCCGCAAACAAGTACTCCAACACACTTTGGAGTCGGGGTCACTCTATTTCCTTCTTCGTCAGAAGTTGGTCTACCACCAGCGGAAGTTCATGTGGAATCACTAGGCAATCTTTTGGATAGACTCCAAATGTCTGAACAACAGTCGACATCCAGGACTGTGTCGTCCGACACAGCAGTGGCACAGCCTCCTACTACTACTCCAACGGTGTTCAATGGTATACCATTTGTCCCGGCAAGTTGTCAACAACAAGCCGGAGTACCATCAGGGACTGTTTCGACGACATGGTTAGTTCCTATTTCTTCATCCGGATTATCATCTGGTATTTCTTATGTTGAAACTCAACAAATTGATCCAATGTGTCTTCAAAGGCCAATCTACCCTTTAAGTACTGGATTGCCACCATATGGAGGGCAGTATGCCTTTTCATTGTTCCCTCCCGGAGAACAACCATATGGGAGTTTACAACAAAGTTCAGGTCAAACTGGAATTACATCCAGCGGTTGGGTACCAATACTGCCTCAGCAACCAAGGGTTGCATATTCAATGCAACCAGTCCACCCTATGTCGAATATTCCCACTATACCTAGTATGGTGATTGCGTCGCAAGTACAAGCGCTACCTGTTGTATGTCAACCCCAAGTTTCTCAGGTTTCAATACAACAACCTCTTGTCTCGACAACTCAATCACAATCTCAGGTTAGTGCCTCCTTATCTGGAGCGACTCAGGCTCAAATAAGTACTATGACTCCTCATCTTGGTCAATCATCCAGTATTGGACAACAGAAAATGGTCCAACAACCAGGGCTGGTTCAATCTCAACAACCGCAATTCCAGCAATCATATCAAGGACCTGAGCAACAAGTCTTTGTAAGTAATGGGCAACTGCATTTCCAAAGCGGTTATCAACAACCATACTATAATTGTTATGCCCATCAACCTTGTCAAAGTTGCTAGCATCAAATACATTATGCTGGTATGCAAAGACCCACTGCTCAGGCGATTCCATCTTATCCTAGGTATGCTTCGCCTAACCTGAATCAACAGTTGCCCTTTGTAACAACTCTAGAATTACCAGATCTAAACCGGCTGACGAATGATCCAATTGCTTATGCCCCTTGGTGGCCAGCGATTCCGCATAAACTTCCATCAGATATTCCTAAATTTAAAGGAAATCCGGGTGAAGATCTGTCGAATCATGTGATGACATTTCATTTGTGGTGTTCATCAAACACCCTGAATGATGATTCGGTAAGACTTCGCCTTTTTCAGAGGACGTTAACTGGTCCGGCGGCAAAATGGTACATCGAATTACCTAGAGCTTCATTCGACAACTTCAGCACCTTAGCCACGACTTTCTTAACCCCTTTACAATTACCGATAAGGTATGAAACGGGAACGGAACTCCTAACCAACTTCAAACAGACAACGGCCACTCACATATCTGATCATATACATGAGTGGTGACGTCGTCGTAGGATGGTAAAAACGTACGTTCCTGATCAGCTATTAGCTGAATGGTTTATCAATTCCTTACTTCCTACAATCACGAAAGATGTGGCAAAGGGGGGAGTCGTAACGGAAGAGCAATTTATAGCTCGTGCACAATATCTGGACTTGATCTATACTCAGTCCGGCACGCTCTACGACAAAATACCTGACGCCCCTAGACCGGAATTCTCAATTCCTCCTCCTCCTAAATCAAACAATGACTCTCATGCCGGCGATGGCGTGATTGGCGCAACAGACACGAAATCGACAAAGGCTACATCTAAAAGGGCCCGTAAGATTTCCAGTCAAAATGAAAATGAGGGACTTCTCACCTCGGAAGTAAATGCCGTGTCGACCGACAAGGGCAAAAAACTGAAGCAACTAGGGGGCAAGAAGAAAACGAAAGGGAGAAAAAAGAAGCAGGATGAGTCATCTCCTGAAAAAGCTTCTGCAAACCCTTCGGGGCAAAGGAAACCCCCTGCGAGGTGTCATATATGTGATGAGGATCATCGGACGAGAGATTGTCCACATAAAGTTGAAGTTAAGAAACTCCTTAAGAGTTCAAAAACCTCAGCAGTTTTGACTGATCCGTTTCCAAACCCGGGAACCAAGCTGGTTGCTAATCAAAATGCTTCCCGATCCCAAGTGCTTATGTTGTCTATCTCAAAGCAGAAAAATGATGCTTTGACAAGGAATAAAGATTACGGGAATCCACAGCTATCGAATAACAAGGCTAATGAACAACCTAGTAGTTCGACGACAACTTTGACCGAAGTTGTGCCACCCATCATTCCTGAAAAAATGATAAAGTCGCCAAAGGGAATAGTACACAAATCGACATTTAATCCTCGTGCAAAAATAGCACAGAATTATAACATAATAGAGGACCTGGCCCAATCGTCGTCCGCTATTTCGACACTTGAGGTACCGCAAAATTGCCCCTCCCAAGAGCAAGCTTTATTATCAGCAATAGGTGGGATTGGCCCAAGGGATTCCAATCTTGTGGCCTTTGATCATAAAGGATATGACCCTCAGTTACCAGCTCAACTAGCTTTCGTTATTCAAGTGAAAGCCCTCAACAAAACTGTTCATCGAACAATTATTGATGAGGGGGCATCTATGTGTATTATGTCGATGAGTTGCTGGAAGAATTTAGGCTCACCACCCTTGTCGAGATCGTCAATGATGTTAAAAGCTTTTGATGGACGATCATACACTCCATACGGGATTTTAAGTAACTTGCAAGTTGAACTAGGGGGCAAAACAGTAGGAATTGATGTTGAAGTAATTGATGGAAACTCGATTACAACATCCTACTAGGAAGGCCCTGGATATATGCCATGGCCGCAGTTGTGTCGACCTACTTCAAGAAGACTGCATTTCCCTTTCAAGGAGGAATTACAGTCGTCGACCAACAAACTTTCCTCCCCGACAGTTCACAAGTTACGGGAAGCATTCCAATGATCCATGGAAGCAATCATTCGCTTCAAAATATTGGAGTAGGTCTCCTAAAAGACCCTGCCTTAATGGGTACTTTTGCCCTACCACCTGCGAGTAATCTGGCGGAAGTGGCCGCAGTGGAAACCTACAATATGAAATCTTCTATATCTAATGGATTCCAAAGATTCCTGAACATTTTGTCAGCATGGATCATCGCCATTTTAGAAATATTGTAGCAATCAATTTTCTTGGCCTGGGGGGCAACCCCAAATCAACGCTCATCAAGCGTTTGGATAGATAGATCTAAAGAATATGGTACCCCTTCAGATCCTTGGTCGCAAGTGCGTGTCACCGACGATGGAATTGTCCAATCAATAGTAATTGATGGGGCACCATGGAATGATTCCCACCATCGTTCCCTTCTCCCGGATTGTGGAGAAGATACTCAAGATGACCTTTATCATCCTTCAGTTTTCGATTTTCTATCAAATACTGTAAATACAGTGGGCTTCAAGGACGGTTCTTATCCTGTGACGACCTCGTTAAAAAAATGAAACAAGGAGTCATGAGGATAGTTCTTTTACTGTGTCAACCTCAATAAAAAATGAAGCAATCCCCTTTCCAAATCTCAAAGGTAAACCTTCATTCCAACCACCAAGTTGAATGCAATGAAGCTTGGGGGGCATGCACCTTGATTTGCATTATTATGCTGGGGGCATGAAAACTTATCACGAGCAGTGTTACTGTAGGGTTCAAGCTCGTTAAAAAATAAACCTGCCATGAGCAGTGTTACCGCAGGGTTCAAGCTCGTTAAAAAATAAACCCGCATCGAGCAGTTTTAGCACATAGTTCATGCTCGTTAAAAAATAAACATAAGATCGAGAAAGTGTTTCAACCCACGTTTAAGCTCATTAAAAAATGAACTATCCTCCGGTAAATAACCACCGTGAATGTAACATTATCAGCCATTAAAGCCTTGGTCGTGTTTGCACCGTCACCTCCACTTTTCCATTGGTCGATCATTCACCTCCATATGATTGTTTACCCATTTTGAGGAACAGCTGCGAAGAGTGATTTCACTAGCCATCCTTGTGACACTGTCGCGCTTGGAAAATTCCAACCCTTACCTGGAATCAGCTGCTACCCATTTTATCACTCGTTCCTCAAAAGATGAGTCTTCTTTAAGCTCTTTTCATTTGACTCGTAAAATATGAAAAGATTGTCGAGTTTTGGCCTTCCAGCTCGTTAAAGCGACAGGAAGAGCTATCCCTCCTCTAGATTTTAATCTTTTTGGACCTGAGGGATTATTGCACAAAAAGATCAAGCGCTTGTTTTGTTCGGCTCGTTAAAACTATCGAAAATTCATCCCTTCTGTATTGTTTTATACTTTTTCGGACCTAAGGGATTAGATGAAGAAAAAGGACTTTCGGAGTTAACTTTACGTACCTTTTCAAACACTCTAAAAATGAAAAGGACCGAGTTATCTTTGTCGTTAGACTCGTTAAAAAGATTAATAGCGACAAACTTGTCTTTAGACGAGAACGAGTTTCACTATCGCTAGGCTCGTTAAAACATAGCGATGGGTTTGCCCGAAGGGCAAATTATAGAACAAGCATATGTTATCCTCCTCAAGCTTGACAAAAATAAAGAGGTATTGGTCAGCAATGACTGGGGAAAAATTGGGTAGAAACTCAAAGAACTTTATTGGTAGCAAGTCGCTCTTGAACATGACACTTCCACTCCGTGCCTGAGTCAGGTTGGGTTGTTTCATTCACCGGTCACATCGCCATGGTCTCGCCATACCATCCATCTTTGGGGTAAATGCTACCAATCCATCACATAAGTGTCGCCGATATGTTCAAGAGAAGTCATCCAGAGAAGTCAACCGTGTCCCATCCACTACCATACATTATCCTTCATTCTTTTCATGACCGCCACCCTGAACCATATATCATCAAATCATTTTCACCTCCATCAAAATCATTTGCTCTGTTCCGTGTCACTGATGTGGGATACATTAAGGCCCTCCTTTGACGGATCGCTTCTTGTCGACATCAGCTCATTATCCAAGAAGTTGATCTAGGGACACCCCCTTCAGTACTTTGAAGCTTGCATGCCTCAATGGCAAGTTTCTCACTTCCGGCGACAGGTATACATCAATGACCTTGACCGAAAGATTTTGCGTGGTGTTCGACGCCAAGTCCTTTATTCACACCACGTGAATTATACTGCAGTACCTTGAGGGTCATTATCATTATCGGTGATTCCTCTCGCGCTTGTTAACGGTTTACCTCATTGACTGGTAATCAAGCGATGTCTTTCCATGTTCAACTTCAGAACATCTCTCACATGGATCGACTTGTACTTAGAGTGAAGATCGAACGAGTTTGAAGACCCCGGATCTAGTTTCATCCATCCGGGCTGCGATATATATTCAGGAAAAATAAAGACATTGACATGTACAGCATTGCAGCACAGACAATCATCCTACCAAAGGATGATGATTTCAGCAGGATCATCAGTCTATCATCAGACAATTGTCTGTCCTATGTACATAAAAATGAATTTATAAAGCTGAGCATGGGAATGCCCGCCTAAGCTAGATCATGAAAACAGTATGAAAAATAATGTATTGTATTGTATCTTATTACAGGTCTCCTCCCAGCATTGAATGAACTTCGGATCCTCCTAATAAAGCATTTCACCCGATAAACGGCCTCATACTTTAGGGGGCAACTATTATAGACATTTTTGTGCCTTACAGCTATAAGCATGAAATGTCCATAATTCAAGGGATCCAAAGTCCCTAAAGATGTTATTATAGCTCCTAAAGGAACAAGGTCAACCAATGACAGCTTCTCCCAGAAGTTCTCCACCAAAAACCACTCAGAAATAGTCAATTCAGGATCAATTCAGAGGCTCCACTAGCTGCCTGCGTTGAAATGCAAAGACTACACTGGCCAGGTGCACTGCAACGCAGGTGGAAGCACTACCAGGGTGCGCTGTGCGGGAAATGACAAATGGCAAGCTCATTCAACGAGGTGGAAAGACCCTGGAAGCTTCCAGAATCTTCTCCAATGACACTTGCCTCAATGAATTCGACTAGTGATGAGTAAGAGGCTCTCAACCTCCAAGTGGAAACAAGAACTGACAGAGAGAAGCCACAAGTCAAAACATAAGCTAACTCATCCTCTTTGCTTACATCTATATATGGATCTCTCACCCAGAGGTTCAGGGGGGGAATTTTGGTACTTTGCAGAGAATTGTTGTTGGTTTGAGATTGAGATTAGTACATTGGGTGATTTATGCAGGAAGGGATTCCTTTGCTGGGAGGTAGATGCTGGATCGGAACTCACTTGGTTGTATCTCCTCTTGGACTTTCTTATTCTATCAATAAACTATTTGAGTTTCTCCTACATGTTGTGTACCAATGATGTTTTGTTATGCTTACATGTTTAGCTTAATCTGATCTTGAGCTTTTTATGAATGTATATCTATATCTTTGTGTAGTTTCTCTCTCTTGTGATCTTGCAGGAATTCAGTGAAGCTAGGCCGGTGAAGGAGCAAGAAGCTGGGAGCTACTGAAGAGAGGAGTGATTTGGATCGACAAACTAGCGGAAGACACAGGTTAGTTACATCCCTCTTCCTCATTTACATTTCATAAAGAAGAATACTCAATTAGTTTACCTTGTTTGTTGCTAAGGCACTATCACACCTTAGCGTGGGATAGGGGCACTCCGAATTGGATACTTTTCCCAACAACATCAAGGTGGTCAAGGACAAGAAACAGGAAACCTAGGAAAAGGGGGAAAGAAGCGGGGAAGAAGAAAATTGAACGAATCCATCCAGATGGTTGGGGAGCTACTAGTAAACTCTGGAAGAGTAGTTCCGTTGTCAGAGGACTTTAAACAACCCCAAAAATTGTAGAAATGATGATCCGGACTTAAACAGGAACGCAACAAATTACAGAGATAACCATATACACAAAGATGCAGCGGAAATAATACTTCATTTCATTAATGGAAAATACTCAAATATGCTTACAACAGAAATGGAAATAAACTAGCTAGGGCGATGGTAGCTTATCTCTGAGAAGAGATGTGATGGCTACATGCCTCTGAATTGTCTTACAATGAGGCTCGGAGGCCTATTTATTGTTGAGAAACAATAGAAAACCCTTCACATTCCAAAACCTAACCCTAGAAGATGAAACGCCAAATTGTGGGCCCCGTTTTTGGGTAAGTTGGTACATCAACTTCCCGGGGTCGCGAATTGGTCATACTATCTCCGTTTGACGTGCATGATAGCCCGTTGGAAAGATCTCTCCGAGGACTACGACGGAAAAGACGATTTTTATCAGAAAAATCGCTGGCGGTTAGATTTCCCAAAAAACGTCGTTTAGGGCCTCAAAACGGCTCCGGAAGTTCAGGACCCGAAAAACTGCTAAAAATAGTAAGTTGTGCTACAATTAAGGAAACTGAAAATGCTGAGAAAGACAATGGTGGGGGTCCAGCTGGACTTGGCAGGTGGCCACCAATATCCACCTGGATCATTCCTCCCCCCTTAGGAAGCAATGGTCCCCATTGCGTTGAGATCCTCCATGAGATGAGGAAACTTCTGCTGAACTTGTTCCCTGGTGAGCCACTTGCCCTGCTGAAGGAGTTGGCCTGCTTTGACAACTCGATACAGTTGGATATTCTGTTGGCGAGTGTTCTTGATCTGTGTGTCCATGATCCGATCAGTTGCAGCTTGTTCCATGCAATCTGGATTTAATTCTGTGGGTTTGAGCTGTTCTACAATGTTGGATGTGTCTAGCAATGGTGGAAAGTATGGCCGAAGGCGGTCCACATTGAACACTGGGTGCAGGCCAAGGAATGGGGGAATGCTGAGCTCAAATGCATTGTCTCCCATAGCCTTAGTAATGGTGTAAGGACCATATCCGAGTGGTCTCAGTTTCCGATAGGCTCCAGTAAGGCGTTCCTTTTGCAAATGCAACCAGACTTTGTCGCCCACCTGAAACTTGTGTGGCACCCGATGTTGATCATGTCGCTGCTTGTACTTGGCATTTGATTTCTCAAGAATTTCATGGACCTGCTGGCGAATATGTTGGATGCGCTCAATGAAGCTGGTGGCCTTATCTGTTTCGGACTGGACATGAGCTGAATTCATGTGAGTAGCTGCAAGTGGCATGGCCACATCAATGGGGCATAGTGGCTGGAATCCCAAACCCACCTGAAAAGGGCTATGGCCAGTGGAGCTGTGAAGAGCTCGGTTGTAGCTATGCTGAACATAGGGGAGGCTCTCGTCCCATGTGCGTGGATGCTTTGAGTTATACATGCGCAGAATGTGCACAATCATCCTATTGACAACCTCTGTCTGGCCATCAGTTTGAGGATGGAAGGCTGTGGACTTCGTGAGTTTGGTGTCCATCATTGACCAGAGACTGGACCAAAATGTGCTGAGAAACCGACTGTCCCGATCTGAGATGATAGACTGTGGGATCCCAAAGTGCACCCACACTCGTTCAAAGAAGAGTTTAGCAGTGGCTTCTGCTGTGATATTCTTCTTGCAGGCCATCATAATGGCCATCTTTGAGAACCTGTCGACGACCACAAAAACACAGTCATTTCCATGCTTAGTGGAAGGAAGGCCTGACATGTAATCCATGGAGATGGATTCCCAAGGTCGACTAGGGGTAGGCAACGGGGTGTAGAGGCCTTGCTTCTTAATGGTCGGTTTGGCAATGGCACAGGCAGTACATGATCGGATGTACTTCCCAACATCCTGTCGAAGATTCGGCCAATAGAAATGATTTTGCAGTACTGCCACTGTTTTCTCGACCCCGAAAAGCCCGACTGTAGTGTGCTTCCCAAATCATCTTGGCACGCTCGCTTGAAGGAACACAAAAGTGACCGAGGTGGCATAATAGGGCATCCTGGAGGTGAAAATCTGCAACCTGCCGACCCTCCAAGAGTGTCTGGTATGTGTGGCCGAATTCTGGGTCGCTTTTGTAGAGAAGTGGCCAATCAGAAGTCTCGTGCCCGCAGGAGTTGAGCACGGTGGTTAGCGCCATGATCGGTGGTCGACTGAGGCAATCTGCAACATTATTGGTGCTGCCCTTTTTGTACTTGATATTCAAGTGAAACTGTTGCAGGTATGTAGACCACTTCTGATGGCGATCATTTTGCAATTTCCCTTGGGTCTGTATGAACTGCAGAGGTCGGTGGTCTGTGTGGATGACCGTTTCCTTCCCAAAAACGTAATGCTTCCATTGTCGGCAGGCCTGTACAATGGAATACATCTCTTTATCATAAGTGGGGTACTTCCGGACTGTGTCTGAAAGTGTTTCACTGTGATATGCCACTGGATGTCCATGTTGAGTAAGGACTGCCCCAATAGCATAGTCAGAGGCATCTGTCTCGACCTCAAATGGTTGTTGTAAATCTGGTAATGCGAGCACTGGTGCCGTGCAGAGGCGATCCTTCAACTCCCTGAATGCCTTCTGTTGAGATTCAGAGCAAAAGAATTTTGCTTTCGCCCCGCCCTTGGTGACTTGACTCAAGGGCCAAGAAATATGAGAAAACCCCAACACAAACCTGCGGTAGAAGTTGGCAAGACCTAGAAAGCTGCGTAGCTCTGTTAGAGTGGTTGGAGAGGGCCAATCCCGAATGACTTGGACCTTGGCTGGATCGACATGCACCCCCTATTCATCAATGATGTATCCCAGATACTGAACCTCGGTCATGCCAAAAGTGCATTTCTCCAAATTGGCACATAGCTTGTGTTGCCGCAGTGTTTGGAGAACCTGTCGGATGTGGTGGAGGTGCTCTTCCCAACTCTGGCTGAAGATCAGAATGTCATCCAAGTATACTACTACAAAGGAGTTGGTGAATGGCCGCAAGATGTCATCCATTAGCCTCATAAAGGTTGCAGGAGCATTCGTCAATCCGAAAGGCATGACCAACCATTCGAAGAGGCCCTCCTTGGATTTGAAGGCAGTCTTCCACACATCTGAGGGTTCGATTGGTACCTGGTGATATCCTGACTTCAGATCGATCTTGCTGAAATATTTCGCCCCCTTTAGTTGGTCTAGGAGGTCATCAATCCGTGGGATCGGGTACCTATTACGGACAGTGATCTTGTTCAGCGCCCGATAGTCAATACAGAGTCTCCACGTCCCATCCTTCTTATGTACCAACACGATCGGGCTCCCACAGGGCGATGAACTCGGACGGATGTGACCTTTCTGCAGGAGCTCCTGAATCTGCCTCTTGATTTCATCGTTCTCCAGAATGGAGCGCCGATAAATTGGTCCATTGGGTAGCGGTGCACCTGGGGTCAGATCGATGGAGTGCTTGACTTGACAGTGCAGAGGAACCCCTGCCGGGGAGGTGAAGATGTCCTCGTACTCCTCCACAATCTTGTCCATCTGTAGTTGTCGTGCAGAGGGGCCCCGTTTGGAGGCCGCGGCCACTGTCTTCTTCTTTCCTTGAGGGCGTATCATCAGGAAAACAAATTCCCTGGTTTTGGAAATGATCTTACTGCATTGTTTTGCAGTAATCAAAGAGAGGGCGGCAGGTGGTGCTACCTCTGGTATCCTGAACAACTTATTTCCCAATGTAATAATAACTGCACGGGGCCTCGATTCATACACAGCATGTCGCTTCCACAAGTATGGTTGTCCTAGTAATACATCACAAACTTCAAGGGGAGCAATGTCACACAATACCTCATCCGTGAAGGGCTTGATGTTGTATGGAAGGCGACACTGCTGGCTCACGCGAAGATCTCGTCCTTGGTGAAGCCACCCAATGGTGTATGGTTGTGGATGTGATGTGGTCGGTAAGCCCAACCGCTTCACGACCTCTGCCGAAATGAGGTTCTTTTGACTCCCGCTATCAACAATGAACTGTATCCGGGAGCCCTTTACCCACATCTGGGAGTGGAAGAGACGCTCCTCCTCCTCTGGATCTTCCGGTTCATTTTTCTGGATCTTTGCGGTAGCAACAGTGGCGCTGGGGTACGCATCAATGATCTGCTTCCCTTTTTCATACCCCTTATCGGGTTCTGACTCCGTGTCGGAACATGCATCTGATTCTGAAACCTTTAGCTCAGCCACCAGTGACTGCTTGGCCCGACACTCACTTGTGTTGTGAGTGGAGCTCTTATGGAACTCGCACCATTTTCCAGTGTCCTTTCTCGGCTTCGCGGCGCTGTTCTTCGCTTGCAGCTTCGGCTGGTTGTCTTGGGCTGTCCCGCCTTGGATTTGTCCTTTGTTCTGTGGTTTAGGGGCACCTTTCCCCTGCTTTGGATTCGCAGATCCAAAGTCTCGCTTCTTTTGTTTAAACTTCTGCTCGACCTTGACGGCATACCGGTATGCTGCGCCGAGCGAGGGGATGTTTAGGAATTGTATTTCTTCCTGGATGTACTTGTGCAGGCAACCACGGTATTTGAGTATCAAATGTTGCTCCGAATCCTTGATACCCAACTTTGTGCGAAGGGTATGGAAAAGATTGGTGAACTCCGGCACGTCTTGGTCCCTTCCCTGCCGCAGCGTGGTCCACTTTATGTATTCATCCTCATAGCTCCCGACAGGGTAGTACTGCTCCTTGATAGCATCCCGGAACGAATCCCAGGTGGGTGCGGCTGAAAATAGTGAGCCAGTACTTTCATCCTTCTGCTCGCAGTAGGTTTCCCACCAGTCCTTGACGTGGGGGGCTGCTTTGAGGAGAGCAAAAACAATCTTTTCCCGACTCGAAAATTCATGAACAGAAAAATAACCCTCTAGCAGATTTAACCATTTATCTACGGCATCTGCGTCTATCTGACCTTCGAATATGGGGATTTCAAAATTAACTTGTACCTTAAAGGGTGTGGTGTTTCCAGAGTAGCTGCTGGAAGCCGATGCGTTGCTTCTCGGTAGCCGCTGAAGGATCTGGGCAAAACTGTCCATCATCGCGTTCCGTTGTCGCTCGAGGGCTTCTTCGAGCAAGATTTTGATGGGATCTCCTGCCCCCTCGTCTTTCTTCTCGTCCGCCATGGGAGGCCGTCGGGATTTGCGAGGCTGGTCTTGCAAAGGTTCAACCAGTTCAAGCCCTAACTCCTTATATCCCGACCTTGTTGGGGACATGCAAAGAAAAACAGAGAAAAAGCAGACCGCTTTGATACCACTGATCCGGATTTAAACAGGAACGCAACAAATTACAGAGATAACCATATACACAAAGATGCAGCGGAAATAATACTTCATTTCATTAATGGAAAATACTCAAATATGCTTACAACAGAAATGGAAATAAACTAGCTAGGGCGATGGTAGCTTATCTCTGAGAAGAGATGTGATGGCTACATGCCTCTGAACTATCTTACAATGAGGCTCGGAGGCCTATTTATTGTTGAGAAACAATAGAAAACCCTTCACATTCCAAAACCTAACCCTAGAAGATGAAACGCCAAATTGTGGGCCCCGTTTTTGGGTAAGTTGGTACATCAACTTCCCGGGGTCGCGAATTGGTCATACTATCTCCGTTTGACGTGCATGATAGCCCGTTGGAAAGATCTCTCCGAGGACTACGACGAAAAAGACGATTTTTATCAAAAAAATCGCTGGCGGCTAGATTTCCCAAAAAACGTCGTTTAGGGCCTCAAAACGGCTCCGGAAGTTCAGGACCCGAAAAACTGCTAAAAATAGTAAGTTGTGCTACAATTAA
Source organism: Pinus tabuliformis (assembly GCA_031772625.1). Taxonomy (NCBI): domain Eukaryota; kingdom Viridiplantae; phylum Streptophyta; class Pinopsida; order Pinales; family Pinaceae; genus Pinus; species Pinus tabuliformis. Next base: position 15,198,605 of record CM062819.1, on the reverse strand, counting down.
GGAAACTGAAAATGCTGAGAAAGACAATGGTGGGGGTCTAGGTGGACTTGGCAGGTGGCCACCAATATCCACCTGGATCATTCCTCCCCCCTTAGGAAGCAATGGTCCCCATTGCGTTGAGATCCTCCATGAGATGAGGAAACTTCTGCTGAACTTGTTCCCTGGTGAGCCACTTGCCCTGCTGAAGGAGTTGGCCTGCTTTGACAACTCGATACAGTTGGATATTCTGTTGGCGAGTGTTCTTGATCTGTGTGTCCATGATCCGATCAGTTGCAGCTTGTTCCATGCAATCTGGATTTAATTCTGTGGGTTTGAGCTGTTCTGCAATGTCGGATGTGTCTAGCAATGGTGGAAAGTATGGCCGAAGGCGGTCCACATTGAACACTGGGTGCAGGCCAAGGAATGGGGGAATGCTGAGCTCAAATGCATTGTCTCCCATAGCCTTAGTAATGGTGTAAGGACCATATCGGAGTGGTCTCAATTTCCGATAGGCTCCAGTAAGGCGTTCCTTTTGCAAATGCAACCAGACTTTGTCGCCCACCTGAAACTTGTGTGGCACCCGATGTTGATCATGTCGCTGCTTGTACTTGGCATTTGATTTCTCAAGAATTTCATGGACCTGCTGGCGAATATGTTGGATGCGCTCAATGAAGCTGGTGGCCTTATCTGTTTCGGACTGGACATGAGCTGAATTCATGTGAGTAGCTGTAAGTGGCATGGCCACATCAATGGGGCATAGTGGCTGGAATCCCAAACCCACCTGAAAAGGGCTATGGCCAGTGGAGCTGTGAAGAGCTCGGTTGTAGCTATGCTGAACATAGGGGAGGCTCTCGTCCCATGTGCGTGGATGCTTTGAGTTATACATGCGCAGAATGTGCACAATCATCCTATTGACAACCTCTGTCTGGCCATCAGTTTGAGGATGGAAGGCTGTGGACTTCGTGAGTTTGGTGTCCATCATTGACCAGAGACTGGACCAAAATGTGCTGAGAAACCGACTGTCCCGATCTGAGATGATAGACTGTGGGATCCCAAAGTGCACCCACACTCGTTCAAAGAAGAGTTTAGCAGTGGCTTCTGCTGTGATATTCTTCTTGCAGGCCATCATAATGGCCATCTTTGAGAACCTGTCGACGACCACAAAAACACAGTCATTTCCATGCTTAGTGGAAGGAAGGCCTGACATGTAATCCATGGAGATGGATTCCCAAGGTCGACTAGGGGTAGGCAACGGGGTATAGAGGCCTTGCTTCTTAATGGTCGGTTTGGCAATGGCACAGGCAGTACATGATCGGATGTACTTCCCAACATCCTGTCGAAGATTCGGCCAATAGAAATGATTTTGCAGTACTGCCACTGTTTTCTCGACCCCGAAATGCCCAGCAGCCCGACTGTAGTGTGCTTCCCAAATCATCTTGGCACGCTCGCTTGAAGGAACACAAAAGTGACCGAGGTGGCATAATAGGGCATCCTGGAGGTGAAAATCTGCAACCTGCCGACCCTTCAAGAGTGTCTGGTATGTGTGGCCGAATTCTGGGTCGCTTTTGTAGAGAAGTGGCCAATCAGAAGTCTCGTGCCCGCAAGAGTTGAGCACGGTGGTTAGCGCCATGATCGGTGGTCGACTGAGGCAATCTGCAACATTATTGGTGCTGCCCTTTTTGTACTTGATATTCAAGTGAAACTGTTGCAGGTATGTAGACCACTTCTGATGGCGATCATTCTGCAATTTCCCTTGGGTCTGTATGAACTGCAGAGGTCGGTGGTCTGTGTGGATGACCGTTTCCTTCCCCAAAATGTAATGCTTCCATTGTCGGCAGGCCTGTACAATGGAATACATCTCTTTATCATAAGTGGGGTACTTCCGGACTGTGTCTGAAAGTGTTTCACTGTGATATGCCACTGGATGTCCATGTTGAGTAAGGACTGCCCCAATAGCATAGTCAGAGGCATCTGTCTCGACCTCAAATGGTTGTTGTAAATCTGGTAACGCGAGCACTGGTGCCGTGCAGAGGCGATCCTTCAACTCCCTGAATGCCTTCTGTTGAGATTCAGACCAAAAGAATTTTGCTTTCGCCCCGCCCTTGGTGACTTGACTCAAGGGCCAAGAAATATGAGAAAACCCCAACACAAACCTGCGGTAGAAGTTGGCAAGACCTAGAAAGCTGCGGAGCTCTGTTAGAGTGGTTGGAGAGGGCCAATCCCGAATGACTTGGACCTTGGCTGGATCGACATGCACCCCCTGTTCATCAATGATGTATCCCAGATACTGAACCTCGGTCATGCCAAAAGTGCATTTCTCCAAATTGGCACATAGCTTGTGTTGCCGCAGTGTTTGGAGAACCTGTCGGATGTGGTGGAGGTGCTCTTCCCAACTCTGGCTGAAGATCAGAATGTCATCCAAGTATACTACTACAAAGGAGTTGGTGAATGGCCGCAAGATGTCATCCATTAGCCTCATAAAGGTTGCAGGAGCATTCGTCAATCCGAAAGGCATGACCAACCATTCGAAGAGGCCCTCCTTGGATTTGAAGGCAGTCTTCCACACATCTGAGGGTTCGATTGGTACCTGGTGATATCCTGACTTCAGATCGATCTTGCTGAAATATTTCGCCCCCTTTAGTTGGTCTAGGAGGTCATCAATCCGTGGGATCGGGTACCTATTACGGACAGTGATCTTGTTCAGCGCCCGATAGTCAATACAGAGTCTCCACGTCCCATCCTTCTTCTGTACCAACACGATCGGGCTCCCACAGGGCGATGAACTCGGACGGATGTGACCTTTCTGCAGGAGCTCCTGAATCTGCCTCTTGATTTCATCGTTCTCCAGAATGGAGCGCCGATAAATTGGTCCATTGGGTAGCGGTGCACCTGGGGTCAGATCGATGGAGTGCTTGACTTGACAGTGCAGAGGAACCCCTGCCGGGGAGGTGAAGATGTCCTCGTACTCCTCCACAATCTTGTCCATCTGTAGTTGTCGTGCAGAGGGGCCCCGTTTGGAGGCCGCGGCCACTGTCTTCTTCTTTCCTTGAGGGCGTATCATCAGGAAAACAAATTTCCTGGTTTTGGAAATGATCTTACTGCATTGTTTTGCAGTAATCAAAGAGAGGGCGGCAGGTGGTGCTACCTCTGGTATCCTGAACAACTTATTTCCCAATGTAATAATAACTGCACGGGGCCTCGATTCATACACAGCATGTCGCTTCCACAAGTATGGTTTTCCTAGTAATACATCACAAACTTCAAGGGGAGCAATGTCACACAATACCTCATCCGTGAAGGGCTTGATGTTGTATGGAAGGCGACACTGCTGGCTCACGCGAAGATCTCGTCCTTGGTGAAGCCACCCAATGGTGTATGGTTGTGGATGTGATGTGGTCGGTAAGCCCAACCGCTTCACGACCTCTGCCGAAATGAGGTTCTTTTGACTCCCGCTATCAACAATGAACTGTATCGGGGAGCCCTTTACCCACATCTGGGAGTGGAAGAGACGCTCCTCCTCTTCTGGATCTTCGGGTTCATTTTTCTGGATCTTTGCGGTAGCAACAGTGGCGCTGGGGTCCGCATCAATGATCTGCTTCCCTTTTTCATACCCCTTATCGGGTTCTGACTCCGTGTCGGAACATGCATCTGATTCTGAAACCTTTAGCTCAGCCACCAGTGACTGCTTGGCCCGACACTCACTTGTGTTGTGAGTGGAGCTCTTATGGAACTCGCACCATTTTCCAGTGTCCTTTCTCGGCTTCGCGGCGCTGTTCTTTGCTTGCAGCTTCGGCTGGTTGTCTTGGGCTGTCCCGCCTTGGATTTGTCCTTTGTTCTGTGGTTTAGGGGCACCTTTCCCCTGCTTTGGATTCGCAGATCCAAAGTCTCGCTTCTTTTGTTTAAACTTCTGCTCGACCTTGACGGCATACCGGTATGCTGCGCCGAGCGAGGGGATGTTCAGGAATTGTATTTCTTCCTGGATGTACTTGTGCAGGCAGCCACGGTATTTGAGTATCAAATGTTGCTCCGAATCCTTGATACCCAACTTTGTGCGAAGGGTATGGAAAAGATTGGTGAACTCCGGCACGTCTTGGTCCCTTCCCTGCCGCAGCGTGGTCCACTTTATGTATTCATCCTCATAGCTCCCGACAGGGTAGTACTGCTCCTTGATAGCATCCCGGAACGAATCCCAGGTGGGTGCGGCTGAAAATAGTGAGCCAGTACTTTCATCCTTCTGCTCGCAGTAGGTTTCCCACCAGTCCTTGACGTGGGGGGCTGCTTTGAGGAGAGCAAAAACAATCTTTTCCCGACTCGAAAATTCATGAACAGAAAAATAACCCTCTAGCAGATTTAACCATTTATCTACGGCATCTGCGTCTATCTGACCTTCGAATATGGGGATTTCAAAATTAACTTGTACCTTAAAGGGTGTGGCGTTTCCAGAGTAGCTGCTGGAAGCCGATGCGTTGCTTCTCGGTAGCCGCTGAAGGATCTGGGCAAAACTGTCCATCATCGCGTTCCGTTGTCGCTCGAGGGCTTCTTCGAGCAAGATTCTGATGGGATCTCCTGCCCCCTCGTCTTTCTTCTCGTCCGCCATGGGAGGCCGTCGGGATTTGCGAGGCTGGTCTTGCAAAGGTTCAACCAGTTCAAGCCCTAACTCCTTATATCCCGACCTTGTTGGGGACATGCAAAGAAAAACAGAGAAAAAGCAGACCGCTTTGATACCACTGATCCGGATTTAAACAGGAACGCAACAAATTACAGAGATAACCATATACACAAAGATGCAGCGGAAATAATACTTCATTTCATTAATGGAAAATACTCAAATATGCTTACAACAGAAATGGAAATAAACTAGCTAGGGCGATGGTAGCTTATCTCTGAGAAGAGATGTGATGGCTACATGCCTCTGAACTGTCTTACAATGAGGCTCGGAGGCCTATTTATTGTTGAGAAACAATAGAAAACCCTTCACATTCCAAAACCTAACCCTAGAAGATGAAACGCCAAATTGTGGGCCCCGTTTTTGGGTAAGTTGGTACATCAACTTCCCGGGGTCGCGAATTGGTCATACTATCTCCGTTTGACGTGCATGATAGCCCGTTGGAAAGATCTCTCCGAGGACTACGACGGAAAAGGAGATTTTTATCAAAAAAATCGTTGGCGGTTAGATTTCCCAAAAAACGTCGTTTAGGGCCTCAAAACGGCTCCGGAAGTTCAGGACCCGAAAAACTGCTAAAAATAGTAAGTTGTGCTACAATTAAGGAAACTGAAAATGCTGAGAAAGACAATGGTGGGGGTCCAGGTGGACTTGGCAGGTGGCCACCAATATCCACCTGGATCATTCCTCCCCCCTTAGGAAGCAATGGTCCCCATTGCGTTGAGATCCTCCATGAGATGAGGAAACTTCTGCTGAACTTGTTCCCTGGTGAGCCACTTGCCCTGCTGAAGGAGTTGGCCTGCTTTGACAACTCGATACAGTTGGATATTCTGTTGGCGAGTGTTCTTGATCTGTGTGTCCATGATCCGATCAGTTGCAGCTTGTTCCATGCAATCTGGATTTAATTCTGTGGGTTTGAGCTGTTCTGCAATGTCGGATGTGTCTAGCAATGGTGGAAAGTATGGCCGAAGGCGGTCCACATTGAACACTGGGTGCAGGCCAAGGAATGGGGGAATGCTGAGCTCAAATGCATTGTCTCCCATAGCCTTAGTAATGGTGTAAGGACCATATCGGAGTGGTCTCAGTTTCCGATAGGCTCCAGTAAGGCGTTCCTTTTGCAAATGCAACCAGACTTTGTCGCCCACCTGAAACTTGTGTGGCACCCGATGTTGATCATGTCGCTGCTTGTACTTGGCATTTGATTTCTCAAGAATTTCATGGACCTGCTGGCGAATATGTTGGATGCGCTCAATGAAGCTGGTGGCCTTATCTGTTTCGGACTGGACATGAGCTGAATTCATGTGAGTAGCTGCAAGTGGCATGGCCACATCAATGGGGCATAGTGGCTGGAATCCCAAACCCACCTGAAAAGGGCTATGGCCAGTGGAGCTGTGAAGAGCTCGGTTGTAGCTATGCTGAACATAGGGGAGGCTCTCGTCCCATGTGCGTGGATGCTTTGAGTTATACATGCGCAGAATGTGCACAATCATCCTATTGACAACCTCTGTCTGGCCATCAGTTTGAGGATGGAAGGCTGTGGACTTCGTGAGTTTGGTGTCCATCATTGACCAGAGACTGGACCAAAATGTGCTGAGAAACCGACTGTCCCGATCTGAGATGATAGACTGTGGGATCCCAAAGTGCACCCACACTCGTTCAAAGAAGAGTTTAGCAGTGGCTTCTGCTGTGATATTCTTCTTGCAGGCCATCATAATGGCCATCTTTGAGAACCTGTCGACGACCACAAAAACACAGTCATTTCCATGCTTAGTGGAAGGAAGGCCTGACATGTAATCCATGGAGATGGATTCCCAAGGTCGACTAGGGGTAGGCAACGGGGTGTAGAGGCCTTGCTTCTTAATGGTCGGTTTGGCAATGGCACAGGCAGTACATGATCGGATGTACTTCCCAACATCCTGTCGAAGATTCGGCCAATAGAAATAATTTTGCAGTACTGCCACTGTTTTCTCGACCGCGAAATGCCCAGCAGCCCGACTGTAGTGTGCTTCCCAAATCATCTTGGCACGCTCGCTTGAAGGAACACAAAGGTGACCGAGGTGGCATAATAGGGCATCCTGGAGGTGAAAATCTGCAACCTGCCGACCCTCCAAGAGTGTCTGGTATGTGTGGCCGAATTCTGGGTCGCTTTTGTAGAGAAGTGGCCAATCAGAAGTCTCGTGCCCGCAAGAGTTGAGCACGGTGGTTAGCGCCATGATCGGTGGTCGACTGAGGCAATCTGCAACATTATTGGTGCTGCCCTTTTTGTACTTGATATTCAAGTGAAACTGTTGCAGGTATGTAGACCACTTCTGATGGCGATCATTTTGCAATTTCCCTTGGGTCTGTATGAACTGCAGAGGTCGGTGGTCTGTGTGGATGACCGTTTCCTTCCCCAAAATGTAATGCTTCCATTGTCGGCAGGCCTGTACAATGGAATACATCTCTTTATCATAAGTGGGGTACTTCCGGACTGTGTCTGAAAGTGTTTCACTGTGATATGCCACTGGATGTCCATGTTGAGTAAGGACTGCCCCAATAGCATAGTCAGAGGCATCTGTCTCGACCTCAAATGGTTGTTGTAAATCTGGTAACGCGAGCACTGGTGCCGTGCAGAGGCGATCCTTCAACTCCCTGAATGCCTTCTGTTGAGATTCAGACCAAAAGAATTTTGCTTTCGCCCCGCCCTTGGTGACTTGACTCAAGGGCCAAGAAATATGAGAAAACCCCAACACAAACCTGCGGTAGAAGTTGGCAAGACCTAGAAAGCTGCGTAGCTCTGTTAGAGTGGTTGGAGAGGGCCAATCCCGAATGACTTGGACCTTGGCTGGATCGACATGCACCCCCTGTTCATCAATGATGTATCCCAGATACTGAACCTCGGTCATGCCAAAAGTGCATTTCTCCAAATTGGCACATAGCTTGTGTTGCCGCAGTGTTTGGAGAACCTGTCGGATGTGGTGGAGGTGCTCTTCCCAACTCTGGTTGAAGATCAGAATGTCATCCAAGTATACTACTACAAAGGAGTTGGTGAATGGCCGCAAGATGTCATCCATTAGCCTCATAAAGGTTGCAGGAGCATTCGTCAATCCGAAAGGCATGACCAACCATTCGAAGAGGCCCTCCTTGGATTTGAAGGCAGTCTTCCACACATCTGAGGGTTCGATTGGTACCTGGTGATATCCTGACTTCAGATCGATCTTGCTGAAATATTTCGCCCCCTTTAGTTGGTCTAGGAGGTCATCAATCCGTGGGATCGGGTACCTATTACGGACAGTGATCTTGTTCAGCGCCCGATAGTCAATACAGAGTCTCCACGTCCCATCCTTCTTATGTACCAACACGATCGGGCTCCCACAGGGCGATGAACTCGGACGGATGTGACCTTTCTGCAGGAGCTCCTGAATCTGCCTCTTGATTTCATCGTTCTCCAGAATGGAGCGCCGATAAATTGGTCCATTGGGTAGCGGTGCACCTGGGGTCAGATCGATGGAGTGCTTGACTTGACAGTGCAGAGGAACCCCTGCCGGGGAGGTGAAGATGTCCTCGTACTCCTCCACAATCTTGTCCATCTGTAGTTGTCGTGCAGAGGGGCCCCGTTTGGAGGCCGCGGCCACTGTCTTCTTCTTTCCTTGAGGGCGTATCATCAGGAAAACAAATTTCCTGGTTTTGGAAATGATCTTACTGCATTGTTTTGCAGTAATCAAAGAGAGGGCGGCAGGTGGTGCTACCTCTGGTATCCTGAACAACTTATTTCCCAATGTAATAATAACTGCACGGGGCCTCGATTCATACACAGCATGTCGCTTCCACAAGTATGGTTGTCCTAGTAATACATCACAAACTTCAAGGGGAGCAATGTCACACAATACCTCATCCGTGAAGGGCTTGATGTTGTATGGAAGGCGACACTGCTGGCTCACGCGAAGATCTCGTCCTTGGTGAAGCCACCCAATGGTGTATGGTTGTGGATGTGATGTGGTCGGTAAGCCCAACCGCTTCACGACCTCTGCCGAAATGAGGTTCTTTTGACTCCCGCTATCAACAATGAACTGTATCGGGGAGCCCTTTACCCACATCTGGGAGTGGAAGAGACGCTCCTCCTCCTCTGGATCTTCGGGTTCATTTTTCTGGATCTTTGCGGTAGCAACAGTGGCGCTGGGGTCCGCATCAATGATCTGCTTCCCTTTTTCATACCCCTTATCGGGTTCTGACTCCGTGTCGGAACATGCATCTGATTTGAAACCTTTAGCTCAGCCACCAGTGACTGCTTGGCCCGACACTCACTTGTGTTGTGAGTGGAGCTCTTATGGAACTCGCACCATTTTCCAGTGTCCTTTCTCGGCTTCGCGGCGCTGTTCTTCGCTTGCAGCTTCGGCTGGTTGTCTTGGGCTGTCCCGCCTTGGATTTGTCCTTTGTTCTGTGGTTTAGGGGCACCTTTCCCCTGCTTTGGATTCGCAGATCCAAAGTCTCGCTTCTTTTGTTTAAACTTCTGCTCGACCTTGACGGCATACCGGTATGCTGCGCCGAGCGAGGGGATGTTTAGGAATTGTATTTCTTCCTAGATGTACTTGTGAAGGCAGCCATGGTATTTGAGTATCAAATGTTGCTCCGAATCCTTGATACCCAACTTTGTGCGAAGGGTATGGAAAAGATTGGTGAACTCCGGCACGTCTTGGTCCCTTCCCTGCCGCAGCGTGGTCCACTTTATGTATTCATCCTCATAGCTCCCGACAGGGTAGTACTGCTCCTTGATAGCATCCCGGAACGAATCCCAGGTGGGTGCGGCTGAAAATAGTGAGCCAGTACTTTCATCCTTCTGCTCGCAGTAGGTTTCCCACCAGTCCTTGACGTGGGGGGCTGCTTTGAGGAGAGCAAAAACAATCTTTTCCCGACTCGAAAATTCATGAACAGAAAAATAACCCTCTAGTAGATTTAACCATTTATCTACGGCATCTGCGTCTATCTGACCTTCGAATATGGGGATTTCAAAATTAACTTGTACCTTAAAGGGTGTGGCGTTTCCAGAGTAGCTGCTGGAAGCCGATGCGTTGCTTCTCGGTAGCCGCTGAAGGATCTGGGCAAAACTGTCCATCATCGCGTTCCGTTGTCGCTCGAGGGCTTCTTCGAGCAAGATTTTGATGGGATCTCCTGCCCCCTCGTCTTTCTTCTCGTCCGCCATGGGAGGCCGTCGGGATTTGCGAGGCTGGTCTTGCAAAGGTTCAACCAGTTCAAGCCCTAACTCCTTATATCCCGACCTTGTTGGGGACATGCAAAGAAAAACAGAGAAAAAGCAGACCGCTTTGATACCACTGATCCGGATTTAAACAGGAACGCAACAAATTACAGAGATAACCATATACACAAAGATGCAGCGGAAATAATACTTCATTTCATTAATGGAAAATACTCAAATATGCTTACAACAGAAATGGAAATAAACTAGCTAGGGCGATGGTAGCTTATCTCTGAGAAGAGATGTGATGGCTACATGCCTCTGAACTGTCTTACAATGAGGCTCGGAGGCCTATTTATTGTTGAGAAACAATAGAAAACCCTTCACATTCCAAAACCTAACCCTAGAAGATGAAACGCCAAATTGTGGGCCCCGTTTTTGGGTAAGTTGGTACATCAACTTCCCGGGGTCGCGAATTGGTCATACTATCTCCGTTTGACGTGCATGATAGCCCGTTGGAAAGATCTCTCCGAGGACTACGACGGAAAAGACGATTTTTATCAAAAGAATCACTGGCGGTTAGATTTCCCAAAAAACGTCGTTTAGGGCCTCAAAACGGCTCCGGAAGTTCAGGACCCGAAAAACTGCTAAAAATAGTAAGTTGTGCTACAATTAAGGAAACTGAAAATGCTGAGAAAGACAATGGTGGGGGTCCAGGTGGACTTGGCAGGTGGCCACCAATATCCACCTGGATCAAATGATTATTACATCATGGAACATAAGAGGCCTCAATAGCAGAGGAAAACAAAGGTACCTCAAAGAGAGATTGAAGAAATATAAACCAAGCATCATGATAATACAAGAAACTAAAATCAGTGAAAGCAAATTGAAAGGGATTATGGAAAATTTTAAACCCAATACCAAGTAATGGCCCAGGATGAAAATGGCAGCGTTGGAGGGTTGACGATCATATGGAATCCTGGAGAGGTTTGGTTTGAAGACTGGGTCAGCCTTCCAAAAATACTATCAAGCAAATTTCAAATTATTGGATCCAAAGAATGGGTGTTTCTTACAGGAGTTTATGGTCCCCATGTCCCGGTGGAAAGAAGAGATTTTCTTCAAAAACATGCAAACATGATAAATTTATACTTGGAATACCTTTGGGTAGTAGGAGGAGACTTTAATATGATTACCTCTCTAGATGAAAAGAAGGGAGGAATGAGAAGAATGGATGAGGACATGGAAGCCTTTGGAGATATCATTTCAAAATTGCACTTAGTGGACCTCCTAACAATCAACGGAGTCCACACCTAGAATAATAGATGAGGAGGGAAACATCAAATTGCTTCACAATTGGATAGATTCTTAATCTCAGAACAATTCATAAGCAGAGATATATTCTTGGAAGTCTCAATCCTCCCATGTATGGGATCGGACCATTGGCCAATAATATTGGAAGTGGATATGAAAGCTAGCCCTAAGAATCGACCTTTCTAATTTGAAGCCTTCTGGCTAAGAGATTCGTGCCTCCTCAAAAGAATAGAGGAATGGTGGATAAAGAGCGAACAACAAGGGAGGAATTGCATGCATACTTTCTAACTAAAACTCAAGGATCTAAAGAAGAAACTTAGGAAATGTAATAAAGAATAATTTGGACATATTATGAATGACCAAAACCAGATCAAAAAGTGCATGATGGAGGTGAAACAACAAATCATACAGGAAGGAAGATCTGAAGAGCTTGTCAAAGAAGAAGGACAGCTAATAAACCAATTGGAGGAAAGAAGAAAATAGGAGGAGATCCAGTGGAAACAGAAATAGAGGGTGAACGAAACACTCAATTTTTTCATAAGGCCATGGTCCAACATAAAAAAACACAACATAATCTACTCCCTGAAATATGAGGAGGGGAATCATAGAGTCCAACATGAAGAAATGGAGGAACTTCTAGTAAACCATTTCAGAGATCTTCTCTCAGAACCACAAGAAAATAGAATGGAAGCAATACAAAGAATCTCGCAGCATATCCCCAACCTGGTAACTCAGGATCAAAACCTAGTCCTGATGAGAGTTGCTACACTAGAAGAGGTGGAAGAGATTGTCAATGGCATGCAAAAAAACAAGGCTCCAAACCTGGATGGGTTTACAACGGAATTTTACCAAGCCGCCTAGAAATTTATGGGACGAGAAATTCTAGAGGTTGTAGAGGAATCCCACCGCAATCAAAAGGTATGCCCCTTCCTAAACTCCACTTTTATTTTTCTTATTCCTAAAACTTCGAAATCTAAAGATCCGCAAGGATTTCACCCTATTGCCTTATGTAATGTTATTTATAAAATCATTGCTACTCTCATCGTAAAATTAACCGCTCTTCTCAAATATCATCTCTCCAAAGCAGAGGGGATTTGTATAGGGAAGGCAAATCCTGGACGGATTCGTAACTTCTCAAGATGTATTTCACTCTCTTAAGGCAAAAAATCTCGCAGATATGATGATTAAGCTGACCTTTCCAAGGCATATGACCAGTTAAGTTGTGTGTATCTGAGTAGTATCCTCAAAGCCTATGGTTTCACCCAAAGATGGATAAATTGGATCCTTGCCATGATCTCCTCCCCTGTCATTTCAATTCTTTTGAATCAGACTCCTACTTCCACTTTTAATCCTACCCTGGGCCTAAGACAGGGAGATCCATTATCTCCTTTTCTATTCATTACTGCTGCAAAAGGGATGGGTTGATTTATCAAAAATGAAGTCATAGAATCTAGGATTAGGGGCCTGAGGATTTGGGGTAATTATTTAGCCATCACCCACCAACAATTTGTGGATGATATCATGCTCTTCTACCAAGTCTCCCTTAGGGAAGCTCAAAGAATAAAATAAATTCTTAATACCTTTATGGAGGCCTCTAGGACTAAGATTAATAATGACAAATCCTTTATCTTCTTTTTTAGCACTCAGGGGAATGTCAAGACCTATCTTGCCATGATCTTGGGGTTTAGTACTGGAAAACTCTCGTCTAAATACCTTGGTATGCCCCTATCAGACAACTTCCTAAAACTATCCTGCTGGCAGCAGATCCTTCAAAATTTGCAAGGAAGGCTAAGTAGTTGGGCTTTTAGATTCCTCAACCTGGCAGGTAGGACTGTCCTATTTAAAGCAGTGCTGCAATCGATACCCATCTATCAACTTTCAGGTATGGTAGCACGTAAAGGGGCATGCTCCAAAATGGTGGAAATTTTCAAAAAGTTTTTGTGGGGAGGGGCTCAACAGGCTAGAAAATGGGCACTGATATCCTGGCAGGGGTTGGTGAAAAGAAAAATGGAAGGATGACTAGGCCTCAAAGACCCTTATTTATTAAATCAAGTAATGGGCACAAAACTATGGAGGAGATTGATAGGAGGTGGAAGAGACCTATGGAAGCAAATATGGACAAGAAAATATAATATTCCTGAGATAACTGAGGATATTTTGCGTTATAGAGACCCGCCCAAAGGATCGGCAGTGTGGAACTTGAAAACCCAAAACAGGAACCTCATAAACTAGCATGCCTTTTGGGAAATCCGTAATGGAAAACTGCAAGATTTTGGCAGGACTCTTGGCAACAAAGAGAACGAATGATAGAAAAGCAAGATCTCGGGGAAATATATCAATTTACCAGAGACAAAAATATACGCCAGGTAGAGCAATTCTGGAAAGAGGACCAAGGAACCAGAAATTGGAGGAGATGGGAAAAAAAGGAAGATTGGTGCCAGGCTATAGAGACCGACCAATGGACAGAGCTTGAAAAAGAGCTGAGATCGAGACAATTAACGATCCGAAATGATCCTGATATCCTGAGATGGGGGCACACCACAAAAGGAACCTTTACCATAAAAGAAGCATATGACCTCCAAGCAGGACAAGTCCAAGATGGGCAAGGCATCATATGGAAAAAATATGGAAGGGAGGATGGTGGCCTAAGGTATCTCACTTCCTTTGGCTGGTTTGCAAAGGATGGATCCTAACCTGGGATCAACTACAGAAAAGGGGCTTCCACGGCTCGTCCTTCTACGGGTTCTGTCATCAGAACAGAGAAGATATCGAGCATATTCTTAACACATGCTCGTTTCCTGAACAAAAATGGAGGCAACTGCAAGGAGTCTTTGAAAGGATGGATCAAGACAACCACAACATTAAGGAAACATTCCTCCTTTGGCGAAGCAACATATTCTCAATCCCGGCAGTAAACCAAGCATGGTGGCTGGCCTTAGGATTAAATTTATGGGCCATATGGAAAGAGAGGAACCACAGAGTCTTTAAAAATAAAGCCTCATCAGAAGAACATGTGTGGGAAGGAATAGTTCAGAACATCAGGGAAAGAATATTAGCAGAACAGTGGCACCAAGAAGATTGGCAAGTCCACCCCCCCAGGAAGCTCGAATTTTACAAAAACTCAATCTATCACCGGAAATGATTACCCCCGCTGCTTGGGAAAAAAATAGGATAAGTTCGATATCCCTGCTCACTTTACTATCCCAGGAGAAGGATTCATAAAACTCAATTTCGACGGGGCGTCAAAAGGTAATCCAGGAGTGGCAGGCCTAGGTGGCCTCTTCCGAGACACCCAAGCCAACACTCGGCTAATATATGTTGACTCTTGCGGGATAGCAAGTAACAACAAGGCGGAGTTTGCTGCAGCAAGACAAGGACTTCTAATAGCTATCAGAATGGGGTATCGAAACGTAGTGGTGGAAGGAGACTCAAGTCTAGTCATAAACACTCTGGAAAAACTGAACAATGGCACCAAATGGGACAATCTCAGCCAAAGTTGGAGGACAACTCGCCTCATCCAAGAGATAGGGGAATTAATTCAGAAGTTTGATTATATTATGGTCCAGCATGTCAGACGAGAAGGGAATAAAGGGGCATATTTTCTTGCTAACTGGGGATGCAATCAGCAAAATGGCCCGATGGAAAAATTATGGCTAGTCCAACCCTGGGATGAGAGATTCAAAACCCTGGTGAAAATTCTAGGATAGGATCACAAGAAAAGATAGGAAAACGGCCTTCCAGAAACACAAGACCCCGATCGGGGTGTGTTCTAGTGGTTGGAAATGCTTGCGGGTAGTAATGAGGTGTACATATGATTTAAGTACCACCACACCCCACACGCTCAAAGAGATCGGTGTGATGGCACTTGGCATGAGTGCATGCAAGGGTGGTGGGAAAGGTGGCAGAGACGACAGTGGAGAGGCAGGTTTAATAGAAGCAAAGGGCAGACATGTGGGTAAGGATGGTGAGTTTGTTTGCAGAGTAAGGAGCTAGAGCAGGGGAAAGGGAAGGCGTCAACACTTGTGACATGAAACTTGGAGACGGTCTACAATCGGTAACGGGTATGTTTATTGGCTCTTTGCCTCCTTTGCAGTGATGACCTGGTTTGGGTTCTGCTGGGGGGAGGAGGCAATTGGGAAGGGTAATTGGGGGATATGCCGGGGGAAATAGAGGAGGCAATTGGATGCAATGGTTTGGCTATGCGTCAATGTATTGAGCTTGCCAGGTATCGACCCAGCCTTTGGCTGTTTTGACCTTGCGTTGATTGGAAATGGGAACATGGGTGCAACACACCGAGGGTTGAGTGGGGCTAGTTGATGGGATCTGGTAGGCAAAGGATTTTAGTCTGAGGTTGAGGGCAACGAGGGTCAGTTAATATTTCATATAGGAGCTTGGACCTACTACTGAAACCACTGCAACTGTTGGGACAATGAGAGAAATTCATGCTTTAAGAGAATTTCTAAGACCCTTAAAGGTGGCGTTGGGTATGAAAATGATAAGGGTATTACTCTAGCTTACTGGGCAGAGGGGAAAGGGGCTGCAATCCATGAAGGGAAACATGGCGGTCTGAGGCTAGGCTCACATGTGTGGCCTTGGCTAGAGACTACCAACCTTACAATGTATGAGAGGCACTAGGGGTGGAGGGGTGAGATGATAGAAGGGATTTGGAGACTAGCCCTTTCTAAGGACTGGCTCTTCACCCATCCCGGCTTCGATATTGATAGTAAATGGAAAAAGGGAATGAATGGGGAGGATGACAGCATCGACAATTCAATTCAGAGAAGCAATCAGTGCCAAAGTATGTCAAATTTCTTTTGGCTAACAAATCTTTGCATTGAACAGGTTTTGGGCATCCTTGACATGGCTCGGCCTACAAGAGGTCGTGGACATGGAAGACAGGGCCGGGAGCCCAGAAATGATAAGGACCCAAGCAAGTTGGAGCCCCGCGGGAGGAAATTATTAGAGCATCTTATCAGTGAAGCTGTTGAGGCCTATCATGAGGGCACAGATGAAGGCATCCAGAATCTATTAGAGGAATGGGAAGAGGAAATTAAGTAGGGCAGTGAGACTGAGGAAGGTATCGAAAATTAGAGGACACTCGTCCCAGACCTTGGGAACACCAGAGGCTGGATAACGCAATTTAAGCAGACATTGTACCTCTACTGGCTAATGAAAATCCGCATGGGTAAGGCCATGGAACAGATCTTGGTGGGTATGGCGGTTTCTCTCCAAGGGATGTCGAGCTACAAACAAGATCTGCAAAAAATTCAGTTCCAACTCCATAAGCAGGATATTAGGCTGGACAAAATTGAAAGACACATTCCATGCATCCTGGAACTATCGGAGATGCTTGGAGCAACTGTTAAGGATCTTGCGCCAGTGGAATCAGCCTCAGAGGAGCAGAAGGGCTAGTTAGTTTCTCATGTTTACTTTTGTTATATATGTGGTTAGCATTTACTTTTCGTCATGCAAGTATATGTATAGATAGAAATATAGAGTCTAGTCATGAAACAGAGACATATATAGCTTGGCTAGAGAGATTGAAACTTTATTGTTTTTGGATGGCTTACAATGAGGATAGGTGGCCAACATACTTGGTTTCCCATTGGGCAAGTTGAGGCCACCTAGCTAATCTATGTGGTGTAAATTTGCCTATTATGAATAGAAAATGAAAGGTCCTACCAAGCTTAACAATTATATATATAAGTAGATAAATAATAGACAATAAAGAAAAGATAATAATAGTAAATAAATAGTAAATAATAAATAAAATATAATAATAGTAAGTACATAATAAATAATGTTATTATTAATAATAATAACAAATAAATAATAATTAGAAAGAAAGTGGGAGGGGAAAATGGCTCTGAATTCTTGTGGTGATGTGAAGGTCAGCGAGTGATTATGGTATGGTTAACTTTCTATGGGAATCTGATAACCTGAAGGTGGAGGGTGCAGTCGGCGGTGAAATCGAAAAGGGTTGTCAGCGGTGGAGGAGGACACAACATTCAACTATTAAGAATCCCTCAGACGAAAGGTGAAAACACCACATCGATTAGGGTTCATGTGGAGCCTGCTCCTATTTCTTCTCACTGAGATGGAAGAAGAATTAGTGGATTACTCGATAGACTCCTTTGATTCCATGTCGATTTGGACTGAGGATCCACCTCAGCAACACAATATGCCTTCACCAGCTGTCTCATGGGAACCGGCTGTCTACGTAGATCCCTATATTGTAGATATGGAAGAAGGGGAGGTATCTTTAACTACCCTAGCGTTTGCACAGCCTATTTCTGCACCTGTCTCTGTCACAGACCATATTTTACCGGACTATAAACCTCAACCTATTCTCTCTATATCGTCCCCATCCGAACTTCAATTATGGGAGCACGATCATCTAAACAAGATGACATCTGGGTAGGGTGAGACGTCCACTACGGTAGATGGGTTTTTCAAACCTGAAGTGGAAGCTTTGTGTATTGGGATATTAGGGCACCAAAGATTGGGAGGAACAATACCAGCATCTAGGGCACATCGGCCACCACATACAACGAAAACTTTGGGATGTTTTGAAGGAGTCACCAACAATCCCCTAGAGCAGGAGGAAGCTAGGGTTTTTGATTCATAAGACGTGCAGGCCGATGATGTAGGGTAATAGGGGGGAGTTTTGCCCAAAAAATTGGGAAAAAATTCCAAGTGTACCAAGGCCAGAGAATGAGGGCGTTTACTAGTTTTCGGAGAAGGAATCAACATGGCACAGGTTGCAGACACATAGAATACTATTTTGGTTGGAATAGTTAGAGGGCAAAATTACACTATGGTACATCTCAAGCTCTAGGTGATGGAAATTTGGAGGCAAGTCCTCAAACAATTGGTCGCGGTCCTTACCATGACAAGAGGTTGGTTTGCCCTAATCTTAGCACATTCTGACCAGGCAAGCTGGGTCCTAACCAAATTCTGGCACATAGAGATGGATCATGTACTTGTGAAGTGGTGGTTGCCCTTATTTGACCTAGACAAAGAAAAAATGGGCGCCATACCTATTTGGGTAAGGATCCCTGGTTTACCACTACATTTTTGGTCTGAGGATGTGTTCCGTTGCATCGACGATGATTTGGGTGTGTACTTGGACCATGAAAAATCTTTCATTGAGACAGGGAATGTGGCTATTGCTTGTATCCTCGTTCACTTGGATATCAAAGATGGATTAGTAGAAATTCTGAGGCTTCAATATCGAGGGCATACCAGATTGCAGATTCTAGACTACGAAGGGGTTCCTTTTCACTGCAGAAGGTGTCATGAGGTTGGTCATCTTTTTAAGGAATGTCCTCTTTTCACTTCTGAGAACAAGGAAACATCACCGATACATGAATTGGTAGGAACACACATACAGGGAGAAGGCAGGGAGGTACCGGTCACTAATGCACCCAACTATACACCGAGGCGACATAAGGACACTGGGAAAATCCCTCAACAACCAGCAGCTCGACCACCTTCAGAAAGGGTTACTCGATCACACTCTTATGGATCTGGTCCGCTTCTAGGTACTGTACTCTCTTCCTCCCCCCTTGAATCATCTCATCCTTTACTTTCTGAACTTGCCTCTGTTTCTTTATCTTTATCTAGAACTATTATATCTACTTGTAATTTGAAATCTATCCCTTGTCTTGTGGCATCGACTCCTCCTTAAAACCCTTCCACTTTCCTGACCACTATCGATGGAGCCATGTTACCAACTCCATATGAAGGTGAGGCTTCATCGGATACTAACTTGAGCCATAGATACAACCTTTGATCCCTAGCTCACACCAAACCCTCATTATCATATCCCTATGGCATAGGCGATACCTCCCCCCCCGAGATAACAAGGCCTACAAGGGGCAGACATTCAAACATTTCTAAAGCCATTCACAAAGTTGGGATTGAGGTGGTGTCTGGAAAACAAATATCCATTGATTGGGTTCTTAGAGCAAAAGGAAACCCTGACCTTGTTTCCTCATGAAGTGTTTATCATTTAATTGCAGGGGTATGGCCAACCCTAATAAAAAACTGGCCCTCAGGAGACTCTTTGAGATCGAGAAGTTGGATGTTATTTTCCTATAGGAAACCCTGGGCGATGGAGATTCTATTAATAATATCCTGAAGTCCATTCTCCCTGGTTGGACTTTTCATACTCTAGATGTGAGAGGTAGGTTTGGGGGCTTTGTTATGGGTTTCAACAACAAATCTATGAAGATTGACAATATTTGGGGGAGGGAAGGGGTCTTGGGAGATGATGTAACCTCTGTTGAATTGGGTTCCCCCTCCAATTGATTAACATATATGGCCCTTGTCACAATCGAGAAGCTTTCTGGGAAAATCTGATGAGGACATCTTTCATGACAAATGATAACATCATCATTGGCGGTGACCTAAATTTCTCCCTAGGTCATGCTGAATCATGGGGGAATCATGCCCATACTGACTCCCTCATAGAATTTTTCGAGCATCTTTTGGACCAACATAACTTTCTGAATATTGACATGGCTCGAATTCAACCTACCTAGTGGAATCAGAGAATAGGGGAGGCATCGCTCGCAAGAAGACTTTACCGTTTTCTCATTAAGGCACAGATGGTGGATAAACTTAAAAGGATCAGACAATGGGTAGATACTGGGGGCATATCAGATCACTCTCCCATCTTCTTGGAGGTTGTGGATTCCTCCCGCAAGCCAAAAACTCCTTTCAAATTCAACTCTTCCTAGTTAAGGGAAGAAGAATTTCACAAAATTGTCAAAGAATCGTGGACTGCCTACAGTTAGGAAAGCAGTACCCCCCTGCAGAAGTCATTTCCAGTAACCTGTCTAGACTCAAACGCACGACAATTACGTGGGCAAAGGAAAAGAAGAAAAGGGATGAGGCTACTCTACAACAAATTGAATCAGAACTTGTTGCTCTAACAGACTCAGACAACACTGGCTTTCTTTCCATGGAACATAAACTCCATCTAACTAGACTGGAAGCAGAGAAGATTAGACTATTAAGACAAAAGGAGGAAGAATGGAGACTTAAGAGCAGAGCTATCTAGCTCTAATCTAGGGACGACAACACAAATTTTTTCAACAATGTGTGAAAGGCAGGAAGATCACTAACACCATTTGGTCATTAAAAGATGAGTCAGGTAGGGAGGCCACTACCTTCAATCAACTTGTAGACATGGGAATAACACATTTTAGCCACTTATTCAAAGCCCCTCGGGAAGAAACTATAGCAAAGGTGCTTAATATTGCCATACTATTTCCATGGTTTGTTGACGAAGATGATTTGGATAACCTGAACAAACCAGTCACTCTAGGGGAAATAGAATTTGTACTGAAATGGTTTAAAAGAGATAAGAGTTTGGGACCTGATGGATGGCCTATTGAATTATACCTTAATTTCTTCGAATTAACTGGTAGGAATCTTCTACCGGTTATTGAAGATTGCAAATTGAGCTGCATAATGTACGAAGGAATTAACTCCACCTTCATTGCCCTTATCCCCAAAACTGATAATCCCTTGTCTTTTGACAACTTTCGCCCCATATCCTTATGTAATTACATATACAAGATCATCTCCAAAATCATTGCTAACTGTATCAAACCTATTCTATCCCATCACATATCCAAAGAACAATTTTCTTTCCTTAATCATCGACAGATCCATGAGGCCATAGGTACAGCCTAAGAAGGTCTCCATTCCATCAAGCTTAGGAACCTCAAGAGCATCATCCTCAAAATTGACCTATCTAAATCTTTCGATAGAACCAGCTGGACCTACCTTCACCTCCTTCTAACCCACATAGGTTTTCCTCACTCCTTCATCAACTGGGTCATGTGTTTTGTTTCCTCGACCTCTTACAGCATCCTCATAAATGGAGTGGCCTTGAATTTCTTTCATGTGGAGCGGGGACTCAGGCAGGGTTGCCCATTATCACCTCTGTTTTTCCTTCTTATCATGGAAGGATTAAGTAGACTCATATATGCTGCCAAAACCTCTAGGGATATAAATGGGGTAAAAATGACTGACGTATTCTCTCTCACACATCTCTTATTGTTGACGATGTCCTCATTTTCCTTGATGGCTCCATTAGAGACTCAACAAATTTTATGCACATACTAGCTATCTTCTGCAAATCTACAGGTATGGTGCCCAACCAGGTCAAGTCCACTATCATGACTCTTAACTACTCACTCAATGATCATGTATATGCACTACAACACTTCCCGTACAAGCACTTGACTCTCGAGGATGGAATCAAATACTAGGGCTACAAACTCAAACCTAGCAATCATCACATTATGGATTGGACATGGTTGATTGCAAAATTAGAGGCCATAATCAATATTTGTCAACAACAGTGGTCATTAAGGGCTAGCATACTGGTTCTCATCAAATCAGTGCTAGAAGCCATTCCAGTATACTAGATGGCCCTAGCTTGGATTCCAAAGGGCATCACCAACAGAATCCAACAAATATGTCGTAGATTCTTATGGAGAGGAAGCCATGAAGGCAAGAATTTTGCTTGGGTCAAATGAGACCGGATAGCCAAACCCAAGAAATGGGGTGTATGGGGTATGAAGGACCTCAATTGTTTTGCAAAGGCCCTCACGGAAAAAATGGGTTGGCAGCTTCTCACCGCCACTAATCTCTGGCAAGAAGTGGTATACCATAAATACATATATCCCCAATCAATACAAGACTAGATTCGTAGCTCGACCGGGAACAAAATTAGCATTTCCACAATTTGGCGAGCAATCACCCAATCCATATCAGTCATAAAACAAAGATTGGCTTGGCGTGTAGGTGTTGTAACATGCTTTATTTTTGATAAGTTAGTTTTTATTTATAAAAGAGGGTATGAAAAAAAAAAGGGATGAAATAAAACCCCATCAAAAGGAAAACAAAATTTGTATAAGTGTATCTGTTTAAATGCCACAACCGTTTCTTATAATTTGAATCATACAGTTTAATCTTGATCAAATCATTTAAATTTATGTTTTAGATTAGAAAATAAGTTCACCAAACTGTTTAATCCTGGTAGAACATTATTAGATAGATTAGAATATAATAAATATGGCCTAATATGCTCAAAATTTGGCCAAAGATGTATTAGATTAGGATTATAAGTAAATTAAGCAAAATAATGGCTACTAGTCCAAATGCACCAAAGAGTTAGATTAAGATTTGATTAGGATTTAATTACCTTTAATCAGTGATTAATTTTTATGTAAATAAACAGTGCAAAGCTTGTTAGTCAAAGTCAGAAAAGGACAAAATGTTTTGTCGTGAAGCATTAAAGCTTGAGCACAATTGGACGGTGATCCACTTCCCCGCCCAAATCAACGGTGAGGAAGCCATTTCGCACCCCCTCACTATGTTATGCGATAATGTGGGGGGGTGTGAAAAGTAGTTTCATTCCCACGGGCCCCTCACTACATTTCACCTCCTCCGCACTTTGCACCCCCCTCGCTCATTATTGCACACCACCACCTCCCACTATGAAATCCGCTTATCCTTCCCACGCCTTCTGTTTGTGCCCCAATAGTAAAATCCCTTCCCGCGCCATCCATTCCCAATCATTACTTGTTGTGTGTCCTATCTATTATCTGTTAGTCATCTACCATTATTGTTCTATCTTCTGCCATTGATGAACATCTTTTTGTTCAGCAATGGGCTTCCCTTAACGGTAAACTTATCCCGGTTATAAATAATTCCCTCACCCACATTACACCATTTATTTTCCATAATTCCTCTTATATACCAATTCATTGTTTCATGCAATCACTTTTCCCAGTTTTTATTCTACGCCACTGTCAAGCTTACAAACAGAACACATAGGTATTTGTATCCCTATTTTATGTTATCTTTTCATTTGCAATTCTGTAATCATGGATCCTAAGAGAAAAGATTAGTCATCTGCCAGTTCATCTTCATTACAGGAAAACCCAAAGGCCTTTGATGCCTTAGACTTGGATCACATTCCATCGGTTGATCAGTTCTTCAAAATCACATATATAAAGTGTGAATTCGACATGTTTGAATTTCGCAATTGGCTAAAACAGACCTATATTTACTCTAAAGACAAAATCAATCTATGGGAATCCCTTTTGCCCCTGTATATGTTTCCTCAAACCCATTATTTTCTTGATCTAGTCATGTGGTGCCAGGCTAAGTATAACCCTTTGCAGAGAACTGTGGTAGCTCAAAATGGAGACATTCTGATATCTATCACTCCAGAAATTATCATCCAGATGCTTATGATCCCTGAAAATAATTCCCTTAGCTTTTTCTCCATTACTGTTTTAATGGACCTATATCATAAGCTTACTTTCCCTAAAAGAGCTCAGATCTTTGAGATCTTTCTCCCAGAAGATGTTGAACTTCTTAAAAAGAATCCTCCCTATCCAGCATCCATGTTCCCTGAGAGAGCTAAACACATCATTTCCCTAGTTTCTTGCTTGTTAGGCTACCAAACAGATCAATGGGTAGATGAATCTATCCTAGGTTATCTATCCATTTTCTCTAAAGAAAACAAACATGCCTTCATGTATAATTACAGTCAATTTTTGGCTGAGACTATGCATGACCAACTGATGAAAATCACTACTGAAGGAGTGTTTAAATATTCCTCTGTACTAGTACATATGATTATTTTTCAGCAGGGAGATAGGTTACCTATTGTTCTACACAAGCAGGATGATCAACAAGTGAATCAAGCAGTCACACAGTGGACCTCATTGATCAGAAGGAACTCAACTGAGTTCAAATTTTCAGACTTCATTGATTGTTTCATTAATCCAGTTGCACAACTTCTCATCAACTAGAGTGAGCCCGTGATCAATCCAGAAATCAAAAGGATCTTGTACCTCAATGATCAAGTTAGAACATGAGACTAGTATCTTTACCATAATTATATAGAGATTAGAGTATATGGCTATGAATTGGCTCCATATAAATTGCCCAAATATGTTCCAATGAGAATTTTCTCTCTGGAATATATTAGGCAAATGATTAATATGGATGAACTTCATTTCATTTCAGGGAAGAGGAAATCTCAGTTTAAGATCAAGTCATAGGTAGGATCATTCATTTGTAATACAAGATCAGTAGGTATTGAAGCAGATGCAATCCTCAAATAGATGGGTTTTCAACCCAGTTTCACCTGGTCTTATGACCCATTCAGTATTGTTTCCAACTTAAGGGTGGAACTCAAAACCACTCCTTACAATCATACACCAAGACTAGAGATTGAGAAGTACATGAATCAAGAACAGTGGGAGGAGAACACACTTCAAGAAGCAGAAGAACAAATTTTACCTCCTTCTACTCTCCAGACTCCTACTTCTCAAACCAAGCAGGACAAGAGGCCCAGAGAAGGATCTTCATCATCAGCCATAGGTGAAAAGGAATTCATTCATTATCATAAGAAATCAAGGACTGACTCCAAAGGCACTACTACTACTCATGGTCAGAAGGAGCCTATAATCATCAATTTGGATGATTCACAGGTTTCTACAGGGACAGAAGAAGCTGCAATCACTACTCCATCTTCCTCTTCAGTTTCACAGAATTTATTGGAGATCACTTAGTCTCTAGGAGCAAGTGAGCATGAGGAGTCAAACATCTTCACTAATTTCCTTGAAATTAAGCAAAAGAATGAATCTTTAAAGGCAAATGTATATGCTCAGTTTTGGAAATAGACATCTACTTCACAACACAGGTTGTTGATAGCTTTCGACAATGAGAAAGGCAAGATGCAAATGGAATTCCTTTAAGCCCAAGTTCCTTTTCCAAAGGCTTCTTCAGATTATAAGAAGATTGTATTTTCTTTTGATGCCAACCATATACATCCAATCGATCAGATGGATATGTATAGGGAGTCTGGTGAGATGCTTTTCTCTACCATGACCAACATTGTTATGGCATTAAAAAAAATGTACAGTCAGAATTGAAGATAGAAAAGATATCCTCTTTGGCGAAGGATAACAGGGTCAAAACATTAGAAGACTTAGTGATTAAAATTGGGTATGATCCCACTGATGTTAAAGCTACAGAAGACATTATTAGAAAGAATAATGCAAACATTTTTGCATTAAGGAAGCAGCTCAAACTACCTTCTACAGAGGATCCTCAAACAAAGGAGATAGCAGTAAGTGAAAAACACAAAGAAGAGATGCTCAAGCTGATCATTCAGAAAAATGTACAGATAAAGAAAATGGAAGAGCAGATTGAGAAATTACTTAAATAAAAATATCAATCTACTCAACTAGCCATATCTCCAATTATAGATATACCTATTATGGTGTCAAGGATAGCAGGGGAATCGAAATTAGCAATAACAGAAACTACATCAACAACAAGAGATTTGAACAAAGTCTTACAGGAGCTGGCTCACCAGAAACAAGAAAATGAAAGGCTTCACAAGAAATTTAAGAATCTGGAGACTCAAAAGATTAAAAATGACAGTCTTTATGTTGAAGAGATGTTGAAGACCCACAGATTGACTAGAAGAATAGAGCAGTTGGAAAGTGAGTCATTAATGGCTCAGACCTTGGCCTAAGCTAAGGAAAACATTTGGGCAGATATCAATCAGGCCATAATTGAAGTATGGCCCTCCACACATATAATTTTTTAGCAAGAAGAACTTATAAACATATGTCAGATAGTTATTGAAGAAGTTAAAGAACTTCTTAAAGATAAACCAAGTGAAACCATTGACATGATCAAAGTTCTTAATTCAAAAACCAGGGCCGAGTTGGAGCATATTCAAATTCTTGACAAAACAGAAACCATTCTGGAGATTAAGAAGGTTTTGCAGAAAAAGAACCTCATGACCCAGTTGGAGACCGAGTGCCAAGCCTTGAAGACTGTTGTTCAAAGGTTTCATTTTAAATTTAACTTACTCAATCAGAGAGGACTGCCAAGATTAGTGGCACCAAATGATAGGTTGATCAGTTTGGAGGAATATTGTCAAAAGCTTTATACAATAGCAACTGATAAAGCTAGTTTTGCAGGTGTAAAGGGTAATCTTACCGGGAAACAAATGTTAGAGGCTTTAGATTTTGATTTGACAATTAAGCATGAGATTAAACACATTTTTGTAAATAAGCCCACTTTTGAAAAGTACACCAAAGTTGATGAAGTTTACAGGAAATTGGTAAATCTTTCTATACCAAGTCAAGACAGGTGGGATCACTTATGTGAAACTATCGAGTAACTTTCATCATCAACTGACAGACAACTGGGTAGCACTTTTTGGGGACCAGATCATCAACAAATTCCTGAAAGATAGTGCCAGCACTTAACAATTTTAAAATTCCTATAGTTTTGTACTATTTTTGTATTTTTGTTTTAAAAATATCTAGAAGAACTTTTATTTTGTATAAATAAATCCTCCTTCGAGTTATTAAGGGTTGAACCCTTGGATGAACTTTAAAACAGAATTGTAATCGAGTTGGAGAATGGCTTCAAGTTAATGAAAGGATTCTAAATTTTCCTATTATAGTTTGTCTCCTTGTAAGTTTTTCTTATGTGCTTATTTAATTATCTCTTTCTTCATATATTTAGGCCTTTATACATAAATCTGGGTAAGATCGTACTAAGTATCAGTGAACCTTAAATCGCGTGTGAAGTTATAAACAATAATTAGGGACTAGTTTATAAAACTATATGTTATTATAAACTCCTCTATATCAATTAATTGTCACACCCATCTGCATTAGATTAAATATATTTTGTTCTACAGGAAATGTTGTTTGCCTGTATTCTTTTCTTATAACCAATCAAATATTTTGTTTGAATATTTAGCAAGTTATATTTCATCAAGACTCTGTTATTCACCCATTTTAAATCAATTAACTATTTTAGACAAATAGACAACCCTTTCATCCAACTTAGCAACTGTTAAGGCTTAAGCACTTGTTTTCAAATTGTTCATAACATTGGTCATCCAAAAACTTTAAAAACAAACAAAACATTTTAGATGCTCTGGCATGATTAACTGACCTAGAGTCATCTCAGAGGACAACATTAGACTGGCGTCGTTGTTGGGGACCGAAAATTGAACTATTTTCTCTCGGACAATGATTAAGAATTTTCTTTAAGGTAAATAAAGAAATTGTAGGTTAAAATCTTTCACGTGACGACTCCACAAGACCAAGCTGGCTCCTTCAAAACATACCAGATCTCATTCTGATTCTCAAATTGTTTCTCCTTTATCTGATCCAGAGAGACTGGTGAGAGAAGCCTCGTTTAGAAGGAGACTTGAAGCTTTTGCTTCTTCCTCTGTACCACTACAACCTGAAGATATCTCAGCCTCTGATCCCTTTAGCACTGTTCCATCCCAATTAGATTTGGTTGATCTAACACCTAGGGTTTTAGAACTATTATCTAAAGGAGTTGATCTGTAGTCAACTCTCTTAGTCCAATCTTGGAATCATATAAACTCCCTGAAATATTTTCAGATTCACCCAAGTTAGAGGAAGAACTAGATGTACATTTACCGGAGCTAAAACCTATTGATTTTATCTCCCCCACTCATTATACATTTCCATCTACTTCTGCCCAACCTGAAGAAACTTTTTATGTATATTCAAACCCTTTGTTTGAAAATAAAGAACAAGTTGAAATAGAGGTTCAGAAGCTAGTTATTAAAACACCTTTTAAAACTTTTAGGGATCCTCCACTTTCCCATCCTCCTCCTCCTACTATTACACCTCCATCTTCACCCACAACTTCACCATCTTCCTCCTCATCCTCCACTACATCATCTCCTACCTCTTCTACTGAATCATCTTCATCTTCAAATATGGCCTTTCAACCTATTATTCAAGCTAGTTATGCTGCCTTACATCTTCCTAACCAGCTCAATAATTTTCCTGATGGGTATTTGAAACACCTACCAAGGTTTAATGGGGAAACTGGTTTGTCTGCAGAAGATCATCTAGCTTCCTTTTTAGATTTTGCTGATAATATGAACATAGAACATGAGGATGTATATATGCAATTATTTGTTCAATATTTAGAGGGAAACATTAGGATTTGGTTTAGACAACTAAGAGATGATTCAATTCATTCTTGGAATGAATTAACTACCATATTCAAGAATCAGTGGGGTGTTAAAAAGGATCTAGTTTACTATCTTACAGAATTTGAAGAGCTTAAAAGAAACCATGGTGAACCAGTGGTAGATTTCATTAAACGATTCAATAAACTTTACCATAAGATGCCTCCTGACTATAAACCTCCAGTTACAGCAGCAAAAGTTAGGTTTTCCAAAGCCTTTGATGATGACTTTGCAGTCATGCTTAGGGAAAGGACATCCCCTACCTTACAGGACATGCAAACTAACGCTATAGAAGTTGAGGCTAATAGGTCAGCATCATCTAAACTCAAAGCCAAGGCTGAAAAGGCTGAAAGAAAAATGAAAGCTAAGGAAGAAGGATCTTCCTCAAAAACCAAAAATGATGATCAAAAGATCGATGAGATTACATCATTACTTAGAAACCTTTCTAATAGGATTTCTAAGATATAAATTCAGCCTAGAACAATACAGCAAACTGCTGCTACAACTCAAACTCAATTTAGAAGATCCCCTCAAAATCAAATTTTGTAGAGACCGAATATTGATCAACAGATCCAACCCCCACTGATGATTGATGACCAACAACGATATGTCATTGGACCTTTAATTTCTGAAGATATAAATAATTTGGATCATTCATCTGTACAAAATGCTATTGTTTCTCACCCTTTAAATTAGTCTTCTAAATATCAAGAAGACTCTCAAATTTATAAATATCATGCCTTTTCTGAATTTTTAATTGCAGAATTGAATAGGAGACCTCGGATCAAATCTACTGAAACTCAGACAACAATCATTCAACCATTGAATCAAATAGTTGAAACAAGCCTAACTGATAAAACTGTTTTGACAACCTTCAATGTTGAAAGAGAACTGGAAAGAGTTAAAATACCAATTCCCCTATCTGAACTGTCAAAGAACCCAGGGTATAAAAACCAAGTTTCTAAATGGATTCAGTCATCCAGTGTTGATGCTGAAGGGGATGCGATAAGCCCGCAAGACGAAAAACCCTTAGTAGTCTTTGGTCCTAGCTCAGACATGATTGATGAAAATGTACCACATTTTTATGTGACTCTAAAAATTCATGATTTCTTGTTATATAACTGTATGTAAGCTACTTGATGCTAAAATAATAGTTCCATTGAGATATTCTAATTGAGTAGCCAATCTAGTTCTAGTGAGAAAAAAGAATGGTGGAATTAGATCATGTGTGGATTTTAGGAATTTGAATAAATCTTCTTGAAAGATAATTATCCATTACCTAAGATGGATCAATTACTTCAGAAAGTTTCAGGAGCTAATAGAATTTCCATGTTAGATGGTTTTTCTGGATATAATTAGATTATGGTTAGTCGAGAGGATAGAGAAAAAACCGCATTCACAACTCCTTGGGGCACATTCATGTATGCCCTGATGCCTTTTGGGTTAACTAACGTTGGAGCTACATTTCAACAAGCTATGGACTTAGAATTTGTGGGTAATACCAACAAATTTGTTGTTATTTATTTAGATGATTTGACTGTTTTTTCCAATTCTGGCCAAAAGGATTTAAAGCATTTAAGAAAGGTTTTGACAGATGTAGAAAATTTGGGATTTCCCTTAATCCTAAGAAGTCTTTGTTTGCACTCCAAGAAGGAAAATTGCTCGGCCACATCATTTCTAAAGAAGGAGTAGCCATTGATCCTAAAAGAGTCTCAGCAATTCAGGCACTTATATTACCAAGGAATAAGAAGGAGATTCAAGCTTTCCTTGGGAAAATTAATTTTTTTAAGAAGGTTTATCCCTAATTATGTTGAAATAGTTAAGGACATAATTGATATGCTGAAAAAGAACCATGAAGTTAAATGGACTATTCCTGCAAGGTATGCATTTGATCAGATTAAAAAGGCCATTGCAGAAGCCCCCATTTTAGCCAGTCCAGATTACTCTGAACCATTTAGTATCTTTTCTTTTGCCTCTGAAACTACCTTAGCTATCATTCTTTTGCAAAAGAATAAATATGGAGATGACCAACCCATTGCCTTTTTTAGCAAAGTCATGAGAGATGTTGAGCTAAAGTATGACATCATTGAAAAACAGGCCTATTCTTTAGTTCAAGCTCTGAAAGCCTTTAGAGTCTATCTCCTCCACTCTTCTATTATTGCCTATGTACCCAATAGTGTTGTCAAAACTATTTTAACTCAGCCTGATACTGATGGAAGGAGAGGGAGATGGATAACTAAGATTTTAGAGTATGATCTCATTATCAAGACTACCAAGCTGGTAAAAGGTCAAGGCCTGGCTAAGCTCCTTGCTAAGTCCAATTGTAAGATCTTAGGAATAAATTCTATTTTTGAAATCCCAACTGAGAAGAATCCACAAGAACCTTCTGCAACCCCCACATAGGAGAATCCACAAGAACCTTATGAAATCCCAACACAGGAGAATCCACAAGAAAATTCTGCATCAGATCAGTCGATTTTGATTCACATTGATGAAAAAAATTTGTTTTCAGATTAATACTTTGATATTGTGAATTTTCTTAGAGAATTTGAATGTCCTTATGAATTTACCAGGAATCAATGTAAAACATTGAAGTTGAAGGTTGTAAAATACTGTATTGTTAATGCAAACTTGTATTGGAAGGATCCTCTTAACATCCTTTTACTTTGCTTAACAGAAAATGAGACAGAAGGGATCATTGATCAATTTCATGCAAGTATTTGTGGAGGGCACTATGCTTGGAGGGCTACAACATACAAGATTTTAAGGGCAGGGTTTTATTGGCCTACTCTGTTTGCACAAGTGGGAGCAAAGGTTAGAAGCTGTACAAAGTGTCAAATGTTTGCTGGAAAGTAGAGATTAGCAGTGCTTCCATTGGTTCCAGTACTAGTCCAAGCACCTTTCCTTCAATGGGGATTAGATTTCATTGGTGAAATTCATCCTCCATCAAGCAGTTAGCACAGATGGATATTGACTGCTACAGATTACTTTACCAAATGGGTAGAGGCCATTCCAGTTAGAAATGCAACTGATATTGTTGTTATCAAATTTATTGAAGAATACATATTGTCTAGATTTGGATGCCCGAGGAAAATAGTGACAAAAAATGCAGCAACATTCAACAGTACCAAGATGATTGAGTTCTATCAGAAATATCAAATCTTGTTGCATCATTCTACTCCATACTATCCATAGGGAAATGGACTGGCAGAGTCCTCGAACAAAAGTTTGGTTAAAGTTATAAAGAAAACATTGGAGGATAATAAAAGGAGTTGGGACAATCATCTCATTTATGCACTTTGGGCAAACACGATTTCATCAAAAAGATCGACTCGTAAATCTTCTTTTCAACTTGTTTATGGTAAATCGGCTATATTTCCCACGCGTTTAGCTTTTCCTATCATGAAGTTTTTACAAGAGTCAAATGACGAGCCTCATGATTTCTCTCGAAGAATAAATTAGATCATAGAACTAAATGAAGATAGAGATGAAGTCCATTACAAGCTTAAGAAATATCAGAATAAAATGAAAAGCTTGTTTGATAAGAAAGCTAGGGAAAGAGATTTTAGGGAAGGTGATTTGGTACTAAGATGGGATGCTAGAAGAGAAGACAAAGGAAAACATGGCAAGTTTGACAACCTCTGGTTGGGACCTTTTAGCATTGTTGAGGTTAAGGGTAATAACACTTTCATCCTATAGAATTTGGAGGGACAATATTCCTCATTGCCTGTCAATGGGAAATACTTGAAGCACTACATTTAGTATTGAGAGGTTTCCATTCATTCATCATTGTATAATACCGGAGAGTTTATTTTACATGCAGTGTGTATTTGTTTCAACAGAGACCCCATTAGCCCGAGGAGAAGGCACATGGATCTGCAAGTTCTCTGCAACCTGCAAGAGGAAGAAATCCCCAATTGGAGCCGATGTTGTGACATGATTTATTTTTGATAAGTTAGTTTTTATTTATAAAAGAGGGTATGAAAAAAAAAATGAAATAAAACCCCATCAAAAGAAAATCAAAATTTGTATAAGTGTGCATGTTTAAATGCCACTTCATAGAAATAAATTGAATTGTAATAAATCAAGGTTTTGTGTATAGCTTGTTTAAATGCCACAACCTTTTCTTCTTATTTGAATCATACAGTTTAATCTTGATCAAATCATTTAAATTTATGTTTTAGATTAGAGAATAAGTTCACCAAACTATTTAATCTTGGTAGAACATTATTAGATAGATTAGAATAGAATAAATATGGCCTAATATGCTCAAAATTTGGCCAAAGATGTATTAGATTAGGATTACAAGTAAATTAGGAAAAATAATGGTTGCTAGTCCAAATGCGCCAAAGAGTTAGATTAAGATTTGATTAGGATTTAATTACCTTTAATCGGTGATTAATTTTTATGTAAATAAATAGTGCAAAGCTTGTTAGTGAAAGTCTGAAAAGGACAAAATCTTTCGTCGCGAAGCATTAAAGCTTGAGCACAATCAAACGGTGATCCACTTCCCCACCCAGATCAATGGCGGGGAAGCCATTTCACACCCCCTCACTATGTTATGCGATAACGACCGGGGGGGTGTCTAAAAAGTAGCTTCATTCCCGCGGGCCCCTCGCTACGTGTCACCTCCTCCTCACTCATTACCGCTTACCACCAACACCCCCCCCCCCCCCCCCCGAAATCCACTTATCCTTCCCACGCCTTCCATTTGTGTGCCAACGGTAAACTCCCTTCCTGTGCCATCCATTCCCAATCATTACTTGCCGCGTGTCCTATTTGTTGCCGCCTATTCGCTATCCGTTGTCGTATGTCGTTATTGTTCTATCTTCTACCACTAATGAACATCTTTTCGTTCAGCAACGGGATTCCCAAAACAGTAAACTTGTCCTGGTTATAAATAATTCCCTCACCCCCGTTACGCCATTTATTTTCCATAATTCCTCTTATATCCCGATTCATTGTTTCATACGATCACTTTTTCCTATTTTTATTCTACGCCACTGCCGAGCTTACTACCAGAACGCATCACCTTGAGGTATTTGTATCCCTATTTTCTATTATCTTTTCATTTGCAATTATATAATCATGGCTCCTAAGAGAAAAGATCAGCCATCTGTGAGTTCATATTCATTACAGGAAAACCCAAAGGCCTCTGATGCCTTAGACCTAGATCACATTCCATTGGTTGATCAGTTCTTCAAAATCACAGATACAGAGTGTGAATTCGACATGTTCGAATTGCACAATTGGCTAAAACAGACCTATATTGACTCTGAAGACGAAATCAATCTATGGGAATCCCTTTTGCCCCTGTATATGTTTCCTCAAACCCATTATTTTCCTGATCTAGTCATGTGGTGCCAAGCTAAGTATAACCCTTTGCAGAGAATTGTGGTAGCTCATAATGGAGACATTCTGATATCTATCACTCTAGAAATTATCAACCAAATGCTTCTGATCCCTGAAAATAATTCCCTTAGCTTTTTCTCCACTGCTGTTTTACTGGACCTATATCATAAGCTTACTTTCCCCCAAAGAGCTCAGATCTTTGAGATATTTCTCCCAGAAGATGCTGAACTTCCTAAAAATAATCCTCCCTATCTAGCATCCATGTTCCCTGAGAGAGTTAAACACATCGTTTCCCTAGTTTCTTGCTTGTTAGGCTACCAAACAGATCAAGGTTAGATGAATCTATCCTAGGTTATCTATCCATTTTCTCTAAAGAAAACAAACTAGCCTTGATGTATAATTACAGTCAATTTTTGACTGAGACTATGTGTTAGCGCTTGGAATTCACCTAGGCTGAGATAGACAAACTCTCAAGGCTACATCAAACCATTTCACCTCGTAGCTAGCCCTACGAGGTATGAGAAGGCTCTCTCGGGTCAGATTCGGTAGATCTTTCAATATGATAAGCTGACCAATTAGGAATAAAGATTTTAGGCTAGTAAATTGATAAGGGAGGTTGATTTAAAGATTTTTGGGGTTTTTGGTGGCAATTGGAGGGAGTGCAATTCAGGGTGTGGGGATTGAGCTCAGTTTTTGCAGGTGGGTCTTTGGGGCAAGGAAGGAGTTTGTGCTGATGCCTTAAGCTGAGATGGATGATCAAGGAAGAAAGAGAGGGAGCTAAAGAGGGCAAACAATGACTTTGAATCCTCTTTAGACAGTGGAAAACATAAATATTAAACAAAATTGAAAGCTGAGCATGGCATGCATGAATTCAAACTTTATCACTTCTTTTGTTTAATTAGCAGCAATAGAATAAGAGATGGAACACATAAACACACTTACAATGACAAGTAGGAAACACACCATCAACACAATAATCCACAATGATGTCTACAAAACCCTGGCCTTCCTTTTCCTCAAATTGCAGAGATACAAGTAAAATATACAATAGAGCTTCTCCCTCAAGAGTCCAACCATGAAAATGAGCAAGAGAATGCATAATATAGACCATCTAACTCCTTTCCCCACCTCTAGGGGTCGAGCTCAGCTTCCTAGGAGCAGTTTGAACTAATTCTAAACTTAGCACTAGATAATAGGCAGTCAAAACAACTTGCCTCTAAAACTTAGCTAACTCATCCATGCATTAAATATTCACTATTTACATCAAGGAAGCTTCTAGAAGGGTTAAGAGAGATTAAATCTATCAATGTGCCATGAAAATTATCCATACATCCATCATTTACAAGTACAAATGATCAACCAAGGTAAAAAACAGAGTTTGCAGGCCTGAAAAGTCAAAACTGGCAATATTAGCTCGAGTGGTCGCGCCCCCTGCTCGAGTGGTCGCGCCCATTTGCAGCACTTTTTGAGTGGGTTCCAGTTGTCCAAATCAAGTGCAAGATGGCTCATTGGAAATCTCTGTGTGTCTACTTTCCATCCCAAGTGGAATTTCTGGATTTGGAGTTGATTTGACCCCTCAAAAGTCAATTCTCCCAAGGTCACTTTCTGCAACTCAAAAAGTGGGCAGAAAGTCAAAATTTTGATGTATTTTGAGCTTTTGGAGGCCCAAATCTCAAAATCAAGTTGACCCCAAGTATAGGTAATTCTAGTTTTTGCATGCCCTTTCCAAAAATCTCAACTTTTTGTGATTCTGAGCAGTCCTCCCGAGTGTTCGCGCGGGGGGTGAGACCACTCCACAGGCAAAAACCTCTAAATTGCACAAAAAATTCACAAATGACAACATTTTCTCCAAATTTCTTGAAATTTGGGCTGGGAGTCCCCAATCAAGTACCATGCTCAATCAAAGAGGCTTTGGCCAAAGTTTGGAGTGGATCGGGCGTTTTCCTTCGTTTTTTGTGCTTTGGCCAACCGTCCTTGGAGCACCTTCGTTCTCGCCGGTATTTTTGACATTTCTCTCAAACCATGACACCTGTGTAAAAAGTGAAAGAGGTTTTGCTTCCTTGGCATGTTGTGGACAAAAACCTCTCTCAGTTTTGCAAAATTCATCTTTGATTTCTCAGAAACAGCTTTTGAGTGAAACTTGTCCCGATGTGTGAAACAAGGGATTTTGTCGAAATGGAGCGAAATGAAGGGGATAGAGGGCTTCTAAATTCTTGGGGAAATTTTTGGGAGTGGGGAGGGATGTTAGGAAGCAGGGGAAAGTGGAATCTCAGAGATTGAGTGAGGGGAAGGGGTCGAAAAGGGCAAAACACAGGTCAAACCTAGAAAATTGCCAAGTTGTAGCTAGAAACTAGGGTTTGTGCAAAAATGAGGAATTTGGCGGATCTAAGGGATGGGAAGTGTTTGATAAGGTACTTTAAGGATAGGGGAAGGTGTATGAACATCAGGAAACAAGTTTTGCCGGTGATTTAACCGTCCAAGAGAAATTGGCTTTCAAAACCCTAGGAGAGGGAAATGACCTTGCCTAGGCACAACTGAAGCATGAACAAGGTGTGAAATGACTCATTAGACACTGAGATGATAATGACAACCATCTGAATGATGATAAACTCAGCTGAATAATGACATGGACCGCCATTTGGGCAAACCCTAGACCTAACGCCTAGTGACCAAATTTTGCTTGAAAACTCACTGAAATGACAAAATTTGACCTTGACACTCTGAGACCACTTTATAAGAGCATATTTGATCACTGGAGGAAGGCTGGAAAGACTGACACTAACATTGGCTCCAATGGGGATGGTAGCTCCTTGGAGGTGCCAAGAACCGTAGACATCTGGGAGAGCAGACCAGTGCTTGCAACCATTGGGCGATGGAGTCAAAAACTCAAGCTGAAATGCATGACTGAAAAATGATGACTTGATAACACAAATTGACTCTCACTCAACTAAAAACTAACTCAACACTTAAACACAACCGACAAACTGAAAATGATGCTCAAAGTGGAGCTTATTCATCAAAACCTACTCTACCAGTTTCATTCATCACCTGATCAAGTGAAATGAAACAACCAATGCAACCAAGTAAGTATCTCATCTGCTGTTTGAAATCTCCGCAAGTTCTCACTTATGACCAACAAGAGAGAACTAATGAAAGGCAACTCCCATGACAACTTAGGAACAGATCCGCTGAATGATATGAATTCTCTATCCGCCTCCAAAAACACTGCATAAGGATCTTGAAATTCAAGCACATTGGAACTTAGCTCATCTAATAGATTACTTCTCTTTTCCTCATACCATGAATGCAAACTTTGATCTGAGCCTGGTGATGAGACCTCTGCTGAAAATGACAAAGAAACCGGCTGTCGGATCAAGCTTGTATCAATACACGTTTCAAGCTCACATATAGACAATGGAGATAGACTTTGACTGCAAAACTCATCCAAAACATCAGCTACGGGATCATGAAAAACTTGAAAAGACTGCTGCAATGTATCCATTGAAAATGTATGACATCCTTCTAGCTGTTCATCTTGTTCTTGAGAGATTTTATGAGAATTCTGCCTTGTAAACTGAAATGCTTCAAAACAAAAGGGTATAGAATCTTCATGTATCATCAAATCATGTATTTCGGCTGCCATACCTTCATCTGTAATCTGCCTTTCAATTTCATTTGGTAGCTGCAAATCTGATGCTACAGGCTACTCAAGAATTTTGTTATCTGTCTCGTCCTCAACCTTAAATGATTTACTATGCAATCTACCCTTCAAAAACTGAATTGATTCAAAACAAAATGGTACATAGTCACCTTGAATCATTAAATCATGTGTGTGCACTACCAAGTCTTCAGCTGCATCTTGATAATCAATGGCTTTCGAAGGTTGCAAATCTGAATATGAGAAGTCTTGAACAAAATTTTCATTGCCCTCAAGATGGTCTAGATCAAGACTTGTTGAAAATTGATTTCTGATTGCATGGAAGTTGTCTCTGATGAACTGACATGAATCAAAACAAAAAGGCAAAGATCCTTCACTTACTTCAAACTGTGCTGCACTTTCCTCGTCAATGTCATAGCTGATATGTGATGGCTGAACATTGTATTCAAGCTGCTGAAAATGAACTTTTTCCTTCCACAAACTAGCTGCTTGTTTGATTGCAAAATTAGCCTCTGTTTGGAGAACATAATCATCATCATATTGATCAAAACGAGGCAAATCATCACTATAAAACACATCATCAAGCATGCATGTCATATCAATAGATCTCTCTTCTCCAAGGTGATCTACAAAACAATCATTATCAGATCTACGACAACTAGGATAAGAAACAAAATGTTTTGGATCAGCAACTTGTTCTTCTTCAATCAGCGAGCCATGAGCTTGAACATCATAATCATTCCTTGCGGTGATCCTGTCCATCATCTTTTCCACTGCACTTACCAAAATGTCAAGCTTTACCTCTAAAGATTCGGCCGGATCTATGTTTTTCATCTCTTCTTCCTTCATCCTTGCCCTTCGGATCAACAAATGAGCCTCTACACTTACTGCACTGTTTTGCATCTCGTGAAGTGTTGCAATATCCCTTTCTCTCAGCTGAAACTCCATCTCCGGATCAAAGGCACCCGGATAGTGCAAGAGAGCAGATCTAGGAGTAGGCCTTATATCAGTCGGCATCGAATAATAAACTTGGTTAAATCTGGCCGAAAACTGTTGTACTGTCTCACCTGGCAATCTTTTCAGCTGGTTATACTCTTCTACAATCAAGAAAAGGTTCTGCCCAATCATCCACCTGTCGAGAAAAACTTTGACGAACTGCTGGAAATCTGAGATGCTTGCATCAGGCAGGGTTTTGAACCAACTCTTCACTTTGGCTTGCAAACAAAGAGCAAAAAGCCTTATACTAACATCTTCTTCATCAACTTCAAAAA
The DNA here is from genome assembly GCA_031772625.1 of Pinus tabuliformis. Taxonomy (NCBI): domain Eukaryota; kingdom Viridiplantae; phylum Streptophyta; class Pinopsida; order Pinales; family Pinaceae; genus Pinus; species Pinus tabuliformis. The sequence goes on along the minus strand of CM062819.1, from coordinate 15,160,112 downwards.
GATCTAGAAAATTCTCAAAATTCTGGACATGTTGCTCAGCGTTGACATTCTTACATTCACCATCAAACATCGGCAAGTATAGATCATAGTTTTTGGGGAAAGGATGAAGTAAAGAAGGTAAAACAAGAGGTTTATACCGATCTGGAATTTTACAAGGTGAAGGGGTATGTACAGAAGGTATAGGATCAGTCTTGGTCTCTTGAGGTTCATCACAAAATTCGGAAAAAGGATCTTGATCAAGCTCAAAGGCATGCAAATCTTTGGTATTCACAATCTTCAAAGGGAAAGAATCAACGGCAGGCCGAGGATCTTTTCTCAAGCATAATATACTTTGCAAAGCCTTCTTGACATTCTTGGGAAAAGAGAAGAAATGATTTATGACAAAGAACAAAATGTCTTGGATAAAATTCCAGCTTGAATACCTGATATGTCCATGTTGTCCTTTCATGTTTCTGCTAGTCGGGATCATCCTCCAGTGGAGTCTTTGGATCTGATCTTGAAAATGATTTAGAGTCGCCAAGTGAATGATTTCAGCCTGTCAAGTGTCTGATCGTTGTTCACCATCAACATCAGATCTGAATTTGATACATGTACTGGCGTAAAATGCAATCGAAGTGGTCGTATTCACAAGCTCACGGAGATTGACTGAAGCAGCGTTTATCTACTAACGCTGATGTAAAACAAGAGCGTTTTCGAAGGCTTCTGGCATAACTTCAGGCTCCGTCTAAGACTTATGAAACAAACACATCAACCCACAAACAAGTTTGTTCTCCCCAGTATGGTCGCCACTATGTTAGCGCTTGGAATTCACCTAGGCTGAGATAGACAAACTCTCAAGGCTACATCAAACCATTTCACCTCGTAGCTAGCCCTACGAGGTATGAGAAGGCTCTCTCGGGTCAGATTCGGTAGATCTTTCAATATGATAAGCTGACCAATTAGGAATAAAGATTTTAGGCTAGTAAATTGATAAGGGAGGTTGATTTAAAGCTTTTTGGGGTTTTTGGTGGCAATTGGAGGAAGTGCAATTCAGGGTGTGGGGATTGAGCTCAGTTTTTGCAGGTGGGTCTTTGGGGCAAGGAAGGAGTTTGTGCTGATGCCTTAAGCTGAGATGGATGATCAAGGAAGAAAGAGAGAGAGCTAAAGAGGGCAAACAATGACTTTGAATCCTCTTTAGACAGTGGAAAACATAAATATTAAACAAAATTGAAAGCTGAGCATGGCATGCATGAATTCAAACTTTATCACTTCTTTTGTTTAATTAGCAGCAATAGAATAAGAGATGGAACACATAAACACACTTACAATGACAAGTAGGAAACACACCATCAACACAATAATCCACAATGATGTCTGCAAAACCTTGGCCTTCCTTTTCCTCAAATTGCAGAGATACAAGTAAAATATACAATAGAGCTTCTCCCTCAAGAGTCCAACCATGAAAATGAGCAAGAGAAGGCATAATATAGACCATATAACTCCTTTCCCCACCTCTAGGGGTCGAGCTCAGCTTCCTAGGAGCAGTTTGAACTAATTCTAAACTTAGCACTAGATAATAGGCAGTCAAAACAACTTTCCTCTAAAACTTAGCTAACTCATCCATGCATTAAATATTCACTATTTACATCAAGGAAGCTTCTAGAAGGGTTAATAGAGATTAAATCTATCAATGTGCCATGAAAATTATCCATACATCCATCATTTACAAGTACAAATGATCAACCAAGGTAAAAAACAGAGTTTGCAGGCCTGAAAAGTCAAAACTGGCAATTTTAGCTCGAGTGGTCGCGCCCCCTGCTCGAGTGGCCGCGCCCCTTTGCAGCACTTTTTGAGTGGGTTCCAGTTGTCCAAATCAAGTGCAAGATGGCTCATTGGAAAGATCTGTGTGTCTACTTTCCATCCCAAGTGGAATTTCTGGATTTGGAGTTGATTTGACCCCTCAAAAGTCAATTCTCCCAAGGTCACTTTCTGCAACTCAAAAAGTGGGCAGAAAGTCAAAATTTTGATGTATTTTGAGCTTTTGGAGGCCCAAATCTCAAAATCAAGTTGACCCCAAGTATAGGTAATTCTAGTTTTTGCATGCCCTTTCCAAAAATGTCAACTTTTTGTGATTCTGAGCAGTCCTCCTGAGTGGTCGCGGGGGGGGTGAGACCACTCCACAGGCAAAAACCTGTAAATTGCACAAAAAATTCACAAATGACAAAATTTTCTCCAAATTTCTTGAAATTTGGGCTGGGAGTCTCCAATCAAGTACCATGCTCAATCAAAGAGGCTTTGGCCAAAGTTTGGAGTGGATTGGGCGTTTTCCTTCGTTTTTTGTGCTTTGGCCAACCGTCCTTGGAGCACCTTCGTTCTCGCCGGTATTTTTGACATTTCTCTCAAACCATGACACCTGTGTAAAAAGTGAAAGAGGTTTTTCTTCCTTGGCATGTTGTGGACAAAAACCTCTCTCAGTTTTGCAAAATTCATCTTTGATTGCTCAGAAACAGCTTTTGAGTGAAACTTGTCCCGATGTGTGAAACAAGGGATTTTGTCGAAATGGAGCGAAATGAAGGGGATAGAGGGCTTCTAAATTCTTGGGGAAATTTTTGGGAGTGGGGAGGGATGTTAGGAAGCAGGGGAAAGTGGAATCTCAGAGATTGAGTGAGGGGAAGGGGTCGAAAAGGGCAAAACACAGGTCAAACCTAGAAAATTGCCAGGTTGTAGCTAGAAACTAGGGTTTGTGCAAAAATGAGGAATTTGGCAGATCTAAGGGATGGGAAGTGTTTGATAAGGTACTTTAAGGATAGGGGAAGGTGTATGAACATCAGGAAACAATTTTTTCCGGTGATTTAACCGTCCAAGAGAAATTGGCTTTCAAAACCCTAGGAGAGGGAAATGACCTTGCCTAGGCACAACTGAAGCATGAACAAGGTGTGAAATGACTCATTAGACACTGAGATGATAATGAAAACCCTCTGAATGATGATAAACTCAGCTTAATAATGACATGGACCGCCATTTGGGCAAACCCTAGACCTAACGCCTAGTGACCAAATTTTGCTTGAAAACTCACTGAAATGACAATATTTGACCTTGACACTCTGAGACCACTTTATAAGAGCATATTTGACCACTGGAGGAAGGCTGGAAAGACTGACACTAACACTATGCATGACCAACTGATGAAATCACTCCTAAAGAAGTGTTTAAATATTCCTCAATATTACTAAATATGATTATTTTTCAGCAGGGAGACAGGTTACCTATTGTTCTACCCAAGCAGGATGATCAACAAGTGAATCAAGTAGTCACACAGTGGACCTCATTGATCAGAAGGAACTCAACTGAGTTCAAATTTTCAGACTTCATTGATTGTTTCATTCACCTAGTTGCACAACTTCTCAGTAGCCAGAGTGAGCCCAGGATCATTCCAGAAATCAAAAGGATCCTGCACCTTAGTGATCAAGTTAGAACAGGAGACTGGTATCTTTACCATAATTATACAGAGATTAGAGTATATGGTTGTGAATTGGCTCCATATAAATTGCCCAGATATGTTCCAATGAGAATTTTCTCTCTAGAATATATTTGGCAAATGATTAATGATGAGCCCCAAATTTGGTAACATTTTGGGCTCATTTGGCCTAACTACCCTTGCTCAATCCTTCATTTTTCATAACTTATGCATCATTTTTTAGTATGTTTATGTCATTTGTACGAATAAGGGTAGTCACTATTCCTAGGTGGCTAGCACGTGCTCATTTCAGGATTTTTTTGACACATGTTGGAGAAAAACCGAGCAGGCAAGGGCTAGGAGACAGCCAAGCTAGGGTTGAGGATTCGTAGGAGGGTTGTCCATGGCATTAAATAGCCTTCCTCGGGATCTTCACCCCCAACTCCGAGCTCCAAAAGCCACCAAAACTGGATCTAGAAGGCACCCAAACAGATTTTGTGGAAGCAGCTGTTCACTCCCAGTTTGGTCAGCCAAGTCCCATAGATTTAGGAGGCCAGCTTGGGCCTCGTGATGTATAAATGATAAGGCTTCAGCCTTCGAAAATGACTTTTGGAAAAACTTTTGCACATTCTGCACTACGAGCTGCCAGCTCTGTTTTGTTCTTTTGTAGCCATATTTGGCATAACTCTTGACTTATGATTATTATTTTTTTAATGAGAAGCAGTCAGATTTGATCTCAACTCTGAGTTTCTAGAGGAGCCATAGCTCTCGGGGTTGGGCCCAACCTGAGAGCCTAGGGCCTCCTTCTTTGTATTGATATCTTTCCTTTCAGCATTATGATTTTCTTTGTATGCATTTGAAACGCAGTTTGTTGAGTTAGATTTCGTTGTGTGGATAAGTAGGTCATTGTTGAAGAATAGAGTTGTTTCAGATGTCTATAATAGAGTAAAGAGATAAGAAGTGATAAAAGCTCCAGAAAAGGGTTGCCTGCACTCTCATTTTCACCTCTTCCTAGGGGCTGGAATTGCAGACAGTGCTGCCCAACAAAAACACTAGTTTGCTTACCCATGCAATCTTCGGTGAAGTGTTTTCATTTGTAGGAGTTATTCATGTGTCAAACCTCTTGGAATGTTTCTTTGCTTCAGTACTGTACATGGTTCTCTTTAGAAATAACATTGTTGTTCATTGGTTTCATTAACAGTCATGATAGATTAGTTAATATTTTGATTATGTGCAGGACGTGGTTGATTTGGTTAAGTTTACACTGTGCGGTGCATCTCCATCACTCTCTCGTCCATCTAAGCTTCGTCCAGGCCAACTGCTCATCTCCAAGTTAGATCCCTTGTCTCACAACTACTCTTTTGCCCACGTCACCCTACCTTCTTGGCCTTCCATTTCCTCTGCCCTCTTTAAGACAAGCTAGCTTTCCACACCCTCTCATCACTTCATCTCTCTGTTACTAAGTCATTACAGACCCCTATCCTACCTCCCTATCCATTCATGCATCCTCTTTCACTCACCCATCATCCAAAATCCAATTGTAGAACATCCTGTAGAAATTTCTGAACATCCTGTAGAAATTCTGAAACATCTTGTAGAACCCCTGCAGACTTCCTGTAGAAGCTCATAAATGAGGTTTCTTGATATCCAAACTTTGTGAAACTCTCTAGAAGGGTGTTAGGGACTCCTTAGACCCTCTCTGAACCTTCCCGACCTCTTCCAAGCATTTCTCCTCCTTGACCCACCTCTGCACAGTAAAAAGCCAGTTAAAAGCACAAGCATGATAATTCTAATAACTTATTCAAAAATACAAAAAGAGGTTTCTTCAGGTAGAGGTAGTCTAGACACATGTATCTTACCTTCATAGAAAGTAATGGCATCTCTCTGTAGTTTTCATTCTCCTCTTTGCATCAGTAGGACTAGCTAGTAGAATTAGGGTTTGCTAGGGTTTGTGGTTCTTTTTGGCTTTCAGTTTCTTTCCGCAAGTAGATTAGCTTCCTTTGAGTTAGCTTTCATCCATCAATTAAAAAGCTTCTTCTAAGAGCTCATAGAAGTTGGCTTGAGCCCCTAGCAGACTTGTGCCAGCTAACCAAGTGACAGCTGCAGCAAGAGCTAGTACTTGTGCATACAGCACCGTCGCTTCCAAGTTTGTTACGAACTACCGGGTTGATAAAATTAAAGAAGGGAGTCCCAGGAGATGTAGCATTATTGCTACAATACTGGAGCCCACCATCTTTTTGGCGCCGTTGCTGGGGAAGCGTCAGAGTATTGGTGATTGTTGCTTTTCTTCTATTTTCCTACTCTCGCCTTCTGCTAAGTAGTTTATTTCATTTCCATCCTGCAATTTCCTTTCCGCAAAAGTAGCGTAGACATTTCCTGCTTTCATAGATTAGCATTTCAATTCCACAATTTCATTTCTGCAAGCGTAGATTAGCATTTCAATTCCGCAAGCATAGCCTAGCATTTCATTCCTGCAATTTCATTTGAGCAAAATAGATTAGTTCTTTCATGATTTCATTTCAATTCTGCATTTCCATTTCAGCAAGATAGTTAGTTGCAGTTCAATCTATTTTAGTTTTGCAGGTACCAGAAAAAAGAACAAAAGCAATCAAAAGTCTTTCCATTTCATGCCTCGTAGAAATCGAGATAAAATAGGCAAATTCTTACCCAACACCCCCACCACTTCACTGATTCACCCTTCTCTCTTCTTTGGTGACAGTGATCTAGAAGAACCTATAGGCGAGCCTCCTGAGATATACGAAGATCCTATAACAGAAGAAGAGTTAGAGAACACTCCATCTGAAGCCATGGCTGACAATAGAAGAGAAGATGAGAGAATAGAAGGTGCCTTTCCCATCTGAGAGACCAATGGAGACATGAAAATGAAAAACATAAGCCCCTCCGCTTTACCTCACTTCCATGGACTGACTACTGAAGACCCTGATACCTTCCTGTTTGAGTTTGTTGTACTTTGTCGAACCTATGACTATACCGAAGATGAGCAAAAACTGAAACTCTTCCCCTCTACCCTTAAGGATGCAGCATTACGCTGGTGCTTGGGCTTACCTGGGAACAGTATCACCACTTGGGCTCAGATGCAGCAAGCTTTCAATACCAAATACCGGGACTACTGTAGGTCCAAAAGAAGCCAATGGAGAAATCTTTCGGATGACCATGGGGAATGATGAGTCTTTAGAAGATTACGAGGAAATGTTCCAACTTAGCTATAAACGGGCCAGATGCACACTTGACCCTGAATCTCTCAAGTTGGTCCCGCTCCGAGGAGTCCCTGAAGACCTTCTAGATACCCTTCACATGCTAGCTGGAGGAGATATTTACCAACTACCTTATGAGGATATAAAGACTGTGTTTAGGAACCACTCTAGGGCAGCCCGGAAAAGAGGTAGAGGAAACCCCCTCTCAGCTAGTATTCCTTTCTCCAAACATGAGTTTGCAAATCAATTAGAGGACCTCAAGAGTGAGGTGAGACAAACCGTTGCCATGCAACTTGATACATTCTGAATCCAGCAGAAGAAAGAGGAAGCTGAGAGGGCTTTGGCTATCTTCTACCCTAGGTGTACAAGGAAGCACCCTAAGAACGAGTGCCCATTACATTCGGTAGAGGTATGTTTCATTTGTGAGGAGGACCACCCCACAAACCAATGCCCAACCTTACCTGGGCTTAAAGCCATGTACCAAGGAATGGAGGCACCCACTGAACCTCTCTATTTCCTCAACCAAAGGAGGCCACATGGACCGAGACCTTACCAGCAGGGGATGCAAGGGACATCCCAAGCTTATTATAGCCCCAACCAATCTGCTCCTATGCCTTCCTGGGGTCCCCCTGCTCATCCTTCCTGGTCTGTACCTCCCCCATGGTCTTACCCACCTCAGTACCATACTCAGCCCACTACTCATTCGTTTCACTCACATGCCCAGCCACAACCTCAGTGGAATGCACCTCAACCGGGGTGGAGGCCCCAGTACAATACTCCTCCCGCCATTTTGCCTCCACCACCAGCTCAACCACAACCATTACCTCCTACTCCTCCAAGACAACCCCAAATGCCTGCTCAACCGAACCCGAATCCCAACAACCGACAGGCCCAACAGGTATATACTGGGGAAACAACATGCCCTACCTATGCTGTGGAGATCCAGGAGATCAACCTACGATCTGGGAAGACTCTTCCAGATCGCCAACCTCCTCCCCCAGAGGACGAGGAAGATAAACAGGAAAGTGAACCAAAAGCCATTCCACCCTTTCCTGAGAGACTAACAGCAACCACACAACCCAACCCAGAGGAGGATGAGCTTCTGGGAGAACTCAAACAGTTGCGTGTGAGAATACCACTTCTCCAAGCCATTAAAGATGTACCGATATACAACAAACTGGCTAAGGAAAAGTGTTTCAGACACCCAGGCAGGCGAAAAAGAGATGCCTCAACCATCAACGTCATAGGACAACTGTCTGATCTTATGTTGGGGCAAGTAATCTGCCCAAAGTATTTGGATCCTGGGAGTCCTGTAGTTGATGTCCACATCAATGGCACCATCATACCCCACACTTTGATTGATCTAGGGGCTGCCATTAATGTGATGACCAGAGATACCATGCTCAAACTCAACCTTCAGGGTTCCTTAAGAAAGACCTCGACAGTCCTGCAGCTAGCAGATCGCTCCACCGTGACTCCCGAAGGGATTGTAGAGGATGTCTTGGTCTCTGTTGACTCTTGGGAGTACCCTGCAGACTTCTTGGTTCTTCAACCAAAGGCAAAGCTTACTGGATACCCCCTTATTTTGGGAAGGCCTTGGTTAGCCACTGCGGATGCTTACATAAGCTGTCGTGCAGGAAACATGACCGTCAAAAATGATCCTATGTCCAAGCAGCTAGTCCTATATCCTCCTGCCCAACCTCTATTAGAGCATGACTTACCACTTTGGCTGGAAGAAGGAGAAGAGGATGAGGTGTGCTCTGCACCCTTGTGCACCTTAGAAACCACCAGGGGAGGTCCTCAAACCGAGGATGATTTGATTGAGACCTTGATTCAGAATCCACCTCCCAGTGCATTGTCCTTAGAGAAATTGATGGAGGATACCCAAGCCAGCACCTTAGTGGACCTTTGTGTGACCAATCCAACCACTCCCAGAGTCAAAAATGTGGAGTTTGGCCCCGAGAGAACGTTAAAGATCAGCTCCTCCCTATCTCCTTCCCAGGAAAAGGAGCTGTGTAGTCTGTTGGCCAGTCATCTAGATGCTTTTGCTTGGAGCTATAAGGAGATGAAAGGAGTCCATCCTTCGGTCTGTACCCATCACATCTACATCAAAGAATATTGTAAACCGGTCAGGAAACCCCAAAGGAGAATGAATCCAGCCCTTAAGGACATCGTCAAGGAAGAATTGCAAAAACTGTTGGATGCAGGATTCATTTACCCCATCTCGGATAGCGAGTGGGTGTCCCCTCTAGTGTTGGTTCCCAAGAAAAACGGGAAGTGGAGAATCTGTGTGGACTACCGAGAACTGAACAAAGCCACCAAGAAAGACCACTTTCCTCTACCCTTCATAGATCAAGTGTTGGATGGACTGGCGGGAAAGAAGTTTTTCTCTTTCCTAGATGGGTTTAGCAGGTATAATCAGATCCAAATCAGCCCGGAAGACCAAGATAAGACCACCTTCACTTGTCCTTGGGGTACCTTTGTTTACCGAGTTCTTCCCTTTGGACTATGCAACGCTCCTGCCACCTTCCAGAGAGCTGTCTTGAGCATCTTTTCCGAGCTGGTCCATGACTCGGTGGAAATCTATATGGATGACTTCACTCCTTATGGGTCCAACTTCCAGGAAGCATTGTCCAATCTGGGAAAAGTCCTAACCAAGTGCATTGAGATGAACCTGTCCCTTAGTCCTGAAAAATGTGAGTTCTTGATGACTGAAGGGATCGTGCTAGGACATACCATTTCTCACCAAGGGTTACAGGTGGATCCTAACAAGATTGCTCTCATCAAAAAGGTTCCACCTCCTCAGAAGGTAAGAGATGTTCGAAGTTTCTTAGGTTTAGCAGGGTATTATAGGAGATTCATTAAAGACTTCAGTAAGCTAGCTTCGTCATTGTTTGGCCTCTTAGCAAAAGATGTTGAGTTTAAATGGACTGACGATTGTCAGAAGGCTCTGAATGAATTAAAGGATAAGTTGGTGTCTGCCCCAATCTTGAGAGGTCCAAATTGGGCCCTACCTTTCCAAATCCACATTGATGCCTCGAACAAAGCCATAGGGGCAGCCTTAGGACAAGTTGAACAAAAACTTCCATACGCCATATACTTTGTCAGCAAAAACTTATCCAAGGCAGAGCTGAATTATACTGTAACTAAGAAAGAATTCTTGGCCGTGGTCCATGCACTGAACAAGTTCCGACATTATATCACTGGCTATCAAACATTTGTACATACTGATCATGCTGCAATTAGATATTTAATGAATAAACCAGATGTGAATGCTCGTATTATTAGATGGTTACTTTTGTTGCAGCAGTTTGATTTGACTATCGTTGACAAACCAGGTAAAGAAAATGTTGTTGCTGATGATGAGCCCCAATTTTTGGTACAATTTGGGCTCATTTGGCCTACTTGCTTTGCTCAAACCATTCATCTTTTATTGCTTATGCATTCATTTCTTGGTTTATTCGTGTTGTTTGTAGGAAGAAGGGTAGGCATTCTATCTACGTGACTAATACATGATGATTTCAGGTTTTTGGCATTAAAAGGGAGCAAAGACCACGAAAAAGGAGACAAGGAGACAGTAAGGTGGCACTGCTGGTTTTTAGGAGAGGATGTCCACAGTCTTGGGGACCTTCCTCGTGATTCCCACCATAGCTACGAGCTCCAACCAATCTCCCCACCGAGCTTAGAGGAAGCCAACCGTTCTACAGGAACAGCAGTTACAACTGTTCTACAGGATCAGCAGTTTAACCTTCTGTTGGACAGCCGAGCTCCACAAATCAAGGAAACCTGTTGGATTATCATTTTGCATAAATACTGAGGTCATAGCCTTTGATAGGAGCTTTTTGAACTTTTGCATTACTATTGTAATTTTGAAGTACGAGCTACAACTCGGTGTTGGTTCTTTTTATAAGCCAGTTTTGGCATGACATCAGATTTTTGGTTATGAATAAAGGCAGCCAGATTTTGATCTCATTCTGAGTTTCTAAGGGAGCTATAGCTCTCAGGTTAGGGCCCAACCTGAGAGCAATAGACCTCCTCTGTTTTGTAGTGTTATTTGCCTTTCGTTCCAGCACTTTGTTTCTTTACTTTGACATGCAATTCGAATTTACAGTATGCTGATTTAGTTTTTATGTGATTGAGTAGGATTAACTTATGGTTACTTTGCTTTCAGCTGCTTAGATTCGATAGGAGGTTTGTAATACACAGGAGCTCCAAGAAAAAGGTTGTTAGAGATCACTGCCATCTCTGTTTAGGGATTGGGGTGCAGTCCATATCAACCACCAAAAAGAAACGCAGTCTTTTACTTCCATGCAAGCTGCAACATAGCCATTTTCATTGAAGATCCATCCATGCACTTTTGATATTGAACCATACTTCTGCATTTTTCATTCCATGCGTGGTTTCTTTTCTCGGTTTTGCACTGCTGTTCATTGGTTCAAAATAGCACAGTTAACATAGGTTAAAGAGTTCTCGTTTTTGGTGACATTCATAGACAATTTGTTTCATCTACACTGCTCCACACCATTCCATTACCTTCCTCTTCTTGTCAACCACACCTAAAGCCACTCAACCGACCTCTGTTCAGCTCGTTTACCTTCCAGCTCTTCCATTACTCACGTAGCTCCATTTACTTAACCTTTCGTTGATCCCATCCTTCCAGCCATCAACCCACTGCATGCACTCTTTCTCCATCTGACTTCTCTGCTCCTGAGCCATCACCAGTTCCATCTCCATCTCACCTATCCTCCCATACCACTCCATCACTTCACCATCTCCCAAAACTCCCACGGTCGAACATCCTGTAGAATTTCACAGACTTCCTGTAGAACCCCTGAGTTTCCTGTAGGATCCCCTGCAGACTTCCTGTAGAAGCCTGCAAACTCGGTTGTTGAGCATCCGAACGTGGTAGACTTCTGTGGACTGATGCTAGAGATCCTCTAGGGCCTCTCCTAGCCCCCCTGACCTTGCCCATGCTTTCCTTCCATTCGAACCGCTCCTGCACAGTCAAACCCTAATCAAAAGCATCATCACAATAAATCCAACCACTTAATGAAAAAATACAAAAACATGTCTTTTCAGATGCATGTATTTCAGCTCACTGCAAGTAATGGCATCATTGGTAGAAGTTTCATTCACAGTTTTGCATTGTAAGGGCCTAGCTAGTCAAATTAGGGTTTACTAGGGTTTTCATGCTTTGTTGGCTTTCAGTTTCTTTCTGCAAATAGACTAGCCTCCTTTGAGTTAGCTTTTGTCCATCACTCATAAAGCTTCTTCTGAGAGCATATAGAAGTTGGCTTGAGCCCTAGCGGACTTGTGCCAGCTGACCAAGTGACAGCTGCGACAAGAGCTAGTACTTGTGCATACAGCACCGTCGCTTCCAAGTTTGTACGAACTACCGGGTTGATAAAATTAGAGATAGGAAGCTCCAGGAGTTGTAGCATTATTGCTACAATACTGGAGCCCACCATCTTTTTGGCGCCGTTGCCGGGGAAGCGTCAGAGTATTGGTGATTGTCGCTTTTCTTCTATTTTCCACTACAATCTTCTGCCAAGTAGTTTATTTCATTTCCATTCTGCAAAAGTAGCATAGACATTTCCTGCTTTCATAGATTAGCATTTCCTGCTTTCATAGATTAGCATTTCCTGCTTTCATAGATTAGCATTTCCTTTCTGCAAGCATAGACTAGCATTTCCATTCTTGCAATTTCATTTGAGCAAAGTAGATTAGTTCTTTCCTGCTTTCAGTTTAATTATGAATCTTTCATAGTTAGTTGTAGATCAATCTGTTTCAGTTTTGCAGGTACCAAAGAAAATAAAAGCAAAAACAATCAAAAGAAAAAGAAAGTCTTTTCCATTTCATGCCTCGTAGGAACCGAGATAGATTAGGAAAATTCCTACCAAACACCCCCACCACATCACTGAGTCACCCTTCTCTCTTCTTTGGTGACAGTGACCCAGAAGAACCTATAGGTGAACATCCAGAGATATACAAAGATCCTATAGTAGAAGAAGAGTTAGAGACCACTCCATCTGAAGCTATGGCTGACAATAGAAGAGAATATGAGAGAATAGAAGGTGCCTTCCCCATCCGAGAGACCAATGGAGAGATGAAAATGAAGAACATTAGCCCCTCTGCTTTACCTCACTTCCATGGGCTGACTACTGAAGATCCTGATACCTTCCTGTTTGAGTTTGCTGTAATTTGTAGAACCTATGACTATACTGAAGATGAGCAAAAGCTGAAACTTTTCCCTTCCACTCTTAAGAATGCAGCATTACGCTGGTTCATGGGCTTACCTGGGAATAGTATCACCACTTGGGCTCAGATGCAGCAAGCTTTCAATACCAAGTACCAGGATTACTGTAGGTCCAAGGAAACAAAGGGGGAAATCTTTCGGATGACCATGGGAAATGATGAGTCCTTAGAGGATTATGAGGAAAGGTTCTAACTTAGCTATAAGCGGGACAGGTGCACACTTGACCCTGAATCCCTCAAGTTGGTCCTACTCTGAGGAGTCCCTGAAGACCTCTTAGATACCCTTCACATGTTAGCTGGGGGGGACATTTACCAACTGCCTTATGAGGACATCAAGACTGTGTTTAGAAACCACTCCAGGGCAGCTAGGAAACGAGGTAGGGGAAACCTCCTCTCAACTAGTTTTCCTTTCTCCAAACATGAGCTTGCAAATCAATTAGAAGATCTCAAGAGTGAGGTGAGACAGACCATTGCCATGCAGCTGGACACATTCAGAATCCAGCAGAAGAAAGAAGAAGCTGAGAGAGCCTTGGCTGTCTTCTGCCCTAGGTGCACAAGGAGACACCCTAAGAACGAATGCCCATTGCATTCGGTTGAAGTATGTTTCGTTTGTGAGGAGGACCATCCCACAAATCAGTGTCCAACCTTACCTGGGTTTAAAGCCATGTACCAAGGGACAGAAGATCCCACTGAACCTCTCTATTACCTCAACCAAAGGAGGCCACAAGGATCTAGACCTTATCAGCAGGGGATGCAAGGGGCACCTCAAGCTTATTACAGCCCCAATCGACTCCTATGCCTTCGTGGGGTCCCCCTGCTCATCCTTCATGGTCCATGCCTCCTCCATGGTCTTATCCACCTCAGTACCCCACTCAACCTACTTCTCATTCATATCATTCACATGCCCAGCCACAGCCTCAATGGAATGCACCTCAGTCGGGGTGGAGGCCCCAATACAACACTCCTCCTGCCATCTTGCCTCCACCACCAATTCAACCTCAGCCATTACCTCCTGCTCCTCCAAGGCAACCTCAAATGCCTGCTCAACCAAACCCGAACCCCAACAATAGACAGGCCCAGCAGGTATACACTGGGGAAACCTAATGCCCTACCTATGCTGTGGAGATCCAGGAAATCAATCTTCGATCTGGAAATACTCTACCAGATCGCCAACCTCCTCCCCCAGAGGATGAGGAAGATAAACAGGAAAGTGAACCAAAGGCTATTCCACCCTTTCCTAAGAGACTAACAGCCACCACACAACCCAACCCAGAGGAGGATGAGCTTCTGGGTGAGCTCAAGCAGTTGTGTGTAAAAATACCACTTCTCCAAGCCATCAAGGATGTGCCAATATACAACAAACTGGTTAAGGAAAAGTGCTTCAAACACCCAGGCAGACGGAAGAAAGATGCTTCAACCATTAATGTCATAGGACAACTGTCTGACCTGATGCTAGGACAAGTCATCTGCCCAAAGTACTTAGATCCTAGAAGTCCTGTAGTAGATGTCCACATCAATGGCACCATCATACCTCACACCTTGATTGATCTGGGGGCTGCCATTAATGTGATGACCAGGGATACCATGCTCAAACTCAATCTTCAGGGTTCCTTAAGGAAGACCTCGACAGTACTGCAATTAGCAGATCGCTCCACCGTGATTCCCGAAGGGATTGTGGAGGATGTCTTGGTCTCTATTGACTCTTAGGAATACCCTGCAGACTTCCTGGTTCTGCAACCAAAGGCAAAGCTTACTGGATATCCTCTCATTTTGGGAAGGCCTTGGTTAGCTACTGCAGATGCCGACATTAGTTGCCGTGCAGGAAACATGACCATCAAAAATGGTCCCATGTCCAAGCAGCTAGTCCTATACCCTCCTGCCCAACCCTCCTTAGAGCAGGACTTACCACTCTGGTTGGAAGAAGGAGAGGAAGACGAGGTGTACTCAGCACCTCTGTGCACCTTAGAGACCACTAGAAGAGACCCCCCAACCGAGGATGACTTGATCGAGACCTTGATCCAGAATCCACCTTCCAGTGCACTACCCTTAGAAAAATTGGTGGAGGATGCCCAAGCTAGCACCTTAGTGGATCTTTGTACAACCAACCCTGTTACTCCCAGAGTCAAGAATGTGGAGTTCGGCCCTGAGAAAGCATTGAAGATCAGCTCCTCCCTATCTCCTTCCCAAGAAAAGGAGTTGTGTAGTATGTTGGCCAACCACCTAGATGCTTTTGCTTGGAGCTATAAGGAAATGAAAGGAGTCCATCCTTCGGTCTGTACCCATCATATATACATCAAAGAGGATTGTAAACCGGTTAGGCAACCCCAGAGGAGAATGAATCCAGCTCTTAAGGACATTGTCAAGGAAGAATTGCAAAAACTGTTGGATGCAGGATTCATCTACCCCATCTCAGATAGTGAATGGGTGTCCCCTCTGGTGTTGGTTCCCAAGAAAAATGGGAAATGGAGAATCTGTGTGGACTACCGAGAACTGAACAAAGCTACCAAGAAAGACCATTTCCCTCTACCTTTCATAGATCAAGTGTTGGATGGACTGGCAGGAAAGAAGTTCTTCTCTTTCCTGGATGGGTTTAGCGGGTACAACCAAATCCAAATCAGCCCGGAAGACCAAGATAAGACCACCTTCACTTGTCCTTGGGGTACCTTTGCCTACCGAGTTCTTCCCTTTGGGCTATGCAATGCTCCTGCTACCTTCCAGAGAGCTGTCTTGAGCATATTCTCGGAGCAGGTCCATGATGCAGTGGAAATCTATATGGATGACTTTACTCCTTATGGGGCCAACTTCCAGGAAGCATTGTCCAATCTGGGAAAAGTCCTAACCAAATGCATTGAGATGAACTTGTCCCTTAGTCCTGAAAAATGTGAATTCCTGATGACTGAAGCGACCGTGCTAGGCCATACCATTTCTTGCCAAGGGTTGCAGGTGGATCCTAACAAAATTGCTCTCATCAAGAGGGTTCCACCTCCTCAAAAGGTAAGGGATGTTCGGAGTTTCTTGGGATTAGCAGGATATTACCGGAGATTCATTAAAGATTTCAGCAAGCTAGCCTCGCCATTGTTTGGCCTGTTGGCAAAAGATGTGGAGTTTAATTGGACTGACGATTGTCAGAGGGCTTTAAATGAATTGAAGGACAAGTTGGTGTCAGCCCCAATCCTGAGAGGTCGAAACTGGGCCCTACCTTTCCACATCCACACTGATGCCTCGAACAAAGCCATAGGTGCAGCTTTAGGATAGGTTGAGCAAAAAATTCCATATGCCATTTACTTTGTTAGCAAAAACTTGTCCAAAGCTGAGCTGAATTACACTGTAACCGAGAAAGAATTTTTGGCTGTGGTCTATGCACTGAACAAGTTCCGACATTATATTACTGGTTACCAGACCTTTGTACATACAGACCATGCTGTAATTAGATATTTAATGAATAAACCAGATGTGAATGCTCGTATTATTAGATGGTTACTTTTATTGCAGCAGTTTGATTTGACCATTGTTGACAAACCAGGTAGAGAAAATGTTGTTGCTGACTTTTTATCTAGATTGGATTTGTCTACAGATGAGGATGGAACTGTGGATGACCAGATGCCCGATGAACATCTGTTTGCTATTTCAATACTCTCTCCATGGTTTGCTGATATAGAAAACTACCTTGTTTCAGCACAGTTCCCTCCGCACCTATCTTCCAGAGAGAAGAGCAGAATCATCAGAAAAAGTGCCTCATTTACTTGGATCGGGGGCAATCTGTTCAAGCTTGGCCCCGATCAGATCTTAAGGCGTTGTGTAAGGGAGGAGGAAGTCTTTGATATCCTCCTCACTTGTCATGATGGGCCTTGTGGAGGACATTTTGCAGCAAAGAGAACTGCCTTCAAAATCCTGCAGGCAGGCTACTATTGGCCCACACTTCATCAAGATGTCAGAAGATATGTCAGCCAGTGTGACCAATGCCAAAGAATGGAGAAACCGACCCAAAGGGATGAGATGCCTCTCCAACCTCAAGTGACTCTTGAGCCATTTGAGAAGTGCGGCATGGACTTTGTGGGCCCAATCAACCCTCCTTCGAGGCAAAGGTCTTACATCATTGTGTGTACTGACTATTTGACAAAGTGGGCAGAGACTAAAGCAATCAAAGCAGCAATAGAAGAAAAGGTGGTCGAGTTCCTAAGAGAAAACATCTTCTATAAGTTTGGCTATCCAAGAGAGCTGGTCACCGATCAAGGGAGCCAGTTCACCTCCAACTTGGTTGAAGATCTACTAGCTCATCACAAGATCAAGCATAGGACTTCCACCCCTTATCACCCTCAAGCAAATGGGCAGGTGGAAGTCACCAATAGAGTATTAGAAGGGATCTTGACTAAGGTGGTGAGCAGCAGCAGAAAGGACTGGGCAGATCGCCTGGTTGAAGTCACATGGGCTTACAACACCACTTGGAAGACCACCACCGGCTTCACACCTTATGAGCTGGTCTATGGGAAGAAAGCTTTGTTGTCCATTGAGTTTGAATACAACACTTTGAGGATGGTAGCTCAGCTGGACCTAGATCTCAGCCATGCACAGCAAGAAAGGTTATTGCAGCTGAATGGATTGGATGAGCACCGAATGCAAGCCCTCCTTCACTCAGAAGTGGTTCAACTTCAGAGAAAGGTGTGGCATGACCAACATCTCCATGACAAGCAATTTCAGCCGGGAGATTGGGCTTTGTTGTATGACTCCAGATACAAAGATTTCAAGGGGAAGCTGAGAACCAGATGGCTAGGACCATATGCAGTGGAAAAATGCCATGACAATGGATCTGTCCTTATTCGAACCATTGATGAGGAAGCCATTCCCATGCTTGTCAATGGGCATCGATTGAAGATCTACAGGAGACCTCTCTCAAGACAAGAGTTCATCAAAACTATGGAGAAATCTGTATTGGTCATAGAGAAGGGTTCTGCCTCTGCTTTGGGCATACCCTGAAGGATTTAAAAAAAAAAAAATAATAATAATAATAAAGATCCTTGGGTGAAAACCTCTCTGAGGCGCCCAAGGCAGGTGGTAGGGGTGAAAACCTCATTGAGGCGCCCCTATTGTCTTTCAAAAAAAAAGGGGAAAAGGTTTGAAAAAGATCCTTGAGTGAAAACCTCTCTGAGGCGCTCAGAGCAGATGGCACGGGTGAAAACCTCTTTGAGGCGCCCCTGTTATCTTTCAAAAAAAAAAAAAGAGAAAAAAAAGAATAAGCAAAATATGGTAAAATTGCATGCAGGTTGCAGATGTTCTATGGAGGAGAGGAAGCCTCTCAACTCAAAGCCAAGGGTCCTTATCATGCTGTCAAGGGACCTCACCAGCACCTCCTCCAAGGATACCCATGTTTTTTCAAGGTATGTGCAATTTTATCATGGTTTGAATCTTCTACAGGAAGATGTAGTCTTTCTACGGGAAGACGCAGATTTTCTACAGGAAAGTGCAGACTTTCTACAGGAAGCCCGAACTTTCTACAGGAAGCTCTCTGTTCTACAGGAAACTTCCTGTAGAAGTTTGGGACGGCCCAGAATTCATTTTAAAAGGAGATCTAGCGACTAAGGATCGGTTTGGACGCATGCAAGCCTCTGTTGGCACCCTTGCACATTGCTGTTACCTTGCTCCACCATCCTTGTCGACATGCAACCAAGTTCCCTGCACCAGCAAAGCAGATCGATGAGTTCTCGCGGGAAAAGCCATTTTCAAAGATAAACAAGTGCTGAGATCTCATACCACAGGCATCAGAAGTTCCGGGAGCGTGATCGAAAGGCCAGATCCTCCGTCGTGCAGCATGCACCCAAGGAGGAAGAACTGTTACGAGACACCCCGCGGGAATCCTGTAACAGTTAAACCTGCTAGAGTGGATACCATTCACAGCGCCGCCATCTGCAATGAAACGCGGGCGCATGCAACCAAAGCATCCACTCCATCGTCGGCAGCCTGTAACCATGAGCCTCCGGGTTTGTGTAAGTTCGCATGCAGCAGGTAGATCCACTCACCATCGTCCAAAAACTGGAAAAATCGTGTGCAGCCACGCAGGTAAGTGTCTCGACCCTTCCTTCCATCAAATCGCATGAATTTTACTTTGAATTGTTTGCACAGCGTAAAAGTGAATGGTTGAGCGGCCGTATGGCCAGTCGACTGGCCACGTCGGCTAGTTATGGTATAGTTGGATGTTTGGGTGGCGGCCACGACAAAGAGAATGAGCAGCACGCACGTGAAAACACTCCCGTCGGAAGCAATGAGTTTAACAGAAAGAGGCGGAGGCAGATCTGTGGGAATGGATGCGGCAGCAAGTGAATACGCAGGAGAATGATGGATGACGTCGCCCAACGGTCCGGCGGGGACAACTCATCCCCCGCGCCACGGATTGCGCCGATTCAAAATCTAATCGGCTAGATTGTGCGCATGTATTTATCAACCACCACTTCAAACTCGAGTGGCTATTCTGATCTCTTCTGCACTTTGATACGCCGAGCTTTTGGCTACCAGAACGCCGGTGAAGCACACCTCGAGCGCAGGCCAACTACAGTCCTCCCCGAAATCTGCGCACTGCTCCTACAGGAACACAGTTTCTACAGGAATGCAGTCTCTACAGGGACGCAGTTCTACAGGAAGGCGGGTTCCCCACGAAAAAAGGTGGTAGAAAAAGGTAACCCTGAAACTCTTCATGCAATTGGTTTTCAAAGGTGGCAGGATCATCGTCCACAGTCTGGTCATAAAGATATCGGTGAAATTGTTGTTTGTTGTGCCTATACTGTCGTTCTACAGGATGTCAGTGTAATTAGACTGTGTTGAGATCCGCAGGGATAAATTTTGTGGATTATGTGCATGTTCTGTCTCAATAGACCAAATCTCTTTCGCACTTGCCACCTTTAGTTAAAACAACCGTGTTCATCATGCCGGGTGGGTTTATTAGACGGGAACCCACTGATTCAACCAAGTTAAGGGAAAACCAGGAGGTGGTAGAACTCTTCACACGGGTTCAATGGATATCTTTTTGTGATAAATTGCAGGGTTACGATGATGAAGTAGCAGAAGAATTTTTGTAGGCTCTGAGGCCGAAATCCAAGACACTGGCCACAGTGAATTTCAGGGGCCTAAGCCTCAAGCTCACCCCGCAATATATCAGTCGAATAACTGAACTTCCAATGGGTCTGCCGTGGGATAAGGAAGAACGGAAGTTGAGCCAGCAGGCCAAGAAAGAATTCTTTCCACCTGAGGAGGAATTCTCGGAGGACAAAAATGGGGTGCGAAGAACGAGTCTGTTGCCACCATGGAATGAAGTCAGTTTGCAAATCATGAAATATATAACTTGTGAAGGCCATTTTAGCATCGTGTATGCATATCACTTTCGGTTGCTCACTGAATTAAGGCACCGGATTGATCTTCCTGTAGAACAAAAACTGAGCATCCCTTATTTCCTGTTGCAGTCTCTAATGGAGTGTGCCACAAAGCTAAAAGAGGGCATACCAGATCAGATAGCCCACCATGGGCTGATAAAGCTTCTTGTGGAGGATGCGCTGCATTCATATAAGGTTCCCCTCTCATGGGAATCCTTCCGGAATTTGACAAGAGATGGAGACATTAAAATGTTGATCGGAGAAACGGGTTCTTCCAGCAGTGAGGAACAAGAAGCAGTGGCCGAGGGAAAGAGAGAAAAAGGCCAGGAGACCCCGACCACAGTGCAGAAGAAGGAACAAAAGAAGAAGCATGAAGAAAAGGATGACAAAGAAAAAGGTGGCACACCCATCTTATCAGCAAGGGAGAAGAGGTTGCAGAGCAGAAAGGACAAAGTGGAGATGGTCCACATCAGCACAAGTACCTCATCAGCACCTGCAACCAAACCAAAAAGCAAGACCCAGGCAGCAGAGCAAGAAAAGGTGGTGACACCTGTACCTACAGGGAAGCAGAAACAGGCTTCTACAGGAAGCCCGAAAACAAAGAAGCAGGCTTCTACAGGAAGCCCGAAATTGGCAAGAGGATCTTCTACAGGAAGCCCGAAAATTACCAAAACAGGGGCTTCTACAGGAAGCCCCGAAAAGGTGAAACCCAAAGAGAAGAAGGTGGATATTCTGGCACGGGAGGCAGCAGCTGTATTGGCTGGCCTCAGCACGCCACCTAAGCCAAAAGAAAAGAGGAAGAGGGAGGCCCCTCTATACTTCAAAGCTCGAAGAAGTGTTAGGATAAAGACGGGCAAGCCACAGCCTCCGTCCAACAGCCCGATTGTCATAGAAGATACCCCTGCTTCTCCCAAGGAAAAGTCACCCTCAAGGATAACAGTCACCTACGAAAAAGGGAGTCCAAAGAAAAATACGTGGCAAGAGAGGTTAGACCTGTTGACTGAAAAAACGCGGCTACAGGAAGCTGAAAATGTTCTACAGGATACTCTGGCCCGGTTACAGGAAACGGAGAAGAGGGAAGGAGAAGGACCGTCATCACCACCAAAGGAAGGTGAGATAGAGCCACCTGAAGAGGCAGAAAGAGAACATATACCAGAGCCCAGCCCTCAGCCTAGTCTGAGTTCCTACTACACCTTTTTAGAGGCAGGCAAAATCATACCGCAGAAATTTACTGTACCCCTATTTTTTGCATTAGAGGAGGAAAGAGTCCGTTCCCACACATGGATGCAGATCGCCAAGTCAAAGGGTGTGGCGGACATAGGCCCTTTACAAGAGCAACTCAAGGAGGTCAGGAGTGAATTCACCATGGCTAAACATGTGGCTAATTGCCAACGTGTGCTTCTACAGGAAGAAAATCAGAAGCTGAGATTGCAGCTACAGGAACTAAGGGCAGGGGCAGGAACATCCTCCAAAGACATCACAAAAGAACAACAAAGCAAAAAGGAGCTGACCACCGGTCTTGAAGAGCCAATGACACTTCTACAGGAAGCAGAACAGCAAACAAAAATTGAAGTGCAAGCTCTAAAAGGACAGCTGCAACAAAAGGAAGCACAATTGGCCTGCATGGCCAGTTGGGCCATGGAGGCTGTTTGGTCAACTTAGTGTTCCTAAATTGATGTCACTAATTGTCAACCCGGGGCTCGTAAGCTGATGAAGTGAAGGTGTACTATATGTACTTAAGCAACCTCTTAGAGATTTTTGTCGTTTGGGGTGTTGTTTGTGGTTAATTTATCTTCCTAAGATGGAGTGGTGATTTATAAACAGATGAGTGATAGTGTGTGTAAGGTGAGTTCTAGATGAGTGAGAGTGTGTGATTAGTGGTTTCTAACTACTTGCTGAAAAGGAAAAGCTTGAAAGAAATAAATAACTTGAAATGACTTGAAAGCAAAGAACCACTTTCTAATGGCATTAGACACCATTCATGCTGCTGCAAATAAAAGGTAAGAAAATCACTTTAAAAACCAATGATAATGTTTATCTCTTCCTAACTCTCTGCTTCTAACACATAGTACTGTGTAAAACACGATTAGGAAGTAGCTAAAGATGAGTTTAAAAAGTGATAAAAAATGAGAAAAATCTACTTTAAAGACTAGTTATAATGTTTTGCTCTTTCTAACTCTCTGCTTCTATCATATGGTACTATGTAAAGCACGATTAGAAAGTAGTTAAAGATTAGTCTAAAAAGTACTCAAAGCCAGCTGTAAGTTATTAGTATTCTGATCTCTAAAAGATAAGCAATTTGTGATAAAGAGACCTTTCATATGTTAGTAGACAACTTTGAGAAATTAAACTAAAAATCAGCTATAAAAATAAAGTAAAGGCAGCAACTTTGAATATGTCAACTGAAACTACCAATAGATATAAAGCAAATACATAAACACAAAACAATCCCGGGTTAAAAACCTGCAAAAGAACAATACTGATCAGTCAAAATGAATGCTGCAAATGAAATAACAATGAAAGTGAATTAAGCTGTACATGTTTCAAGAAAAGGAAATGCTGAATGGAAAATAAAGAAATAGCAAGAATATAAACATGAAATACTATACAAGGGCAGTCATGAACAGGGGCCCTCCATTCATAATACCCAAAGAAGACTCAAGGAATTGAAAACTTCAGAACAGCACTGCTTCTATTACTCCATGTGCAGAAAATTACAGTCAAGAGTGCTAGAACAACACTATTAAAACAGAGTCTTGAAATGCACTAAAATGATAACAAGTTCATAAAACACAGCAACTAAAAAGTAACATTAAGCGTATGCAAACGCTAGTTTTTATAGGCATCTGAAAGATGGCCTAATGCGTACAGCTAAAACTTGAAAAATAAACTAACTGTCATGCGTAATTAAGGTTCAATAACACGTCATAAGCCTCGTGGATGAGCTGGAGGTTCTGGTCGTTATGGGCATTGAATCCAGAGTTGGATTATGTCCCCCACAGCCTGCGTAAGACGGACAAATCACCGTTTGAACTGACGTGACCCAACAGCTTACGCATCACCGTTAAGCTGCCTTTGTTGACCGTAACTTGACCCTCGTTGACCGGAGGTACAGATGACGTGGCTGGCTGAACCAATAGCACAGGAACCTCGAGCACCTTGATTCCTAAGTGCCCATGTGGCTCGTTTGGCAAAATGACACGTGGAACCTTGAGATTAACAAAAAGGCTGCGGAATCATCAGATGGCTGCGGAATTCCTGTAAATATGTCAAAATCTAAACAAAACAGTCACACATTAGCAAAGATCCTTAATCATGCTTAAAGTCATCTAATGTAATGATCTGGGCTGGTTTGCAAGGAAAATGAGGCAAAAGAGAGAGATGAATGAGGGAAAATTGTAGGTAATGATGGATAATCAAGTGTAAAGTAGAGGCTCTACAGAGGCAATACAGTGCAAACCACCTGAAAAATCCTATGGATTGTACTTAAAAGATCAATGGCTGCAGTTCCAAATAAACACCTTGGCACAAAGAGGTATTTCACATATCCAAAACCCACAACAATTTTCTGAATTGTGCAGTACTAGTTCATCAGAAGACAAAGCCAAATTAGCAGAGTTTTACCTCCACAATTTGGCTTTGCCTAATGAAGTCTCCTGGGATCCTGATATTGCCTTGGGTGATATGCAATTGATGGCGTTCGCTTCATGGTTAAACCATGAGGATCAAAGAGCAGCTGAAGCAAAATCGGTCATGAACCGAGAAGTGAGCGAGCCACTGTTCATTCGAGCAGAACCAGAGGATCCGGTGGCACTCATCTCGGCCCACCAACAGTTGGCTACTGATCCCACAGCTTCCTTGAGATTTATGGACCAACAGACACAAGCCATAGCTCACTTTGAATACATGGAAAGGTTGTTAGGAGAAAGTGCTGCCCAAGCATGTGCACGCAGATGGAGTACCTTGGCACACAGCTTGAAAATCTGAGAGTACCATACCCCCATTCGGATGAGGGAAGCTTTGGAAAGGGTTGACCTTTACAAGAAATCCATGCAAAGCCTCCAGGCCAGCTGGATTGGCCTTAAACTCAGCCCACCACTGCTGCTAGGGTTGACTGAAGGAATTACAGAGGAGGATGACAGTCAACAATGGGAAGAAGTGAACAGGAAAGCAGGGTTTCATATCAACAGAGAGGACACTAACACAGAGCCTTGGGATGTAAGGGAAGCAGTGAAAGCAATGAAGGATGAAGATTTGGACTAAGTTGCTCAAGGATGAGCAAATAGTTTAGCTGGGGGGTGATGATGAGCCCCAATTTTTGGTACAATTTGGGCTCATTTGGCCTACTTGCTTTGCTCAAACCATTCATCTTTTATTGCTTATGCATTCATTTCTTGGTTTATTCGTGTTGTTTGTAGGAAGAAGGGTAGGCATTCTATCTACGTGACTAATACATGATGATTTCAGGTTTTTGGCATTAAAAGGGAGCAAAGACCACAGAAAAGGAGACAAGGAGACAGTAAGGTGGCACTGCTGGTTTTTAGGAGAGGATGTCCACAGTCTTGGGGACCTTCCTCGTGATTCCCACCATAGCTCCGAGCTCCAACCAATCTCCCCACCGAGTTTAGAGGCAGCCAACCGTTCTACAGGAACAGCAGTTACAACTGTTCTACAGGATCGGTAGTTTAACCTTCAGTTGGACAGCCAAGCTCCACAAATCAAGGAAACCTGTTGGATTATCATTTTGCATAAATACTGAGGTTGTAGCCTTTGATAGGAGCTTTTTGAACTTTTGCATTACTATTGTAATTTTGAAGTACGAGCTACAGCTCGGTGTTGGTTCTTTTTATAAGCCAGTTTTGGCATGACATCAGATTTTTGGTTATGAATAAAGGCAGGCAGATTTTGATCTCATTCTGAGTTTCTAAGGGAGCTATAGCTCTCAGGTTAGGGCCCAACCTGAGAGCAATAGACCTCCTCTATTTTGTAGTGTTATTTGCCTTTCGTTCCAGCACTTTGTTTCTTTACTTTGACATGCAATTCGAATTTACAGTCTGCTGATTTAGTTTTTATGTGATTGAGTAGGATTAACTTATGGTTACTTTGCTTTCAGCTGCTTAGATTCGATAGGAGGTTTGTAATACACAGGAGATCCAAGAAAAAGGTTGTTAGAGATCACTGTCATCTCTGTTTAGGGATTGGGGTGCAGTCCATATCAACCACCAAAAAGAAACGCAGTCTTTTACTTCCATGCAAGCTGCAACATAGCCATTTTCATTGAAGATCCATCCATGCACTTTTGATATTGAACCATACTTCTGCATTTTTCATTCCATGCGCGGTTTCTTTTCTCGGTTTTGCACTGCTGTTCATTGGTTCAAAATAGCACAGTTAACATAGGTTAAAGAGTTCTCGTTTTTGGTGACATTCATAGACAATTTGTTTCATCTACACTACTCCACACCATTCCATTACCTTCCTCTTCTTGTCAACCACACCTAAAGCCACTCAACTGACCTCTGTTCAGCTCGTTTACCTTCCAGCTCTTCCATTACTCACGTAGCTCCATTTACTTAACCTTTCGTTGATCCCATCCTTCCAGCCATCAACCCACTGCATGCACTCTTTCTCCATCTGACTTCTCTGCTCCTGAGCCACCACCAGTTCCATCTCCATCTCACCTATCCTCCCATATCACTCCATCACTTCACCATCTCCCAAAACTCCCACGGTCGAACATCCTGTAGAATTTCACAGACTTCCTGTAGAACCCCTGAGTTTCCTGTAGGATCCCCTGCAGACTTCCTGTAGAAGCCTGCAAACTCGGTTGCTGAGCATCCGAACGTGGTAGACTTCTGTGGACTGATGCTAGAGATCCTCTAGAGCCTCTCCTAGCCCCCCCTGACCTTGCCCATGCTTTCCTTCCATTCGAACCTCTCCTGCACAGTCAAACCCTAATCAAAAGCATCATCACAATAAATCCAACCACTTAATGAAAAAATACAAAAACATGTCTTTTCAGATGCATGTATTTCAGCTCACTGCAAGTAATGGCATCATTGGTAGAAGTTTCATTCACGGTTTTGCATTGTAAGGGCCTAGCTAGTCAAATTAGGGTTTACTAGGGTTTTCATGCTTTGTTGGCTTTCAGTTTCTTTCTGCAAATAGACTAGCCTCCTTTGAGTTAGCTTTCGTCCATCACTCATAAAGCTTCTTCTGAGAGCATATAGAAGTTGGCTTGAGCCCTAGCGGACTTGTGCCAGCTGACCAAGTGACAACTGCGACAAGAGCTAGTACTTGTGCATACAGTACCGTCGCTTCCAAGTTTGTACGAACTACCGGGTTGATAAAATTAGAGATAGGAAGCTCCAGGAGTTGTAGCATTATTGCTACAATACTGGAGCCCACCAGCTGACTTCTTGTCTAGATTGGATTTACCTGCAGGTGAGGATGGAACAGTGGATGACCAGATGCCAGATGAACATCTGTTTGCTATCTCAATAGTCTCTCCATGGTTTGTTGATATAGCAAACTACCTTGTCTCAACACAGTTCCCTTCGCACCTATCCTCAAGAGAGAAGAGCAGAATCGTAAGGAAGAGTGCCTCATTCACTTGGATCGGGGGCAACGTGTTCATGCTTGGCCCCGATCAGATCTTAAGGCGTTGTGTAAGGGAGGAGGAAGTCTTTGATATCCTCCTAACTTGTCATGACGGGCCTTGTGGAGGACATTTTGCAGCCAAAAGAACTGCCTTCAAAATCCTACAGGCAGGCTACTATTGGCTCACGCTTCATCATGATGTCAGAAGATATATCAGCCAATGTGGCCGATGCCAAAGGATGGGGAAACCGACTCCAAGGGACGAAATGCCTCTCCAACCTCAAGTGACTCTTGAGCCATTTGAGAAGTGGGGTATGGATTTTGTGGGTCCAATCAATCCTCCTTCAAGGAAAAGGTCTTACATCATTGTGTGCACAGACTACCTGACAAAGTGGGTAGAAACCAAGGAAATCAAAGCAGCGATAGAAGAAAAGGTGGCCGAGTTCTTAAGAGAAAACATCTTCTACAAATTTGGCTACCCAAGAGAGCTAGTCACCGATCAAGGAAGCCAGTTCACCTCCAACTTAATTGAATACCTACTCGCTCATCACAAAATCAAGCATAGGACTTCCACCCCCTATCATCCTCAAGCAAATGGGCAGGTGGAAGTCACCAATAGAGCATTGGAAGGGATCTTCACTAAGGTGGTGAGCAGCAGTAGAAAAGATTGGGCAGATCGTCTGGTTGAGGCCACTTGGGCTTACAACACCACTTGGAAGACCACAACCAGCTTCACACCTTATGAGCTGGTCTATGGGAAGAGAGCTTTGTTGTCAATTGAGTTCGAGTACAACACCTTGAGGATGGCAGCTCAGCTGGACCTAGATCTCAGCCATGCCCAACAAGAAAGGTTATTGCAGTTGAATGGGTTGGATGAATACCGAATGCAGGCCCTTCTCCACTCAGAGGTGGTTCAACTTCAGAGGAAGGTATGGCATGACCGGCACCTCAATGACAAGCAATTCCAGCCGGGAGATTGGCCACTGTTGTATGATTCCAGACATAAGGATTTTAAGGGGAAGCTGAGAACAAGATGACTGGGACCATATGTAGTGGAGAAGTGTAATGACAATGGGTCTGTTCTTGTTCGGACCATTAATGAGGAAGCCATCCCCATGTTCGTCAATGGGCATCGACTAAAGATATACAGGAAACCTCTTTCGAGGCAAGAATTCATCAAAACTGTGGAAAAATCAGTGCTGGTCATAGAGAAGGGTTCTGCCTCTGTTTTGGGCATACCCTGAACATCAAAAAAAAAAAAAAAAAAAAAGATCCTTGGGTGAAAACCTTTCTGAGGCTCCCAAGGCAGATGGTAAGGGTGAAAACCTCATTGAGGCGCCCCTGCTGTGTTTCTGAAAATTTTTGAATAAAAAATACCCTTGGGTGAAAACCTCTCCGAGGCGCTCAAGGCAGATGGTAAGGGTGAAAACCTCACTGAGGCGCCCCTACTGTCTTTCAAAAAAAAAAAAAAAAAAAAAAAACAAACAAACAAAGAAAAGGAAAACAGAAAAGAAGGAAGCAGAAAAAGGAAAACAGGCTCAAGATTTGACAATTCATGCAGGTTGCAGGTATTCCATGCAGAAAAGGAGGTCTCTCAACTCAAGGACAAGGGTCCCTACTATGCTACCAGGTGACCTCACCAGCACTCCCTCCAGAAACACTCATCTCTTTCAAGGTCTGGGCACGATTTGATCACAGTTTAGCCTTCTACAGGAAGCTACAGGACTTTCTACAGGAAGTTCTATATTTCTATAGGAAACTTCCTGTAGAATCTTTGGACGGCCCAGGACCTACTGTGTGGAAGAATTTGAAGCTCGAAGTCCAATAAGGAGGCATGCAACCAATGCTTTTCTCCATCACCCACTGCTGTCGCCTCCTTCTACCACCCCTGCTGCCATGCAATGGAAATACCTGCACAGTCAAATCAGAACGTTGGATTCTCAGAAGAAACAATTCTCAAATGGAATAAAGTATGCAGAGGCCCAATGCGCTACTTATCAAAGCAATCCGAGGACCCTGCAATCGTGACCGTGATTCCACCATTTCGGCATGCACCCGAGGAGGAGAAACGGCTACAGGATATCCTACAGGAATCCTGTAGCAGTTGATCTGGCTAGAGCATACACCATGAAGGCACCTGCAACTCATAGAGCTGGCACATGCACCATCCGCAGCCAGGTAACCGGTCTCGTAACCAGCAGCAGTCGGCAAGAAGGAACTCCCGTGCCTGTGCATGAAGCAACAGCAAGCGGATCCGTCACCCTCGTCCTGAAGCATGAAAATAACGTTACAGCCGCACAGGTAAGTGCCTCACCCTTTTTCGTCAAATTACATGAACAATGCTCTAAAATGTGTGCGAGTATGGAAATGAATGGGTTGAGCCAGTCGGGTAGCCATTCAACTGGCCACCACGACCAGTCTGATGGTCTCGTCCGATTCAGAAAGCGTTGGTTGTGTCAAACAAGACAGGAAATGGACACGTGGGAAGCGTCCAGTCGGGGAGAAGCGGCGATCTAACAGAAATGGCGGCGGTAGATATGCAGGGAATGATTCGGCGGTCAGGCAGACTTACAGTGGAATGATAACAGGTGACGTCGTCCAACGGTCTGGCAGGGACAGCTCACCCCCGCGCCACGAGTTTCGCAGGGATTCAAATCCACCGGCTAGATCGCGTATGGCACTCCACTCATTTATCCTCAACCACTTTGCAGTCGAGTAAGCATCCGAAATTTCCTGAAGACTGTTACTCTGAGTCCTTGGCCTGTTCAAACGTTTGGCGGTTGCACAGAAGGCCCAGAACCACTAAGGCGCTCTCCAGAACCTGTGCACGACTTCTATAGGAAGTTGCGCTATAGGAAGCTCACCGTTATGGAGGAAATTAATCTATTCACGTCAAAGGTGGCAAGTTGGAACGAGGTAAGCCTGAACCTAGTCCTCCCATGCAATTGGTTCGAAGGGTGGCGAAGTCGACGTCCTAAAAAAATAGAATTACAGTCTGTGCATGAATTTGCAAGCGTCGTCTTACTTCTGCATGAGAATTGTCGTCGTAGTGTATATGCGGGGTTTTCTACAGGATTTGGTTCATAATTGAGCCACTGTCAAGGCTCACCTGTAGACAGTCGTGAATTCACAAACTGTGTGCATGACAGAGGCGTAATTCTGCGCTCTGTCTAAGGAAATCCCAAAGGTCCATCTTTTTATACGCGCCAGCCAGCTCCGGCTAACACAGCAAGCTTTCACCATGCCGGGTGGGTTCATTAGGAAAGAACCGACATACTCAAAGAAGCTATGGGAAAACCCTGAGGTGGTAGACCTGTTTTCTCGTGCACGGTGGATGTCGTTCTGCGACAAGCTTCAAGGTTACGATGACGAGGTGGCAGAGGAATTCCTGCGAGCTTTGAAGCCAAAATCAAAAACGCTGGCCGTTGTCAATTTCAGAGGTTTGAATCTCAGACTCACCCCACAGTTCATCAGCAGAGTCACTGATCTCCCGATGGGGGTACCGTGGGATAAGGAGGAGAGAAAACTAGGCCAGAAGGCTAAGAGGGAGTTCTTTCTGCCGGAGGAGCAATTTTCAGAGACCAAGAACGGAGTTCGAAGAGCCAGCCTACAGCCACTCTGGAGTGAGGTCAGCCTCCAAATTATGAAGTATATCACGTGCGAGGGGCGATTCAGCATCGTGTATGGATACCATTTCCGACTGCTCACAGAACTTAGGCACCAAATGGACCTACCCTCAGAAAACAAGTTGAGTATTCCTTACTTCCTCCTGCAGTCCATGACTGAATGTGCAACCAAGTTACGAGAGGGAACGCCAGACCAGGTAGCCCATCATGGGCTCATTAAGCTCCTCATGGAGGATGCACTCCACACATACACCGTTCCTCTCTCATGGGAAGCCTTTCGAAACTTGACTAAGGATGATGACATCAAAATTTTGGCTGAGGAGCTCACCTCCTCCAGCAGCGAGGAGAAGGAACCAATTCAAGCAGAGAAGAAAGGAAAAGGGCAAGAAACCATGGCCAAAGCACCAAAGAAAGAACACAAGGGGAAACAAGAGAAACACCAGGCTGCCAAAACAGAGGATGACAAACCCACATTAACACCCAGGGAGAAAAGGTTACAGAGCAGGGTGGGAAGGACTGAAAAAGTCCACGTCAGTGAAGGCACCTCTAAGGCAACCTCAGCAAAGTCATAAGACAAAGCACCCTCAGCCAAGCAGGCTAAAACGGTGCCACCTGTTTCTACAGGAAAATAAAAAACGGCTTCTACAGGAAGCCAGAAATTAGCCGCTACAAGGCTTTCTACAGGAAGTCCCGAGAAAGGAACACAGAAGGGGAAGATAGCCGAAATCCTTGCTAGGGAGGCAGCAGCTGTGCTGGCCACCCTAAGTACCCCTCCCAAGCCAAAGGAAAAACAAAAGAGGGAGACCCCTCTGTATTTCAAAGCAAGGAGAAGTGTCAGAATCAAAACAGGCAGGCCCCAACCTCCATCCAGCGACCCAATTACCATAGAAGACACCCCTACCTCGCCGAGGGAGAGGTCCCCCTCAAAAATATCAGTCACTTATGAGCGGGGGAGCCCGAATACAACTGCCTGGAAGGAGAGGATGGAAAGGTTGGCTTCAAAAACCCCTCTACAGGATGCTGAGGCCGTTCTATAGGAAACATTGGCCAGGCTCAAGGAGACCGAAAGAATGGAGGGAGAGGCAGCCACATCACCACCAAGGGAAGACGGAGTAGAGCCACGGAGGGAAGAAGAGGTAGAGCATATTCCGGAACCTAGTCCCCAACCAAGCTTGAGCTCGTATTATAACTTTTTGG
Organism: Pinus tabuliformis; assembly: GCA_031772625.1. Lineage (NCBI taxonomy): Eukaryota > Viridiplantae > Streptophyta > Pinopsida > Pinales > Pinaceae > Pinus > Pinus tabuliformis. The sequence continues at coordinate 15,128,425 of CM062819.1, read as the reverse complement.
AGGCTGGAAAAATTATTCCACAGAAATTCACAGTGCCGCTTTTCTTTGCGTTGGAGGAAGAAAGAGTGAGAACCCACACGTGGATGAGGATAGCTAAATCTAAAGGAGTGGCAGATATAGGCCCCTTGGAGGAACAACTCAAGGAGGCATGAAGAGAATTAGCTATGGCCAAACACGTGGGAAACTGCCAGCGGGTATTCCTACAGGAAGAGAATGAGAAACTCAAACTGCAGCTACAGGAACAGAGGAAAGAAAGGGGCACAGCATCAGAGGACACTACAGCAGAACCTCAAGGCAAAGAAGGACTGCAAGTTGGTCTTGGGGAGCTAAACCAGCATCTACAGGAAAGGGAATTGCAAGCACAAATCGAGATACAAGCTCTCAAACAGCAGTTACAACAAAAAGAGGCACAACTGGCTTGCATGGCCAGTTGGGCCATGGATGCTCTACAATGTAGACAACCGGCCAAATCTTATGGCCTATACCTACGGGAACAGTGGCTGCAATTCCAAATTAATGCATTAGCACAGAGGGGTATCTCCCAAATCCAAGACCCCCAGCAGTTCACAGAGTTATGCAATAGCAGTTCATCAGAGGACAAGGCCAAGCTATCGGAGTTCTATCTCCATAATTTGGCCCTTCCTAATGTGACTTCATGGGATCCCAACACAGTCGTAGGAGATATGCAGTTGATGGCATTTGCCTCATGGTTGAACCATGAAGAAAAGAGAGCAGCAGAGGTCAAAGAGGTCATGAACCGAGAGTTACATGAGCCACTGCTGATTAGAGCAGAGCCAGGGGACCCCACTGCATTGATATCAGCCCACCAACACTTAGCAACCGACTCTCAAGATTTATTGAAATACATGGATCAGCAGGCTCAGGCTATAGCACATTTCGAGGATATGGAGCGACTATTAGGGGACAATTGTGTTCATGCTTGCACCCGCCGGTGGAACACATTGTCCCACAGCCTCAAAATCAGGGAATATCACACTCCAACTCGAATGAGGGAAGCTCTAGTACGGGTGCCCCTCTACAAGAAGTCCATACAGAACCTCCAAGCCAGCTGGATTGGCCTCAAGCTAAGCCCACCTTTGCTTTTAGGATTGATGGAAGGCAGCACAGAGAAAGAAGAGCATAAGCAGTGGGAAGAGGTGGAAAGGAAGGTTGGGTTCCATGCCAGTGAGGAGGATACTACTTTAGAAGCCTGGAATGTGAGAGTGGCGGTGAAAGTAATGAAGGACGAGGAGCTGGATTAGTTGCTCAGGGATGAGCATTCATTTTAGCTGGGGGGTGATGATGAGCCCCAAATTTGGTAACATTTTGGGCTCATTTGGCCTAACTACCCTTGCTCAATCCTTCATTTTTCATAACTTATGCATAATTTTTTAGTATGTTTATGTCATTTGTACGAATAAGGGTAGTCACTATTCCTAGGTGGCTAACACGTGCTCATTTCAGGATTTTTTGACACATGTTGGAGCAAAACCGAGCAGACAAGGGCTAGGAGACAGCCAAGCTGGGGTTGAGGATTCGTAGGGGGGTTGTCCACGGCATTAAATAGCCTTCCTCGGGATCTTCACCCCCAACTCCGAGCTCCAAAAGCCACCAAAACCGGATCTAGAAGGCAGCCAAACAGATTTTGTGGAAGCAGCTGTTCACTCCCAGTTTGGTCAGCCAAGTCCCATAGATTTAGGAGGCCAGCTTGGGCCTCGTGATGTATAAATGATAAGGCTTCAGCCTTCGAAAAGGACTTTTGGAAAAACTTTTGCACATTCTGCACTACGAGCTGCCGGCTCTGTTTTGTTCTTTTGTAGCCATATTTGGCATAACTCTTGACTTATGATTATTATTTTTTTAATGAGAAGCAGTCAGATTTGATCTCAGCTCTGAGTTTCTAGAGGAGCCATAGCTCTCGGGGTTGGGCCCAACCTGAGAGCCTAGGGCCTCCTTCTTTGTATTGATATCTTTCCTTTCAGCATTATGATTTTCTTTGTATGCATTTGAAACGCAGTTTGTTGAGTTAGATTTCGTTGTGTGGATAAGTAGGTCATTGTTGAAGAATAGAGTTGTTTCAGATGTCTAGAATAGAGTAATGAGATAAGAAGTGATAAAAGCTCCAGAAAAGGGTTGCCTGCACTCTCATTTTCACCTCTTCCTAGGGGCTGGAATTGCAGACAATGCTGCCGAACAAAAACACTAGTTTGCTTACCCATGCAATCTTCGGTGAAGTGTTTTCATTTGTAGGAGTTATTCATGCGTTCAGACCTCTTGGAATATTTTTTTTGCTTCAGTACTGTACATGGTTCTCTTTAGAAATAACGTTGTTGTTCATTGGTTTCATTAACAGTTAGGATAGATTAGTTAATATTTTGATTATGTGCAGGACGTGGTTGATTTGGTTAAGTTTACACTGTGCGGTGCATCTCCATCACTCTCTCGTCCATCTAAGCTTCGTCCAGGCCAACTGCTCATCTCCAAGTTAGATCCCTTGTCTCACAACTACTCTTTTGCCCACGTCACCCTACCTTCTTGGCCTTCCATTTCCTCTGCCCTCTTTAAGACAAGCTAGCTTTCCACACCCTCTCATCACTTCATCTCTCTGTCACTAAGTCATTACAGACCCCTATCCTGCCTCCCTATCCATTCATGCATCCTCTTTCACTCACCCATCATCCAAAATCCAATTGTAGAACATCCTGTAGAAATTTCTGAACATCATGTAGAAATTCTGAAACATCCTGTAGAACCCCTGCAGACTTCCTGTATAAGCTCACAAATGACGTTTCTTGATATCCAAACTTTGTGAAACTCTCTAGAAGGGTGTTAGGGACTCCTTAGATCCTCTCTGAACCTTCCCGACCTCTTCTAAGCATTTCTCCTCCTTGACCCACCTCTGCAAAGCCAGTTAAAAGCACAAGCATGATAATTCTAATAACTTATTCAAAAATACAAAAAGAGGTTTCTTCAGGTAGAGGTAGTCTAGACACATGTATCTTACCTTCATAGAAAGTAATGGCATCTCTCTGTAGTTTTCATTCTCCTCTTTGCATCAGTAGGACTAGCTGGTAGAATTAGGGTTTGCTAGGGTTTGTGGTTCTTTTTGGCTTTCAGTTTCTTTCCGCAAGTAGATTAGCTTCCTTTGAGTCAGCTTTCATCCATCAATTAAAAAGATTCTTCTAAGAGCTCATAGAAGTTGGCTTGAGCCCCTAGCGGACTTGTGCCAGCTGACCAAGTGACAGCTGCGGCAAGAGCTAGTACTTGTGCATACAGCACCGTCGCTTCCAAGTTTGTTACGAACTACCGGGTTGATAAAATTAAAGAAGGGAGTCCCAGGAGTTGTAGCATTATTGCTACAATACTGGAGCCCACCAATTAATATGGATGAACTTCATTTCATTTCAGGGAAGAGGAAATCTCAATTTAAGATCAAATCACACGTAGGATCATTCATTTGTAATACAAGATCAGTAGGTATTGAAGCATATGCAATCCTCAAACAAATGGGTTTTCAACCCAGTTTCACCTAGTATTATGACCCATTCAGTATTGTTTCCAACTTAAGGATGGAACTCGAAACCATTCCTTACAATCATACACCAAGACCAGAGATTGAGAAGTACAGGAATTAAGAATAGTGGGTGGAGAACACACTTCAAGAAGCAGAAGAACAAATTTTACCTCCTTCTACTCTCCAAACTCCTACTTCTCAAACCAAGCAGGACAAGAGGCCCAGAGAAGGATCTTCACCATCAGCGATAGGTGAAAATGAATTCATTCATTATCATAAGAAATCAAGGACTGACTCCAAAGGCACTACTACTACTCATGGTCAAAAGGAGCCTATAATCATCAATTTGGATGATTCACAGGTTTCTACAAGGATAGAAGAAGTTGCAATCACTACTCCATATTCCTCTTCAGTTTCACATAATTTATTGGAGATCACTCAGTCTCTAGGAGCAATTGAGCATGAGGAGTCAAACATCTTCACTAATTTCCTTGAAATTAAGCAGAAGAATGAATCTTTAAAGGAAAATGTATATGCTCAATTTTGGAAACAGACATCTACTTCACAACACAGGTTGTTGACAACTTTCGACAGTGAGAAAGGCAGGATGCAAATGGCATTCCTTCAAGTCCAAGTGCCTTTTCCAAAGGCTTCTTCAGATTATAAGAAGATTGTATTTTATTTTGATGCCAACCAAATACATCCAATCGATCAGATGGATATGCATAGGCAGTCTGGTGAGATGCTTTTCTCTACCATGACCAACACTACTATGGCATTATCAAAACTCAAAACAACTCTTTCAAATGTACAGTCACAATTGAAGATAGAAAAGATATCCTCTTTGGCAAAGGATAACAGGGTCAAAAAATTAGAAGAATTAGTGATTAAAATTGGGTATGATCGCACTGATGTTAAAGTTGCAGAAGACATTATTAGGAAGAAGAATGCAATCATTTTTTAATTACGGAAGCAACTCAAACTACCTTGTATAGAGGATCCTCAAACCAAGGAGATAGCAGAAAGTGAACAACACAAAGAAGAGATGCTCAATATGATCTTTGAGCAAAATGTACAGATAAAGACAATGGGAGAGCAGATTGAGAAATTGCTTAAAGAAAAAGAGAAATCTACTCAACTAGCCATAGCTCCAATTACAACTATACCTATTATAGTGTCAAGGACAACAGGGGAATTGACGTCAACAACAACAGAATATACATCAACAACAAAAGATTTGAACAAAGTCTTACAGGAGCTGACTCATCATAAACAAGAAAATGAAAAGCTTCACAAGAAATTTAAGAATCTGGAGACTCAAAAGATTAAAAATGACAGTCTTTATGTTGAAGAGATGTAGAAGACCCACAGATTGACTAGAAGAATAGAGCAGTTGGAAAGTGAGTCATTAATGGCTCAGACCTTAGCCCAAGCTAAGGAAAACATTTGGGCAGATATCAGTAAGGCCATAACTGAAGTATGGCCCTCCATACAAATCTTTTTTGAGCATGAAGAACTTATAAACATATGTTAGATAGCTATTGAAGAAGTTAAAGAACTTCTTAAAGATAAACCAAGTGAATCCACTGACATGATCAAAGTTCTTAATTCAAAAACCAGGGCCGAGTTGGAGCAGATTCAAATTCTGGACAGAACAGAAACCATTCTGGAGATTAAGAAGGTTTTGCAAAAAAATAACCTCATGACTCAGTTGGAGACCAAGTGCCAAGCCTTGAAGACTGTTGTTCAAAGGTTTCATTTTAAATTTAACTTACTCAATCAGAGAGAACTGCCAGGATTAGTGGCACCAAATGGCAGGTTGAACAGTTTGGAGGAATATTGTCAGAAGCTTTATACAATAGCAACTGATAAAGCTAGTTTTGCAGGTGTAAAGGGTAATTTTACTGGGAAACAAATGTTAGAGGCTTTATATTTTGATTTGACAATTAAGCATGAGACTAAACACATTTTTGTAAATAAGCCCACTTTTGAAAAGTACACCGAAGTTGATGAATTTTATAGGAAATTGGTAAATCTTTCTATACCAGGTCAAGACATGTGGGATCACTTATATGAAACTATCGAGTAACTTTCATCATCAATTGATAGACAGTTGGGCAACACTTTTTGGGGACCATATCATCAACAAATTCTTGAAAGATAGTGTCAGCACTTAGTAGTTTTAAAATTCCTATAGTTTAGTACTATTTTCTATTTTTGTTTTAAAAATATCTAGAAGAACTTTTATTTTATATAAATAACTCCTCCTTCGAGTTAATAAGGGTTGAACCCTTGGATGAACTTTAAAAGCAGAATTGTAATCGAGTTGGAGATTGGCTTCAAGTTAATGAAAGAATTCTGAATTTGCCTCCTATAGTTTATCTCCTTGTAAGTTTTTCTTATGTGCTTATTTCATTATGTCTTTCTTCAGGTATTTAAGCCTTTATGCAAAAATCTGGGTAAGATCATATTGAGTATCAGTCGGTCTTAAATCCCCTGTGAAGTTATAAACAATAATTAGGGACTAGTTTATAAAACTATCTGTTATTATAAACTCCTCTATATCAATTAATTGTCACACCCATCTGCATTAGATTAAATATATTTTGTTCTACAGGAAATGTTGTTTGCTTGTATTCTTTTCTTATAACCAATTAAATATTCTATCTGAATATTTAGTAAGTTATATGTCATCAAGACTCTGTTATTCACCCATTTAAAATCAATTAACTATTTTAGACAAACAGGCAACCCTTTCATCCAACTTAGTAACTATTAAGTCTTAAGCACCTATTTTCAAATTGTTCATAACATCGGTCATCCAAAAACTTTAAAAACAAACAAAACATTTTAGATGCTTTGGCATGATTAACTGAACTAGAGTCATCTCAGAGGACAATAATAGGCATAGGTGAAAAGGTTTGTATTGAAAAAGATGCATGGTCGGATGTGGGAATTCACACCTTCCCCTACTTGAACTCAGGCAGTATCTTGATTCTGTAGGTAAAAATATCTATCTCAGATTGCAGATGATGAACACACATAGTTGCTTTGTCAAGCATGGAAATCGGCTTCGGACCTCATGATCCCCAATCAATGGAGACATGACTGGGGCAGATATATCTCTTACTGAATCCCATGTCAGAATAACAGATCGTGATGATGAACTGATATGGGCCATATCTTCCCATGGTAGATACACTCCAAAAGAGGGATACACATTTATATTTTCATATTGAGAACATGAGATAACAGATTGGTGGTGGCATCCTCTCTAGAAATGAAAAGATCCCCCAAAAATAAAACTTCTCATGTGGTATCTGATAAACAACAAGGCTCCTACCGATGACAATCTTCAAAGCAGATCCATTCACGAACCCTCGCGCTGCTATCTTTGTAAGGAAAATGCAGAATCAATTGACCATCTTTTTTATTTTGTCCTATGGCCTAGTACATATGACATCACCTATATCAGTCTCTTGGAATCAATCTTAGATGGCAAGGGGAAAATATACTGTCCACCTGGCACTCATGGTGGCACAACGCTAATGAACACAAACTGCGCAACCTTCCTCTATTAGTCTACTAGGGCATTTGGATAGTAAGAAACAAACAAATATTTCAGGACACTTCAAACGATTGGAACTCCACGTGTTCTAACATTGAGGCTTTGTATCAATTAATTCCAGATGAGGAACAATCACACCGGATCCGCCATATATCCCCTGAAGCCATTGACAAATCCTTTCCCTAGGCATATTTTGATGGATCTACCCAAGAAATTGGTTGCAAAGGTGGTGCCATCTTATACGTATCTGAGAACCATTTTTACAAACTAAAGATTGGATTTGGTCGGGGCAATAACAATTATGCAAAACTAAACAACCTTAGACTTCTCCTCATCTTCGCACTTGAGAATCATTACAATCGGATATAGGTATTTGGAGACTCCAAAATTTTCATCAATTGGTTTAAATTCTATCTCATTGTCACGTGCACACACTCAGAGGACTACTGGATGAAATTACAACATTAAAATCTCATTTTGATTTTATTGTTTGTAACCATATTTACAGGGAAAGGAACCAAATTTCTGACAGTCTTTCCAAGGAAGTTGCGCAGCAGCCCATCGGTCAATGGATAATACAAGAACAACAGGGACATGAAAGCTATCAGTACTACCACAGGCCATTCATAGAGCATCTAGCGGTTGTGGATCCGACAAATCCGACATCATGATCCTCGACAGCTTTTTGATCGATACTTTTTGATATATATTTTTACTTTAACAGTCTATATACTGCTTAATACTGTTGTGACTTTTGTAAATATACATGATACTATGAACTAACACTTTGTGGATAGATGGCAAGGTCCATCTTTGTTTAAGCATAATACTTTATGCAGTTGATACAACATGTAATTTTCAATATTAATATAATGGAAATTACGATTTTTTCCCTAAAAGATATATATATATATATATATATATATATATATATCTTAATATTAATATTAAATAATAAACTAGAGTTCTAAATAACTATAGATAAAAATAGTAAGAATAAGTAAAGTTAACAAAAAATAAAAAAGAATAAAATTAGAAATAGTTAAAATAAGGAATGTGTGCATGCGGACCTCTTTCCATTTTTTGGTCTATTTAATAGAGGATGAGATTCATCTATTCTCTTGGGAGAAAAGCATTGTGAGACAAAGGATTCCCTGACAGTAGTACATTGATTGAGGGCTCGGGGGTGGTTAGTTGTGGAAAGATTATGCGTGGCTGAGCCTACAGTTGGGTGGAAAGTCATCCCAACATCTTTGTTACAGTTAGCAAAATGTAAAGAGCATTCAACTCCAAAAACACAAGTAAGGAATATCATCGCTACAAGTAAGTTATCTCTACTCATATTTTTCGAAAATTCTATGTTAAATAGTTGAATAGTTGGGTGTTGATTATTAATCATATAAATTGATGTAATTATTTGTATATTTTAAATCAGGGTTGTTACATATGGTATTAAAGTGGATTCGAACATTATGGACCCAAGATTTGAAGAGAAATATATACGACTACTCTGAAAATTGATTTGTTAAAATTGATTTTATAAAAAAATCTCAATTTTCTAATATATATATATATATATATATATATAATGTTAAATTATTGTTCACAAAAGAGTCCCTTTACTTATCTTTAATCACACCTTTAATTGGGTGAACTAGTTTTATAAGATTTCATTATTTATCGCTAAAAGTGTTTCAAGTTGTTACAAATTCCTAGGGTTGATTTTAGAGTCAACATGTGACTAGAGAACTAATTTTGCGACCTTACAATATAACCCAATATCAATATGAACTAGTTTTATAAGATTTCGTTATTTATCACTAAAAGTGTTTCAAGTTGTTACAAATTCCTAGGGTTGATTTTAGAGTCAACATGTGGCTAGAGAACTAATTTTGCGACCTTACAATATAACCCAATATCAATATATGAATAACAGGTACGTGAAAATTAAATTATTTTTTATTATAAATAATTATATTTGGAATATCACGCTCGTTAATAACGTTGATGAAGTAGTGTCCAAATAAATTCACTGAGAAGTGGCATGTTGACAATGATAATGATAATAAACTTCACTAACTCTAATAAGAGTTTTTTTGTTTAATAAATTAATATTGACTTTTATGCTTAAATATATTGTTTATTACTTTTAGTGTAAATTATAAAACTAAATATAATAAATATATTGAAATGGAGCAACTAATTTTGTATGAGTTAAAAACAATAATAATATATAAATAAAAATTAGTTGTTTTACTCTAAAGTAAAAATATTTTAAATTTGACTATTATTATTTATTTACATTAAAAGTTATCTTAAGTTAGTTATAAATAATTAGTCATAAATAACTAAAAGTTATTTGATTGTTTTTTCACACGTGGGAAAACCTATCATAACTCAGTTGTCAAACCAGCAATGAGGACAACTATCTCTAGCTGCTATCCACGAATGCATGCTAACTCATCACTGTTATTCAAGGAAAAGCATGCCACTTGGAACAACTTGTTGGGGGTCCGTAAGGGGGCATACTCTCACTCCTGCCAGATGCCTCTAGGTCTTGGGTCGTTAACATGTTTCCTTACATCTGAGGAAAACGAGCAAGCAAAAGCAGTTTTAAGACATGCTCCAAGACCATAAGTTATTTGATTGTTATCTTGAACTTTATGATTTATTTTTAAATTAAAAATTATTTTGGAAATAGCTAAAATAAAAGCTAATTATAAATAATTAAAATTTATATTCTAAATTGTAAATTAATTATAGATAACTAAAGTTATATCTCAAACTCGAAACCAAAACCCAAAACTTAAAGAGAAGTTCTAGTTAATTTGTTATGACATACATAATTAATAATAATATAAAAGTTATGTAATTGTAAAAAGAGAATAATGATGATATAATAACACATTCTAAGAGAGGTTTATATTTTGGTCAAGTTTAGAGAGAGATAAATATTTGTATTAAAAGAAATAGAAGATTTTTGTAAAAGTAATTGGGAGATGGTTAAAATAAAAGTTGTATTTGTGATTTGATATATATATATTGAGCTACACATGTCAAATTCAATTTGTTTAGGGAAGTAAAAGAGTAGTGATTTTACTTTTTTTAGTTATGCAATATTTTTTATATTCATTTAATTCTAATTTTATTATTTAAATTATCTTTTAATGAACGAAAGCAAGATTTTGAGTCATTGAAAATTCAAATAAATAGTGAAAAGATAGTAAAAAAAAATCAAGATAAAAAATCTATGAAAATTGTTAGTCTACCTCCAAGACTCTCTCTCTTTCTTCCCTCCATTTGAATTGATCACAAGGATGGGATAAAGATAAAGCATAATAATTCAAAGTCATGTGAACAACAAATTTTTCTTGTTATACAACTTACCTTGCCACATAAGACCTATGTAAAGTCATTAATATTATTCTTATCTAATTTAAATATTTAAAAAGACAGTTGATCTGTGCTTCTTCGACAACCGTACCAAACCTCGATCCCACATCTGCCAATCTGTTAATGGCTTTTTCGGAATCTAGATCGAACAATGGGGTTTTTGAAAGCACCGCCCAACTCCAATAGTATACATTGTCATGATGCACATGCTTGGACTTCTCTTTGACCCTTTGTCCACTTCAATGTGTATTCATGGCTATCATGTAAAGTGTTAAAAATAAAAATAAAAAAATCAAATATAAAATATTGTGGAGAATAAAAACATCACATCTAATAATAATGAGTGTTATGTAGAACATATATTAATATATAGTATAGAAATGAATAGAAGTTTTAAAGACTGGGAAAAAAATTATAAGATGTGGCTTCATTCATTCAATAAACGATGAAAGAGGTTGAATTTGTTTAATTATTATTAAACTACTATGTTGAAATGGGTAGTGAGGGTTGAATTTCTTTAGTTAATATTCAGATATTATCTTAGGATTCATAAGTTATTATTCTATTTTATTATTTATTACAAGTAGGTTGTAATATTTCATTGCATGAAGGTTTATAAAATTATTATTTATATTATTTATGAGTGTGGTATTTGATTTAAAATGAAATTTGAGTGTAAATTAATAATTGATAAAGAATTTATCTGAATATTAAAAAAAGAAAAAAGAAGATGAAATAAAACAAGAAAAGATACAAGGATTGAGATCATATTTGATTACTTACATTGGAGGAGAAGTGAATAAACAAAAACCTAGTAATAATGATGTTGATTACTTGGTTAAGTAAGATGGAGTGATTGAAATTTTGGATTCATGGTGAATATTGGCAGTTTGTTGGTGTTGGGAAAAACACTGAGAGGGGTGGGGGGAAGGGGTGAGGGTGAATCAGAATTTTAAAACTCACTTAAACCTTTCAATTTCTTAGTCATATTTATGTACGCGAATTCAATGAAGTGAATTAGCATATGTACGCTATTGTTATGAAGACAAGTAGCATATATCCAGCTAACTAACTTTTCAATTAATTCATCATTTGTTTAACTTGAACCAATGCATCAATACTTCTTTAGATACTAATTAAACAATAACCATGTGTACTAAGAATAGAATAAATCATCACACATAAGCAACACTTCAATACACATGAACACTAGGATTTTTAGGTGGAAACCCAACGTGGGAGAAAACTACCGATGTTGTTGTCTTTGTATTTGTCTTTGTCCTTTTATTATAAAGAAAACATCTTATAATCTTGTACTAGCGCAGACTCATACCAGCATGCAGGCACCCACTTGTAGAAGGCTACCACCTTCTCTTGTTTTCTAGCACCCATTGGAAGGGAGCTCCAACTCCCTGATCATATTTTCCATCTACTACTGGAAGGAAGCTTCGACTTCCTCACTGAAGGCTCCAACCCTCAACACCTTTGTAACAACCCTGGTGAAAGATTGATGTAATAATGTAAATAAAGGCAAAAATAAGACCACGGGTAAGGGACATGTATTCCAAGCTGAATGTATCCTAGCGGGCATCACTGGATGTGTGTTTTGGCTAAGGAAATTGGCAAAGGCTAAGGCAAAGGCATTTTTGGCACATTTATTTATGAAAATAAAGGAAATTAGGAGAAAAGTAAGATGAAAGGTCATAGGTTGCATGTGAGGAGGAAATTGAAGGGAAATAATGGAAAATGAAGAAATTAGAGGCTTCATGCATAAAAAGGCTTCTGAGGATCAGTTCATGCCTTTTGCCAAGTTCAAGTTTGGACCTCTCTCATTATTCTGTCTCTCACTCTCTTGGTCACTTAGAGTTTTCTTGGATCACTCTAGCTTTGGGTCAAGGACAGGAAAAGCAAGCAAAGGAAAGGAAAGCAAACAAGGAACAAGGAAAGGAAAGCAGGATCAAGCAGCTTCAACATGAATACTTGCAGGTAACCTTTTGCATGTGTGATTTTGTAGATGGTTTGGACATGCATGGCTTTGCATGTTGGTGTTTGGTTATCTTGTTGCCGGTGGCATGGCCTTGCTGGGTTATGACAATGGTTTTCAACCTAGCCTAACCTTTTTCCAGATGCCATGGTATGTTGGGATGTTTATCTCGGTTTTGAGCTTTGGTTTGCTGGATGGATTTCAGAATCTGGGGCGGAGGTGGTCTCAAGGTTCATTCCCAAAGGCCTAGGAATCCCTTGACCAGTTTTGGCGAGATACACGGTAAAGACTAAGGGATAAGTCTCGGTTTAGGGCCTAGTGATCCAGGTTTGGATTGTGGTAAAGCCTGCAAGACTGGTCTCGGTTTAGGGCCTAATGATCCGGTTTGGATTGCGGTAAAGCATGAGAGATAAGGAGACGAAAAATTCCTCAAGGATAGTGATGATTCTGGATGTCATTCCAAGTTCGGTTCGGTTGTGATTGAAGCATTGGTTTTGGTGTGATCACGGTTTGGTGAGGGTGGAGGTGGTTTAACCTCTGGATTACTTTGGTTGTTATTGGATTCGTTGTTCTATGAGATCCCACATTCATACTTGGAATATGGCACGAGGGTGATTGGCTGAAAGAGAGATTTGGTTTAGCCATGTCTATGGTCAGGTGGTACGTGGAAGTCCCAAACCTGATCGGATTTGCCTATGATTCATAAAAGCTAAGTTCTCTTACTTTTTCACTGATTTATATATGGATTTAATGGTTGTCCTATCTCTATTATTTACATGGTTTAATGTTGGTTATAAGCATGGTTATGTGACTGGTTTATGTCATGGTTATTTCATGTATTTACTTGTAATTGTTAAATGGATGGATGCAATACCTAATTGATGATCTAATAGCCCAATGGAGGAGGAGGTGATCCTTCTAATGATGTTTCATAAGTTGTTTCAGTCCTTTATGCTTTGTCTTGTATCCTAGACCTGTAGGTTGCATTGATGCCAAGTGTTTGACAAAATGTCAGTCTCGATTGGGGATGCTCAGGCCTGTCCTGAGGGTGATTTTGATTGATAAGCATTGTTATTGTGTTTTTAGTGATTTCTGAAAGTTACAACAAGTTCTGGGTAGAGGCCAAGATTCCAGGCTAGAAAAGTGGCTCAAATCCCGGGGTCGCTGGCACAAAACTGGCAATTTTAGATCACAATCGCTGGCAGGCAGGCCTGTGAAAGCGACTTTGAGTTGATGGTCACTCCCTTGCCCATAGCATGAGAGTGACTAAGGGCTAAGAGGTGTAGAATAGTAGTGGGACCTAGGGACATGTTGTTTGAGTGGCTGACTTGTCTCTTGAGGGGTCCGTTGATGGTGTTGGATGACTGTATGCGATGTTCCATCAATTCCACTTCCTTAAGGTGACATAGGAGGTTGAATATGATTTTAGTAGCATCTCTCCTCATGTTTATCCCGATTGGCATGGTTACTTTGGGTAGACTTGGGAGGGGGTGTTATAACCTTTTTTGACCACGTTTCATAATATTTCATATTGGATCCACTTGAACTAAAACATCAAACCTGTAGGCCACTTTTCATCAAATTTTTAGACTGGACCCACTACCATCATTTAAGTTCAATTCCAAATAACAATATTGAAACCAAACACTGTATCAAATCACTTAATCACTGAACAAACTGAATCACCAAATCAATTATTGAAGTAACTTATTCTCAAACAACCAAACCAACTTATATCATTGTATACCCATTCATCAGAATACCAGACCACATATTGTTCATCACTGAAACCAGATCCTATCACTGCAAACATTGATCAATCATATGTCATAATGTATACGCTACTGTTGTGAGTCATACTCGCGTATGTACACGCTCTCCCTAAAGAATGCCTGCGTACATATTTCAATACACTGAAAACTGAATCTGCATCTTTGTACCACTAAATCAATCACTCAATCACACTCTGAAAGCATCACATATTACTGAGCCAAATACATAACCAAATGTTGAATCCGTTCAATTATTGAACTAACTAAATCAATCACTAAATTTCAATCAACCAATGTAATTAGTGCAACTAGATAAAACTAAACCATAATAGATCAGAAACTTCAATGTACAACCACTTATCAATATACCAAGCCATACATTGTTACCCATCACTGAAACCAATTGCTGCCACTACAAGCTTTGATCAACAACGTGTCAAAATATATACGCTACTATTTTGAAGAATATCCACGTATATACGCGCTTTCCCTTAAGCAATCTTGCATACATATCTCAAAAGGTTGAACCCTGAATCTGAATCACTGCACTACTGAAACAATCACTGAAACATGTACTGAACTCATGACAAATTTCTGAATCACATACAGATAATCACATAGCAACATCATCTTTAGTCAACTTATCATTCCATAAACCACTCAACTGAACTAGAACTGTTACACACAAATTATCATGAAAGAGACATCATTGACAAACAACAACAAACATAACAAAACAAATCAACCATAATCATCATCTCATATTGCAAAACCCTAGCAGATGTATGTGACCCTTGTAGAACACTTCCGTGTATGTACGCGCCTTTCATACTTGACATCCACGTACATATTTGTCCATACTGCAGAATATATATGCGAATATCTATAAGTAGATTCACGTATGTACACGATCTTTCTGAAGCAAACTTGCATATAAATCTATAACTACTGAGTCACACCTTAGCTGCACAACAAAACATCAGTCAAACCCAAAACTCGGCATACAATGTAATAGACACACATCATAACATCACCATCACAGATATATCAACCCATAAGCATATTATTCAATGTGTAGTCATTTCAAATCTAGTAGATATGATCCAACATCATGCTCCTTGGTGCATACCTATTTCAGATCAAACTAATCATCAATAACCCAATGCTTGTACACTTAACACTTTGATCTTCATCTCCTTATATAGCTTAGGCCTTAGCCAATACCTTGGGTCAAACCCATAGTAATGTCAATAGTATTCTTCGACGAGATCAAATATCCGTTGCCACAGAAATTACTATGGTCCAATACCATGGTAAAGACCCCTGGTATTTAGAATACCATACCCATGTATGTACGTGACCTTTGTTCACAAGACCTGCGTATACTTCTCAAAACATCAACTTTTATCATTCCTTTGTCTCTGAACTGATGTTCCTTTGCCCAATCTCGTTGTCACATTTGTGCTGGCTTGTATACTCATCTTGCTACCATCATGTTGGCATCTTTATCAAGTAGGTTGCCATCAAGGACAACACATTAATCATAATGCCAACAGTTGGTTGACTTTTCTCTAAGGATGTAGCCTCTTGAAGCAAAAAATAATGGTAATGAAATCCTAACTATGAACATTAGGAAGAGGTCATCCAATATGAAGTAACATTCAAGACTAATAAAAGGCTAAATTTGCCAAGTTACATGTACAAACTAGGTGTGGAAAATGATATTTGTGTGAATTAACGTTGATTATGCACAAATTGATTGTTTTGAGATTAATGTAAGTCATGTGTATCTTAAAAGGTTGTATTAAAAAAATAACTACACGAATTGCATTGTCCCTAAGATCTTTATGTTTGCACTTCTTAAGAGGCACACCTTTTAGAGTGATGCATTGTGGAAACTTAACGAAATATTGGAAGGTTGAAGTGTTTTAAGTTTTTTTATATCCCAACGAGATCAAGACCAATCAACAACAAAATTTTCAAACATATTATGATGAGACTATGGGGTGATGATTACTATGACAACCTACCAGGAATGATGTAATTTGGAAGTGAGAATTTAGCGATATAAATGAAAGGAGGTAATATTTATCAATTATCATGTTTTCTTATCAAAGGAAAAATATTAGTACAATATACAATCCATAAAGAATTGGGAGTTTGATGTGGAAAATATTTAAAGTGGATGTGGAATATATTTAAAGTGCCTATATAATAGAATTCAAGATGTTATGACTTTGTTTCGAGGATATATTCTCTTAAAAAGGGGAAAGAAAATGATACAACATTGAAATAATAGTGCTAACAACTATCATTGTGGAAAAATAAGTATAAGGAGATAAGGGTATTAAAAATCATTAAAAGAACAAAAAAAAGAGGGATTCTAAGATTGATCATTAATCTTAACGTATATGTTTAATGAAGTTACCTAAGAAGGAATGACAAGGGATGAACTTACAAATTTATTATTAATGATAATGAATGGTAGTCGTGGTGACCATGACCAACTTGGAATAATGAGATAAATAGAGAATAGTAATAGATAGATACCTAAGGGAATGAGTGGAAGTTTCACAAACAAACGTAATAAATCAACAAGAAGTAATAAACTCTACTAGAATATGATGGAAGATTTTGCAATAAGCATTGGTAACAATTAATGAATTTTAATGATCATGATAATTATGAAGTTCATTAGAGTTGTAGGAATTATGGTAACCTATAATCACATAATCCATGAATGTCTATAGGACGGGAATAAAGAAGCTAAAAATAGAAGTTGGAAATATTTTGCGAGCAAAAACTGGGAAAATGCCTTAGCATTAGGTATTGTTTTCATAGTAAGTCCAACATTAGTGATAGTTGAGCATGACGCTAATGTGAATAACAACAATATGAAATTTTAAGATTGGAGTAGCTAATTAAAGTTCATACAATTCTTAAGGTGCATACCATTAAAGTGTGAAGGGAATCGTGAAAATGTAATAATGTCTAGGGCTAAATTATGGGGTCTATCTCAAGTGGAAAGTTCTCTTAAGGATATTATTGAACAACATGATTGGTAAGGGTCATAGCGATGACCTACAAAATTTAAAAGTGTCAAGATTGGAATTTGTGAATACTTGTAATTGGTGAGAAATGACAAGTGATAAACTAGGAAAATGTGTAATGTTCCTAAACATGAATTTAAGTGATAAACCAATTAAACAAACAATGCAACAGTGGAAAACTAAAAACATTTAGCAAACACCCATGAAACACTGTAATACTAGAACTGTTGAGCCATATATTATGAAATATGAGAGCATGAGTAAAATATATAAATGAAGTAGTGTACCTGGGCTTGTCTTAAGGACAAGCTGGACCAAACCCAGGTGGTAGAATAGCTGGAAAGATGGATGTTCAGCTGCTGTTCTACTATGCTCTGCGTTGTCCTAGTAAACTGCTGATCTGTTGACTTTGACTTGCTGGAAAGTGCCCAAAAACTGCCTAGAAAATTCTGCCCTTTTAGCCTTAGACTCCTTGGACAAAACCCAGAAAACCCATAAGGGAATTTCTCTGATTTTGACTTTGGATTTTCGACCTCTTGGGAGCTACTCTCCAACTACATCTGCTGACTTTTGGCCTACTGGAAAGTGCCCAAAAACTGCCCAGAAAATTCTACCCTTTTAGTCTTAGACTCATTGGACAAAACCCAAAAAAATCCATAAGGGAATTTATCTAATTTTGACTTTGGATTTTCGGCCTTTTGAGAGCCATTTTTCGGCTACATCTACAGACTTTCAGCCTGTTGGAAAGTGCCCAAAAACTGCCCAGAAAATTCTGCCTTTATAGACTTAGACTCCTTGGACAAAACCCAGAAAAACCCATAAGAGAATTTCTCTGATTTTGACTTTGGATTTTCGGCCTTTTGGGCGCTGCTCTCCAACTACATCTACTGACTTTCAGCCTGCTGGAAAGTGCTCAAAAACTGCTCAGAAAATTCTGCCTTTTATACTTAGACTCCTTGGACAAAACCCAGAAGAGAATTTCTCTGATTTTAACTTTGGATTTTCGGCCTCTTGGGTGGTTGAATCAACCTCTGCGTATTTCTGGCTACCCAAAAAACACGCAGTCCCTACCTCTGCGTGGCTGGCTGAGCTATGAATCGCTGTTGAAAACTCTTGCAATCTCTATGGAACAACCTCCCTAGGGCGGGCACAGATGGTCCCTCGAAGTAGAGGTTGAATCTTCCATATGGAAGACTCGTGGCTAAACAACCGATAGACTCGCTAAGCAGCAGAGCGTACACAAGTGAGTTTTTTTTTGTCAAATATTCACAATGAAAACAAAATGAGAGTTGATCTCTCTTTATAACTCCTTGCCCCCCTTAGCTTCATGTGGGCCCCTCCATCCACCCATTTGATTTTCCCTCAAATCATATCGAATGGTTAATTCAAACTCCTATGTGGGTGGCCCCCACATTCCACTAGCAGCTAAATAAAGTCGATTTGGCCCCTAAGTCCCTAAGTCGAAAGTGTGGGCCCCTCTTCCTTAGTAAAAAATGTGCAAAATTGTGTAGCATCATCCTGTTACTAATGTGTTTGAGAAGGGACATGACATAATGACTGTTTAACTTATGGAAAAGGAAGTAAACTAGGTGGATTAATGAGAAAACATTAAGCATGAAGCATAAGAATATACGTTGTTGGAAATTCTATAATGATACTTCAAGAAAAATATGCACAAATTGCCAAAAGAAGTGAGGTCAAGTGGTATTGAGATGAGAGCTTGATAAGATAAGTAGGTCTTTTGAGGATGTATAATGATAATTACACAATGATGGATAAATTACCAGGGATCAACAAACCCTCATGCAAGTTGATTAAGCAAGATAACAAACTTAAACAAAGATGACCTAGTGTATGTGTGTCATTAAGTAGAACGATACTACAATGGATAAGCAAAAAATGTATAGTGATCATGGAATTTTAACTTGATATTGATGATTTAAATGATTGTACAAATGGTAATATCTTAACAATGAATTTCACTAAATTTCCTTTGGGAAGGGAGAATATATGATGAGAGATTAGGACTCAAGATGATGAGGCTCATTTGAAATTTAACTATGTACTTAGATGAGTACACCTACGGTGTAAATGGTAAACTTCCTAATAGAAAGAATAAGGAATGATTATGACATGACACTAATAGTACTGATGATATAACATAGACCCTAGAGGGATTTTGAATAATCTTAATTCATAGTTAGTATTAATTGTTTATATAAGTAACTGAAATTAACTCATGATAAGAATGCTTAAAGCATATTGTTGTTTTATATTTGATAAGTATTGAGATGATTCTCATATTAATGATGTTTCAGATTGCGATGATATGTGGTAAATGGATATAGTTCTAATGAGAGGTTAATGATGTATATGTGGTGCTTATTTATTTATTTGTTATGATAATGATGTTGAATGCTCATGATGGATATGATATGCATAAGGATCATGACGTTATGATATGATGTATATTGACATGTGGTTCATTTATTATGTGATGTCATGATATATCTTTGATGTAAATATGTTGATGTTATAACTTATGAGGGTATTTTATTATGTGAAGCATGTGGTAATTGTATGTAAATTTGACAACATGCAAGAGCATGAAGTTCTTTACTATTTAGAATGTTGTGATAACAATGATGTTATGTTATTAGGATGACGTGCAAGAGTGGGCCTATGGATTATTTTCTTTGATACTATGATCATAACTAATGCATTGGTTGTATGTTGAGGTATGGAGACTGATAGGAACTCCACAAATGGGCCGAGAGGGCTGGTTTATTTGATGATCTCATGGGAGCCCATACCTGCGAGGGGGAATATATAACATCATATGGGTTGGGGACATACTCAATCAACACTACATATGCCAGTGGTTAATTTGTCTTGCATAGCTCTTGAAGGGTGATGAGACCATCTTTAAGAGGCCAAGTGCTTGATATTAGATTGGGATGCCGAAGTCTGGTGGGAGTGTAAAGACTTCAATGCTTGAGGCTATGCACCTTAGAGAGTGTGGAGGGAGCGGGCTAGCCTTCGAGATACCCAGAGTCATTGAGTAATGGGACTGAATGCCTGCCTTGGGGCCGATGTGGTCTAAGCCTTGGCGCGAGTCTTGAGGCCAACCATAGGATATGGTATAGACCGATGAGGCTTATGCTTGGTTATGAAAGTATGAAAAATGATAAAGATTCCTTGGGATTTCCTAGGTGTTGTGGAAACTTTCAATGCCTATTGGTTATACTAGTTTAGCAGAGGGTGTGGGGCAAACATGAAGCAATAAATAACTAAATAAAATAAAATGTTAAATGATTCAATTTAACTTTGGGATGAAGTTCCTTAAAGAGAGGAAGTATGTAATGCCCCTGATAATAATAATAATAAATAATAAATAAATAAATAAAATAATAATATAATATAAATAAATAAATAATAAACAATAAAAAATATAATAATAGTAAATAAATAATAAACAACAAGAAAATATAATAATAATAAATGCATAGTAATGATAAATAAATAATATATAATAAGTAATGAAAAGAATATAATAATAATAAGAAAATAAAATAGTAAACAATAAATTAGAGTTCTAAATAACTATATACAAAAATAAATTATAAAAATAGTAAGAATAAGTAAAGTTAACAAAAAGTAAAAATGAATAAAATAAAAAAGAGTTAAATTAAGAGAAATATTAAATAAATTAAAACTTAAAATAAGGAAATAAAAGTTGCATGTTAACACATGGAATGTGTACATGCATACCCCTTTTCATTTTTTGGTCTATTTAATGGACGAGAGGATGATGTGATTCGTCATTTCTTCATCTATTCTCTGGGGAGAAAAGCGTCCTGAGACAAATGATTCCCTGCCAGTAGTACATTCATTGAGGGCTCAAGGGTGACCAGTCGTAAAAAGATTGTGTGCGGCTGAGCTTACGATTGAGTGGAGAGTCGTCCCCAAAATCTTTGTTGTGGTTAGCATAATTCAAAGAGCATTCTACTCCAAAAACACATGTAAAGAATATCATCACTACAAGTAAGCTGTCTTTGCTCATATTTATTGAAAATTCTATGTTAAATAGTTGAATAATTAAGTGTTGATTATTAATCATATAAATTGATGTAATTATTTGTGTATTTTAAATCAGAATTGTTATAATAGAGCACCTCTCAACAACATATTTTTTTTTTCTCAAACTTTGCATGACTTAAAAGCCCTCCAATTTCCTCTAAATTGCAAGATTTCAAAACCCCTCGTATTTTTTCAAATTAACCATACGAGAGTATTGGCAAAATAAAAAAATGCTAGAAGTGGTGAAAAAAATAACCATTATAAAAGGTTTAAAAGTGGGTGGAAAACAAACTCTTTCATTTATTCAATATAACTTACTTTCACAAATATTTAAGTCATATTTAATTGTAACATTCCCTTATGAACAAAACAAATAATTATAAATGATACAAATATATGTATACTTTTTTCCCAATTTAATATGCGAATCCAATTTAATTTAATATGTGAACTTTAATTTCACATTGACATCGCAATAAGAGAGTAAACCATGAATGTGAAATTTATTATTGAATTTGATAGGATAATAAGTTGATTCATCTTAACTCCAGATCTACAAAATGCTAGAGAGAGATCAAATCTCTTTTCACTCTAGAATAGATTTTCATATCAAAAGATTTGATCCCTCTCGGCACTTGGTGGATCCAGAGTTAAGATGGATCTAGGCTGGTTTAATTTCTCCCTTTAAATAAGCTACATTCCACATGAATACCATGGATCAATATCATAGACTATTTTTATATTTATTATTATTATATTTTTATTTCTATTTATTTTATTTTATTTTGATCGAGTTAAAACATTTACATTACATTACATTAATCTTTTAACTTAATTTTTATTCTTATGTAATTTGTCTTAGTCAAAATGTTGAACATTACATTACAACATTGCTACCATACTTGATGGAGAGCACCTTTCGGCGCAATCAAGGCATTATAGCTCATCACATTAAAAATTGGGTTTTGAACTTGTGGGGAAGATAATAATTATTCAACCTAACCCACGAGAGATAACCCTAATTAACACACACACATATTCCATGTTACCAAATGCCATATCCTCTCCTTCATAGATAAGGGTATATATATATATATATATATAACCCCACCCTCTAGCTCATAGACAAAGACAAGCTATTCCTTAAGGCTCAAAGCCATTTAATAATAAAATTCAAAGCCATGAAAACAATATACTCGAATTAAGCTAAGCTCACCGTATTTTGCAAGAATTGAATTTGGGTGGGGAGGAGAACCATTCCTCCCAACCACAAGAATAAACCTAATTAACCACAAACCTTTTAAATTTTATTAAAAAAAAGTATTGCACTTCAAAGATATAATCTTTCTAAATACTTAATAAATCTAACCAAAATGTATCTAAACTCACTTTTATATATTAATAATTCTCCATAATAAACAATCTAATAAATTATATTATTAAATTTATTTCATTATCTCGTTGAAAATAAAAACACAAAATAAAATAAAATATTTTTTTTGTTTCTATTTTTTATTTTATTTTGACCAAGTCAAAACATTTACATTTACATTACATTAATTTTTTAATTTATTTTATTTTAATTTATTATTATTTTTATTTTAATTTTTTTTTATGTAATTTGACTTAGTCAAAATGTTAAACATTACATTACAAAATTACCTCTTAGCCTAATCAAAGCATTATAACTCATCATGTTAAGTTGGGTTTTGAACTTGGGTGAAAAAGATAATAATAATTCAACATAACCCACTTACTTGACATAACTCTAATTAACCTATATATTACCAACACTTCACTTTCACTTTCTAACCAAAAAACAAAAACAAGCTATTTTTTAAAAATAAAAAATATTTAATAATAAAATTCAAAGCCATAAAAACAATATGTTTAATTTAAGCTAAGCTCACCGTATTTTACAAGAATTGAATTTACGGGAAAAAACCATTCCTCCCAATTACAAAAATTAACTTAATGATGCAGGAGCATCTGGTCAACAGGGTGAAGTCAGAGAGAGGGCGGACAAGGTTTCTGAAAAGGACTGGAGATGAGGAATAGTTCACTGAACGGACAACAAGTCTGTCTCGTTCTTAAGTTTCTTTTCTTTCTTTGTTAGCTACATTATTATCTGTTGTTATTTTAGTTTTGTCCATTATGTCTGAAGTATTGTAATAGGTTCTAACTAGAAATGATAGTAGTAGGTTAGAGTCATCAGACAGTTAACAATAAATTACTGTTGTAAAGAACAGACTAAGTAAACTAGTTAAACACCAAGAAAAGTCACGTCTGTAGTAACTGCTGAACTGAAAATGAGCAACTACCAGCAGTTATCAAACTGCCTGGAAACAATGTATAAAAAGATAAGCAAGCAAACCCAGTGGGGTTCAGCAGCGGAGAAAACACAAAAGAGTAACAGAAAATAAAGAGATATTTCCTTCATTTTTTACAGTGCACAAGTAAACAAATAATTCTTGTATGCGTCCTCAGTAACACAAGACTGTGTGTAAAGTTCTGTATAAATAATTTACTTTTATTTGCATATACCAAAAGTTCATTACAGTATTCGATGAGTTACGAACTGGCAGAGTAAGAAAGCGAGCAAGAAGTGGAATCGACCAGCACCCACTACGGGTTCATACCAAGCAAACACAGTCACCAGGTAAGCACCAAAAACTGGCAGTGAACGAGTTTACTTCCCATTTAATTTTTACAACAAACTATCTCAGCATAAAATTACATAACCCGTGACAGTGACCAAGACTCAATACAGATAAGTAAACAAGAACAGGACTACCCGGGAGGAGTCGACGAATGCCATTGCCCACGAAACAGGGGACGGCCACACCTGCAAAAGGCACCAAGGGCGGAAGGTTAGTTTTCTTTTAAAACCCTTGCATGAGAAGTAAAAAGCCGTAAAGACTGGAAACGAAAACACAGAGAATGAACACGAGGGCGTGACCATACCTGAGAGTGAGCCGTAATAGCAGACAAGAAAAACCTCGAACCAGAGAGTCCTGCTCACAGAGGGGCCGAAAAACGTTAGCATCTGCACAAGTTGGGGTAAAGAAACACCAGCATAGAACTGGAACTTACCTTATTAAATAGCCGAGAGCCGGAGAGGGAAGAACCCGGAGTTCCATCGACCTGGGTAACTGTCGAGCTGAGCGAGCCGAGCACCATTACGCCATAGCAATTAACCACAAAGAATTGTCAAGAAGACCAGACCAGACGGTGCCCACGTAACCAAACAAAGGAGAGTGTTTACAGCCAGGAAAAGCGAAACGAGCATACGATGGAATAGCAATAACTTACCAAGGAAACCAAGCGCCGGACAGACAAACCAACACAGGAACGACAGAGCACAGTCGAGCTCTCACCATATCACCACAGAACAGGCGGAACCACATAGGGTTTCATCACAGGCGAACAACCACAAGCAGAGCAAAATAACACAGAAACCACCGAAACCAACCACCGGGAGATAGAAATGACCGCAAGGGCGCGAACAGAGTGACAAAATCAAGGCGGGGTTTGCCAGGATCCCGAGGAGAACAGGTGTCCAACGAAGGGGTGGAGAGAGTACATGCAAAGTTGATTGCATATCAGACAGTAATCAATTCCCAATTAACGCGTATATTGCCCAGTTCATAACGTTAAGTCCACATCAGCTGAAGCAAGGCGGGACCACGTGGGTTGGCCCCATCACTTAATTAACCTCAAACATTTTAAATTAATTAAAATAAAAAAAATATTACACTTCAAAGATTTAATCTTTTCTAAATACTTAATAAATCTAATTGGGATGAATCTAAACCCACTTTTATATATTAATAATTCTCCATATTAAACAACCTAATAAAATTGAAAATAAAATCACAATAATATATTATTAAAATATATTATTTTTTAACGCTAATTCACTTGTGACACTCCACCTGCCTCCGGGAATATTTTGATATTTTAATACCTTATATATATATATATATTCGTCCTGTCCCTTCTGATCATAAATGGTGGTGATAGAACGTTTTGCATTCTGGAGTCCACTGCAAGCAAAGAAAAGAATATGTGGCAGGTATAACATAGAGAACCAGCTAGGGTTTCAGACAGTGAGGAATCGAAACCATATCCAACTCCCATTACCACGCACATGGCCACCCAGGAAATCACCAATGGAGGATTGCTGTACCACGAGGTACAGGAATCCAAGCTCTGTGCAGTCCATTGTGTGAACACTGTGTTGCAAGGACCGTTTTTTTCGGAGTTTGATCTTGCGAGCATTGCAGCAGATTTGGACCACAAGGAAAAGCAGATGATGATGGAAGGAGGGATGGAATCGGTAGATTACCTGCAATATATGGCGGAGGGTTCGTCAAATGTCTCCATGGATGGAAATTTCAGTATACAGGTCATAATCTCTGATGGCTAGGAGGACATTTAAAAACATTTAATATTTCTCGCGGGTTTATTTTTTTTTAATTCCAGCTAGTTATGTTAAATTCAAACCAACAGTGATTGAACTTTATAAATTTATTTTAACTATGGCCAGACAAAATTAGGGTAGGGTTTGTTCCTGCTCCTTCTTAAATTCCAAATCTAGTGACAGGAGTTGATAATAATGGCTTATTTTTAAATCTAGGGTGTTTAAGCAGAACGTTCCGTTTAAAATTGGGTAATAGCAATACTTCTTCTTTTGTTGACTTTAAGTCTGGTTAGGAATGTGGACGTTTGTCCCTGTCACTGGTCATGTTATGTTTGAATTTGAATAACAGTGATGGGATTTCCTGGGCTTAGAACCTGGTCAGGTGAGATGGGTTTATATTCCTGCAGCTGCGTATAAACAATCAAGATTCAAAAAATTCAACCATTCGAACCAAAGTTAGGGACTTTAGTCGGAGCCGGTGATGTTAGAACTCAACTCCATGGACAGCACGATACTTGGTTACAGTTTGACATAAAAAACTTAGTTTCTTTCATGGTGATTACAATTTCATGGTAATTACAATCACGTAGTTTACTTTAGCGGGGTAGTATGTGACTTGGCGTAATTCTAATTGGAATTTTTTTCTTCTATAATTATCAATGAATACCAAATTACTGCCTTACAAAATTGTAAGCCACCACATTATAAGTAATAGAAAAAATGATCAGAAGTAATTTTCATTTACTACAAGAGAAGCCTTTATATAGACAAGTCAGGGACCTAGAAGCCTTTAGATAGACAAGTCAGGGACCTAGAGTAAGACTTTTCTCATTTAGAGACCAGGAAAAAAGAGCATTTTTTGGGGTTGATTGGGACTTTCCAAAATTTATTTGGCATAAATAGTCACACTAGACATTGGCATTTAGGCTTAGCTTCCTATGCATAGGTTCCTTAGAAGCTATCTTAACCAAGCCTAGTATAGATATCCATGGGGCAGATTTCCTCGAAGACAAGGAGCTATTCCAAACCCAATGCATCCACTAGTTGATTATACATAAAATGCCCACCAAGGGCATTTGTAATATTTTATTATTATTATTATATCTATTATCACTTTGTTAGAGTTCGAATCATTAAACTTCCATTTAAGGTTTTCTTGGACCAACAAAATTGTGCTTGAGCTTCATAGATGTGGTTGATTATTTCATTTCCTCTCTAAAAATCTTCTCAGAAAATGTCTCTAATTAGTTGGCCTTATTTGGATAGAACTAGAGACCACCAAAGAGAATGCTTATTGAAGGAAATACTAGTCCTTAAATAAACAATTCTTGTGCCATCTCAAGAAAGGCTCGCACATTCCCTATGCTCTCCAAATACTCTTAAAAACCAAAATTTACAAAACTATATCTAGCTTTAGGGTTGCTAAAAGGGTATATTGAAAATATAGTCTCTTGTGACTATGTTTGCCATAAGAACATTCTAGATTGCTGGCCCCAATAAGCATCTTCCAAGTCTTTTCTCCTTCATGACTTTGACAATCCATTTTGCATAAATGGTAGCCCCTTGTGATTTAACATTTATAATCTCAAGTTGTTTTATTTCCTTGGGCATGCGATTGGTATTCAATCTTATTTGATAGATTCCATTCTCTTTTCTAATATTGGCCTCCAGGAAGAAGTTAAGTAATTGTGTTATCTTTTAGTAGGTTTTATTAAAAGGAATTCAAATGTGCAAATTTGTAGCTAACAACATAAGCTTTTTTAACCATCAAGCGTTTTTTTCTTTGCATTGTTAATATCACTATTTAGAGGTGGGCAACATCATGAAGCTCACCAAAGAATTTAAAATTATGCCCTAGTTTAATAATGGAAAGTTTCGAACCGTTTGGGGCAATTTCATAGCTCTATTGTTGTTACAGTGTAACTTCACCTAGCTGACGATTAGACACACATAATTGCGAAGCAAAAGAATGCACACTAGGAAAAATGAAGATCCACCATACTCTTGGCATTCCTTATTCTTCCTCTTATATTTATTTTTGTGACAATAATACCACGTGCACATCATAGCCTAAGTAGGTGGCAATTATGTTCAATCGCCCCCCCCCCCCCCACCCACTTTAATGGTAAGAAAGACCAACATAAAAAACATCCTCATCTAGAGTCCAAACTAAACATGTTGATTCTTGCACCAAGCTAATATTTTAGATCCTCGAGAAGCCATCTACGTCTCGCATGTGTTCTTCTTGTTTGTGCCCTGTATATGTTGCTATTGGAGTATCAATGGTTCAATACAAAATTTATCATAATACAATCATTAGGTAAGGCATAATTCAATTAAATGTTATTAATGAGAGGCTGTTAGTTAGTTATGTGTGTAACACAAATACCCATTGAATGACATAACATGGAGGCACTCCCATTATATTGAATGACTCCATTGTAATAAATGCATATATTTTATTTGTCTATATCTATCGTGTTTTAGTTTTTTATTGTGTTCTTAAATATCCAACGTAGTATCAAAGTGGTACTAACCTTTGTGAGCTGTAAAGCTTGGAGGGAAAGTCCTTTTGTAAAAGGTTTGAGATTATTGGAAGGATTCGAAGATGAGGGATTTAAAAGGTAGGTCTTGTAATTTTTTAAAAAAGGGCATAGTACACATACACATCTTTGATGTAGAAACCAATGAAAAGAGAAAATAAGAAATAGAAACAACAAACACTATTATAAGATGAATGTGGACATAGAAGCAATGCACTTGGACCTACTAATATAAATTATTGCTTGGAGGCATTTGTTTATGAAGGAAGAAGAAAGCCAATGATGACTTTATAGTTTAATAGTAGTTAAGAGGTGACTCATAGCACACACTATTATACTTTGGATTTTCTTCATAGCACTGAGGCAATTCGACTTAGAGAGAGACCTAGTGGTGTGTAAAGTGCTATGATATTCCATTGGACAATTCCTTACAACACAGGTTACAAGTTTTTGCAGAATCCTTGAAATAAGATTTATTTAAGATTACTTTACTAATGTTTACTTAAGATTGAAAATTAATATTACAATCTTAGTATGTATTGAAATATGTTGACAATGAAATAAAGGACACTAAAGCAAATACCACACCATCCACACGAT
The DNA here is from genome assembly GCA_031772625.1 of Pinus tabuliformis. Lineage (NCBI taxonomy): Eukaryota > Viridiplantae > Streptophyta > Pinopsida > Pinales > Pinaceae > Pinus > Pinus tabuliformis. The sequence goes on along the minus strand of CM062819.1, from coordinate 15,099,498 downwards.
GAAGTTTGAACACAAGCAACATCCCAAGAAAATGAACATGTGAAACTCGGCTAAAAGGTGACGACCATCCCTTGCTCTTTTCTTCCCAAATACAAAATTTAGAAACAAAGAAAGATGAACCCACTGTAGAATTGTTGTAGACACTGGATTTTATGGTTGCTAAAGGGTCTTCTAATTCCTTTGTTCTGCATACAATATCCCACTCTCTTGCTTTGTTGAACTAGAACAATAATGAATACACCAAGAAAATTGGTTGGATGCAGTGGATCTAGTTTAGGGATGTCTCTTTGTCTAGAAGAGATGAGCCCTTATTGCCTGTTGGTGGGGGGGGGATTTACCTATTGGTCTAGTGTGGAGTGTCTTGAAGCTTGGTACGACAACTCTGCATGAGTTTCATTTTTCATGGTTGGGTTACCTTCTAGGGATTGATAGATCTTGGGGATGGATTAGTGTTGCTTTGGTTGCTTCTTGGTGCCCTTATCCACTAGAAGCACCAGGAAGAAATATGTAATCTTTTTGGTAGTGTCTTGTTAAGAGGGCTCTAGAGGATTTGAGATTTGAACTTGAGTTCCTATTTCAAGTATAATTCTAGGTACTAGAGGTTTGTATATTGGAAAAAGTTGGATAGGGAGTTATGAGACTCCCTTAATAGGGGATGGAATTGACATCATATTTCATTGTAATGAGGGCATTTTGATATAATATGTTTCTTTGTCTTTGTCTCTCTTATACAATAGATCCAACATTATTTGTTCTTGTTGTATCTGGTACTCTGCTTCTACTTGAAGTTAGTGAGAACCTACTTAGAACTAGCTAAGGGGGATCATGAGCCCATGCATCTAGTATAACTTGTGTAAGGAGGTTGCACAATTAGGTAGTCTCTGAGGCCCAGGGAGTGCTCTGCATAAAAGGCCATCTTGGGTCTCAAACCCCCACATGGGTTATCCTAATGACTTGGATATATTGTTTATAAAAATCTTCCTAGATAATCCATTCATCTCCTACTTATTAGGTAAGGGGTAGCTTAACTGAAGGAAACAAGAAACCTTTGAATACCAACATCACTCTCTTTCAATGCGGGGAGGGGGGTAGAGTGAGTGATGGACTCCAAACACTAATAAGTAAGATATGGGGATCTTATCTTTGCTTGCTATTGGGTCAAAGAACCTTTGGAGGCAATGCTAGGTGGGATAAGGGACCGCCATCTTGCATTTGATGACGTAGCAGATCAAGAGGGTTTGAACTCTCCTTCTATGTGCCCAATTTGAGTTGAGTAGGCTCGGTTCCCAAACCTGTAAGTTTTACATAATTGTGGTTTTGATGATAGAGTCCAAGAGATTCGATTTGGATGAGATGTCTTGAAAATGGTATTTGAGATGTTGTATCTCTATAAGAGCGAGGGATCTACATCCCTTATTCACTTGGAGTTAGAGATATTGCTCTAAATTAAATCTAGGCCCTAAAATTTTAATCCCCAAATATGTGTATGCAATGATAACCTCCACTTCCCACCTTCCGAAGTAAAAGTGGAGACCTAAAAGGCACTTCTTCAAGTAGACGAAGATCATTATGTTGGTTTTCCTAAGATAGATTGTCAACTCTCAAAGATCAGATAACAATGCTAGAGCATCTAGTTGTCTTTGGAGACCCTCAAGCATGGAGGATAAGAGAACCACATCAACGCCAAAGAGGAGTGGGGAGATTTGGACATGATGGAGGAGGCAATCATCCGTCGGTTGGATGTGCTCAAGCAAAAAAGTTTTCAACTCATCTATGTTGATCTTGAATGAGATGGGTGAGAGGGGGCACACTTGTTCCACCTTGATGGTGCTCTTGATGAAATCAGATAATCCATGTGTTGCACGAAGGCGACTAAGGACCATCTCTTAGAGATGCATGATAACGGCTATAAGAATCTCTAAACACCAATGTCTTCGAGCCTCTTGAACATGGTTTCCCTTGGAGTTGAGTCAAAAGCTTTTTTAAGGTCTATTAAACATTAGAAGACTTTTGAAGAGTAGTGTCTTGCCTCCTTAATGATGGCTCGTAGAGTGAGGATATAATCCATTCTATGTACTCTAGTCTGAAAATTCCTTGGCCCCTACTTCGAACATTTCTCCTTTCATGATTGCGCAACAATTGTTTGAACCAACACCTTGATTTATGAATTGGGTGGATGATATGGTGGGGAACTCGTGCAAACATGGTTAAACAAATCAATAATGTGATGCACCAATGGGTGTAAACCATTTTTGAATAACTTTGCCTATTATTCCTCTTTATTTGCAACAATGCTAGTGTTTATCTCCCATATTTCCTCCTTGATATGTTTAAGTAAAACATGTGGCAAAAGGATGGGATGGAGTTGACCAAGAACATTGTAAAGGGTAACAATATGGGTGAAAATGGACTAAGGGTTGATATTGGTGGGTAAGTTGGAGTGACGAGTAAGTACTATGCCAAAAATCTTTGGGGCAGTGGTGAAGTAAGGCTCTCAATTCATGTATCCTCTATGTTATGAAGACACATTTCTTGCTATGGTGGAAGGATTGATAGGATTTTTGTAGTAGTGTAGGAGAGGGGGTTGTGAAATGGGTATAATGAAGGTGTTAATTGAAAGATTTTATACTTCATACTACTTCTTTATTGGACTAGTCTTAGAAGATCGGGTGGGGGAGATGATGTTGTGAGGGTAAGGGCTAAGGGTTGCTTCTTGCATAGTTAGGGAAAGATTTTTGTACTTGGGGGAGGTTGACTTGAAGGACTCAAAGTGGGTGTAATGAATGTGTTTATGAAAGATTTTGTATGTTGTATTGCTTGGTCATTGGACCAATCTTATAGGACCAAGTGGGGGAGTTGATGGTGTGAGGGTAAGAGCCGAGGGTTGCTTCTTGCATAGTCAGGGAAATATAGTTGTAGTTGGTGGAGGTTGACTTGAAAGGCCCAAAATTGGATAGTGAGGGAAGGATCATTAAAGGTGAGGGAAAATGAGCGGAGGGTGTGCTATTCCATGGGTATCCAAATGCCGAAGAGTTGGTGAATATGCTGAAGCATATCTTGGTTGTAAAGGACATAGTCCACAATGCTAGCCCCCTTGGCATGAGTGTAACATGTGAAATTGCTAGAGTCATGGAAGTGGAGAATACCACTAGCAAGTTATGGTATCACTGAGATGAAAATAATGTTTTCCATATGTTGAGAAGGGTCCCATGGCATCATTTGATAATGTGTGCAAGTCCAAATGAGTTTGGATCACGCTCTTGTAAGCATAATGCATCCTTTAACTTGTCATTAAGTGGAATCTTTCGGTTCTTGTTACGTGTATGGAAGTCCCCTTATAATCAAGACTTTCCCATGTGTAGAGTACTGTCTGAGGTTAACATAAATCTCTTGATATGGACACCCATTAAAATCTCTATGAAGGGTGAAATCTTAAGAGTTAGGTGGAAAGTAACATACAATAAAATAAAGATCCCAAGGGACGGGGGATATGACAATAACATGGATTTGCATAAATTTGGTAGACTCATCCTCTGTGATCATTGTAGCTCTGCCTTGAAGGGAATCTCATTAAAGACAAGTGATTTCTCCCAAACCTTGAACATCACCCAAACTCTAGGTCTCTTATTTGCATTCTGAAAAGCAATGATACCTAGATATTTTGAGATAGTCTTGGTGGGGCTCACATGTGTTTCGATTAAGATGTATTTGAAGGTCCTAGTGCATTGTAAATTGTGTGGATGGGACTGGAGGGCCCTCTTACACTTGATTGTGATCCTCAATATCCCGCACTTCCCCCTCTTGACTTGTCATTTTTTGAATCTAGAATGTGTCCAGCATAAGGAGGTGAATCTCGGATGACAATGTTGCGATTGTGGATTACCACCCGTTTCCTTGCATGCTATGTTGTTGGCCCCTATTTGGATTGCTTAGGCTCCACGACCTAAGATGGTGTGAGATCCTTGTCTAGGAAGATCTTATGTGAAGTAATAAAAATCTCGTTTTTGTTTGGGGGAACAAAGGTAGTTTCTAGATGATCTAAACCATAGATAAAGGTAGCATTCAAACCCAAACCAAGCTCTCTATGAGTTGATATCAAGGAGGTGTAATGTTTCCTAAAGAAAGGAAGTTTTGATCAACATGGGGTTTGGATGTGGTGTTGAGGGTGAAGGAAGATCCATCACTTTCAAATTTAGTTCTCAAGCTCTCCTCGGGCACTCGCCTTTAAGTTTGGCTTGCACAACCTCCTTATTCACGGTAACTGGGGTGTTTATCACTTTTGTGAACTACCTGCGTCCAAAATTTAATTCAAGTTTTGGTTTTCTGTAGGAATCAAATCTTGTCTTGTTTATTATTGAGATCTAGAATGTCAGTGTAGGGAATCACTAGGTGGTTGGAGAGAATCTTGGGTTTTGACATCCATTACTTGTTGTTTAAGAGTAAGGATCTCGGGCTCTACCTCTGAAACCCTATTATTGAAGCTGCAAACTCATCCTATAAATGGTTAATTCTCATGTTCAGTATGAATGGCTTGAAACTGCTCGAATAAAACCTCAACATGCTTTTTCGATCCTGTTGGAAAATGAATTAATGTATTGCCCTCTTTATCCGCATCTTTGACTTGACATAGAATTTTGGTTGTTGTTTTAGAGTGCTATTCACAATGATTGGAAGCCATTTGCCTTGTGCTTGTATTGGAGGGAACTTGATTATTTCTTGTTGTTAAGAGTAAGGGGATATGATATGGTCTAGGGTTGTCAAGTTGGATAGAGTGTGTAGGGGGTGGCATGTAGGAGGGGGAAGAGGGATTGATTGTGTGAACATTGGGAAGGGGTGGTTGTGGGAGATAGTGTAGAGAAGGGGGTGGTAAAGGACAACAAAGGGACGACAAAAGGGGAGAATGAAATGATGAAGGGAGAGATATCACTAGTGCCTTGCATTGAACCCTTCACCACTTTGAGTAGGGACCTGCCATAGTATCATTTCTGTGGTTTGTAGAGCACAGCGGCTGAAAACATTGTGGCAGTGTTGAAATTTAGCAGGGCTGACTTGTAGTAGTAGAAGTTGACCTATAACACACTGGACTCAGAATTGTGGGTGTGAGTTGCCCCTTAGTTTCCTTCACTCATAAACTGTAGAAATTTTGGTTTCCTGTAGCCCTCCCAGTTGCAGTTTACTTTGCATAAATTTAATGCCCACAACCCCAAACAAGTAAGTCTGATATAAAAACTTTTTGCAAATTATAAGAGAAACATGCAGGCTACTTCTACTCTTTTTGTATTTTTTAGCTGATAGATAAAATGAGACAAGCATTCACACACATAGAAGACACTTATTTTTGGTCAACTTTGACCCTGGGAAAACCCACAAGGGGAAAACCAGTTTAGGAGGATTTTATTAGCTTCTTCTTAGGAAAATCATTACAACAACAAATAAAATAAAATTGTACTTATCTCCCTCGGAAAAAGTGTCACTGTCAGTCCTCTTTCTCTCTTCAATTTATGAGCCTCCACTGTACTCTGTTGACTGAAAGTCTGGGTCATTGTACAACAATAATTTCTGATGTTCGAGCCACTGGACTGTCCACTGTTTCCTGAAAAATTGTGCCACCAAACTATCTCAGACTGCCTTGTAACTCTGTCCAATCAACCAGTTAATTAATGCACTGCTCTCCTTGATTTCAATGCAGACTGACCAGCATTTAATGCCTTAAAATGTGTGTTGTCAATCCCTCACAGCCTCTAAATTGTGCTGAGTTCTGCTTGACAGGTCTGGGATTTCATGCTGCTGTCAGGGGCCTTTCTCTATCTCGATATCTGCGCAGACAACCTCTCCTTATATGCTTCAAAATCTGCACAAAATTATGCTGCCTGCCTCCTTGAATTTTGTGCCTCTACTACAACCTGAAACTCGGCCTCCTAGAAATTCGGACTGCTTTAATGGTGGGTTCTCTGCTGCAATAAAACCCTTCTCCTTCAGCTATCCTCTTCCTCCTCTCTTTTCTCTCCTCCTCCATCTTTGCACAAGTAGAATGAGAGACTTCTCACCTGTTTCTCCCTTTCTAGCTCTCATTAGATAGAAAAACCCTAACCCTTTTGATCAATGGTGGAGGTTATTCCCTTACTTGACCCCCATTTCATGTGGTCTCCCTCGTTAATGACTCCTAATCACTTTATAACTTTATATCTGTACCTTGCACTTTTTTTCCACATAAAGTCTACTTAAAATTATAAAGTGACTTTAATATTAGAAAGTACATGGTACTTAATAAAGTGACTTTTTCATGACTTTAATATAACTCATAATGTCACATGCTAAAAAGGTGTTTTAAAGTGTTTTCCTAGGCAAAAAGGCAAATGCACTAGGAAACACCTCCTTGGTACCCTTTTCTTCAACACTCCCTCTTATTGAGGAAGGTGTTTCTCACCACTCCCATCTTGTCTCTAAAGTACACATGCTTGCCCCTTGGCAATGACTTGGTGAGAATATCTGCAACTTGTTCATCAGTGGATATGTATTGAAGCCTCACTGCTCCTCTCTGACCCAATCCTTGATGAAGTGGTACTTGATCTCTATGTTCTTTGATCGGTCATGAAATATTGGATTCTCTGTGAGTTTAATGCAACTTTGATTATCACAGTATATCGTAGTTGGTCTCAACATCTGACCAAATAAGCCACATATCATCTTGTGAAGCCAAATAGCCTTGCAATTGGCTTTTATAGCTGTAATATACTTAGCATCCGCTGAGCTTAGTGCCGCTAATCTCTACTTCCTACTGAACCACGACACCATTGCTGAACCCAACATGAAACAACATCCAGAAGTACTCTTTCGATCACTAGCACTGCCTGCCCAGTTTGAGTCTGTACAACCTGCCAACCTGACTCCATGTCCTCGGATATAGTCCAGACCATAGTCCATTGTGCCCTGTAGGTACTGCAAAACATGTTTTGCAACCATCCAATGTACTATCTTGGCCTTCGTCATAAACTGACTCAATGTGTTGACTATGAAACAGATATCTGGTCTAGTGTTGACCAAATACATCAACGAATCGATCAACTGATGATACAAAGTGGGGTTCACCAACTCAGAATCTGAAGCATGTAACTACTTCTAGTTGGCGATCATCAGAGTAGCCATAGGCTTTCAATCCTCCATACAAAATCTCCTTAGTACGTCCCCTGCATATCTACCTTGGCCCATGAAGATATGTCCATCCTCTTGCCAAGGATAGAAGGGTGCTCTCTCTAATGTGGTAGAGATGGAAGCAATCGTGGGATTATACTTGGAGCCGATGCCACCTATCCCGAAAAGGGTGGAGGGAATGTTACCTTCAATTGACTGAGGGTAACTCAATTCGTTTACAACAATCTATTTTCGACAATAAGAACCTGGTGTCCATTTCGACAATGGAAGTCAAAGGTTTCAAGGTGGCATTCATCAATGGAAAGGTACGTAAATAGAATTTTCAAAGATGCTTTTTCTCATGGGTTCAGGGTTGGCAATTTGTATCAAGTTGCAAGATGGTCCATTGAGGATCATGTCAATTGACATATCTCATCTATAACACCGGAGGTCTATTTATGGGGCCCTACTCGATGTGAGTCAGATGGTGACTGGGATGCCTGAATTCAAAAGGAGCATGAAGGTACATGTCTGAGATGTACCGAAGGAAAATTTTACAAGGGGACCATTCCCCTCCCTGTGGAACAACCCGAGGAGGTTTGAGATTCATGATCGAGAATCTCATGTGTGCAGGTGGAAGAAAGCCCTCTATGGCTTAAAGCAAAACACCCCGCACTTAGTATGAGAGGATTGATAAGCTGTCTGATGAGGTTGAGATTCACTAGGAGCGAAACCAATCCAAACCATTGCTCAAAGGTTGTAGATGATAGACCTCTCATACCGGCACCTTCTGAGGATGACCAATCTCTGACAGGTGCAGACCCTCTCATTTGCAGAAGTAAAGAGGGAGTTGGATTCCAGATGTGGAATGGTAAACTGCAAGCCTGTGACTACTTCGAGGATCTTAACTTTCAGAAGTTACATGGTGGTGATGTCGGACCAGATTTGGGAAATGCGTCGAGTTTCATAAACTCATTTGCAGTGATGTTCTTGGTGAATTTCCATCCGGATATATGTTTTGTAGTTAGCATGGTGAGCTCATATTTGGTTGAGCCTCAATGGATTGGTGCCTAGAATCTTCTGAGATATCTTCGGGGCACATTCTCTCATGGATTGAGATACACTGCCAAAAATATGAAGCTGCATGATTATTCGAATGTTGACTGGGCAGGCAGTGTGGAGGATCACTAGAGCACTTCTGAGTGTTGGTTCTATAAGCACCACTGAGACTGAATACATAACTACGAGTATGATCTCGTATGAAGCTGCCTGGTTGTGGAAGCTCTTCAGTGAGCTGTTTGTACACATGATGAATACCACTGTGATCCTCTATGACAACTAATGAATGAATGAATTGAATTGATTTACAATGAGCAATGAAGCTCAATAAATAATACAAAGATATTTATAGAAATAGAAACAAGTAGTTTCTACTAAGAAATAGAAACAACAAGTTTCTTCTAAGAAACTGTTAATAAGATCACAGACGATCTTATCCAAATGAGCATTAAACACTAAATAACATTATTCTAATACCCTCCCTTAATGCTCAATCTATTTACAACACCTATAGACCCTTTGAATTTTACAAACTTATCAAGACCAAGGGGCTTGGTGAAGATGTCTGTTGGCTGCTCCGTTGTGGGAACATACAACAACTGAACGGATCCGTCTTCAACAAGTTGTCGAAGGTAGTGGCAATGGGTTTCCACATGCTTTGTTCGTTCATGGAAGACTGGACTCTTGGCAAGTTTGAGCATTCCCTGATTATCACAGAACAAGGGAGTAGGACCTGTCTGGGAAACATGCATATCCGCAAGCATACTTTGAAGCCAAACTGCCTCACAAGATGCCTTAACTGCTCCCTGATACTCTGCTTATGTTGAGGAGAGAGCCACTGCCTGCTGCGTCTTACTAGTCCAGGTGATAGCACCGGATCCTAGACTAAACACATACCTAGTTGTAGATTTACGGTCATCAATCGAACTGGCCTAGTCAGAATTTGTGTAACCATTGAGTGTAGGATCAGAACTCTGAGTGTGCAGAAGTCCATAATTAGGAGTGCCACGTACATAACGCAGCACACGCTTCGCTGCTATCCAATGATCAGCCTTAGGAGTTGACATGAAGTGGGAAATGTAGCTCACTGCAAAATTGATGTCAAGTCTAGTGGCAGTAAGGTAGATGAGGCTGCCCACTAATTGCCTGAATAAAGTTTCATCCACAAGTGGTGAGGATGATTGAGCTGAAAGTTTGATCCCTGGTTCCATAGGAGTCGTGGCAGGTTTGCAATCCTGCATTTTGAATCTGTCCACAAGATTTCTGGCATACTTGGAGTGAGAGAGAAAAATGTTGTTCTCAGTTTGCCAGACTTCAACCCCCAAACAATAATGAAGAAGTCCGAAATCTGTCATATCAATAGTGCTGCACAAATCCTGTTTGATCCCATGGATCAAATGTGCTGAACTGCCAGTAATGATAAGGTCATCCACATAGACAATCACAAACAAAATATCATCACCAGTATGCTTGATATACAGGTTTGCATCAGATGGACTGCGCTGAAAGCCATGATCTGTTAGGTACTTATCAATTTTCATGTACCAAGCCCGAGGAGATTGTTTCAGACCATAGAGTGCTTTGACTAATCTACAGACTTTCTGTTCTTGACTGACAACCTTGAATCCTGGAGGTTGTGTCATGTAGACTTCTTCCTGTAAGTCACCATTTAGAAAAGCACTCTTTACATCCATCTGATGGACTTTCCAACTGAACTAAGCTGCTAAGGCAAGAACGAGTCGTATGGTACTCATCTTGGCTGTAGGAGCAAAAGTCTCCTCATGGTCTATGCCTTCCTTTTGCGAGAACCGTCGAGCAACAAGACGAGCCTTATACTTGTCTAGGGTTGCGTCAGCTTTGTATTTCACTTTATACACCCATTTGCAGCTAATGGGCTTCTTCCTTGTAGGAAGATCAGAAAGGGTCCAAGTGTGATTCTTTTGAAGACTCTGGAATTCAGCTTCCATAGCATGTTCCCACTCAGGTATACCCTAGCCTCTGTATAGCTTTGAGGCTCAAAAACACTGTGTAGGTTAGCCATAAGAGCAAAATTTACTGTGGACTGCTGTTTGCTCTTATTTCTGGAAGTTCTACCTTCAAGAAGCTCATTATCCCGGAGATCAACAATAGTTTTAGCCCACCATTTAGGTCGAAGAGTAGAGGAACCAATATTAGGAGGAGGTGGAGGAGGGTTATTTTCCGGAGGAAGCTCAGGTAGTGCATCATCAAATACTAATGCTTCACCATCCCTCCCATCGGTGGACCTAACGGAAGAAGAACACAGTGAGGCTGATCCTCAGAACACTGCTCAGAAGGAGGAGACTGAAAGAACCCTATGTCTTCATCAAATACTACGTCCCGACTGAAGCTAAGACGACCAATGTCTATATCGATCAGCCTATAGGTCTTGTGGTGATCACTGTACCCTGTCATCATGAGTTTCTGGCTTTTGGAATCCAATTTAGAGCACTTAGTAGCTGGAATCCAAACATATGCAACTGAGCCAAACACTTTGAGGTGAGCCAAACACTTTGAGGTGACTGATCTTAGGGTTACAGCCAGACCAAACCTCTTCTGGAGTCTTCCCCTTAACAGCTTGAGTAGGTGATCGGTTAAGAAGATAGACAGCAGTAAACACTGCTTCAGCGCAAAATTTGTTCGGGACATTCTTGTGTTGTAACATGGAACGAGCCATTTCAACAACCGTACGGTTGTGATGTTCGACAACACTGTTCTGCTGAGGAGTGTAGGGTGTAGTTAACTGTCGTTTGATGCCATGGGTATCACAAAAGTTGGAGAAAGCAGAAAAACAAAATCCCCCCTCGTTATCTGTCCTAAGAGTTATGATATTACAGCCAGACTCTTTTTCAACTAAGGACTTACTTTTGAAAGATATTAAATACATCAGATTTATATTTTAGAAAGTACACCCACATCTTTCTACTGAAATCATCTACAATAAGCAAAAAATATTTGCAACCAGTAATTGAAGATGTATTCATAGGACCACAAATATCAGCATGAAGTAACTGGAGTACCTTAGATGTGCGCCAAGATTCTCCATCTTTGAATGGAGACCGATGTTGCTTGCCAGCTTGACATGCACACTCCCAAATGCTGAGTATGAATATCAGGTAACCCTGACACAAGTCCTTCCTGAGATAGTTGAGAGAGATATTGAATGTTTAGATGCCCATATCTCTGATGCTATAGAGTGCTGATGGGAGAAACATGAGCTGCTAAAGCCACTTCTGGAGAATCACCAGTGTTAAGAAGTTTGTATAGGCCATGATCCTCTAGGCCAACAGCAACCGTAAGACGAGTGTCCTTGTCAATAATGGAGCACTTGTGCGCACTAAACACCACATCGAGCTGAGGAGAGTTTCTCATAATCTCGCTGACAGACAACAGATTAATTTCCATACTAGGAACATAGTACACATTCAGGAAGATGAGTGTGCGCCCACTAGACTGGATTTGAACTGTACCTCTGCCAACCACTGTGTACTCCTCACCTCCACCAAATACCACGGAATCACTGAAAGATGAGAAGTCAATAAACCAGTCACGCCTGTGAGAGAAATGACGTGATGCACCATAGTCAATGTACCAGGCAGAAGACGAAACAGGATTTGAGGACCTCTTAGCCATAAAGGTGTAAAAGACAGATTCCGTCTGCTCGGAATGTTCTACAACATTTGCTGTCTGATGAGACCCTCCCTGTTTCTTCTGTTCAGAAGCAATCCTTTGTCGGCAATCTTTCTTCATGTGACCGAACTTGTGACAGTGATTACTCTGCACATTTTTCTTCCTAGCAAGATCAGAAGGTTGAGAAGAGCCTTTTTGCTGAAAGCACTGAGAGGACTGATATTTGGCAGCAAAAGCATTTTCTGAGGAGGCTGATGAAGCACCACTACCAAACTCTTGTTTCCAAAGATACTGCTGCATGAGTTTGGTGCATAACTCCGGAAACTTGAGATCAACATTAGTGGAGGTAATGTTGAGTGTTTCTATGAAGTGCTCATAAGGTTTTGGTAGACTTTTCAGAGTGATGACTACCATATCTTCTTCCTCCATGGTCCGACCAATGGCTTCGAGCTGATCTCGAATGTCTTTAATCTTGTTAAGATGTTCCTGTAAAGACATATGTTCGTACATTATGATGGAGAACAACTGATTTTTTAGAAAGAAAGCTCTGCTCTTGTCGGGTGTCTCGTGCAATTCCTTCAAATGTTGCCAGATTTCGACCGCTCTCTTGCCGGAAGGAATTTGTGGTAACTGATCATCAGTCACAAAGAGTTTGAGAAGCATAACAACTTCTCGATTTCGATCATCAAACTTATCCTAATCTGTACCAGGTGTACCAGGATTGAGCTCTTTTCCTAAAACGAGTTGGTCAAGACGCCTATATTGAAAAATGGTCAACATTCTCTATTTCCAGATGTTATAATTGGTGCCATTAAAGCGCTGACTGCCTTCCAACATCAGATTGGTTAGCGAAGCCATCTACACGTTTTCCTAGACACAGAAAAACACCAAAAAGAATCCGACACGGATTTCAATGTAGATGCTGGCTGATCCGGTCAAACTCTGATAGAGACTGGTGTAAATATGAAAGAGAATCAGAAATCGTTCTGAGAGGCTTAGGCAGGAAGAAATGCCAAATGCTGATTTCTCCATGTAGGATTGAACACTGAGAAGCACATAAATAATCACTGACCAGGAACAGCGTTAATTTTAAATACAACAACAAATTGAGCTGCAGAACAACGTGCAATCTAATTCCTGACAAAGCTTTATTGGCCCTAGATTACCATGTCCAGCACCCTTGCCGCTGCACAAAAAACAGGTACGTTGGAAAAACCGGTTCACAAGAACGCACCTCTGAGATTTTATTTTTCAAATCACAGCGCTGTTGTGATTTCGAGATGTAGGTATGACCCACGGTTTAGAGCTGGCGAGAACGGATGAGAATGGAGTAGTACGTTGCAATTTTGATTAAACTGGCAGAGGTCGTATATAGGGCGATAGTCTGATATATATAGCCGGCCCCGCAGTCTCGTGCCACAAAAAAACGGCAGCGTTCACGCCGAAATTCCAACAAACATTAGGACGCCCAGCAAGAAATGATCTGGGCTCTGATTTCCGCTTGCGGATCTACCAGTGAGTAGGAGCCGAGGTCTTGGGGCTGTAAAATACGCGTCAAAGACGCGTTGTTCCAAAATGCAATATAGTAACCCCACTGTATTAGTCGACGTGGTCGATAGTCTGCCGTTTCGATGCAATGCACAGTAGAAAAAACAAAACTTTTGCTGCTCATGCTCGCAAATGCAAACGACACACGCAGTAACTGAGGCTCCAACACCTCCCCATCGACGTCACGGTTCGAATCACCGCGAAAGCCAAAAATGTTGATCGTTCTTTATGTTTTCTAAGGTCACGAGTAGGGCGTGGGCGAGTGAAATCTCAAAGCGTATACAGCCTCTTTGAAATACAGTCCCGAGGGTTTCGAAAACTTGACTGAGTTGTACAACTTTCTAATCCACGCGATGGCGACAGATGGGGCTTCTAACCAGGAAAGAAAGAAAGAAAAAATTCTCCCAAAGGCGGTGAGTTGCTGTTTTGTGGTGCAACACAATGGGATTTGATTAGCCGGAGGATCGACTCAACTTGGGTCCGACGCCAAGAAAAGTCGCGCTCCAAAGCATATTACAAGTAATCAAGAAACCCTCGGAGTAGTCAGAACCCACAAGCGCAAAGTAAACAACAACGTCCAAAGAAAAAAGTGATGCCCAAAAAAAAATTCAGATTCCAAGAGAGCAATTTCGAAATGAACCACAGAATTTTTCAAGCAATGAAAAATTATTTCGAAAAAAATACCCGAGCTCTTATACCATAATGAATGAATGAATTGAATTGACTTACAATGAGCAATGAAGCTCAATAAATAATACAAAGATATTTACAGAAATAGAAACAACAAGTTTCTACTAAGAAATAGAAACAAGAAGTTTCTTCTAAGAAACTGTTAATAAGATCACAGACGATCTTATCCGAATGAGCATTAAACACTAAATAACATTATTCTAATAACAACCAGCGGGGATTCGATTGTTGAGGAATCCCGTATTCGATGATTTCTCCTGCAGATAGACATCAAATACTACCTTATCTGGGATATGGTAAGTCGATGAGAAAGGAGGCTCCATCGCATTGAGAATGATGTACAGGTCGTAGACATTTTGTCAAAGCCCCAGGGAAAGGTCAAATCTATGACTTTCCCGAATGACTTGGAGTCGTTGAGAGACCTTCTTATAAGGGTCCTGCATGTTGCATGCATTGAGCTCTGGGAGCTCTGGGGGGTTTGGGGTACTTACTGGAGCAACACACGACCATAGGGTGACTCGCCTTCCCTAATGGTGCGCTGTGTACAGGGTGAATGGCTCAACCTTCCCCTGTGATACCCCGAGGCGACTTTGGGACAGGATGATTAGTTCTCCTGTCGAGGCATCCTACCCATGCAGTCTGGGACTCATGGGAAGTACCTCACATCTGATCAATGAGTAGGGAAATGGGGTTAGGGACCATAGTAGTACTATCGATGGACGCATCGTTGTATCTACCATACTCCCTATGCTAGGATGACCTTCATTGATCTGGGATTAATGAAACTGATCTGAGATCCGTATCAGTGGTTTGAGACACTCTCTTGTGATATTGATCTGGGATCAATAAAACTGACTTCAGGTCAGTAAGAGTGATATGACACACTCTTTTTAGATGAAATTGACTTCGGGTCTATAGTGAATGGTATGAGACATTCTCGATCAATTATTCTTCTTCATGGTTCAACAGAGCAGAGCAGTGGAGGGCACTGATGGCCAAGATAGTACAGTTGGACATATGGATCAGCAGATGGAGTTCTCCCTAGTTGAGAGGGAGTGTTGAAATTGGCAACTAGGGCCAAACTCCATGTGGATCATCTTATTAATGGCAACTGATATTTTTCTTGGATCCCTCTCATCGAGAGGTGTAGGATTGATCGAAAGATCATCCGATTCCGATAAGTATTCATGGAGATATGAATTTATTTGTGTTATGGGACAATGCGTCAAAGTCGGCCAACAACCAAATAAGCCCCACATGTGCTCAACGTTTTAGTATAAATAGAGGTGGCCTTCAAGTCATTTCTACACACTTGGGATCTCTTCCTCTGTACTTGTCTTTGGGTTTTAGTAGGAGGAGAGATCTTAAGGGATAACGCTGCCCTAATGGAGAAAGGATCTACGCTGCCCTAATGAAGAAGCCCTAGACACAGGAAGGAAGGGAGATCTAGCATGGTGAGGGAAGCCTAAACAACAGACTCTAACGCAACCTATTATTCCCTAATATAGAAGCAGCAAAAGGGATACCCTAACAGTAGTAAGGAAGCTTCCATACACGCTGCCCTAATACGTAGCCCTAGCCACATGTGCTAGCCTTAGCCGCATGCAAGGGAGAGAATTGGCCGTAGTCAAAGGAGAGCTCTAGCAGCATTAAGGAGGAGATAATCTGCAGTCCAATAAGGTGCCCTAGCCACAGTCTAAAGAGCCCTGACGAACAACAAACAAAGGCCCTAATCTGCAGTCCAATAATGTGCCCTAGCCGCAGTCTAAGGAGCCCTAACAAACAACAAATAAAGGCCCTAATCCGCAGTCTAATCAAGGATATCTAGCTGATGTTTTGTCTATAATACGCAACCCTTATCAACAGCACAAGGAGGCCTAATGTATGTTGTAGGTGACAACATGTCTAAGTGCTGTAGGTGCCTAAGTGTGCTGGAGATGACAGCATGGACTAAGTGTTGTAGGTGCCTAGGTGTGCTGTAGGTGACAACATAGTGCTGTAGATAAAACAGTTACAAGGCATGAGTTAAGGACTGGGAATTCACTGTCATAAAGAAGAAACAGTGAAGTCTGCTCTCTAGGTTGTATGTTATCTAGTGAACACATGCCAATGACATCTTCAGTCTGATGTCATGTCAGATATGTACATGTTGTAATAAATGGAGGACAGTCTTGTGGAAAGGCAGTGACAACGTTCCCTTAGAAGACAATTGCAGACAAATCAAGGCAGACAGTGTAACTGTTAGTTGGTTGCACTTTGGAGAAGTCTAGTTGCTTTGCTACGCTGTGAGCCATAGCAAGCAACTAAGACTGGTGAGTGTAAAGCAACATATTGGATGTAGTAATGAATGCAGCGTGATGAGTGCAACATTGGGTGCAGATCCATGATGAGAGCAACTCAGTGATTGGAGCAGCACAGTGACAAGGGCAGCAACATGAAGTGCACAGTATGGTCATTAGGTCCAGCACTGTGATGATGGGTGCAGCATGGTGCAACACGGTGAGGTGCAACATGATGACGAGATGCAACACGATGATAGGTGAAGGAGTCACCTTGGAGAATTAGTTGAAGCAACTTGTCTTCAACTAATCTTATGTATCTTCTTAGAGATGATCTATGTTCTTATCTAGATAAGTCATAGTGTTGACTTCTGTTGTAAATGTATTATCTCTCTCTCTCTCTCTCTCTGCTGAACTATTGAAGAACATATAAGAAGAATTGATCAAGGGTTTCCCCACATTGGGGTTGTCCCTGGCTAGCGCCACATCTTGTGTCCTCTTGTCTTAGCTTGTCTTCTGTGATTTATGTTTATGTTCTATTTGCAATTTACTTTAATGCTGATGTGATTGCTAATCTGGAAAAGATATTGAGTTAACTGTGAAAATTGAATTAAATTGCTCTAAGCATAGAACATACCTAAACACCCCAAGAAGCAAGTGATCCTCCTGACTCTGGTGTACCACCTGAAGATCTTGATACCTGTGGTGTGTTCCATTGATGAGGATCCTGTTGCTCTACGTGATTAACCTCCCAAGACCTCCTCAAGCCGCCCCCCTCCTCAAATCTCACAGCTTGCCTCAAGACAACTTTCCTATGCGCAGGAATGTATATACGACATGCCTTGCTAGTCTCATTGTAACCCACAAAGATACGCTTCTTGATCTGGATTGGATCATTATTTTGTTTGTCATCCATCTCGATCATGTAGAGTGGAAAAAGTGGAGGAATCGGCTCACGAGACCGTTTTATCGGCGAGACCTAGTTTGGAAAAATGGGGTCTGAAGCATTTGGAGAGAATTTTAAGGCATCAAACGACATTTTTTGGGGGTAAAACTTTGCTACTTTCGTGTGGCACCTTTCCATGCTATTCTACACACAAAGATCTTTCCAATGATGCAAGAAGTGTGTCAATCAGAGTCCGTATGCGAAAGTTATGCCACTCAGAAGCTGACCTTCCCGTTTTCACCACCATGGTTCGAGAGGATGCCGTGTCAGCCCCCATTATTCATGGAAAAGGGGTTAGCCATGTGATTGTGATGAAAAAAATTCTAGAAGAGTCTATGTTGTAACTTTGGTTAAGAGTTGAGGTAGTCAAACTTAACCACTAGTAGGCTATTGGGCTGTGTTACAACGGGCCACTAGGAGGAAGAGGCATTCCATTATTTCGAGTGCGTTTGTTCTATGACTGAGCAAAAATAACCAAGAGGGATAGGAGGTAGAGCACACAGAGAGGATTTGTGCGCAGTAGCAGCCCATGAGCCACGGGCCATACATCTTTGTACCTGTAGCCATATTTCCAGACAGAGAAAGAGAGCAAAGCGGCCTCACCTTCCAGCTGGGTTTTCTCCCGAAAAGGTTTCCCAAAGCTTATCTTGTGTCTTATGTGTGTGAGCTTTTATTTTTCCGTTCTTTATTTTCTGCATAATTTCCATTCGCATGCATGCACTAATTACAATAAAATATACAGATCTAGAAATTTAATAAAACTGTAATAGTGTTGAATTTCAGATTTTTAATATAATAGTATCAAATCTGTTGTGATGAACTAGCATGTGGAATATCCATGGCATTTTATGGATCACTTCTCTGCAGTGGGTTCTAGCTTTGTCCTCTTCTCCTCAGGGACATGTGAATATGTTCTTTCTAGCCCAATCTTAGGCTTCATCCCAGAAAAAGCCTCCTCATGAGTCTTACTCCCCAACACTATTTGGACTCCTATTCTGCAAATACGCTGCAGTGTTACAAGCCTTGACCCATAAAAAGAAAGGTAGCCTCTGATCATGCAACATAGCTCTTGCTGCAACAATTATGGCCCTGTTCTTCCTCTCTGCCACCCCATTTTACTGGGGGTTATAAGACACTATGTACTCCCTCTTAATGCGAACACTCCTCTGCAAAACTCCTTCATCTATTTGTGGGTATACTCGCCCCCATTGTCTGATATCAACACCTTGATCTTCTTCCTCGTCTGATTCTCCATAAGAGCCTTAAACTCTTGGAACCTCTTCAAGACTTGATCCTTGGTCTTCAGAAAGAAAATCTAGGTCTTCTTCGAGTAGTCATTAATGAAGGTCACATAGTACTCGTGCCCGCTCAATGATGCATTCGACATAGGACCACACACATGATTGTGTATCAAGTCTAGGATACTTGCTACCCTGCTGTCACTGCTTGGGAAAGGTGTCTTAGTGTACTTTTGCAAAGCACACCGCCTGCACACATCATGATGCTCAATGCTGAACTCAGGGAAATTTGTAACCATCTCCCTCGACATTCTAAATGCTTCATGGTGCAAGTGGGCCATCCTCTTGTGCCATATCTCGCACAACTCACTACTGCTGGTCTGTGCCACTAAGGCTCTAGTAGGCTAAAACATAAACCTGTAAAGTCTCCCACTGCGGACTCCAATCACTCTAGTAGACTCGGTACTGGAACCCTTGGGACATATAAGCATCTATCCTCCTTCGAACACCACTACATACCCACTGTCCTCAATATTGGAGATTGAAATCAAGTACTTCTTCAGCCCTGGAACTTAAAGAACATCCGTCACATTCAAAGGAGGTGGTGACTCTCTTTGAAAGGATATTGTCCCAACTCTTGCTTCTCTGATCTTGGAGTTATATCTAATCACAACCTCCAAGTCAATATAATCCTCTGTGAGATTGGTGAAGTGCTCTCTCACTCCAGTCATATGGTAGGAGGCTCCACTGTTTACAAATCACACACCGGAAGACGTGACACTAGTGGAAAGACTCTCTACTGAAGGAAACTCAATGTCAAATCCAGAGGTGAACTCATCCACCTCTGCTGACGCTGCAATTCCTTTCTTCTTGGCTTTCTTGTTGGGAAACTGAACAACATAGTGACCCATCTTCCCACAAGCAAAGCATTTCACTTTGCTCATGTCCTTCTCCTTGGCCTTTTGCTTCTCGTTTTGCTGCTTGACTCCACTAGAAGACCCCTTCTTGGCATTCTTCTTGACCTTAGCTGCGAGGGCAACACTCTCCTCCTCATATACCCCACCACGTTGACTACTACTCTTGGCACTCTTGGATGAAACCACCCCATGTCCTCCTCCACTGTGGAAAATGCTCTCTGGCCACAATGCCATATATGAATCCATCCCACTGCTTGGGAAAACCATCTACTGTCGTCTTGAACAATTGGTCCCCAGGGATAACTTCTCCCATTGCAACCAACTCATCTCTCACCTGTGTGATCTTGGTGAGGTATGAGGTCACTGTGTCAGTCTTGGTCATCTTGGTGTTTCTTAACTTTTGACGCAACACCATCTTCCTATTCTCATTGGAGATATGGTGAAGTGTGACAAGTGAATTCCACATCTCGTAGGAAAACTTCATCCCTGGCACATGAGGGAATAGATGGTCTTTAATAGCATCGAGAATGATTTTCCTTTCCTTCACATTCCGTTTGTTGAAGTCATCCAATTGAGCTGGATCAGTGGGATGTTGCATTGGACTCTCCACAATGTCCCACACCTCAACTTCCTCAAGCAGTAGTATCATTCTCTCCTTTCAATGGCCAAAATTTTCAGCCCCACTTAGCCTATCGTCCACCCTCAAACCAGTCGCCATTTGACCTCCACAACCAAAACAGACTTTCAGATCTGAATATTAGCAACTAGCGTCCCTCTCTCAACCACAAGTCGCTGGGTATCTAAAGGCAGTTTTGGTTCACTGTTCACTATTGTAGCAGAAGGTTGCTTGCTGTAGATTTTCTTGTCAACTGAAGGTTTCACTGTAGGTTCATAGGCTCTGATATCATGTAGAAATTTTGTTTTCTTGTAGCCCTCCTAGTTTTAGTTTACTTTGCATCAGTTTAATGCCTACAACCCCAAGCAAGTTTGATATAAAAACTTTTTGCAAATTATAGGAGAAACATGAAGGCTATTTCTACCATTTTGTATTTTTCAACTGATAGATAAAATGAGATAAGCATTCACACACACAAGACATTTATTTTTGGTCAACTTTGACCCTTGAAAAACCCACAAGGGGAAAACCTGTTTAAGGAGGATTCTATTAACTTCTTCTTAAGGAAAATCATTACAACAATAAATACAATAAAATTGTACTTATATCCCTTGGAAAGAGTGTCACTGTCAGTCCTCTTTCTCTCTTCAATTTATGAACCTCCACTGTACTCAGCTAACTGAAATTCTGGGTCACTGTACAACAATAATTTCTTTAAAATTTGAGCCGCTAGACTGTCCATTGTTTCCCGAAAAATTGTGCCACTAAACTGTCTCAAACTGCCTTGTAACTTTAATGATCGTTACACTGTGGGAGGCCCTTTCTTAAATACAACCCTAGGTGCCTCTTAAAGATCATGCAGTTTAATTACTTACTAACTACAATTTATTTAATTTTATATAACATTGCCTTCCCCTTGAAAAGATGCTGTCCTCAAAGCATACGTAACGACGAGTGTTGTTGAAGAAATGCTTCTGTCTCCCAAGAAGCTTCTTCTTCTGGTTAGTCCTTCCTCTTGCTAAGGTATTCTTTGATTACTTTCGATCACAACTTTTTTCCCTGATGGATATGATACCTTCTGGCTCTAGAATAACCCTTCCTTCGTCATCTAAAGTCGGAAGTGTTGTTTGCGCTGATTGATGTTCACCAAGTGCCTTTTTAAGGCAGGATACATGGAAAACGTTGTGAACATGATTTTGTCGGGGAAGGCTTAAACTTTATGCTACTTGGCTGATCTTTTTGTTGATCTGGTAGGGTCCATAAAACCTTGGTGCCAATTTGTTTTTTCCCTTCTGTTTTAAGGACCACTGCTTGTAAGGTTGGTGTTTAACAAATACCCATTCTCTAACTTCAGATTCTCTCTCGGTTCTATTTTGGTTAGCTTGTTGCTTCATACGATTCCTTGCATTATTTAGATTTTGTTTTAGAGTTTGGATGACTTTTTGGGTTTCTTCTAACTGGTTTTTAACAGTTGGAAGCTTTGTCTCGATGATAGCAAAGTCCTTCCATTTCAGAGGTTCGTAACCATACAAAGCTTGAAATGGAGTCATTTTTGCTGATGTGTGGTAAGTAGAATTGTACCACCATTCAACGAGATGTAACCACTGAACCCACTTATTTTGTTTGTTTGTGGCATAACAATTTAAGTAGGCTTCTAAACATTTATTGACAACCTTTGTTTGGCCATCTGTTTGAGGATGGTAAGCTGAACTCATGTTGAGGTAGGTTCCTATATGTTAGAAAAATTTCTTCCAAAAATTACCCTTAAATTTGGCATCTCTATCGCTTACAGTGACCTTGGGAAATCCATGTAATTTGTAAACACTTTTGCAAAATATCTCAGCGATTTGTTTTGCTAGTCTAATTTCCTCATTGCAATAAAGTGAGCATACTTGGTGAGTCTGTCGACTACTACAAGAATTTTATCCTTACCATCAAACATAGGTAAACCTTCAATAAAGGCCATTGATATATCCTCCCATTTCTGTTTCGGAATGTTTAAGGGATGAAGTAGTCCGCGTGTCATAATATTTTCATTTTTCTTCCTTTGGCATTTATTGGATTTTGCTACATGTTTCTGAATATTGTTACTCATTCCGTTCCAAAAGAATGACTGGCGTGCATTATAGTAGGTTTTAAAGAACCTTACATGTTTGGCTCATAGTGAATCATGTGACTCCTTGAGAATCTTGGCTTTAATTTTGGAATTTGAATTTAGATAAATTCTCCCCTTGTACCATAAAATATCGATCTTCCATTCAAATTTTGAATTTTGATGATGGTTATTGATTATAGCACTTGTTTCTAGATCTTTTGCATATTCACTTCGAATCTCATTAAGCCATTTGGGGACAACAACGGAAACTGCAAGTAATGATGGTTCTTCGTCCTTCCTAGATAGAGCATCAGCTACTACGTTATCATTCCCCTTCTTATGTAATATATCCATGTCGAAGGTAGCGTTTCTATCCATTTTTGTTGTTTTGTAGATAGCGTTTTTTGTTGGAGGAGAGATGCTGAAGACTATTATGATATGTTTGTATTAAGAACTTACTTCCCAAGAGATATTGTCTCCATTTGGCTAATGCATGCATAATAGCAAGCATTTCCTTGTTATATGTAGACTTGAGACGTTCTTGCTTATTGAGCTTCCTACTTTCAAACGTGATTGGGTGATCATCCTGCATTAGTACTACTCCTATGCCAAAATTTGAAGCATCACACTCAATTACAAATGGTTTTGAAAAGTCTGGAGTCGCCAATACAGGGGCATTAGACATAACTTCCTTCAAGCTTTCAAAGCATTTCTTTGCATCATCATTCCATCGAAATGAGTTCCTCTTTAGAAGGTTCATTAGTGGTGCTGTTATATGGGCATAGTTTTTAATAAATCTTCGATAATACCTGGTCAATCCTAAGAATCCTCTTAGCTTGAAGATATTAAATGGTTTGTGCCATTCCCTTATAGCCTTGATCTTATTAGGATATATGTCCGAGATATTCTACCTCTTCCTTCCCAAAAGTGCATTTGATCTTCTTGGAATAGAATTGATGCTCTTCCAATACAGTACGAACTTTCTCCAAATGTTGTAGGTATTCTTTCCAAGTTTTACTGTAAATTAAAATGTCATCAAAGAACACTAACAAAAACTTCCTTAGATATGGACGAAATAACTCGTTCATAGTGGCTTGGAATGTTGCTGGTGCATTGGTTAACCCAAAAGGCATTACTTTAAATTTGTAATGACCTTCATGTGTTTGGAACACAGTGTTTGCTATGTCTTCCAACCTTATTCTGATTTGGTAATACCCTGACCTTAAGTCCAATTTTGAGAAGTATTTAGCTCCATGTGGTTCATCCAACATTTCATTGATAAAAGGAATTGGAAACTTGTTTTTGATTGTTATTTTGTTTAGTCCTTGATAATCAACACATAATCTAAATGATCCATCTTTTTGCCGAACTAATACAAACTTTTACTCTTTGTGATGATGCCACACTTTAAAAAATCTTGGACTAATCTCTCAATTTCAGTTTTTTGATGATGTGGATATCGATACAGTTTGATGTTGATGGTGGTGTACTTATGTACCTCTCTTGTTTTGAAGCATTTCTAAAGATGAAGATGATGAACTAGGCAATTTTGAGAAGCACACAAAAGGAATTGGTGCCAAATTTTTGAATAAAATGGGTTTTGATTTCAAGTGTTTAGGTAAAAGTGGTCAAGGGATTCAACACCCCATACAAATATGTGTATGGACAAAAAATGAAGGCCTAGGTTATGATGTTCAAATGAGAAATGCAACTATCAAATTTGTGAAAGGCATTAATAACAAGTGAACCATCTACAACTAGTAGTGCACCAAATCAAATGCAAAAGCAAGAACAACTTTGCAGTTGTTGTGGAAAAAAGGACATGTACGAGTTAAATGTTGGAAGTTGGAACCTACATCCTTGTAGTGTTTGTGGTCTTACAAATCATGATCATCACAAGTGTTGGAATAGAGGAATATCAAATCCTCATATACAAGTAAAGTGTGGTTGGATAGATGTGTTTGGATGGCATAAAATTACTTCTATGCTAAAAAGATTTTACAAGGTTAAGTCTTCTAATGTAAAACAATGTCCCCCATATAAAGTTCATGAGTTAGTTGGTTCTCAAAAGGTTAAGAAAGAGTTGTTAATTTATTAAGTCATTTCTTGAGTCAAATGAAGCATGTTTATTTTTATATTTGTTCGTTGTAAACTAAAAACCACTTTGTAATGACTAATAGAGGTTTGTGGTCAGCCGAAACCACTCATGTAATGATTGGTTAGTGGTAAGTCGAACCACTTTGAGGTTAAGGGTGAGTCAGGAAAACCCTGAATATGATGTAATGGTTAAAAGGTAATCCATAGAAAACCCATGGGAAGGTCAAGGATAAGCTAAATAAATCCTTGATATAAAGATGATGCAGTTCGTTGATGACTTGAGATCTATAATTATCAAAGAAAGATACTGTGCATATTGGTATAGAAAGACAATGATAACTGAATATATAGACGAAGATAAAGAAGATTGAAGATGACGCAGAGTGTAGGAAACTAATGATGAAGACAACTCAATACATCCAGATTGAATCATAAGTATTCATTAAGCAGGACGATGAAGGAATTATTCATACTTATGGTATGATGAAATTTTTAATAATGAAAATAGACTTATTCTAGAAGTATACATATGATTAAAGATGAGGACAATGAGAGAAATAGGGATGGAGATCACCTAAAATCAATGAAGAGATTTGCGGAGATTGTAAAGATTGTTATGGAAATGGTGAGCAAATTAGACATATTGGAAATATTGTTATGGGCACCTTAATGCTATATTATGAGGCCTCATGTATTGTATTGGTGAGTGAGGGTGTTGTATTTTATTACTATAAATTAATACAATGTAATATTTGGAGTTTATTTTTGTTCTTATGTGCAAGTATCTGTGTGTAAATATTTGTTTTTGCTGCTCATAATACCAACAAGGATTATCAAATTTGACTAGATTATGGGTGCGAATTTTCAAGAGAATCGCAATGTTTTCGTATAGAGGATTTGAAGAGAAGGAAGCAAGAGCCGTCACACTCTTAGATTCAACTCCTTGGCTTACTTATGGTGTTTCTCATTTATTTTGGCTTGGACGACCTTTTGAGCTTGAAGAGTGGGGGTGCCTTCTCCATCCTTCTAACAACTTTTATCCACAAATTCAAAGTTTGCTATTGAATTTAGTTTCTTGTTGGAACAATGCTCATATTGTTCATATCTCCTCTTGCATGGTGTCAAGGTAAAATGTTTTAATTGGAGTTAGGTTTGGGAAAGGAGGCAAAGACCTATGAAGATGTGACAGAGCAGGGGGGTTTGGGTAAGCTAGGAGAGAGCAGGGTTAGGTTAGGTAGTTGAGAGGGAGGAGGGAGGTGAGAGGATGAATGAATCATATTGGTGGGAAAATAATCTACATTGCTTGTAAGAATACATCCATATACAAGGCCCATTTTGTAACTCTTGGCTTTCCTCTTAACTCAATTACAGTTATTCGTGTGTTCCACACACATCCTAATTTAAGTAGGTGACCATTATGTCTAACATTTATTTAAATTTTGAAGCATTGGATTTATCTCATTTTAATTGTGGAACTAGAAGCCTTCTTAAAGATCCCACTAGAATTCATCGCTTCTCTTATAGGTTTGGCTTGTGCTAATATTAGAAACAAATCTTCAACTAAGGCCCCATTTAGTAAGTGTTGGTTATTTTATGTTGGTATAGGAAGCCTTTTGAAAGACACCATTAGAATTCGTGGCTTTACTTAAATGTCTCTCTTGTGCTAATGTTAGGATGCTCCTGCTTATATTTTAAAACAACAAACAAGTTTTTAACGAGGACACTCTTCAAACTTTGGTTGACACCAAAAATAAAGATTACAATACCAAATGCAAGAGAAAGATGCTTCTACATAAGTGGGTGCTCACCTTCAACTCTATTCAGTTGACTTTGACCTCTAACTCTCCCAATGCACCTTTGAAGCAAACATATGGAGGATAGAGACAAATCAATAAATAAAGAGATGTAAAACTCACCCAACTCTTATAAATCGACAAATTGACTATTCTAGGTAGGGTGCCTCGCTTAGGATCTAGGCATATTGAAAATTTCATTGTGTGCAGATTTCATTGTAAGAGTGAGGGTGAGGCATACTAGGAAAGAGGAATACAAAGCACACAACTCATTGTCATTAATGCAAAGCACGCAACAACGACTAAATCCTAGTCCAACTGGATATGGGTGCGGGAGAGTTCTCTATTGAACTACTGTATAAAAATAGAAATCCCTAAACTAAAGAGTTCCCTTCTAATTTTAAAATGATGCCAAATGAAGGAAATGTTGTGGATAACATATTCGAAGCAATAAACTTACACTCCTTGTTTGTGACGAACATGTTCTCCATCACGATAAGTCTACCTCTTAACAACTTGAACTTACCTTTTGCTGGTGGCTTTGTTACAACATCAGTGGTCGATGAATTTGAAGGAACATACTTGAGGATCACTTCTTTCCTTTGTACCTTGCTTCTTAGTAAATGATATTTGATCTCACTGTGCATAGATTTTATCTGGAAAACTTGATTCCTAGAGTTTGATGCAACTATGATTGTCACAACAAATTACAATTGGCTCTTGCATGACACTTGTCAACTAAGCTACCAATTTGTGAAGCCATATTGCTTCGTAACTAGCAAATGAAGTTGAAATGTGCATTTGCTGCTGAATATTAGTGGTTGATGAATTTGAAGGGACATACTTGAGAATCATTGTTTTCTTCTGTTCCTTGTCTCATAAAAGTGAGATTTGATCTTAAGACGCTTAGATTTGACATGGAAAGCTTGATTGCTAGAGAGTTTAATGTAATCTTGATTGCCACAATAAAGGAAGGTAGGCTCTAGCATCACACTAATCAACTGTGGTGCCAATATGTAAATGAAGTTGAAAAGTGCATTTGTCGTTGAATACTAATGGTTGATGAATTTGAAGGAACATACTTGAGAATCATTGTTTTCTTCTGCACCCTGTCTCATAAAAGTGAGATTTGATCTTAAGATGCTTTTGTAAAAATTTCTGTTTTCCCACCCCGGTTTTCAGTTTCACCTTATTTCTCCCATGTAGTTAAATGCCCATTCCCATAACCATACATTTAACAGACTGAAAAAAATAAATATGGCTGAAAACACAAATTCTGGAAATTTTTCAGAATGCTGGAAATTGCAGAAATAAAAATCAGCAATTAAAAACAGCCATTAAAACACATTAAAACACTGATATTTTTGGTCAACTTGACCCTGGAAAAACCCCCTACAACTCTTGGGGAAAACCAGTTTGAGAGCTCTTTTTTATTTCTGAAAATTGTCTTTTTACAGTGAGAATTATTCAGCAAAAAATCAGCAAGCAAATTTACAACTTATCTCCTTTCCCGTGCCTCACAGCAATCTGGAAATTACAGCAAACAGGACAGCAATAAATGCTGTACGACCTCCGTTTTGTGTGCAGAAAAATCAGCAAACTGCTCCTCGATTTTTGTACAAAAATCTGCCTTTCACTATGTGCTGAATCCGCTGTACAAATCTGCTCAACTGCTGCCTTGGAATGTGTGCCAAGCAGCTGCCTCCTTCTCCTCCCTGCTCAGGAATCTCTCTTGCTCTCTTGCTCTCCTTCTCCCAATCTGCTCATGAAAGAATGAATGACCTTTTCCTCATTTTCCTCCTTTAATATAACTCCAAGTGACTTTTGGGTGATCCAAGTGACTTTTGGGTGATCTCTAAATCCAATGGCTGAAATAGATTTAGATCAATGGTTGAGATTAAATGCTCATTTAAATCTCACTTTCTATTTTTTAATTCACCCCACTTTAATAAAGACCCACTTAGTCATTTATTTCCAAAGTCACTTTTCCTTTCTAATTTTTCATTTACTTTATAAAAGTTACTTTAAAATTAGACTTAATAACTTTATCACTTAAAGTCACTTTTAAATTAGATTTAACTTTATAAAATTATAAAGTCACTTTAGGAGAAAAATTAAATTCTTTTGGACACTTTTCCCTAGGCCAAAGATCAAAGCCCAAGGGAACCACCTGTCCTCCGGTACCAAATTTCAACACTCCCTCTTACCGAGGAAGGTGTTCCTCACCACACCCATCTTGTCTCTGAAGTAGACATGCTTGCCCCGTGGTAAGGCTTTGGTAAGGATATCTGCAACTTGCTCATCAGTGGAAATATACTCAAGCTTCACAGCTCCCTTCTGAACATAGTCTCTGATGAAATGATATCTGATCCCGATATGCTTTGACCTGTCATGAAATACCGGATTCTCCGTGAGTTTAATGCAACTCTGATTATCACAGTAAATCACTGAAGGTCTCAACGGCTGACCAAATAAGCCAAACAACATCTTGCGAAGCCAGATAGCCTCACAACTAGCTAGACTGGCTGCCATATACTCTGCTTCCGCTGAACTCAGTGCTACTGACTGCTGCTTCCGGCTGAACCATGACACTACTGCTGAACCCAACCCAAAACAACACCCTGAAGTGCTCTTCCTATCAGAAGCACAACCTGCCCAATCAGAATCAATGTATCCTGCCAATCTCACTCCATCTCCCTGCCTGTAGTCCAGACCATAATCCACTGTCCCCTGCAAGTACCGCAAAATGTGTTTTGCAGCCACCCAGTGAACCTTCCTAGGCTCACACATAAACTGACTCATCGTGTTGACTGCAAAACAGATATCTGGTCTAGTGTTGACCAAATACATCAAGGAACCAATCAGCTGCCTGTACAATGTGGGATCCACCAACTCGGAATCCGAAGCATGAAGCTTCTTCCAGTTGGTGATCATCGGTGTCGACATGGGTCTACAATCCTCCATGTGGAATCTGCTAAGGATGTCCACAATATACTTCCCCTGCCCCAGGAAGAAATGCCCCTCCTCCTGCCACACCTCCAAACCCAAAAAGTAATGCATCAAGCCGATGTCCTTCATCTCAAACTCCGCCGCAAGATCTCTCTTGCAGTGCTCTATGAGTCTCTCTGCACCTGTAATGATCAAGTCATCCACATACAACACCAGAATGAGAGGCTCCTCACCAATCACAATAAAGTAAAGGTTCGGATCTGCCTCACTCTTTGTGAAACCCATCCCCTGCAAGTATGCATCTATCCTGGAGTACCAAGCTCTGGGAGCTTGCTTCAGGCCATAAAGGGCCTTCTTCAATCTGCACACATGGGACTCCTTCCCATGCACCTCAAAGCCCTGTGGCTGCTCAATGTACACCTCCTCCTGTATGAAGCCATTGAGAAATGCGGTCTTCACATCCATCTGGTGGATCTTCCAACCCATCTCTGGTGCTATCGATATAATGGAGCGGATCGAAGTATATCGAGCCACGGGAGCGAAGGTCTCCTCATAATCAACTCCCTCTACCTGGGAGAACCCTCTAGCCACAAACCTCGCTTTGAATTTCTCAATGCTGCCATCTGCAGCATGCTTTACCTTGTAAAGCCATCTGGAAGTAACCACGGATTTGCCCTCAGGCCTCGGCACCACCTCCCAAACATCATTCTTCATGATAGAAGAATACTCCTCCTGCATGGCCTCTCTCCAGACCTGCTGGCTAGCTGCCTCCTCATAGCTAGAAGGCTTAGAGTCAAGGATGCTGGTAACCATCGCCATATAGCTACAAAACCTCTCAGGTGGTCTACTCTCTCTGACCGGCCTCTTCGGCTCAGCAACAGATGTGGCATCTCTCAAGGTGTCCTGAAGCCACTTGGGCTTCCTCTTCCCTGAGCATGCTTCTCCCATAGGAGAATGAAACTCCTCCTCCTCATCACCATCAGTAGCCTGAACTCCTGAGTGTCTGTCTGCTGTCCTCCTGCCTGCACCTGAACCTGTAGAAGCTGAGGTACCGTGTGAACTGTCCATCAGTGGACTCCCTAGTGAACTGCTCTGCATGCTGCCCGGAGCACCACCCCTCTGGCTCGGCGAGCCACTGCTCACTGATGGACCTGACATCCTCATAGATGTACCTCCGGATCCTCCTGATCCCTGCCCACTGGATCCTTGCGACTGACTCAACTGCTGCTGAGGGTCTGGCTGATCCAGATACTCTAACTCCCGTGACCTCCTAAAGGCCCTGTCCTCCTCGAACTTCACATCCCGTCTGACATCAACTCTCCTCTGTGCAGGAATGTAAATCCGAAAGGCCTTTGAGGTCTCACTGTAGCCCACAAAGATACCCTTCTCTGCGGTGGGCTCTAGTTTGGTCCTCTTCTCCTTGGGTATATAGGAGTATGTAATGCATCCAAAGATATGAAGATGACCAAGATCAGGCTTCTTCCCAGAGAAAGCCTCCTCCGGAGTCATGTGCCCCAAGGCACGATGCAGACTCCTGTTCTGCAAGTAAACAGCTGTGTTGCAGGCCTCTGCCCACAAGAACAATGGCAACCCCTGATCATGTATCATGGCTTTGGCAGCCTCTATGATGGATCTGTTCTTCCTCTCCGCAACCCCGTTCTGCTGGGGGTTGTAAGGAACAGTGAACTCCCTCCTAATGCCTGCCTCCGCACAATAGTCAACAAACTCTCCAAGGGTGTACTCTCCTCCATTGTCCGACCTCAAGGACTTGATCTTTCGACCAGTCTGAGTCTCCACAAGAGCTCTGAACTCCTGAAACCGCTTGAAGACCTCACTCTTGGTCTTCAAAAAATAAATCCAGGTCCTCCTGGAGTGATCATCAATGAATAACACATAGTACTCATATCCACTCAAGGAAACATGAGACATCCGACCGCTCACATCGGAATGAATCAAATCAAGTATCCCCGTCGCTCTGCTGTCACTGCTGGGAAAAGGGGATTTGGCAAACTTGCCCATCACACAACCTCTACAAGTATCAAAGTGATCAGTACTGAAATCTGGCACACCTATAGTGATCTCCCGCAATGTCCTCAAGGCTCCGTGATACATGTGTCCCATCCTGCGGTGCCAAATCTCACACAGCTCAGAACTGCTAGCTCTGCTGTCGGTACTACTGCTCAATGCCAAAAGGGGCTGGAATGCAAACTTGTACACCTTTGCATGGCGTACACCTATCACTCTAGCTGAATCAGCTAGAGCGTCCCTGGGATACATCAACACCTGTCCTCCCCTGAACAGTACCTCATATCCTCTGTCCTCCAAAGCTGAGACGGATATGAGGTTCTTCCTCATCCCTGGCACATAAAGAACCTTTGACACCTTCAAGGGAGGTTTGGACTCCCTCTGAAATGTCACTGTCCCCACCCCGACTGCTCTAACAACTCTGTCATCACCGAGTACTACCTCAATATCAAAGCCACTCTCTGAAAGCTCTGAGAAGTACTCCCGGACTCCTGTCATGTGACGTGAAGCCCCACTGTCCACATACCAGATACCTGAAGATGCTCCGCTAATCGAGGGAAAAGCATGCTCCCTCTGAACCTGTGTGGCAGGTGATCCTGTACTAGAGGACTCACACGTAGTGAACGCAAACTCTCGGTCAAAACGACCAGCAAAGTCCTCAATCTCTGCTGAAGCTGCCACGTCCTGGTTCTTCCCCTTCTTCTTCTTCTTCTCCGGACACACAACTGCATAGTGTCCCATCTTTTGACAATTCCAACACTTCACCTTGGAATAGTCCTTCTGTGAGTTACCCTGTTTACCTTTACCTTTGCCTTTGCCTCCACCACCGCTTGTGGAAGCCTGCTTCTTCCCTTTGCCTTTCTTGCCTCCTGCCACCAGTGCTACGTCCTCATCCTGCTCAACTGGCTTGGCTGCCCCACGCTGTCCTTTCCTGATCTCTGTCTGAATACAATCATCCCAAAACCTCTCCCATGTGGGAAGGGTCTCACGTGCACAAACCCCATCAGCAAAGTTCAACCATGAACGGGGGAGGCCATTCACTGTAATATGCACCAACTCAGTGGATGGAATGGCCTCTCCAATCGCTGCCAACTCATCTCTCACATTGGTAATCTTTGTGAGATATCCAGCTGCACTATCATTACCCATCTTAATGTTCTTCAGCTTCTCCTTCAGGACCATCTTCCGGTTCTCATTGGTACTCTGGTAGAGATTGGACAATGCTGTCCACATCTCATGGGCATTGCTCTTTCCTCTCACATGAGGAATGCAATGGTCTTTGATTCCGTCTAGAATCAGCCTCTTACCCTTATTGTTCTTCTTTTTATACTCAGCCAACTGAGTAACATCAGTGGGCACAACAACAGGGTTCTGTGCGGTATGCACCATGATATCCCAGACTTCTGCCTCCTCAAAGATACTCTGCATTCTCTCCTTCCAAACGCTGTAATTTATATGCCCATCCAGCGTATCCTCCACCCTCAATCCCAATGACATCCTGCTGTCCTAAAACTGAAAAATAGCACTGCTGTAGTAAAGATAAAACTGCTGTTTATGAAAAAATCAGCTTGCTGGAATTTTCTGAGTGAAAAATCAGCAACTGTAATTTTTCCTTTTGCTGTTCCAAACTGCCCTTCAGCACTCAAGCTCTGATACCATGTAAAAATTTCTGTTTTCCCACCCCGGTTTTCAGTTTCACCTTATTTCTCCCATGTAGTTAAATGCCCATTCCCATAACCATACATTTAACAGATTGAAAAAAATAAATATGGCTGAAAACACAAATTCTGAAAATTTTTCAGAATGCTGGAAATTGCAGAAATAAAAATCAGCAATTAAAAACAGCCATTAAAACACATTAAAACACTGATATTTTTGGTCAACTTGACCCTGGAAAAACCCCCTACAACTCTTGGGGAAAACCAGTTTGAGAGCTTTTCTTTATTTCTGAAAATTGTCTTTTTACAGTGAGAATTATTCATCAAAAAATCAGCAAACAAATTTACAACTTATCTCCTTTCCCGTGCCTCACAGCAATCTGGAAATTACAGCAAACAGGACAACAATAAATGCTGTACGACCTCCGTTTTGTGTGCAGAAAAATCAGCAAACTGCTCCTCGATTTTTGTGCAAAAATCTGCCTTTCACTATGTGCTGAATCAGCTGTACAAATCTGCTCAACTGCTGCCTTGGAATGTGTGCCAAGCTGCTGTCTCCTTCTCCTCCCTGCTCAGAAATCTCTCTTGCTCTCTTGCTCTCCTTCTCCCAATCTGCTCATGAAAGAATGAATGACCTTTTCCTCCTTTAATATAACTCCAAGTGACTTTTGGGTGATCCAAGTGACTTTTGGGTGATCTCTAAATCCAATGGCTGAAATAGATTTAGATCAATGGTTGAGATTAAATGCTCATTTAAATCTCACTTTCTATTTTTAAATTCACCCCACTTTAATAAAGACCCACTTAGTCATTTATTTCCAAAATCACTTTTCCTTTCTAATTTTTCATTTACTTTATAAAAGTTACTTTAAAGTTAGACTTAATAACTTTATCACTTAAAGTCACTTTTAAATTAGATTTAACTTTATAAAATTATAAAGTCACTTTAGGAGAAAAATTAAATTCTTTTGGACACTTTTCCCTAGGCCAAAGATCAAAGCCTAAGGGAACCACCTGTCCTCCGGTACCAAATTTCAACAGCTTTGATTGGTGATGTTCTTTGAGGCCTTCTTTCCACTGTTCATAAGGGTTACACATAGGATGCATAAATTGATGTTGTGGATCCATGGTAATCCATACTTGGCACTTTCCATTTGTTACTTTGTATCCACATCTAAGTTGCACGAAATGCCGAAATGTCTGTAAGTTTTCGAAATGGGCACAGTTGGAAACATGACCCTCCAAAAATGGAAACGTTAGGCGAAACATCATATCTGTATATGTATATGTATGCATGTACACAATTTTTTATTATGAATAAGTTAATAATGCATCTTGCAAGAAAAAAAAGAATGAGACACATAAATGACATTTTAAAAGGAAAACCTAGTCTATGTTAACTCTCATAGATGATTAAATGATTCAAAATCCAAAATTATCATTTATCAATGAGGTTGTACATCCAAGATTCGAAAGTCAACCTTTATACATGAGGCTTTACATCCAAAATCAGCCTTTATACGTGGCTATATGTGTTGAAAATGAAACATAGCGTACACTATTGACAATTACAATTACATATCTTATAATCTTAATCCTCATCTTCATTAACAAAATAGAACAAGTTGCATTTTTCGCAGAACTAGAGCGTGGATTGATTAGAGGTGAATTAGTTTGTCGAGTGATTAGGCATAAATTTTAATGCTATATTAAATCTATTTTCGCCATAGAAGGGGCCCACAACCTTCTTGGGTGCTTGAGTGAGCCTGCAGAAGCAAATAAGTCACAAAAATGGGGCAAAATTGGTTGGAAATGGGGCAGAATTAGGCTGAAACGCCATCGAAACGTTGTTGTTCAACAACTTTTCGGTGGAAATTCCAAATTAGGAAACACCACCTAGATGTTTCACCTGCATTTCAGTCTCATTTCGGCGGTGTTTCAGGGAGTTTCAGGTACGGGGACGCCACCTTGGGGGCTGTTTCTGCAACATAGGTCCACATCCTAATCTTTAGGTTGATTTCGACATTGATTAGGATTTCGGTTTCGACATTGACTAGGATTTCCTCATTCTTAAGTATGGGCCTAGAAACTTTACCTTAAGAGGTTGATGCATTAAAAAGAAAAGAAAGAGCATGAGCCATTATGATAAAATGAAAAAAAGTTGACAAAGATATAGTAAAGTGCATGGACAAAAGCCTAGTCTGAGCTCCACTCTGCTCATTAGCCTTCACCCAGTTCTTGGCTAATGCATGAGCAAATCAAAATGAAAGGAAATTTCATATTCCAATGCCGATGAGCAATAAAATGCTTCTATCTTTAAGGGGTAATTGATGCATAAATAAAAGTTTGTGACTTGAGCTATGCAAGAAAAATGCACACAAGAGGGGTGGTAAAAATAGGCCAATAAATGTCAAAGGATTTTAGCTCGAGTGGTTTGGTGAACAAATTGTTTCCTTAATTGCGTGGGTTCAAGTCTTCAAAGACATGTTGTAACCAACCATTAGTGGAGTCTATGAATAGTTGTATCTGGTGTAATAGTGGCAACCGATTTATCAAAGTTACTGATTCTAGAGAGATTGCCATTATTGTTCAAAAAAATAGTCCCACAATTGCTCCCTCTTTGCATTATAAGACTCAAGAATGATGTTATTTTATCGTCGGTACACAAGTGGTGGCATCTTCCATGAAGTAAATCCTTACCATACCCCTATCCATTTGCACTTGTTGATTGATGTGTTGGTCTAGGAAGTGTTCCTCCCCTTAGGGTTGGACGCACCTAATAAGGCCTCTGGTAACTTGTGCACAAACCCTAAGCTAGAAGGACATTTAAAGATGATGCTTGTGTGAAGCACTCTTGTGCCTTTTGCATTAGATATGGTCCCTTGTGATACTCTTATGATTAGTTTATCTATGATGTTGATCTTACTTGATTTTGAGGGTATGTTTCAGATGTTTTCTCCCAAGTACAATTGTTGCCCCTTGAGGGATTGCTTGAGACTTCTCCAACACTTTAGAGATGACATCCAACCCCACTTGATGACACTTTAGGGCACTATAGACATGCCATTGACCACTTGGAGAAAAGCCTTGACCTTGGGTTGGATTTGGCATTGAGGATGACCAACTCCTCTCTCTTTAGAGCATAAAAGATTGATCATCGAGGATAGGATGTTACGTACAAAGAGGATGTACGTCAGAGACGACAAGATGCCCCCAAGTTGATATTGCACCTTCTTGAAGGACGTTGCCCTTTTCCCAAACTAGTTTGATGATGTTGATGACTTGAGATCCCTTTGGAAGGGATGGTACACCTTTTTGGGTAATGATGTCATGCTCTAGGCTTGTGACATCACCCTCATGACATGATGATAAGGACAATTTTGCTTGATGTTGCACATTTGTTTATGAGGAGATTCTCTGGAGTGAGGAGCACTATTTTGACCCATGCTTAGCACCTTTTTGATGGAGACCTCCACCATTGGAGGATGTCATCACCCTCAGAGAGCCTTTTTCTCACACATCTGGGCTTAAGGGAGGCCTTTTGTTATGTTTTATCATTGAGATAGCTATATTTTAGGTTTCCTTGTGACCCACTTAACTTGTAAACACTTAAAATATTGTTTTTAGCGATTTTAGTCTAATTTTGTCATAAATCGATTTGGTTATCCTCATAAAAATAGAGAGAAGTTGATTTGGAAGGATCATTGTCACATACACTCATTATTTCTCTTGTGAAAGAGTGTGCATTAGTTCTTTTGTCTCTTGGATGCAATGGATCACTAAAGGATAGCAAATTGTCTTAGGGAGGATAAAATTGCTTGGAGGATTTTCTCTTGGATTGATGAAGTGATGCTATGGTGAATTGTGCTATTTTATTGTGAGTATCTTCTTCCATTTTGCAATATTGTAGAATTAGGGTTTCTATGAAGTTTTCATGATATGTTGAATATTTTATGGCTCTAAAATCTCGTTTGCAAGATTTGTCACCTAGAATCCATCAAGGAAACTTAGAATAACATTCCTTGACGTTAAATCATTCCTTGACATTAAATCTCCAATTGATTGAAAATTGATAGGGTTTGATTGATAGGATTTCTCTCTCTTATTCGCTCCAATCAAGGTCTTCCACCTTTGACCTCGCCCTTTTTTGACTCCATGTACTCAAGATTAATGAGGCACTAGTCCTTGTGTGTTAATCTTTAAAAAATTTAGTTTTTTCTTCTTTTTTTTTATGGTAAATTAGTAATGGTTATGGCAAAATCTGCACTAAATAGCAAAAAATACCTTATACATCATAGTCCTAATGTTAGGTTTTGCTTCTTTTCCATTGAAAAAGGAAAAAATGTCATTTTAATGTATTTTTCAACCATAATTCTAGCTTTGATGTCTAGGGGTTTCATAGTTGTTTTGTACATTTTCAGCTGTTGAGAAGTTGCTGTAATATTTTTCCTTGTTACCCATTAAATGGCCTTTTATAGTTTAATTGTTTATCATCAATTGTGGGTTGTTCTTGTTATTGTATAAATTTTGCATGCTGTAAATTGCCTTTATTATAAACCTTGATTTATAACGACAATCATTTGATTAAGGTAGCATCTGTTTGGAATCTATTTGAGCATTTCCAGGGCTTATCTTGATTCTTTGCCCTTTAGACTTGGCCATAGTTTCTTTGAACTTGCCACCTCATTTCACCTAGACCCCTTCTTCATTGGATATTATTTTGGGGTGTCTAATTAGCAGGGTCCATAGAGGATGTTTAGCATGTGAATCCTTGTGTTACTTAATTTCCAAGCCCGGTTGGAGAAGCCTTCCTTGTAGGGAATACCATCCATCCACAAAACAAGAGGGGAACAACCTCTAAGGTGACAATGGTGGCAGATCTCGTCGTTGCCCTTAATCTAGAGTGCCTAATGAGTGCCTAAGCTGCTAGATTTTGCGGTAATATTGCCTATATTCAAATTGAAATAATATTCATAAGTGCTATATGGTGTCTCTACATCTCCTAACCATTTCAAGTCAATGAAACCATATAGTAAAAAGTTCACTTTCTTTTGTGCATCACATCTCATAGTAGTGCCTATCAAACATTGGACCACATGATTATCATCTTACCAATGAGATTGTTTGGGCTCCGCCATGAGTTGGCTCAATGCATTCACTACGTAGCATATATCTTGCTTGGTATTTACTAGGTGCTGAATGTCTTGATCAATTGCTGATATAAGTTAGCATCAACCAAGTTTGAATACTCAACATATGTTAATTTTCAGATTTGGAACCATGGGAATGCTAAGTAGACATGATTTGTAATCCAACATGCAGTACAAAGACATATGAACCTTACATGAAGTTGAAGATCATGTTCATTTTTAGGTTATGAACAATGACTTGGACGACACTTTTTGGTTTGATCTTTTAACTCAGGCATGCTTGCTTTAATCACTCATGATTAGATCAAGATAGTGGAAGGCTAGTTCTCTACAATAGGAGATCTTTGGTGGGTCCAGGACATCATTTACATATGAAGCATGGGGAAGAAAGGCATTGAAGGAGGAGCACTAACCTACCACCATGATTTGGCTCAATGTATTCACTACTTAACATATATCTTGCTTGGTATTTACTAGGTACATCAATGACTTGATCAATTGTCATTATAATCTAACATCAAGCAAGTTTGAATGCTCATCATATGTCAATTTCAGATTTGGAACCATGGGAGTTCTAAGTAGACATGGTTTGTAATCCAATTGTAGTATAAAGACATGAACCTTACAAAAAGTTGAAGATCAGGTTCATTTATAGGTTATGAACAGTGACTTGGATGACACTTTTTGGTTTAATCTTTTAACTCAGGCATGCTTGCATTCATCACTCATGGCTAGATCAGGGTAGTGGAAGGTTAGTGCTCTACAATAGGAGATCCTTGGTGCGTCCAGGACATCATTTATGTTTGAAACATGGAGGAGAAAGGCATTGAAGGAGGAGTACTAACCTAAGAGGGTTAGACTAACCCCATTCACATATCAAATCAGGGCACTTCTACACATTTGGAGACATTTTTCTTTGAGAAGTTCTTTTGGGGTTGTGTGCACATTGTTTGAAGCATCTTGTACATATTTGGAGGATAGTGCCTTTGCACAAGGAGATGCCATGTGGCCTTGAGTGCATCGTCAAAACCTAAGATCAAGTCAATATTGCTTTTAGGAGGGGATTCTTCCATCCTTGAAGGGATCTATGTATTTCTAAATAATATTTTGATGGAAGGTGTCTAGTAGCTTCTAAATTAATTTGTTGATGAAAAATAATGTGAATATGAAGATATAAAGGATGAGTTTCTCATTTGTTTGGCGCAGTTCAAGTGGAGGAAAAATATCCCCTAAAGGCTAAGGTTTTTGCAGGCAAGGGCTAATGACAGATTTGTGCGTCCATCTTTGTGTTCTTTTCTGTAGGTTAAATTGATGTGTAATGCCTCCATTGTAAATCTACTGGTGTAATCGTCTTATCCGGTGTTGTCTTCACTCTCTTGTGCATTGTTTTGGCATTGAGGAAGAGTCTTAGTTGTAACCTCTTTTGACCTCTTTGATCCACTGGTGTAATCAGATCATTAATGAAGTAATTGTACTATGCTCATCCATTTTTAAGGTTGTCTTCTTCTTCTCTTTTGCTTGATGGTTGCATGGTACATGTTACCCACCAAAAATCCTTAATCTCCAAAGTGATAGTCGACTAAGAGTAAATTTCGACCCTCGTAGATCAGTGGTGGGGGATAGATCGAAGTCACTTAAATAATTAATTATTTATCTTTAGAAAAAGATTAGCCCAAAGTCAACATTGATTAAATAATTAATCAATGTACTTTTTCCCAAGTTAAAAACTTAGGAAGAAGATCATCTTAGTTGCTACTCTCGAACAACCACCTAAAGAGGACTTCTTTTCCTGCATGGAAGAGACCAACCTATGTAGAAGACCTTTTGATGCTACAAAATCAATAGTCCTTCATAGTAAGGAAGGGATTCTGCACCACCCCAAGCGTGTTCCTGTAGAACATGAACTTCTCTTTCACTTGGGGCTTGGTGAGAATAGCTACTACCGACTTTCTTGTGGAAATGTATTGCAATCTCATAGCACCTCCCTTGACCTTGTCTTTGATGAAGTGGTATCTGATCTCTACGTGCTTGGATGAAAGATTGGATTCTTCGAAAGCTTGATGTAACTTTGGTTATCACAGTGAATCATTGGAGACCTCATCTCAAGACCAAACAACCTTGAGAGCATCTTGCGAAGCCATATGGCCTCACAACTTGCTAGACTTGTTGCCATGTACTCGACCTTTGCTAAGATAAGTGCCACCAAGTGCCACTTCTTGGTAAACCATGAGATCACTGTTGACTCTAAGTCTAAAACAACATTCAAATGTACTCTTCTTGTGCATTGCACTCTTGACCTAGTCTGAATCTGTATAGCCATGCAACTATAATCCATCAACTTTGACATATATCAATCCATAGTCCACTGTACCATTGTTGCGAAAATCGCTGAAATGATTAAATCAACCGATTAAATTGACGAGTTTTTCATTTTGAAAAAATCACGATTTTTTCCCAAAAAATCTTAAATTTTTGTTATTTTTTTTTTTTTTTTTTTGTATATATAGATATATTTTTTAAATTTTGCCAGTTTTACTAATTTTATCCCAATTTTTATGATTTTTTTTTTTTTTGGACTCTCACTGATTTAATCCCAATCGTGATTATTGCAACATTGCACCGTACCATGAAGATACCTCAACACATGCTTTGTTGCCACCCAATGAACCCTCAACTCCACCATAAATTGGTTTAGTGTATTCACTGCAAAGCACATATTTGGTCTAGTATTAACCAAATACATCAATGATCTGATTGACGACCTGTACATTGTGGGATCCACCAACTCACTCTTAGAAGCATTTAAGCTTCCTCAAGTTAGTGATCGTAGGTGTAGACATCATCTTGCAATCCTCCATCTTGAATCTCTTCAAAATCTCAACTGCATACTTTCCCTGCCCTCGGAAAATCTCTCATGGCTGTTACCACACCTCTAGTCCCAAAAAGTAGTGCATCAGTCCAATATCCTTCATCTCAAACTTGAAAGCAAGGTTCT
The DNA here is from genome assembly GCA_031772625.1 of Pinus tabuliformis. NCBI lineage: Eukaryota > Viridiplantae > Streptophyta > Pinopsida > Pinales > Pinaceae > Pinus > Pinus tabuliformis. Next base: position 15,058,664 of record CM062819.1, on the reverse strand, counting down.
CCTTGCACATCCCCATGAGCTTCTCCAATCCTCTCAGAAAGATCGTCAACATACAACACAAAGATAAGCGAATCACCATCAACAAGTACATAGTACAAGTTTGAGTCTGCCTCACTCTTGGTGAAGCCCAATCTAAGTAAGTACCCATCGATCCTAGAGTACCATGTGTACGAGGTGCCTGCTTAATTTTGTATAAGGCCTTCTTCAGTTTACATACATGGGACTTCCTACCATGCACCTCAAATCCCTAAGGCTGCTCAATATACACCTCTTCCTCAATCACCCCATTGAGGAAGGTAGTCTTCACATCCATTTGATGAATCGTCCACCCCATCTTTGAGGCAGTGGGTATCACTGCCTTGATAGATGCATATCTGGTGATGGGTGTAAATGTCTCCTTGTTATCCACTCGTTCCTTTTGGGAGAACCCTCTCGCCATGAACCTTTCATTGTACCTCTCGATACTCTATTTGCTGCATGCTTGATCTTGTAGATCCATCGAGAAGTGACCACTGACTTCCCCTCAGGCCTCAGTACTATCTCCCACACATTGTTCCTCATGATCGAACTATACTCTTCCACCATGGCTTCCCTCTAAACTTTCTGGTTTGCTGCCTCCTTAAAGGTAGAAAGCTCGGTCTCATTGATGTTGCTCATCCAGGCCACATAATTGGAAAATGTAGCGAGTGGTATACTCTCCTTGAAGGTCTTGCTAGGAGCCTTAACATGCTCTTCCACATCCCTCAAGGTTTGCTTGGCCCACCTCGACCTCGTCTTGGTAGAGCTTGAAGGAACACGCTCCTCTTGACTAGAGGGTTGTGATCCTACTATTGATTGTTGCTCAACCTTCTGTTCTAGTGGCTACAACCACCCTCCAAAATTTTGCCTTTGCTTTGTTTTGGAGTGTCCCTCATAAGATCACAAGCAACTCATCTCGCACTGGCCCAGGTACTTGTGCTTTGATAGAGCTTTCTTTTGCATTATGGCTTGTGTTTTCTCACTTGACTTACTGTCTAACCCACAAGCCGATCTCTTGACTTGGTTTCCACCCAGTTTCGTGCTTGCCTTAGAGAACTACGCAATCCTTGAGGGAAACCAGCCTTGATCTCAGGAATTGCGCAGTTCAAGCTGACAATGAGCCTTCAGCTCCAAAATTACGCAGTTCACGCTGACAATGAGCCTTCAACTCCAAAATTGCTTAGAGCTAGTGGACAGCTAGCCTTCAGCTGGGAAATTGTGCAAAACATGAGAGGCAGCCCAAAGCCACTCAACCCAGAAATTGCGCAGGACTTCACTTTGCTTAGAAATTGCGCAGTGCATGAGCCAGAGAGTTGCCCAGTCCTTCCTAGAACTGTGCAATCTTTCCGGGCAATGCATGGCAGGTTCACCCCCCGGAAAAGAAAGAAAACTAAAGGGCAAGAAGCATCCCTAGGAAGCAGGGATCTATTATTAGTTTCCTGAAGGTGGCACATTGCTATCTTTAGAAGTTTCCGCCAAGTGTCGCTTTTGTCCTTGATCTCAGGCATACGCATCATAAATTCCAATTGGCTCAATTCTATGTAATGGACGCCTCTAGAGCTCATTTTTACATTTGATCATCAAGCTCTAGCATTCCCAAGGAGATCAAGGAACCTTCAGAGCATTGTCGTCGCTTTTTCGGGTGAGTTTTGCTTTTATTGTCTTTTGCCGTTTTTTCTGTCGCTTTTTGTTGTTTAGCTTGTGTGAGTGTTGTTTCACTTGTTTCTTTGAATGACTGCTGGCGTTTTAACTTGTTTTAGCTTGTAGAAGTGTTGTTTCAAGTTATAGATTGCCTTTCCCAAGTGTCGCATGAGTTTTCTCGTTTTTGCACCAATGGTTGCTGTTGTGGTGACTCCCTTCACATGCTTCGTTTTCCTTCAGTTTAATCAATTCCTGTACTTGTTTCACATGCATGCATTAACACTTAGTCAGATCTGCACCTAGCATCACATCATCCTTCAGAGCTGCTTGAGTTTCACACTCCCATGGGCAGATTTGGGCTCCCCTTGCCCGAATCTCACACGTCACTGCATGCACTGTGCAATTCGGGAGCTCAAGGCCTTTGCCTTAGCTTCTGGAATTGCGCAGAGATTGTCGTACCCTAGCTCCAACTGTGCATTGCGCAATTCTAGGAGCTAGTCTCCTAGCTTGGCCACTGAGACTGCGGAATGTGCAGTCTTTCCCAAGCTGTGGCCCAGACTAAACTGCGCATTGCGCAATTCCAGTCATCAAGCTTCCACACTAACTGCTGGTACTGCGTAGTGCATAGTCCCACAGTCAGTTAGTCACCCCTGTCGGTCAAAATTGTGCAATCCCTCTCATCAGATGCCCTGATTGCTGCTTGATCATGCTGTGAAGTTAGATTTGTAAGAGCTAATGTTTGCTTGCCATGAGTGTCCCTTTTGTCCCACAGGTTCCACACGTGAAACACTTCTCTCTAGCAATAATTGTATCGTGGCACCAAAGAGAACTGCTTCAAGAGAGACTACTGAAAGCAGTACTGGGGAAGCAGTTGAGAAAGCGCCAGTTAACTTGCCAATGTATGCAGACACTCAACTGCTCATAGAAAAGGAGTCAACACTAACATGGCAACAAGTCCAGCAACAATAGCAGAAGGCAGCAATCCAATACAAGATCAGGGAAAGAGGAAGTTGCTGACATAATAGAGGGAGAACAAAGCTACAGAGTAAAAGTGGATTCAATCTTCATGTAGACAACTTTGGCAACAAAAGAAAAAGGAAGCAGAGGACACAGACATCAGAGCAGAGAGTAGAGAAAAGCAGAGCTTGTAGGTAACAGAACTGAGATCGCAGCAAGTAGAACAACAACTGAAGGAAGGATGGGAGTTGAGGAGGAAAGAACAGGAAGAGAAGCAGAAGCGGGAAGAAGAACAAAGGCAAGGCACAATGACAGAGCAAACAATGCCAATATAGGTTGATGAGCCGGAACAACAAACAACTAAGGAAAAGAGTGAACAGGTACAAGTTCCCTCACCAATGCTAAACACAAGAACCAAGTCTGGCTAGAGATCGATGAGTACATGGAGCAGCTAAGATGAGAGGTCACTAGGGAAGACTTGGAGCTGAGCGCACATAACATGCAAAAGTACATTGGTGGTCCTGTCATGGTCAACACCATGCTGCACATGCTTCAGAACGAGTTGGACACAAGTTCCAACACCATATACACGTATGCTATGGAGGCCAGAATCCGCTATCAGAAAGACACCATCAAGCAGTTTGGGGACATCATCATGCCGTACGAAGCTTGGCATCAATATGTGACCGAGAAGCACCAAGTGGAGGTTCTTGAGTTGGTCTTTCCCCAAACTTCAGAATCATAGTGTTTTGTCTTGTTAGGCTGTCTCTAGCCTATTTTGTCTTACATGGGTACCCGTGGAAAATGTAATATCATTTGTAAATGTGTTAAGTGAAATTCTAAGTGTCATTAGTGGAATGTGAAATATCATCATGTTATGTAATGAGTTACTTGTAAGGAAGTTGAAGAGTCATGAGGGTAGTCAAAGAGTCACAAAGGGGAATGTCAAGGGTCACCCCACCCTTTGTTATAAATAAAACGTCATAGCTCATAGATCAGGCTTTTGGGAGCCAAGATTTTGGCTAGGCTTAGGCTTAGAGAGGCTTGGGAGTATTGTGACGAGCCTTGGCTTCTCCACAACGTAGAGCGAGTATACTTATTTGGAGGAGTAGGTGTTCTGGCTAGTGGCTGTCAATGGTGTATGTATGGATGGAACTTTCACTTATAATAATAATAACTGAGCCAACACATTTTCATGCATATGTTTTTATTGTAGTTGGACTATTTTGGTTGCTTTAGCAATGTATGTTGTTTAACTTACGCATTTGCTTATGAACTACTTTGTATGCAATTGTATGAATCTTGTTGAATGTGTGTTGTTGGATTAACCTGTCACTTTGTTTTGTGGACTATTCTGCATTCCAACTTGTGATGTCATTTCGCTTGTGTGTTCGTTTCAAGCTGCGTACTATTACAGGCTTCTAAAGGGTACACTTCCTTTTCCCCTATGTGTGTTAAAACCCCCATGCATCTCACTTGACTCGCTACAAGGTCACACACTTGCTTCCGACCAAAGTCATCATACGTATCTCTACGCGTTATCGCGGTCAAGACACTACATTACCACCCATTGTTGGGACTTCTACTCCAAACGCTCTGAGGTTCAGTTGTGACTTCTTATCTAGGAGATCCCCTGAATGTTGGCGGGTCTTGCACCGTCAACAACTTCGGTGCCTCTCGTTCAATCCTCTACCATTGCTGGACTTGTTGCATGCGACCTCCTAAAGGTCCCACCCTCCTCAAATTTGACATGCCGACTAACTATTATCTTCCTTTCCCTTGGAATGTAGACCCTGTAGGCCTTTGTGATCTCATTGTATCCAACAAAAATACCTCGCTCAGATGAGGGCTCCAACTTTGTGCTTTTCTTTGATGTAATATGGACATACATTGGGCTACTGAAGATACGAAGATGGGTCACTTCCAAGTTTCGACGCTCATGTAAACGTCGCCTCAAGATTCTTTTCCTCTATCCTGTGACGACTCTTGTTCTGTGGGTACACTACTGTGTTACAAGCCTCTACCCACCAGAACATAAGCAAATCCTGATCATGGAACATTGCCTTTGCTGCTCTGGTTATGGTCTTGTTCTTCCTATGTGCCTTGACATTTTGCTGTAGATTATAGGGAAATGTCAATTTTCTTGGTTCTTGCCTCACAACGAAAACCCTTGAACTTATTTCTTGTATACTTGCCCCCATACTCTAATCCCAGGACTTTGATCTTCTTCTTAGTTTGGTTCTCCATAAGAGCTTTAAACTCTTGGAACTGACCAAAGACCTCATCCTTGGCCTTCAAGAAGTAAATCCATGTCCTCCTAGAATAGTCATCTATGAAGGTCACAAAATAACTAAACCTAGAGATAGACTCCATTGACATAGGACCACAAATATTGGAATGCACCAAATCCAACACTCCCTTGGACCTGGTCTCACTGTTAGGAAATGCTACTTTGGCATTCTTGCCAAGCACACATTTTTTGTACACACCATTATGCTCCACACTCAACTTCGGAAAACCAGTGACCATCTCCCGTAACAGTGGTAGAGCCCTGTAGTGTAGATGCCCGATCCTCCTGTGCCAAATGTCACTTTAGCTGTCGATGTCATGTATAAGGGCCTTCACTAGTTGTCCTTTCAATAGATACAAGTTGCTCTCTCTGCTTCCTATCACACACCGCATGCTAGGATCAACTCCTTTCGACCTAACAGATATCTCACCTCCTGTGAAATTGACCTCAAGTCCTTTATCCTACATAGTCAAAATGGAGAGCAAGTTCTTCTCCAATTCAGGTACATACAATGCTTCCTTCACCTCCATAGGACTCCCAAAGTCCAACTAGATCCTTATGCTGCCAATACCCTCCACTGCATACCTGGCATTATGACCAAGCTTTGCATGAAGATCACTTTGCTCCTTGGCCAAACTGGTGAAGAGGTCAAGAGACCCTGTCATATGACGAGAAGCTGTGTGGTCCACAAACCATACACCACGTGTCATGGTGCTTGAAAGATATGACACCAATGCAAACTCCTTTTTGAATTTCTCAGCTAACTCATCCATTTGCATATACATAGTTGTTGATGTCTTCCCTTTGCATTTCCTCTTGTTGGGCCACTGCGTACCAAGTGACACTTTGCATTTCCTCTTGTTGGGGCACTGTGTGGCAAGTGACCGTACTTGTGACATGCAAAGCACTTGACTTTGCTCATGTCCTTCTTTTTCTATTCTTGTGAAGATCCTTCTCCACTTGGTTCTGCTTGGCTTTACCCTTTCCCTTCTTTGCTTGCCCAACAAGAGAAAGTTCCTCATCTCCACCTCCATCTCTACTTTGTCCACTAGATATTGTACTTTCCCAAATCTCATTTTGGGTGAAGTTGTCCCACAACCTGGTCTAATGAGGAAGCTTGTCTTGAGTAGGTATACCTATTACAAAGGTAGGCCATTGCTTGGTACAATCACTCAGGGCTATCTTCACAAGTTCACCCTCATCCACGACTTCCCCAACAGTTGACAATTCATCACAAATTCGCTGGATTATTGTGAAGTATGAGACTACATCTATTCATTCTTAGGTTTCCTAGTTTCTCTCTTATCATAATCTTCTTGTTTTGGTTGTTACTCTGGTACAGGTTCATTAATGTTGACCACATTTGGAGAGTTGTATGCTTCCTTGATATATGAGGGATTATTTGATCCTTCACAACATCCAATATAATCCCTCTAGCCTTTATGTTAAAATTGGCAACTAGGCCAAACTCCATGTGGGTCATCTTATTTATGGCAACTGATATTTTTCTTGGACTCCTCTCATCGAGAGGTGTAGGATTGATCTAAAGATCATCTGATTTCGATAAGTATTCATAAAGATATGAATTTATTTGTGTTATGGGACAATTCGTCAAGGTCGACCAGCAACCAAATAACCCCCATGTGTGCACAACGTTTTAGTATAAAAGGAAGTGGCACGAGAGTCATTAGGACACACACTTCACTCTTGATTTCTCTCCACTTGTTTTGGGCTTTAGTGGAAGAGAAATCTAGGAGGATGAAACCCTAGATGCAGGAGGAAAGGAGGCTAAACAAGGAGCCCTAGCCTTAGTCTGGCCGCAGTCAAGAAGAGATCTAAAACTGCCCTAGCTGCAATCCTAAAGAGGATGGCCTACCTGCAGTCCAAGAGAGAAGATCCCTGCTTCTATACGCAGCCTAAAGGATACCTAGCCGCAGTCCAAGCATGGATATATAACTCGGTGGAGAAGGCCTGTACATGCTGCCCTAATACGTAGGTCTATCCTGCCCTAGCCGTAGGTCTATCCTGCCCTAGCCGCAGGTCTATGATGCCCTAGCCGAAGGCCATTTCAGGTGGTTGTCTGAAGGCTGAGACAAATCCGAGAGGTTGTTTCTAGGGCCGAGAGGGCAGCCTGTTAGGCCGAGTAGAGGAGGAACAAAACACTGGTAATTGGGTGATTGTTTGGGCACATTTTGGAGGAGGCCGAAAGCTACAAGTTGTTGCTAGGCCGTAGGCCATAGCAAGCAGTTGGAGGTATTTTAGGGCTGCGTTAAGGTGGATAGAACCTTAAGACGACAATGTGGTATGGGAGGAGCCCCTCCACGGTAGGACGTAGCCCTTAAGGGATAGTTTTGCTGATTGTGTGTTGGGTTAAGGACAAACATTCCCTAACCAGAATTGTAGGCGCAACAGTGTAAACAGTGGTGACAACAATGTTTTTGTGGAGGACTGTTGGGTCAAAGTGATGACCAGAATTGGATCATGACATAACAGATTGTACATGCCCTAGTCAATTGCTAAGGCAATGTGGCAACATGACATAAGTAGTGTCCAACGTTATGCAGGTGGACAATATCCTAGGAGATGCAACATTATGGTTGGATACTACAACAGTTGATGCAACAAGTTTAGATACAACCTAGGGATGCAGCTACATATCTAGATGCAACAGTTGGATGGAACACGGTGTTAGAGACAACAGTGTAGTGCAGCTTGGTGATGGGAGCTTGTGATGAAGAGCAACTTAATGACAGTGGTGAAGCGTGATGATACTTTGTAGTATACATTGAGCGCAATGATGGGTACAATCATGACTAATGAAGCATGATGAGATGCAACATAGTGATGATGGGTGTAGCATGGTGTAGCACAATGAGGTGCAACATGATGATGAGGTGCAACACAATGATAGGTGTAGTATGGTGATGGAGTCACCTTGGAGCATCAGTTGAAGCAACATGTCTTCAACTGAGTTCAACTACCTCATGTTTCATCTTCTTAGAGATGATCTATGCTCTTATTTAGATAAGTCAAAGTGTTGACTTCTATTGTAAATGTACTATCTCTCTTTCTCTTTGCTGAACTATTGAAGAGCATATAAGAAGAATTGATCAAGGGTTTCCCCACATTGGCGTTTGTCCCTGGCTAGCGCCACATCTTGTGTCCTCTTGTCTTGCTCGTCTTCTGCGATTTATGTTTATGTTCTATCTGCAATTTACTATTATGTTGATGTGATTGCTAATGTGGAAAAGATATTGAGCTAACTGTGAAAAATGAAATAAATTGCTCTAAGCATAGAACATACCTAATATTAACATGGTATCAGAGGTGAGTTGAAGACAAAGCCCAAGCAAGAGTGCAAGAGCAATCACCAAAGACAGTTGGGAAAGGACAAAAGGATCAATGGATTCCTCATCCCTCTTCAAATTCACCAAGGGTGAAGTCGAAGCCGAGAATATCATTCGAGTGGCGCAGCGGAAGCTTCTGATGGCCTACCTAAAGATCACTTCAATGTGAAGTCCGGATCTAAGGGTGGAAGGAAAAGCAGATGCCTTGTTTGTAATAAGTTCGGCCATTATGCGAAGGAGTGTCTGAATGGTAGGGACACATCACTTGATGATGATAACAATCATTCCAGGGACATCTTCAATGATAGGAGGAATCACAGGTAATGCAGGGCATCAAGGAAATAGCCGACTCTTCAAAGAAAGCAAGGAACCCCAGGTATGAAGAATCAAATGTTGTTTCTGATAAGATAAAGGAACATTATCTTATATTTGCCCGCTCCTCCGGACTCTTTGGGAATCTGGCTTATTGATTATAGTGCTTCAAGGCACTTCATCAGATAGAAGGGTGCTCTCTCTAATTTGGTAGAGATGGAAACAATCATGGGATTATACTTGGAGTCAATGCCACCTATCCTTGAAAGGGTGTAGTGAATGTTACCTCTCAATTGAATGAGGGTAACTCGATTCATTTATAAGAAGCTCTTTATGTGCCTGATCACAGGAAGAACCTGTTGTCCATTTTGGCAATGGAAGTCAAAAGTTTCAAGGTGGCATTCATTGATGGAAAGGAAGTCCATTGGGGACCATGTCAGTTGACACATCTCATCTATAGCATTAGAGGTCTGCTTATTATGAGGCCCTACCCGATGTGAGTCAGATGGTGGCGACAGGGATGCCTGAATTCAAGAAGAGCATGAAGGTACACGTCTGAGATGTACCGAAGGAAAATCTTACAAGGGGACCATTCCCCTCATGTAGCAGGTCCACAGGTTTGGAACAACCCGAGGGATTTGAGATTCATGATTGGGAATCTCATGTATGCAGGTGGAAGAAATCCCTCCATGGCTTGAAGCAAAACACCCCGGGTTTAATATGAGAGGATTGATAGCTGTCTGATGAAGTTGAGATTCATTAGGAGTGAAGCCGAACCTAACCATTGCTTGAAGGTTGTGGATGATAGACCTCTCACACTGGCACCTTATGAGGACAACCTCTTTCTGACAGGTGAAAACCCTCTCATTTGCAAAAGTAAGATGGAGTTGGATTGGAATGAACTGCAAGCATGTGACTACCTCGATGGATCTTAACTTTCAGAAGTTATGTGGTAGGGATGCTGGACCTGATTTGGGAAATGCCTCTGAGTTTCTCAAACTCATTCTAGCATTGATGTTCTTGGTGAACTCCCGTTCGGATATATGTTTTGCGGTTAGCATGTTGAGCTCATATATGGTTGAGCCTCACTGAATTGGCGCCAAGAATCTTCTGAGATATCTTCGGGGCACAATCTCTCATGGATTGAGATACACTGCCAGAAATGTGAAGCTGCATGATTATTTGAATGCTAACGGGACAAGTAGTGTGGAGGATCGCAAGAGCATTTTTGAGTGCTGGTTCTCTTTGGGTTTTGCTTTGATATCCTGGATGAGCAGGAAGCAAAAGACGGTTGCTTTGAGCACCGCTGAGACTTAATACATATCTACGAGTATGAGCTTGTGTGAAGCTGCCTATTTGAGGAAACTCTTCAGTGAGCTGTTTGACACATGATGGATACCACTGTGATCTTATGTGACAACCAAAGGGGGATTCGACTGTTGAGGAATCCCGTGTGTTATGATCACTCCAAGCATATAGACATCAGGTACCACTTTATCTAGGATATGGTACATCGATGAGAAAGAAGGTTCCATTGCATAGGGACTGATATGTAAGTCGCAGACATTCTGTTGAGAGACCCTCTTATGAGCGTCCTGTATGATGCATGCATTGAGCTCTGGGAATTCTGGGGGGCTTGGGGCACTTCTTGGAGCAACAAGTGACCATAGGGTGATTCACCCTCCCCTAATGGTGCACTGTGTATAGGGTGAATGGTTCAACCTTCCCCTGTGATTCCCCGTGGTGACTTATGGACATGATGAGTGGTTCTCCTGTCAAGGCATCCTACCCATGCAGTTTGGGACTCATGGGAAGTACCTCTCATTCAGCCAATGAGTAGGGAAATGGGGTTAGGGACCATAGTAGTACCGATGGACGCATTGTGTATCTACGGTACTCCCTATGCTAGGATGATCGACATTGATCTGGGATCAATTGGAACCGACTTCGGGTCAGTAAGAGTGATATAGCTCACTCTCTCTTGGAATTGATCTGGGATCAGTATGAGTGGTTTGAGACACTCTCTTTTGATATTGCTCTAGGATCAATAAAACTGACTTTGGGTCAGTATGAGAGGTTTGAGACACTCTCTTTTGATATTGATCTGGGATCAATAAAATTGACTTCGGGTCAGTATGAGTGGTTTGAGACACTCTCTTGTGATATTGATCTGGGATCAATTGGAACCGACTTTGGGTCAGTAAGAGTGATATAACTCACTCTCTTTTGGAACTGATCTAGGATTAGTAAGAGTGGTATGACACTCTCCTCATATGGGACTGACTTCGGGTCAGTAGAGAATGGTATGAGTCATTCTCAATCAATTCTTCTTTTTCATGGTTCAACAGAGTAGATCAGTGCAAGGCACTGATGGCAGAGATAGTACAGTCTGGCAAATGGATCAGCAGATAGAGTTCTCCCTAGTTGAGAGGGAGTGTTAAAATTGGCAACTAGGGCCAAACTCCATGTGGGTCATCTTATTTATGGCAGTTGATATTTTTCTTGGACTCTTAGTGAGAGGTGTAGGATTGATCTAATGATCATCCGATTTCGATAAGTATTCATAAAGATAGAATTTATTTGTGTTATGGGACAATTCGTCAAGGTCGGCCAACAACCAAATAACCCCCATGTGTGTTCAAAGTTTTAGTATAAAAGGAAGTGGCATGAGAGTCATTAGGACACACACTTCACTCTTGATTTCTCTCCACTTGTTTTGGGTTTTAGTGGAAGAGAAATCTAGGAGGATGAAGCCCTAGATGCAGGAGAAAAGGAGGCTAAACAAGGAGCCCTAGCCTCAGTCTGGCTGCAGTCAAGAAGAGATCTAAAATTGCCCTAGTTGCAGTGCTAAAGAGGATGGTCTACCTGCAGTCCAAGAGAGAAGATCTCTGCTTCTATATGCAGCCTAAAGGATGCCTAGCCGCAATCCAAGCATGGAGATATAACTCGGTGGAAAACGCCTATACAAGCTGCCCTAATAGACAGGTCTATCCTACCCTAGCCGCAGGTCTATCCTGCCTTAGCTAAAGGCCATTTCAAGTGACTGTCTAAGGCTGAGACAGATCCAAGAGGTTGTTTCTAGGGCCGAGAGGGCAGGCTACTAGGCCGAGTAGAGGAGTGAAATGCTGGTAATTGGGTGACTGTTTGGGCACATTTTGGAGGAGGCTGAAAGCTACAGCAAGATGTTGCTAGGCCGCAGGCCATAGCAAGCAGTTGGAGGTATTCTAGGGTTGCGTTGAGGTGGATAGAACCTTAAGAGGACAATGTGGCATGGGAGGGGCCTGTCCAAGGTGGGCCGCAACCCTTGAGGGCTAGTTTTGCTGATTGTGTGTTGGGTTAAGGACAAACATGCCCTAACCAGAATTGCAGGCGCAACAATGCAAACAATGGTGACAACAAATTTTTTGTGGAGGACTGTTGGGTCAAAGTGTTGACCAAAATTGGATCATGACATAGCAACCTGTACATGCCCTAGCCAACTGCTAAGGCAGTGTGGCAGCATAGCAGAAGAAGTGTCCATCATTATGCAGGAGGTGGACAATATTCTAGGAGATGTAGCGTTATGGTTGAATACTACAACAGTTGATGCAACAAGTTTAGATACAGCCTATGGATGCAACACGGTGTTAGAGATAACAGTGTAGTGCAGCATAATGATGAGTGCATCCCGGTGATGGGAGCTTGTGATGAAGAGCATCTTAATGACAATGGTGAAGCGTGATGATACTTTGCAGTATACATTGAGCACAATGATGGGTACAGTCATGACTAGTGAAGCATGATGAGATGCAACATGGTGCAGCACAGTGAGGTGCAGCATGATGATGCGGTGTAGCACAATGATAGGTGCAGCATGGTGATGGAGTCCCCTTGGAGAATCAATTGAAGCAACATGTCTTCAACTGAGTTCAACTACCTCATGTTTCATCTTCTTAGAGATGATCTATGCTCTTATTTAGATAAGTCAAAGTGTTGACTTCTGTTGTAAATGTACTCTCTCTCTCTCTCTGTTGAACTATTGAAGAACATATAAGAAGAATTGATCAAGGGTTTCCCCACATTGGGTTTTGTCCATGGTTAGCGCCACATCTTGTGTCCTCTTGTTTTGGCTTGTCTTCTGCGATCTATGTTTATGTTCTATCTGCAATTTACTATTATGCCGATGTGATTGTTAATCTGGAAAAGATTTTGAGCTAACTGTGAAAATTGAAATAATTTGCTCTAAGCCTAGAACATAACTAAAATTAACACTTTACATCCTTCAAATTGTATTCAACTAGTTGTGTAGGATCGGAAGGAACTTGGATCTCTTTTTCAGGAAGTTCCCATAGGTTATTTTCCATCAAAACAATGGTGGTGCTCTCCTTCCATGGAATGAAGTTTGCAGCCCCCTCCAACCTGTCTTCAAATCTCAAACTAGATGATGCCATTTCACTAAATTGATTTCAGCCACAAAACCCTCTTTGCAAAATAAAAATTTCCGTTGATAAAAATAATTTTTTGTTGTAAAACATGTGTTGTATTATCTCCTCCACATAGTTTCTATTGCTCAGATAACATGTTAATTTTCTAGTACCAGATTTGATTTATTTACACCTCAACAATTCTTTTATAACCATATTTTCTTTGCTCAATAAATATGAAAACTACTAGAAAATAAAATCACTAGCGTTTAGGTTTTCATAAATTAAAATGCAGAGGAAATAAGATAGGGAACTCAATCACACTACAACAGAAAATTCTGCTCAACACAATCTTCCCTCATTTAAATTACTCAAGAAAATTAGGGCCTAGACCCACAAAGAATACACAGAAAAATTACAATTGTTGGAAACTAAAAAGCAACCCCTCTAGAAATCGGCCTCAGGTAATTCAACACAATGAAATTGGCCCTCCTAAAAGAATTAAGCCCCTGGAGAATATAGGCTCCCTCACTAGCAACTTGACCCTTCCTCCTCTCGTACGACCCCTACACACTTGAGAAATTCGACCCTCCTCTTCAGTAATTTTGCCTCTCTCCCCTAGATTTTGCATCCCTGAAAATTTCTCCTGAAATTCCCTGTTGCAATTCTTTTCCCTTCTCTTCAATCCTAGAGTCTCTCACTCTCTTGAGAAAATTGCACTCTAAACAATAGCACTGTAATGTGTATCATTCTCTCCCATTGGTTCTCTTTATAATTTCTCCATGGGCCAATTCCCTAATCTCCAAAGTGATTGACAACTAAGATTAAATCCCAACTTTCTTAGATCAACGATGGAGACTAGATCTATGTCACTTAAATACTTAATTACTATCCTTACAAAAGCATTATCCCAAACTCAACATTAATTAAATAATTAATCAATATACTTTTTCTTAAGTTAAAAGCTTAGGAAGGAGATCATATTGGTTGTTCCTCTCAAACAATCACGTAAAGAGGACTTCTTCTCGTGCATGCAAGAGCCCAACCTACGAAGAAGACCATCCAAAGCAACAAAATCAACACCACCTTGAAGGACAATGGGTCATCTATTGGGAGGTACTTTAACCATTTTGCAATCATGTACTTTCATTTAATGTTATGGGCATACTAATATGGATCATGGGGCAAATTGAATGATTGGTCGATTTCAACTGTATTTTTGTTCTCTTACTTCACTTGTGAGGTTATTCTTTGACTCTAGTCAAGTGGGACCCCCTATGAGGCTTTATTGTTTATTAAGGCACTGTTGGGGAAGCACTGATTGATGTAGCATGTCTAAGACAATTCATACTTACCACTCTCCATCTTTCCTTGTTATTCATCTCCATTATTTGGGAAGGTGGTCATTGGCCATTAGGATTGGCATCCTTTTGAAGAATTTAGGGCAAGTGGGATTAATGTGATTCTTCTAGACTTGATAACAATTTGTGAAGTGCTTTTACAATTTATCTTAGCTTAACCTTCTTCTTATTATCACTGTGTGTGTTTTCTTGATCAAACTGCTACTAAAACAAAGAGACAAGAACACAAGATGTTTGACTTTCTACCAGGGCCAAAACCTCTCCCTCTTGGAGAGGAAAACCGGCACAAAATTCTTCTTATAGAGATTCTAATTGACGAACACCAAGACCTTGACCCTTGCCTTATTATGCCACATTAACACCAAGATACCAATCCTCTTCTTTGTGACTGTTGAGATCATCATCATTGCTCCACCATTGAGGCCATCACTACTGCACCACAAAGATCTTCATTACCGCAACACCATGACTACACCTTCATTGAGATCTTCATCATAGCTGCACCAATGCTACATGTTCACCGAGGTCTTTGTTATAACAATGAGATCTCCATTCTGAGGTATAGATATGACAGTTGAACTGTGTTTTTCATCATGATTGCAACTATGTCGAGGTCATGCCTATGTTTAGGATGTATGTCACATCGAGATCCTCGTCATGAGACTGTAATTATGTAAGTATGAGATGACATGGATACTCAACATCACACATGACTGTGTTAGGTATGCCGAGACAGAGATCATGATGTCCATCTGAGAAACATAGGACTGCTATCCTCATCCGAGATTCTGAGCCACTTCATTTATCCGAAACACTGTTCCACTGCACTTTATCCGAGATGTGTTCTCCCCTGTACCTTGTCCGAGATTTCAGAGGTTCGAGATACTGTTCTCCTGTAATGCGGATTACAGTCCTTGTTCTTCACCGAATCATCTAAAAAAAATGTGAGTTCTTGCACCTCCGAAGTTGCAGAGATATCCAGAACTATCTGACAGTAATTCTGGACTTTACACGCCTATATATAGTGGTTTGACCCTGTATTTGAGCCGACATGACCAAGTGAACTGTTGTGTCATTTATATGAGCCGATATATCATCTTTTAGTTGTTTAATTCATTTTGCAGGCCGACATGATGTTCTCTTCATCATTTTGCTTGTAGTCTTCTTTGTTGAAGAATGGTGCTTGTCTTGGAGGGCTTCTTGACACTAGGTTGACCCATGTACATTACATAAATGCTCATAAAGAGCTCTTTAACATAATCTTGACTCTTTGACTTTCCTAGACCTATGGAATGAGCAAGAAACTCATTCATATAATTATAGAAAAATAATATTCATTTACTTGACAAGTACAAAGATCAAAATTACATTGACAAATACTGAACCTAGTTACACTTTTCTTCAACACTCTCTCTAAACTAGGGAGGTATTTACAATGGTACTTGGTTATTCTCAATCTGGAGAATTTCACATAAGAAGAATCAAATTGGTAGTCCCATATTTATAGCATCATATCAATCAACATTGTCATAGTGCAAGGCCTTGACTAACAACTCCATATCTCCACGAGACCATGAGCTACAATGATGGCGAGAGCAATGATTTATAGACACCTTCATCTTTGTCTCTCAAGGTACATACCCACCCGGGTGTTCATTGAGTATGACCTTCTAGGACTATTCTTATCTTGGGTTCTCAACCCTCAAAGAATATCGATCCTATTGGATGCCCTACACATCCTCAAAGAGTATAAGATGCCAGATGATTACCCAATCCTCCCATTCTTTCTTCCCAAGCGAAGACACGAATGTTGTGTCTATCATGTGTCTACATTTCCATTCATGGCCTTCATCTAGACTTACGACTGTTAGTCCTGGTCTAGTGCATGACACATGACATGGAAAAACACAATTGTCACTCCTTTGTAATCAGGGGTGATCTTAATTCAAACTCCCTCTTGATCAGGGACCTGTCAGAGCTCCCTCTTAGCTAGGGACTCTTCTATATATCAACAACTTTTTCTTTGTGGGTCCTTCAGTTGCTTGATCAACTTCTCTCCTTGATGTCATGAAATTTAGTTGAGCTTCTTCCTTGTAGGGCAACAACCATCGATCACTTTCCTTCTTATTCTATCATGTCATTCCTTTCTTCATGGAAAGTGGCCTTCTTGGTACATATTTGGAACCTTCTTCATATGGCTACTTCTTCCTCATCATGTTTCTTTCAGGAGTTTCCATCCACCACATGAATGCTAGTTGTACTTGTACTTACAACTCTTGTGCCAGTAGCCTTGCATGAACTCATCCAGATATTATTCAAGAAATCAAAACATTAAATCAAATTGTACCTTTCGATATGGCTCTTCATCATGACATCTTCCTGTAGGTGTCAGCATCCTACATACTTGTTGACAAATCTCCCAAAGATATCCATTGTCAAGGGTCTTAATCTTTTTCAGACTTTCATTAGAGTCTTCATATCTTTCCGGGAGATTTCCTTGTCAAATCTTCTTGGTCTTTTGGATGTTGATCGCTTTCATCATTGTTGCATATCTCACGATCTCTTCCTTCCTCACACATTCCATTTCCAGAAGCTTTCAATAAGAGTTTCTTGGTCAACTACCTCATACTTCATACAAGGACATATTATGTTGATTTCATCTAGTGTGACTTATGCCTTCCTACATTCTTTCAGAGGAGAAGATCCTTTTTCTCTTAATCATGCTTCTCAAGATAGAAGTAATGATCCATGTTATCTGCAACCATATGACATGACATTATATTATTAAATACAAGCATATATACCTAATTTTACCTTTAGGTCATCTAGGCTTCTTCCAACAACTTCCTTGTTTGAAAAGATCTTCAATCCCTTGATCTGCTTCATGTCATCACACCATCATCCCATAAATTCCATAAGTTGGAGTTCTTGATGAAACACTTGCTTCCCCTCTAGATTAGTGAACCCTCTAATGAGGATGCCATGGATTTTGTCCATTTTGTCCTTCATGATTCCCATGGTGATGTCACGAGCTCTTGCTTCTAATGCTTCCATGATGCCATGCTGCATCTTATTATCATAATCTCAAGATCTAGGAGCTTATGATAGGACCTTTTTGTGAGGGATATTATCTTACTCATACGAGAGATTTGTTACTCCCTCTTTCCTTAGCCCTTTTCTTCAGCTTCCTCCATTTTTCAGTGATATGAGCTTCCAAAACCTTTCCATAGAATTGAATCTCAACTATACTTATTTTTTCTTACTTGGGGACCAACCTTGCCTTCCTTTTCTGCACATGGTTGAGTTCTTTTAACCTTCAACATTTTTTCCATCAACTTGTCCTTCTCTATCTTGCGTTAGAGACTACAAGTTGCCGAATGAGGTAACCTTCTTGTTCATGGATATTTGTTACCTTGCCAGTGCATCAATGATGGTTGTCTTCATTCCTAGATCTTATATATAAGACCTTGTGAAGATATCCTACATCCTTTGATGCCTTTTTACTTTCATGTAGATCAAATTTCATTTGACCTTCTTTATTGCACCTCAAGGGAATGAGTTTATCATCTACATCACTTTGATGTCTCCAATTTTGTTATGTGAGGGAATCTTTCATAAGTATCCATTTTCATAAATTCAGAGGAGACCTTTTAATGAATTCAACTACTTAGAGGACTATGTCTATTCTCCTTCATGCAAAGAATCTTGATAACCCATTCAATTCATAGATGTCCTTGCAATCATGAAGTCATTTAACCAAACTAGAATTTAAAATGAAAAGATACTTGTCATGTGAAGATGGAATCTTCACCTTGATGCTTTCTTGAATGATCTTCTTCAATGAGATTCTTGCTTGAGTTGCCTGGTACACTAGAGTTCTAGAACCTTTCTTGAGACTTCCTTGCATTGTTCAACACCAAGCACTATTGCCTTTTATGATATGTTGAGATTATTTGATTCCTTGACTGTGAGGGTACGGAATCGAAATCAAGAATCTTGAGAGCACTGTCAGAATGTCCACCCGAGATGTGGCATTGTGTTCTCCTTCCAAAGTGATATTGTTGTAATGTATGTTGTGACTGTATATCTTTGTAACCTTGTTGCAATGCTACTTGCTGGAGTAGAACCTTGCTTGAGTTGACAAGCATAAGCAAAGATCTTTGTGGCCTTCGAGCATTGTTCAATACCCATCATCGAAACTACTCAAGTCATTATGATTGTTGTGGTATGATGGGTTGTAATGACACCCAAATTTTGAGGCTAGTACCGAGACTGTGAAAGGTAATGTGTTTTCCTTTTGTTGTAGTGTAGATTAGGATTGCTTCTCGGATTTTCGACCTTCTCCAAGATGGTAATCTTTGACTTTGAGTTATCTTGCTTTGTAGTCATATTGATAAGGTTCTTGGTGACCTTTTTGATGATGACTGTGGAGAAAAGGTTCTTTGCCACTGCTTGTTGTAGACTTGTTCCTTTATTCTTGACAAAACCCTTAACCTTACTTTGATGCCCTTCTTGAGGACTGATCCTTGTATGTCTTTTTTGCTTCCCTTCCTTTGACTTTTGCACCTTAGCTCTGATACCATGTTGAATCTAGGGCAAGTGGGATTAATGTGATTCTTCTAGACTTGATAACAATTTGTGAAGTGCTTTTACAATTTATGTTAGCTTGATCTGCTTCTTATTATTAGTGTGTGTGTGTTTGCTTCATCAAATTGCTACCAAAACAAAGAGACAAGAACACAAGATGTTTGGCTTTCTTCCAGGGCCAAAACCTCTCCCTCTTGGAGAGGAAAACCTGCACAAAATTCTTCTTATAGAGATTCTAATTGACGAACACCAAGACCTTGACCCTTGACCTATTATGCCACTCCAAGACCAAGACACCAATCCTCTTCTTTGTCACTGCTGAGATCATCATCATTGCTCCACCATTGAGGCCATCACTATTGCACCAGAAAGATCTTCATTGCTGCTACACCATAACTTCACCTTCATTGAGATCTTCATCACAGTTGCACTAATGCTAGCTCTTCACTGAGGTCTTTGTTATAACAATGAGATCTCCATTTTGAGGTATATATATGATAGCTGAACTGAGTTTTTCATCATGATTGCAACTATGTCGAGGTCATGACTATGTTTAGGATGTATGCCACATTGAGATCCTCCTCGTGAGACTGTAACTATGTAACTATGAGATCACATGGATACTCCACATCACACATGATTGTGTTAGGTATGCCGAGACAGAGATCATGATGTCCATCTGAGAAACATAGGACTGCTGTCCTCATCTGAGATTCTGAGCCACTTCATTTATTCGAAATACTGTCCCATTGCACTTTATTCGAGATGTTTGCTCCCCTGTACCTTGTTCGAGATTTCAAAGGTCTGAGATACTGTTCTCCTGTAATGTGGATTACAATCCTTGTTTTCACCGAATCATGTCAGAAAAATGCGAGTTCATGCACCTCCAAAGTTTTAGAGATATCCGAAATTATTTGACTGTAATTTTGAACTTTACACGCCTATTTATAGTGGTTTGACCTTGTATTTGAGTCGACATGAACAAGTGAACTGTTGTGTCATTTATATGAGCCGACATGTCATCTTTTAGTTGTTTAATTCATTTTTGCAGGCCAACATGATGTTCTCTTCATCATTTTTCTTGTAGTCTTCTTTGTTGAAGAATGTTTCTTGTCTTGGAGGGCTTCTTGACACTAGGTTGACCCATGCACATTACATAAATGCTCATAAAGAGCTCTTTAACATAATCTTGACTCTTTGACTTTCCTAGACCTATGGAATGAGCAAGCAACTTATTCATATAATTATATAAAAATATATTTCTTTTTCTTGACAAGTACAAAGATCAAAATTACATTGACAAATACCGAACCTAGTTATACTTTTCTTCAACACATCCTTCGTGCACATCCTTGAGTCTGGGCTCAGAAACGTGGCCTGAGGGGTTGATGCAACAAAAAGAAAGGTAAAAGCATAAGAAAACCACATTGAAAGGAGAATGTAAAATGCGAAAGATGGTTGGAACATTTATTTAGTGCATGGGAAAAATTCTAGCATGAGCTCTGCCCCTTTAGCCATCACCCAATTCTTCAAGCATTCAATGCTTTATCTAAAGAAAGGAACTCTTGAAAGTCCCGACCTTGATAAGCGAGAAACTCCCTCATCTTAAAGGGGTATTGGAAAATATAAAAATCGTAAGTTATGCACCCAATAAAGATAAATCATAAAGAAGTAAACGACACACTAGAATGGTGAAAAAGCAGGCCAAGGAAAGGAGTAATTAATGTCACCACGATTGCTCCCTCCTTACATCTATACACTTAGGATGTTGGACCCACATCAATTGGTCACATGGCTATGGCACCTACCTTGAAGCCTTTCCCACATCGCAAGCATCATTATCACACAGGCCTATGGATTGATGGGCTAACTTGGGACATGTGACTCTCCTTAGGGGCTCGAAACACCTAATAGGGTTGTTGACCTAATCATCCCTAATATAAGTGAGGTAACTCGTTTACATGTCTTGATTTAGTTAGATATTTGAAGGTAAGTTTTATGTGAAGTATGCTTGTGCCCCCAACATTAAATATAGTCCACTATGATGTGTTAATTGTTATTGTCCCTAATGATTATTGATTTCACTTGATCTTGTAACGTTCTTGGTAGGTGGTGTCATCACAACAGTAGAGACCCCTTTCTACGACACTCAAGAGGTCGTTTTACCCTAGTTTATAGAGCAATTATGACCTTGATAATGCAATGTTGCCCCTCTAGAGATGAGCATTGGGCTATGATATGATTCCACATGGCAGATGACTCTCATGAGTATTCGTAGTCGCTAAAACATTGAGCCACTAATGATTTAATGTTGGATTTATTAATGATGTACCCATATGGACCTAGGATGCCCTCAATTTGGCCTTGACACTGTTTAATAGGCAATGCTTGTTCTAGAGCCTAGACGATGATTGATCATCTTTGAAATGACATGGGAGGGCTTGCACATCACTTTTGGACCCCAATGCTTGAGCATGATGGTGCCATGTCACTACTTTTGCCCCTATAAGGGTGGTGTAGGACACAAATGGTGTTGACATCATGGTATTGGAGGCACTTTTGGAGCCATACCCTTTGCACTTTGAGTTTTCCTTGGAGCATGGAGCATTCATGATCCATTTGTCACTTGCTTGTGGGATATTGAGCATTTATGGAGGATGATGTCCTAGTGGAGGACATTGTTTCCCACATAACCTTGTAGGTTGTGGAGGTTAGGGGCAACAATACTTCCATCTTTATAGTTGTGCTTGGTAGGCTTCCTTGTTGCCATAATTTTGCTTTCAAGTTTTCTTGCCAACCTGAATGCCTTCTCCAATTAATGAGGTTCCCAAATGCGAACCTCATGTTGGATGTTATCATGTAATGTCCCTATGAACACATCAATCCTATGCTTCTCTGTAATATCTTTTACCCTTATATTCAATTTTTGGAAGTCCTCAATGTGCTCCACCATTGAACCTTTTTGTTTGAGATTTATCAATTGGCTAAAAAAAGTTGCTTTTTGTATCCTCATAATGTGCTATCATTTCTTCCGTAAACATTGCCCAAGTGACAATTTGTTTACGAGAGCAAAGCCATCGATACCATACAAATTGATTGGGTTCCAAATATAAAGTTGCAATGCATACCTTTTGTGTGTTTTGCACATTATGGAGATTGAAATATTGCTCCATCTGTAGTATCCATGTTATAGGATCCTTGTCATCAAACTTTCTCATATCGATCTTTGGAACATGGTGTGTCTTTATTCCAATGTTAGAGTCTATGAAATCATGATTAACATTTCTTTTGTTCTCATCATGAGTTTTCTCTACTACCTTTTCGCCATTACGAAACCTTTCTTGTAGCAACTTTGTCAAACTTTCCTTCAAACCTTCCACGTATTTCTTCAAATCTTCAATGTTGTCATTCTTCGAATCATGATTAAAATTTCTTTTGTTCTCATTATGCGTTTGCGCTACTACCTTTTCAACATTAGGAAGCCTTTCTCGTAGTAACTTTGTTCAACCTTCCTTCCAACCTTCCATGTCTTTCTTCCAATCTTCAATGTTGTTTTTCATACCATCCATCTTATCTTCCACATCTTTCTTTAAACCATTCATCTTAGCTTCTGTTACTTTTGTGAGAGTGAAATTTGTTGCACTTGGTCTCGTAATTTTGATATATCATGTTGCATTTCTTCCTCCTCTTCATGAGTCATGCTAGAGATTTTAGGTTGTTTACTAGGTGTTTCCATTTTATTTTTTTGGGGCATCAATTAATGATAATTATCCTTCACTATGCCCTTTGAATTCCTTCAAATTAATTTTTCAAACCAAACTTATGCAAAATAAAAAAAAAAAACTACACACTTTTTTTCACTTTTTAGGAGCTCGATATTGAATCTGATGTATCTTTGAAATTTCGGATCTCTAACATCTGAAATTGCAAACTGTGGCAACCCTCTGAGTCCTCTTTCCAACGCATCCAGTCTGATCAAAATTGGATTCTCCAAGAAATCTTTATGCCCAATCTCCCAAGATGACCTGATTATACACTTTTTCAGTAGAGCGAACTTGTATGAAGTGCCACGTGTCACTGTTTCAACCTTCAGACTTGAAAACGATGCACGAAAAATTAAAGTCTGTCCTCTTTCTGTAACAATTTCAATTTGATACTCAGAGAGAAAGTTATGACGATTTTCCCAAGGTCACTTGTTTGGGATGTAATTTGGGGGCTTGCAAAAACCCTAACTTCCTTGGACCATATCTCCGAAAATATAGCAAGACAAAATATAAAATTCGGACCCGAGCTTCATCAAGATTTCGGCTCAAATGGGTTTTAATTTTAGAGTCTGAACATTCATAGAAAAATAATTATAGCGAAAATGCCACGATGACTTGTTTGTGATGGAACTTTGGAGCTTGCAAGAACCCTAACTTCTTCAGATCATATCTCGGAAAATATAGCGAGAC
Source organism: Pinus tabuliformis (assembly GCA_031772625.1). Classification (NCBI taxonomy): domain Eukaryota; kingdom Viridiplantae; phylum Streptophyta; class Pinopsida; order Pinales; family Pinaceae; genus Pinus; species Pinus tabuliformis. Next base: position 15,035,294 of record CM062819.1, on the reverse strand, counting down.
AAGATCTGAAATTCGGACCCGAGCTTCATCAAGATTTCGGCTCAAATGGGTTTTAATTTTAGAGTCTAAACCTTTGTAGAAAAATAATTATAGTGAAAATGCCACAATGACCTGTTTTTGATGGAATTCTGGAGCTTGCAAAAACCCCAACTTCCTCAGATCATATCTCCGAAAATGTAGCGAGACGAGAGCTGAAATTTGGACCCGAGGTTCAAAACTATTTCGGCTCAAATGGGTTTTTTTAGCGTCTGAAACTTTGTAGAGAAAAAAGTTATAGCGAGAATGCCACGATGGTCTGTTTTGGAGCAGCGAAACCATAGAATCCAAAGCTTTGATACTAAATGTTATGGAACCAACTCACAAAAAGATAGAAAAGATAGATCAACGACTTCAAAATCAGCCTCTTCGAGGGGGAAACCTCCTTTACATTACACAGATGAAGAATTCTTGGATGATACAAATGACAATACCTCCTTTCTATATATAGGAGTCTAAGTGGTCCCAATATAATCAGAGCCTGCATAACAATAATACTGTAGGGGCACAACAATAACAATAGTGGGCTTCTATGGGGCACAATAATAACAACATGGAGACTACATGGGCACCACAATACAATGAGGGGGTTGCACTAATAATACTAAGGGGCTACACTAGTAGTATAGGGACCTAACAGTGAACCAAGATCTGAAATTTGTACATGATGTTCACCAAGATTTCGGCTCTACGTGGTCCAAATTTCAACTTTAGAGGCCTCCTAGAAAAAAAGATGCCAAGATGATCTGTTTGAAGAAGTGAAACCCTAGAATCCAAAGCTCTGATACCAAATGTTACGCAACCATCTAACAAAATAGAAGAAAAGATAGATCAACGACTTAAAATTATTTTTTTCGAAAGGGAAACCTCTTTTACATTTACATAAATGAATAATTCTTGGATGATACAAATGACAAGACCTCCTTGGTATATATAGGAGTCTAAGGGTCACAATATAATCAGAGCCTACATAACAGTAATAACAATAATGGACTTCTATGGGGCACAACGATAACAATATGGAGCTACACTAACAATAATAATAAGGGGGCTACACTAATATTATAGGGGCCTAACAAGTGGATAAAATAAAAGGAAAAAAACCAAGTGATTTGCTTCATGGGATTTCTTCTAGGGTGCCCCCATAAGATGTCTTGTGTGTCCTAATATGTACCTCATAATGAAAGGGAAGGCATATTTGGTTAAGAAGGCAATGAGGGAGCTCTTAGAGTCTTTGTAAAGGCAATGGAAACTCCATTTGGTCTTTTGCATGTGATCCTTCTCTTGCCCATGACAAAACCAACATACCTTCTACAACTACAAGATGTGATAATCTTAATTTGAAGATAGGGAGAGAATATCTTGAAGTAGCCGATGAATCTTATGGCTATGCATCTAGTGTCATTGAGTAGATGCATGCTTGACAATAAGATCATCCCTCAATGTCATCAAATGTTAATGGTGTAGGGCCAAAAGATGTTGATGCTTCCACATGGTAAGAAAGCTATGTTTCTTATGAATAAGGACATATTTGTAGTCTCTCCTAATGGATCATGGGTGAGGAAAAACAATGTTTCATAGGGATGCATCCCCTAGGGTGGGGGGCACACTCCCCACCTTTCCCACCCTTCGAGGATGGGGGTTCTCGGGGAAACATTTCACCATGTCCCCTTTGGGGAAAATTCGGTGAAACACATGGGGAATTTTTTCCCTAGAGTGGGGGACATGTTTTCCCAGAAGGGGGATGTTTAGGCACACCCTCCTCCAGGAGGGGGACGCCTGGGTGACCCACGGGGAAAATTTGGTGAAACAAATGGGGAAATGTTTCCCTAGAGTGGGGGACATGTTTTCCCAGAAGGGAGATGTTTAGGCACACCCTCTTCTGGGAGGGGGACACCTGGGTGACCCACCCTCTACCAGATTTTTGTTCAACAAACCAAGAAGATAGAACAAGGATAGGGGATAGAGCTTTGAGGAGTCTATGACCTTGGTAATTAATGAGAATATTAAATTCTTAAAGTAAAAGGATAGAAAAGGTAAGATAAAGGAGAATTACCTTGTTGTTTGCATGTTTAGAGAATTACCTTTTCTATAAACATGCAAACGACAAGGTAATTCTTTATCTTACCTTTTCTATCATTTTACTTAAAGTCTAACATTACCTTTAATTGTTTCAGGATGTTTTAGAGTGGTTTCATCCTCATCGGAGTTCATATGGATAAAGCAAAATTTCATATCCCATTTATAATTTAGAGAACAATTTTCAGAATTTTAGGATTGGTAGGATTATAGTGTTTCCATTGGATTGCACACTGATGAATTTGCATGGGGTTAATTATTATTGTTGGGATCTTATTTATGTTGCACGAGTTTCTGGAACGTGGGTACGTTGGGAACTTGGGTACGAGTGTCGGGAACGGTTAGAGGTTTCCCCAAAATTTACAGGAAACGGCTAATCAGGAGCGTTAATATTATATAATAAAAAAATAAAAAATAAAAAATAAAAAATTAATTTTTTAATTATATAATTTATATAATAATCAAAATTACTTGAATCAAAATATTCAAATTTTAAAATCAATTTAAATATACAAATAATAAATATATAATCTCTCTTATATAAAGATATTCTCTGGGTGTCTCTCTGCCTGAGTCTCTCCCTTATATAGATATAAAATATTAAAATGTCTAGTTCATTACGACACATGACGAGTCTTTGAAACAATCTGGCTTAAAATAACAAAGGACCACTTTTACATATGTTTCTCTAGTCATTCTTAAAAGAAAAAGTAAAGCAACGCTAATGTTTAAGCATTGACTGCCACATTCAATATGCACACACAATCCTTTGCGATATATATACATAAACAACAAAAGAAATACTCATCAGCGTGACATCCCAGATATCGCCCTTACATTGAGGTGCCACACACTTCCTTAACCCATCAGGAGATTGCTCCAGTTCTTAATTAAGGATATCGGTGTAAAGGATGTCTTCGACCTTTCTTCCTGTGAAGGTTTCAACTTAGTGTCATGTTTTTTGGGCATTTCAGCATATTTCTCTACAGTCTTTGTATTCCCCAACCCCAGGGAACGCCAGAACTCCAAAAAAAGGCAGTCTTCAAAGCTCCAGGAACATTCCCAAGCTCCCATTGGAGCTCCCGCTGAAAAGGGAATGATCCCATATAGTTCCAAAGCTCCAGGGAGCGCGGGAACCATTGGAACGGGTTTCCCAACACTTGGGAGCGGTTCCCGTGTAACAGAGGATTTTATCATTGTTGTTTTTATTTAAATAATTTTAGTGATGGGGACCCTGACATACCCCCTTGTCCCCCCTAAATTTCCCTAAAATTTGGTGATGCTCCCACATGTTTCCCTTGTGTCTTGGAAACTTGGTGGAACATAGGAAAAAGTGAAGATGTTTATGCATATGTTTGAACTCATAATTGACCAGTGGTTCATAGGACAAGTGTGGTGGTGAATGGGGTTGGGATAAGAATCAAGAGTGACCTCCCAAAAGGAACCTGGATCAATGTTACAAACATCCCTGATTTATCATTGACGTTGTTTTAGTGATGCTTACATGTAAATGATATTGCCCTCAAACTTATCTGCTTGACATCTAGTGAGATCCTCACCAGGAAAGATCATGTGGGGGAGGGAGGCAATCTGCTTCTTGGCTTAAGTGTGCAAAGACAATCATCCAAGGACCCAAACTGAACGAATGACTAGAGTCGAGTTTGCCGTGTTCCAAGACATATTTAGGCTAACATGTTCAAATTGAAGGTGTCTTGGGTTCAGGATAGGAATAACTGCATTGGGTTGGAGTAGGAAGAAGAGGGAAGACGACAAACCCTAAGGTTCAGTTCCTTGGATTGCTTTAGTCTCTCTTCAATCTTGGCTTTGGATAATTTGCTTCCACAACTGGGGGTGCTGTCATTGCCTTCATGACCTGATTCCAAGATTGCTGCTCAATGTGCTCATTAACCTGCGTTTGGTGTTGCTCAATTGTTTGAACTAGCTTCTCCTTCATTACCAATATTTTAACATGTATAGCACCCATTACTTCCAATGGCTTGGATGTGTCGCAGTTCTCCAGATGCTTGGTTTGCTGTTTCAGCTGTAGATTTTGTGTGTCTAGATGCATGATTCTAATCTCCAATTCCTGAATGGATTATGTCCCATATTTTTCCCCATCATTAAGCTCTTCAACTGCCATCTTAAGGGCTTTTATTCGTGCAGCAGCCCAAATGATGTCTCTTTTGGGTATTGAGATTAATGGGGTTGTAGTTGGGTTGTAGAGGACCTTGGCATCAACTGTGTGGGGCAGGGTGCCTGCTGCCCCTGTATTTGAGGACATAACTGTTGTGTAGGGCTGACCTGAATGTCTGCAGGACTTGCTGTGCAGAGCTGACCTAGGGCCAGAACAGTATTAATAGGCAACCCATGTTGTATCCACAAAAGCCTGAACTGCAGGTGCTAGAGTCTGTGGAGCCCAGTCACAGAACTAGGGGTTCATCAGCCAGTCACTAGCTTTCTGCTGTGTCAAGAAAAACCTGAACTGCAAGCACTACAGATCTTCAGGCTGCAGATAGAGTCACTACACATTGGAAGTCACTGCTAGTTGGAGAATATTTGAAATAACCACCTTTGAGTTATTGAGTCACTACGAATATTTGAAACGATCACCTTTGAGTTTTGAGTCACTACATATATTGGAAGTCACTGCTAGTTGGAGAATATTTGGAATGATCATCTTTGAGTTATATTTTTATATTAAGAGCATTTGCCAACCATTTATAAATATAAGAATGCTTTCTTAAAATTATCTTTGGAATTAAGGCAAGCAACAGTTGATTAACCTCACTGTTTTTATCTTTCCGATGGTGCTTTTCATGGTCATTGGGTCCTATACATGAGAGTTAGTTTTGTAGTTAATTGAGTTAATACGGGTATCTGTTTTTCATGTGAAGGTTTGTCTTCTCTCTTTTTTATGAAAGGGTGATTGAGACTGAAAAATCGGGTCTGGGTGTTATTGTTCAAGCGTGTAATTTCCATTTGCTTTGACCTCTAATATGTTATGGGAGTGATGGATCTCAAAACTACTAGGCGTTAGCTAATTATTTTTGTTTGAAAGCAGACGAGCATCTCATAAAACTGTTTTAATTACCATGCAGGTTTTGGAGAAGGCTCTAGAAATTTGGGACCTTCATGTAATTCCACTGGAATCACCGTTGGCAGGGCAAGCCCAGATAGATCCTCAGAATGAAGATGGCTTTATTTGTCATCTTGAGAATCACTGGTTCTGTATCAGGAAAGTAGGTGGAGAGTGGTACAATTTCAATAGCTTCTATCCTGCTCCTGAATATCTCTCCAAGTTCTACCTTTCTGCCTACTTGGATACACTTAAAGGTGCAGGCTGGAGCATCTTCCTTGTTAGAGGCAATTTTCCAAGGGATTGCCCTGTCTCCAGTTCTGAAACTAGTAATGCTTATGGACAATGGCTGACTCCTGATGACGCACAGAGGATCACCAAATCCGTGGCAGTGACACACAATGTCTCTCGTGAAAAGGAAAAAGAGCCCATGTCAAATATATCGTCTACTGCTGAGATGACGGGTGGGGCAACTTCACCCATTAATAGCTCCAATAATGAAGAGTCTCAGTTGAGGGCTGCTATAGCTGCTAGCCTGGGGAGCCAGAAAGTTCAGAGTTACTATCCGGATTCATTTGACAGACGCTTCGAATCTTTGCAAAATACATTAGATTACGAAGATCCAGAATTGATGGCTGCTATTGCAGCTAGTTTGAAGGACTCTTCTACCTCAGGTGGTGGAAGTTCTGATAATCCATTTGTAGCTCAATCAGTGCAATTGCTGGGACAAGAGTCAGAATTGTTGCCTCCTGTTGCAGCTAATATGGAGGATTCTCTGCCAACCACAGTCACCTCTGGGCACACAAATGATTTACAAAATGAAGGCACGTTTACTACTACAGAAAATAAATTGCCAGAGAAACAAGATTCAGCCTCCACAACCGCGATGGATATTGGCGTGGTGGAGAACTCATCCTTCTCCGAGGATCATACAGGCAACAGTCAGGCATCTCACATTGCAGCTCCGATGCTCAATGTGAACTCTGGCCATTCAAATGTTTCTCAGTTAGCAGCTGCAATGGCGGCAAGCCTAGCTAATGTGCAAGTACCTCCGCGAACAGATCATCCCACATGACCAGGGATAAGCAGAGATTTCAAATCCAGAGGTTGATTGCACTGGCAACTTTATGCTAGGCAGATTGACTCTGATTTGAGCATAAATATATTGTATTTCCCTTAAAAGACACATCCTTATTTATGGATTACTTGGAATTACTAAAAGATTGTGGCCGGAGAGGAAATTTGCTAGAATAATTTTGGATATTTGTTTTGAATCATCATGCGGCAGGGGGCTTGCTGTCTCTTCCACAGATTTTCAATGTTAAATCAGTGCACATCAGGAAGTTCAACTACATTTTAGGTTATGTTTACCTCATACGTCTTTGATATGTATTATGGCTCCAAGCATTCCTCATTTTCAAGTTACATTCATCATGCTTCGCTTCTTCATCTTTAGGTCTCTGGTCATATGCTACAAGAATGCCAAAATATCTATCCAATGGCAGGAAGATTGGAGCAGAAATTCAGTTATAAAATAGTATCATCAGTAAATAAACTGGCAATATAATGGTCATTGTACCACCAATTAGTATCACGAAATACCAGAAAGATCCAGCTATACAATGTCACGAAGATTGAAATCAGAAATTCAGGTATAAGACAGTACCTCGGCAAATAATCAAGCAACAGAATAATCAATCACTGTACCATCACTAATAACAGGAAATGATTTCGTAGTAATTGTGGCAGTTAGTCAGTCCCCCACACAATAACAGAGACATTTTTAAAGCAACATAGAGAAAGATGTTATGATACATCGATCTTTATCTTATGTTAATTGTAGTTTCATCTCCTCACTCATGTTTCCAACTTCGTAAACAGAGCTCGCTGTCCAGTTAGCAAGAAGCATTAAAAGTATTAAATTTACAAATTATACACACTTGAGTTGTTCTATGCCTTGTATCCGTAAAAAAATGCAGATGAGATCCTTACATTCACTTCGGACGTTTATCAATGCAACATCTGGATATTTGCTTAGAAGGTACCTGTTGATTTTGATGCACCCAATTTATCGAAATATATAAAGTGGGGCACTCGCCTGGTACACCCAATTATAAAGTTGGTAACTGATAAATGGCCAATTGAAAGGAAATCCAATATATGATCTTGGCGTGTATATATAAATATATGATAATGGAGTATATATATATATATGACTGACAAATAGGTGAAGTAACTCATATACGTTATAAAGGGGGTCCTCTAGTGAATTCATATGACTTCACATGCTTCTCTCCGTATATTTTTTGCATGTGAGATTTGGAAAAAGAATATTTGCACTGATGTTTCTCATTATGCATAATTATCGCACGTAACAACAATCATATAAATTGCTTTTTACTCGAGTAAGTTATAAATGGCCAAATGAAAGGGAATTTTATATATGGCCAAAGGATCGAGTAAGTTATAAATGGCCAAATGAAAGGGTATATATGGCCAAAGGTACTCTTAATGGGAGGATTGTCTATATATATGAAATAGGATATATAGGTTTTGATGGGTAGTCTAGTTGGTTGAAGTCTCTTGTTAAGTTATTGGCTCTCCATCATGTGGGTTCAGTTCTCTTTGGGTTCATTAGAGCCAGACTCCCAAAGAGAGAGAGAGAATTGACCTGGCGGGAATTAGACCCATTTAAAATTGTTTTGAAGATAGTCTCTTGTTAAGTTATTGGCTCTCCATCATGTGGGTTCAGTTCTCTTTGGGTTCATTAGAGCCAGACTCCCAAAGAGAGAGAGAGAATTGACCTGGCGGGAATTAGACCCATTTAAAATTGTTTTGAAGATATATATATATATATATATATTCCTGTAGTCAAGGTAGAGCCAACCTTCTCTATATATATATATATGATCCTATAGTCAAGGTAGAGCCAACCTTCTCACTTCCACGCCAGTGCTAGATTCACTTGATTCAATAGATTAAGTAGTGGAAAAACATGGAAAAATACGACGTCGCCATTATTTTTGTCTCTGCTACGGAAAGAAGTTCCAGTTGCGGATTGCTCATCTTATATGATATGGGTAGGTGCTCAAAAGGTTGATTGGACCAACCAAAGATCTCAATGGGTAGGTGCACAAAAGGTTGTTGTTACAAACTCGATCTCTTGACCAAACTCGATCTCTTGAAGTTCAAATAGGTTAACGGTTTTTTATAATTTTATATACGTTATAATTAGATTGTGTCATTACACAACACAAATTAAATTAAGAGACAATATGAAAGATAAAACTTTTAATTGCATTTATTATTCACAATGATGTACATTTATACATTTTTCATGACTGTTGGATTCATATTCTAAGGTCTCTTGCACTGTAGTGACTGTTCAACTTCCGCACCATAACCCTTAGCAGATTAGGTGTCCAATAGTTACAAATTGATAAATAAATTGTTATATAATAGAATATGCTGCAAATTAATAAATAAATAAATTAAATAACAGGTAGGTTACAAATTGATAAATAGGCTATATAGTACAAATATACATTATAAAGGGGGTTTCAGTAAATTTACGTGGAAAAATAATTTATATTATTATTTTCTATAGTTATTGTACATAGTAACTACAATTATATATTCTTGAAAAATTTTCATGGTCATAATCATGTTGCAAAGTAAAAATTTGGAATAAAAAATCAAAGACCAAGAGCACAACCAAACTAGAGAATATATGGCCGATATGCCCCACTGATACACGCACATTTGATAGTTATATCTTGGGAGTAAGGTGAAATATATATATATATATATATATATATATATATATATATATATGTACTTGATAGTTACACTGTGGGAAATTACAATCTACTTGCTTACCTGGTTTACATTGTGTACATCAACAACTTAAAGATGGGCATTGGGCATTGTCCTTAAAGATGGGCAACATCTAAGCAACCCTGAGCAAAGTAATACATCCAACGTTCTTAAAGATGGTCAACATCTGAGCACACTTGAGTAGTGTCTAAGCACTTTATGGCAAAGTAATAAATGTTGCGGCCGAGTGCTTAAACACTGTTGGATATGTGATCCCCTTGAATCCAATAGTCTAAGCATTCTGTGGTGGTGTGCTTAGATGTTGTGTTAAATATTTGAAACTATTTTTACAGTTGTACTATCTTTGCTGTGGTTCCTCCTCTTTTATGCTACTACCTTTTATTTGTTGCCATTATTTCTTTAATCGATCTCATGTGCATGTTTGTGTCTGCCACATGATCTAGAATGGTTGTGATCAATGTTGTGAAACTTGTGCATCTAGCCCATGTGTAAAAAATCTTCATGTTCAATGAATTCTTCCCTTAGGAGTCATGGTTGTTACTACCCCTTGTATATATACACAAATCATTGAATTTGTGTGGTTGCATGGTTGTGGGTGTATGGTTGCAAAGGTTGTCCCTTGCATCTAATATATTTTGAAAAAAGAGTAGAAATCAATGTGAAAAAAGTAGTGCCATTCATAATATGCTATAATTTAATTTAACACAATCTTTCACCAACTCATATTCCATGACCCCATTGCAGTGTTGCTAGCCAAATCCATTTGAATTTTCTTATTTAACAATAGAATAATATGGCATAACCATTGGTAGCAAGAATTCATTTTAATCAACTCTCTATTCCACGACCTTATCACACTGTTAGTTGGTGGCCATAAACCTCATATTCCATGACCCTATCACATTTTAGTTGGTTGCCATAAACCTCATATTCCATGACTCTATCTGTTATACGAAATCTACTATTGCGGACAAAAGTATCTTCCCTACAGTGGGTGGCCTAGTTTAGAACAGAAAACGAATAAACCAATGTTTTTCTTAAAAGTAAGGGACAACGAGATGAAGCCTACCTGGAATCCATCGTACACCTTGCTCCTCTCTTAGTTTGTATGCTTCAATCTTAGCTTCGATCGCTATAATTAGAACCCACACACTCAGACAACACAAGCCAAAGATATACGACATCTATGTAATATTATCCAATCACTTCATTCAATAGATCAACATGGTATTGAAATAAATGAAATCCTAACATCACATATAGGAAAACATTGAACTCTTTGTATTAATAGAAATGAAGAGAGTTACAACCAAATATAGAGTTGATCTTATAGAAGGGCTCTTCCAAGTTGACTTGTCTTTGTCACAAAATGTATCTCTGTCACCTTAATGCATAAAATAATGACTCTCATAACAACAACATGAGGGTCGATTCTGAAAATCGACATAGACCCACCAAGGCCAATTTTTTTTTTCTTCAAAATTTTCAAATTTATTTATTTTATTATTATTATTATTATTATTATTATTATTAATTTTTTCATTAAATTATGTGTTTTTTTGAATTTTTTTCTTTATTTATTTATTTCTTAATATTCTTTATTTTTGATTTTTTTTTTTACATTTTTATGGGTTTTGTAATTTTTTTAAAATATATTTTTTATATTTTATTTTTTTGTCATGTTTTATTTTATTTTTATTTTTATGTTTTATTACCAACATGAAAATTACCAACATTAAAAAAAAATATCCACACTTAATACATTAGAAAATTTTGTTTTATTTTTTGATATATATATATATATATATATTTTTTTTTGTTTTTACATTTTTATGGTTTTTTTTTTTTGTTTTTACATATTTGAATTTTATGAGAAAAAGTATTTCGGCGTAAATCACATGAAAAAACATTTGACGACGCGTTTTAAACCAACCAGTGTGGTTCATCGTCAAGACAAGTTGAAGAACCTAAAGAACGAGTCCCAGGTGTCCATCTTCCCTTTGTCCAAGGAACCACTGATAAGATTGCTCAGAGTCTTAAGAAACATAATATTCCATCAACTTTTAGACCCCTCAACACCATTCGTAAATCCCTCTGATCGGTAAAGGATCCTATCGACCCTAAGGGCATGAAGGGTATTTACATTATTCTTTGTTCTTGTGGGACCCCCTATATTGGGGAGACGTGGCGCTCTATTAATCAAAGGATTAATGAGCACGCCGCTGACCTAAAGCATGGGAGAACCAAGTCTTCCGCACTAGCAGAGCATGCGGAGAAGACCAAGCATCATGTTTGTATTGAAGAGACCAAGCTTATTGCTAAGGTTGCACAGTTCCATCACTGAAAATTTAGGGAAGCAATTGAGATTGAAAGCAGGCCAAGCAATCTCAATAGAGATGACGGCTGGAAGACCAGTAGTTGCTGGATCCTTACCCTCTCTTCCTAGTCGTGTCTTCTTCCTTTTCCCCTCCCTCTTTTATTGACTTTTTCTAGCTTTCCCCTTGTTATCCTTTATCCTACTTTATTTAGCCGTAATTCTTTTATCCTCTTGGGAAATCTCCCTTAGTTTATTTTATTTTAGTAATAGTCCTGTTCATGACTATCTTAAACAAAAAAATGTCAGTTTTTCTAATATATTTATATTAATTATATTACGCAAACCCTTGATAATATTAATAATAGTATAGCATTATTATATTAATATAATCAATCCTTATACTAACATCCCTAGATCTATTAATATATGCTCCCATTAGATAACTTTACTGGTAAATTGATATTAATTAGTTGCCCTAAGTTTAATACTTTTAATATAACATAGCACAGTGATAACTAATATTATTTTTAATATTAATTCCATACTATTAATAATTATATTCTATTATTATTACTATATAATATTTCCCCTTTTCATGTCTAATCTGAATAACCTAGTACAAATAATATAACAAGGAATCAATATTATTCTATTCATTTCCCTAGATCTATGAACTATTATCCCCATTTGATGAACTTTACTATTAAAATATTAATAAGAAGATTAATATTGTAATGTTATTATAATAATAATATAATATTACTTATTATATATTAATTCCCTTCTATTAGTAATAGTTATTATTTGGTAAATATTCCCGAAATGTAATCTGATTAACTTTTTACTTAAAATAACACATGTTAAATATTATAATAATATTAGTTATAACATTTTAATATAATTGAAACAATTTGAATAGTCAAATCTAACCGTTTTTGGGTCTATTATAGCCGTTTGTCTAGTTTAGCCTAATATGGTCATTTCTTTAGTCAAACTTAGCCGTTAGAAGATCTGCTCTCTCTATTTAATATGTAGCCATGCTCTGTCTCTTCAACTTGTCCTGACGATGAACCACACTGGTTGGTTCGAAACGCATTACTAAAAGTTTTTTCATGTGATTTATGCCGAAATACTTTTTCTCATAAACTTGATATGGATCACAAAAGCCTCAATTCAACAATATTTGAATTTTTTTTATCATGTTTTATTACTTGTTATTATTTTTTAAAATTTTTTGTTTTTATTTTTTTTATTGTTTGAATTTTTGTTTTCTTTTGTATTTTTCATTTTTATTTATTTATATATTTTGTTTTTATTTTTATTTTTTCTACAGTGTCCGTGTCGATGCACGACTAGCAACTCGATCCTATTATGTGCAATTTGATAGTTGATTTTTAAAATTTTCGTTATAATGAATCGAGTCTACTTCCATCATGTGTCAATTTCATGGTTGGTCTTTAAGTTTTTATTACAATGGGTTGAGTTTACTTCCATTGCGTGTCAATTTGTTGGTTGATTTTTAATTTTTTGTTGCAATGTATCAAATTCTCTGAGGCTAAAATTTTAAAATCGTTTTACATTTAGCGTTTAAAAAGTAAATTACTTTTGGTATAACAACTCTTTCATTTAGTCATAAATTTTTTCCATAATGTCATGCTTGAAATATTTTGAAAACTTAAAAGTTTTTTTGTAGTCATAATCTTTGGTTTTAATTCCATGGTTGAAAAATTGTCAAGATTATAATGTTTTTCTAAGTTGTGATATTTTATCTTTAATGGTATTATTGTAAACAATTATAAATAATTTTTCTTTAGCACTATCACTGAAATTGTTGGAATTCTAAGGTTTTTAAAGACGTGATATTTTATATTTAATGTCATACTTAAAGATCATTGAAATTTTAAGGGTTTTCAAAGATGTGATATTTTATCTTCAATGTCATACTTGAAAATCGTTGGAACTTTAAAGTTTTTCAGAGTCATGATATTTTATCTTTATCATCATTATTAAAAAATGTTAAAAATTTATCCTGATAAAAAACGTTATTCCAGTGTCAACACTTTTTGTTTTCAGGGTGTCTTTTGCACAAAAAAATTGGTTTTTACTGCCATTTTTAAAAAATGTTGAAAATTTACCCTGAAAAAAAAGACATTATTCCAACATCAACACTTTTCGTTTTCAGGGTGTCTTTTGCACAAAAAAAAATGGTTTTTACTACAATTTTTAAAAAATGTTGAAAATTTACCCCGAAAAAAAATGTTATTCCAGCATCAACACTTTTAATTTTCAACTTGTTTTTCATGTTTTTTGGCTAGAGTTTTTGTTTTGAGGTAATAGTTCTCGTTTGATCGGTAACTTTGTTAATTCCCTTTTAATGCAACTTTCACATATTGATGCACACACAAAACTCTATATGCCAATGCAAAGAGCTTTTTCTTTTCAATTCCATTTGCTTTTCTAATATGATGAAAACTAAGATACACGTCTAATCACTGATAAAAGCAACTTTTCAGAATGATGACTCACCAATTCATTCAAGCACTCAATGATCAAACAAATCAATTTGCTAATGACCTAATGATAAGAAAAAAAGAAAATCTAAACAAATCCTTACCAAAGGCACTCAAAACCAAAATCAAACCAAATGGAGGCTTCTGAGAGACCATAAGACAGTCAGGGACTCAAGGAAGAACCACTGGAACAAAGCTAGTCAAAGAGAAATTTAGACAAAGAAAATTTGTGCATGAACAGGGACCAACGTAGGTGCTAAAGGGGCCCTAGTGCTCTGCAACACAAGCACATAGAAGGCTTAGGAGCTGTTGGTTCTAAAATGTGGATGCAAATTAGAGTTTCATTTACTATCAACCCGGGTAAGTAAAACTTCGAGGATCATCCAATATATATGGACTTAGAGACAAACTAAACTAAGCTAGGTGAAGAAATATTAAAGCTCCCTTACAGGAGATTGTTCATTAATATTTCTAATCAACTATTTAAACTAATGAAATTAAAGCTCTTAAACATAATTCTGATTGAGAAATATTAAGCTCTCTTACAAGAGACTATTCGTTTATATCTCAAACATATAAATTAGAAACTTAAACTAATGAAATCAAACATTAAATAACAAATTAGATTCATTGAAGGAAACATTAATACTTTCTTACGAAATGTCATTCATTAATATTTTAAACGTATGAACCTAATAATTTAATCTAATAAGATTTACAAACATAAAATAAAAGCTTACTAAAACAAAAGTGTACTTGCTAGGCAATGGAGATCCTTCCAAGGATTCACAAACACACGAAACGAGAAGTCAAATGTAGAGTATCAAAGAAGCTCCATTTTATTCATCATAATCTTCAAAGTACAATCGCTAAAAGCTCATATGATCCTTACCAAAACTATTCTAAATTCTATCTAGATTAACATTACTAGGTTACAATGAAGGACTAGGTTCTAAGATTCTAAAAATATTAAGATTACAAATGAAGATTAAGATTAAGATTTTAAATGAAAGAGATAACACTCCTATTTATACAAAAGCTATGATAACAAACTCATAAATGTAGATCCACTATTTCCTCCTTTGATCCACATATTTCTCAACCAATGGTGACACATAACCCTATCCTTCATGATCTCCTCAAATTCGAATTTGAACATAGAGTACCACATAAAGATGCCTTGAAAACTTCCTTTGTACCTACACATGTCAACAAACTCATTCTAATTGTTAGGTATAAGTATATGGATATTATTTTCTAAAAAGTTTAACCACAAATTCACTTAAAAATACTAAGAATTAATAATGTTTTGGAAAACATAATGGTAACCCATTTAATGATGAGAGTGAAGCTAATGTGGTGACATTGTGGTGGAATAGAGGTGAGAAAATGTGTGAATGGAGTGAAATTGGATGTATTTTAAGGATAATTCTTAGGCCCAACATACCCCCAAATTGAAGGTATTGCATGTCGTTATGCAATCTATTACATTACTTTTTGATACTTGAGCTTTGGCTTAAACTTTGCATGATTTCATTTACTTAACTTTTGCAAAGTGTTTTTGATGAATTGTAACTTGGTTGGTTCTTGTGTTTCAACCATATTTTGTTTGTTGCCTTCAATTTTAATGTATAGACTTCGCATAATGATAATTTGGTTTTTATTGCAAAGTATTTTTGTTAAAATGCATCATGGTTGTTTCTTGTGTAACAACCATGATTGTGTTGCATTCAATTAGATTTTAAGTTTTTTTTTACAAAGCCATTTATATGCTCATGTAATTGTGAATATATTTTGAAAGTATGTGGGTTTTAGAATGTGATATATGAATATGGAAAATATGAATGTGACAAAGTATGAATATAAATGTATCTCCCCCCAAACTGAGGGTTTTGGCAATTTTATGAAATGAGGAAATGAAGTTTTAACAAAAATTATCAGTCTAGCTTTCAAGGAATTAAATGGTTAAAAGTTAGAAAATATCATACCTCAACTTACCCTTTCAAAAATGGATGAGAGTTTTTCATGTGTGGCTGCAAAATTCTGATCATAGTCTTCTTCACTTCGCTGTGAAAATGGTGGATGAAGTTGAAAAAGTGAATCTTTTATTGTTGTTGCATCTGCTAGTAAATCTGCTGCTGGATCTTCTGTTGAATGTTCGGAATCTGCTGCTGAATGCAGTTGAAAATGTATAAGGCTTGGAAGGTATACAAAATTTAGAATTTACGCTTTCCCCCCTGCCTTATTTATTGACTTGTCCTCAAGTCATTTACATCAAAAACTGAAAAGTAATGAAAGTAATTATGCTTCCTCTGTTACAAAATGATGGATCTTCAAGTCTTCAACCCTCATTGGCACAATTCTTGTCATGTGAATAAATGTTTCGGTGTCGAACATAACAAGAAACTGTTAACTTAGTGGCCATTAATGGATGCCACTAGTCAACACGAGGCTCCCGTCTTTGGTGTGGATGAGAGTCAAGATGCCCCTAACACATCCTTCTAAGTATGAATGAATTTGTTGTTGTAGAATACTTAGAAGATCCAATGAACAAGAGACATTGATGTATTCCCTTTGTTTATCGGCATGATAACTTGCCCTTAAGGCATGCAAGATTCAAGGTGTTTTTAGAAAAATATTTAGATTCAAGGACTATGGACTCAATGGTGTATGGAAGCAAGGTTTTATTTGCAAGGTTAGGCAAAAGGAAACTGACAATGTATATTTAAAGTGGAACAAAAATCTTGTAAGTGAGCTTTGTTGTTTTTATTGGTGGGTTAGGATTGGAGAAAATGTAATGAAGTGAATGTGGCTAATGAGAAATGGATAATGACTCTTGCTGGGAAAATGTGAATTATAGCAAATCTGCTCATTTTTTCCTGGAATTTATGCTAAAATCGCTGAGTTTGACCAGCGTTGACCAATCACCTGTAGACGTCGAATTCAAGTGTGGATAGGTATTTCACCATCCTTGTACATTTAGGTTGCTAATATGTGATGCAACATATCAAACCATTAAACCCTTACAGGAAGTTACAAGAACTTGTAATTTTCTGGAAATTTTGTTCTTATGATCATGGTCTTGTTCTTTAGAATTTCTCATGAAAAAAGTCTTTTGAAGACCAATGGTCGTCACAATTTTAATCTCCTTAATGATCAGTTGATCATATGAAACCTGCTAAAAAACTTGGCATATAGAACATAAGTTTGTTCAAGAAGAGATGGCCATTCCCTTTGTGATTCTTATGCAAAAATTAAATGCCAAAATGAAACAGATTAAGGAATATCAAAAGCATAATTTTAGTCTAGTTCATGATGTTAATAACAATCTATTTTTAATAAAAATAACCATGAAAAGTAAATCAACTCCCTGTTTGTGTCCGATGACTCATGGAATGTGCATGTAAAAGCTTGGCATTATAGATTTGTTGTGTCTTGCAGAATAATACGTTACATAAAAGCATACAACATGAAGAAGTATTAATTTTATTGCCAAAACAAGATAATCCTCCAAATGTTCGATAAATCAATCTTCCAAATTCGTTTCCAAAGTCTGCCAATGTGTTGTGCCGAGAGCTCTTGATGTCGAAACAAGACCTGCTAAGGCACAAATCCATCAAGATATATAACTTCCTTCTTTGCTACCAGAATACCGCCCTGTGCTGCAACATCCAAACCCAATTAAGAACAAAACCACACTGTTCATGGTAACAAATCATTAAATTGTACCATTTATTGTAGCTAATTATTGAACCATTCAACACTTCAATGGTGAACTCATAGCGCCATTGTTTTTCTCCATTAAAATAAAATCCATTGAAGAGAGAGCAAACATGTTTGAATTGAACAAAACCTATGTAACACGTGTGTTAAACAAGCTTTTGTTGACTCAAGGTGACATGAACAAAGCCTCACTATCGATTTCGATCAAATTACCTTCCGCTGTTTTGCAACCTGAACGAAGACAGAGCAAGTCCAAACTAGGATATATTTAAATAAAATTTTATCCTATATTATAGAAGATATAATAATATTTGGCTTTTCATAGACCACCAACATCGACCACCATGCCTGACGGCCATTCTGGATTTGAAGGTGATAGACATTGAGACCCAAACGGAAATTAAATGGGCGACACTGCACACCAATGTAACGGGGAACGATATCTTCTCTAATTAATGGCTTCACAAAATCTGCATGCAATCATCAAATCATTCAAAATCATTTCACAAAATCTGCATGCTCAAATGGCTCAAATTGTGGCTATTCGGATGGCAAGATGGGATGGAAATATGATAAATAAAACTACATATAGCAATCAAGAAAAAGTAAAGAACCATCGAATATATAATGATCCTTTTATGATTCTCATTCAACTGTCCAAGGGCTTCAATCGCTTAATGAGCACAATTTTCTCTCTTTTCGCTCAATCCCTCAAAAGCCACTGATAGTAGAACCCTTCTGAATCCCACACTCGATTGACCTATTTTCTTCTTCTGCAATTTGTTTGTCCATTTTTCTGCTTTCCACTAACACCCAACCATATA
The DNA here is from genome assembly GCA_031772625.1 of Pinus tabuliformis. Lineage (NCBI taxonomy): Eukaryota > Viridiplantae > Streptophyta > Pinopsida > Pinales > Pinaceae > Pinus > Pinus tabuliformis. The sequence goes on along the minus strand of CM062819.1, from coordinate 15,016,892 downwards.
ATTTTTTGTTTTGTTTTGATCTAGTTGACTGTGTCATGCGATTGTTTTGATCTAGTTGAGTGCTAATAAGCGCACAAAGCAGATCACTAAGATGGAAATTGAACAGAGGCAAGCAGAATATATACAATAGTTCGTAAAGGAAGCAGAGAATGTGAGAGGAGTGGATGCAGTCATCAAATTAATCCAAAATGCAACTGCGCATTTATCATTGCTCGCTTTCTCTGAAATTCTCTCGGTACCGAATATTTTGGAGCTTCAGGGAACTAAGTTTTCTAAATTTTTGGATCTGCTTCGTCTGTTTGCACATGGCACGTGGACTGATTACAAAAGTAATGCTGCTCATCTTCCATCATTAGAATCTGACCAAGTGCTCAAATTGAAGCAACTAACAGTGTTAACATTGACAAAAACTGCAAAGGTGTTACCTTATGATCTCTTGATGCAACAACTAGATGTTTCAAATGTTCGTGAGCTTGAAGACTTTGTTATCAATGAGTGCATGTACTCGGGAATTGTGAAATGTGACTTCTTGGATTCGAATTCCAGTCTATTAGGCACGGATTTTGCTGCGGAACACCCTTTGAGGCCAATATTTGAGAAAGATGTTGCGTTTGGATTGCTTGTAGGATAGATTTGCTTGAGAATGTTCTCATTCGAAGCGGTAGAACGATGCACACGATCATAACACTAAACCGTTAGGGTTTAGATTTAGTATTTAAATTTGAAATCGAAAATAAAGAATTTATTTTAAAAAATGATTTCGATTTCTTATAATGCTGTAGTTTTAATGATTTGTGCAAATTCTGAGCAAAATCTTTTTATTTAATTTTGAAAATAAATCAAGATATTTTCTGATCTTTCTGATCGCTCGAAACACAGGAAGGGAGCACACTAACCTATTGATTTGTTTTCTTGTTTTTTGTTTTTTGTTTTTTGTTTTCGCAGGTTAGGTTGGATGAAGTGGCTCTTACCTAAATTTATTCATGAGAAATGTGGATGATTTTATTATTATTATTTTTTGATATCTAGCGGGATCGGCAACAACGGTGGTATCATACTCGCGTTACACGGGGTCGAATCCCACCGGCTACCACTCTAATTGCTAGGAGGAACTGCCCAGCCTGGAAGAACGGCCCTCAGGTTAAGACGAGACTTGAACTCGTGACCTGCACAGCAGCATGAACGACTTAACAGACTGTCCGCTGGCCCCGAGACCAAACCCTTGCGGGCATGGATGATTTTATTGTTATGATTATTATTATTTTTGAAAACAAGACTAAAGAAAAACTTTATAAGATCCCATTTTCTTTTTTTTAATCTATTCTACCTTTAACTTGAATTATTATTATAATAATAATAATAATTAATTATTATTAAATTTTATTTTATTTTAATTTTATTTATTTATTTATTTATTTTTTTGTCCTAGGTAAAAGAATGCTTCCAATGAAGCCATCTACGGATTAAAAATTTAAACATGCTCACATTTAGATTTAAAGTTTTTACCTGATTATTTGCAAGCATGTAAGTAACGTGTCTTATTCTTGGAGTTGGCACAAGGTTGTTTTGAAACCAATATTCAATATTGTTCTCTCTCCAAGAAGTACCTGTTCAAAATTTTCAATTTTCTCATTCGTAGATGGATTAGTAAGAAATGGGGGGTTTAAAAACTGAATTTGAAACTAAGTAAGTACGAAAAAAATAAAAAAGATCAACTTGAACTCCTTTATGAAGATCCTGCTGTCATCAGGTTTCACAAGTTAGTCCATAAAAATAAATTGCAATAAAAATAACTTCCTAAGTCTATCTCCAAATCATCTTCCCTGACAACGGCGCCAAAATGTTGGTTCTAAAATGCAGAGGAAAATTAGAGTTTCATTTACTATCAACCTGAGTAAGTAAAAATTCGAGGATCATCCAATATATATGGACTTAGAGACAAACTAAACTAAGCTAGGTGAAGAAATATTAAAGCTCCCTTACAGGAGACTGTTCATTAATATTTCTAATCAACTATTTAATCTAATGAAATTAAAGCTCTTAAACATAATTCTGATTGATTGCATGAAATATTAAAGCTCTCTTACAAGAGACTATTCGTTTATATCTCAAGCATATAAATTAGAAACTTCAACTAATGAAATCAAACATTAAATAACAAATCAGATTCATTGAAGGAAACATTAATACTTTCTTACGAAAGGTCATTCATTAATATTTCAAACATATGAACCTAATAATTTAATCTAATGAAATTCACAAACATGAAATAAAAGCTTACCAAAACAAAAGTGTACTTGCTAGGCAATGAGGATCCTTCCAAGGATTCACAAGCACACCAAAAGAGAAGTCAAATGTAGAGGATCAAAGAAGCTCCATTTTATTCATCATAATTTTCAAAGTAAAATGGCTAAAAGCTCATATGATCCTAACCAAAACTATTCTAAATTCTAATTCGATTAACATTACTATGTTACAATGAAGGACTAGGTTCTAAGATTCTAAAAATATTAAGATTACAAATGAAGATTAAGATTAAGATTTTAAATGAAGGAGATAACACTCCTATTTATACAAAAGCTATGTTAACAAACTCATAAATGTAGATGCACTATTTTCTCCTTTGATCCACATATTTCTCAACCAATGGTGACACATAACCCTATCCTCCATGAGGTCCATGATCTCCTCAAATTCGAATTTGAACATAGAGTGCCACATAAAGATGCCTTGAAAACTTCCTTTGTACCTACACATGTCAACAAACTCATTCTAATTGTTAGGTATAAGTATATGGATATTATTTTCTAAAGTTTAACAACAAATTCACTTAAAAATACTAAGAATTAATAATGTTTTGGAAAACACAATGGTAACACAGTTAATGATGAAAGTGAAGCTGATGTGGTGACATGGTGGTGGAATAGAGGGGAAAAGATGTGTGAATGGAGGGAAAGCGGATGTATTTTAAGGATAATTCTTAGGCCTAACAGGAGCGTTGCAACACTCTGTCACTAGACTAGAGGGAGCATTGATCAGGGGATGCAAGGTTCCGACACAAAAATTGCAATTGAAACTCAATGAAAGGTCTTCCTAGGTATATTCTTGAATGAGTAAGACAATGAAGGTCTGAAGAAGAGACAATAAGCATTAAGGACAAGGAAACCACCAAGGGAATACACTAATCCCCAGTTTGGTCGCCAATTTGATATACAAAATCTACCACTATAGACATATGTATCTTTCCTAGACTGGGTGGCCTAGTCTAGAACAACAAAAGCAAAGAAACCAATGTTTTCCTTAAAGTAAATGGACAATGAGATGAAGTCTACCTGAAATCCGTCATAAGCCTCGCCATACTGAGACAACACAAGCAAAATATTTACGACATCTATGTAACATTGTCCAATCACTTCATTCAATAGATCAACATGGTATTGAAATACATGAAATCATAACATCACATATAGGAAAACAATGAACTCTTTGTATTAATAGAAATGGAGAGAGTTACAACCAAATATAGAGTTGATCTTGTAGAAGAGCTCCTCCAAGTTGACTTGTCCTTCCTTGTCACAAAGTGTATCTCTATGTCACCCTAATGCATGGAATAATGACTCTCACAACAACAACATGAGGGTAGAATCTATCTCCAAAAGCCAACCTCTAGCTTGTGGATGACAATAAATATATAGAAGAGGATGGTAGGTTAGGAATTCTTATCCATTTACCAATCTAGGCTTGAGATCCACTCTTGATGGGAGGATGAGCTCAAGGGATAAGGGGTGAAATATCCAAGGTAGGATAGGATAAGATTCGAGACTTTCATCCAAGGTAAATGGTTAGAACAACCTCTGGAAGCTTTTGGAAGAGGAAGCTTCAAGATTCTTTTTATTTTTCTTGAATTTCTAGAATCAACGCACCACAACAAGGGTCAACCTGCTGGTAATCAACGTAGGTCCAGAGAGGGTCAACATGCTGGTGATCAACACAGGTCCAGAGAGGGTCAACCTACTAGTGAATGCATTCTCCTAAGGTAGTAGGGTGCGTTGGGCCTTAAAATCACTGAAATGAAGCAGTTAAAGGCAAAAATTTAGGGATTAGGGAGAGCCATGCTTAGGGATTTGTGCAAAGGTGATGACAAGGACTAAAGGGATGTTGATTGATCTAGTTAATAGGCTTATTGACCAGATGTGAAAAATGGTCTATAACACTATCACACTATGGTGATTGGTGGCCATAACTCAATTTTATTTCACAGTAGTGCAACATGGAAAATAATTAATAGGTAGAATTTATTTTAATTAAATATATTTCCCAACAACGCTCATATATAATAGGCACCTAGGGTCCCTATCTTGAATGTTGTAGTTCAAAACTCTGACATATGCTTTTAGTTAATTAACTCATTAAGTTGATTAATGTGTTTATTTTGGAATAGAAATTTTAGAATTTTCAATTAATTATCAATAACTATAAGGTGGATGGTAGGAATTTAACTCTGTGGAATATTTTAGAATATTATTAATAATAATCACAAATCAAAAGTTGAGGTTTATCAAGAGTTGCTATGTTCTTTCTGTCCTTTCAATTAGATTGATTAATTAAAAAATATCATATGAACATAAGTTATGGTTTTTTGGGCATATAATATTAGTAAGCCACGATATTAGTCCATGATAGTGTAACAAAGCCTATTTACAACTTAATAATCTCCATGGAAAAGTGAGGGTGAATCTACATGGTTAAGAATATTGTTACGTGTATTTTTATATCTATATATGTTTAACTCATAATATTTCTTTTTTCATTAATAATACTAATAGTAAATTTAAAATAAAGTTACAGTTTAATTAATTTTTTTGGTTTTTATTTTTATCTTTGACAATGTGAGATGTACTGTGAAGTAAGCATTTTGATGCCAATCGACCTTTATCAACCATTTAATTTACATTGGCTGCTCTAGTTTGTTTTCTTCATTTATGCTAATCTAGTAAATATAACATTATGATTTAACTGAGTTGACTAATTTTTCAATTAAATTTTCACAAACACCTTGCTCTGATTTACCACTAAAGTTAGACTTATCAACTATCCCATTCAATAATAATTTAGAATCAATCAACTATCACATCTACTCCTCTAATTGAAGGGAATAAGGTGAATAATGACAATCGTGGTACTCAACCCATGAGACAAAAGATGGAAAATATATATATATATATATATATATATATATTCCAAATTATGAATATACATGTTTTGATTCTTGAGAGACTATTCAATCTTTACAAGTTTTGAAACGGTCACATTAAAAGCTTATCATATGGCTTGTGTAAATGATACATAAGTGGGGAGGATTTCAATCATTCCTTCCAACCATTCAAAATAAACCCTATTAACAAACCGAAAAAAAAATAACACAACATTATTGATATATTATTGATATTTGCGGTTGTTCACAAAAAAAATTCATTCTCTTTATTGTTGATACATCTCCCACAAATATATGGCTCACTCTTTTATCATGAGCAAAGGATTCCATTTTCATTTTACTTACTAACTGATTTACATCGTGTATCTCAACATTTAATAACATTTAATAGACAAGACTTCGAAACTACACTTTTTGTTTATTGTACTTTGCTATGTGACATTTCTCTGCAACAACCTATCACTTTTCATCTTTTTGTTTTTAATTGGTCCTCTGCGTATTTTTGCATTTCCACATTTTGAACCATCATACGACATGGTGGTTGTGGGTGGGGAGGTGGTGTGATTGACATCTAACATTAATTGCACTCACTTCGTTCAACATGAATTCACCAATTTTTTTTATAGTACTTTTCCTTGCACGTTTTGATTCATGTGATCTTTTGTAATTTAAATTTTTACAAATAAACACTAATAGATGAATATTTTTACTTACAGGGTTGTACACAAAGAAACCCCCGCATATCATATTTTCTTTTAAAAAAACGCAAAAAAGCCATAATTTAATTGAACATCAACTAATATTCCATAAGCCTACCAATGTGTTAATAGCCATAAATAAGGCTTAAATATCTTTATTTCATAATACACCAACATGGAATGATTTTGTTGAAATATCACATAGAACTTAGATTGTGTACCTTATTTGGTTGTTGAACTCTCAAACATCCGCCCCTCGTATTTTAGTTAATTTACTCAAATTTATATTGTAATGGTTTTTAGTTTAATTCATTGGAGTTATGTAAATTGGTAGGAAATGTGAAAAATTCATGATGGCAATAAACTTTGAAATTATTCCTTTAATTGATATAATTTATTTGTCTTCCTTAATTAATTTTAAGGACAAATAACTCACTACTACAGTTTTCATAAATAAAATATTGCGGAAAATATATTGGAAACTAAGAAATTCATGTACACAATTAACACAATTATTTTAGGCTAATGTCCTTGGAAAATTTTTGAAGGGAAAATCGATGTAACATATGAGGGTTTATTTTATTATTATGCAACAATAAAAATCTGAGCACAATAATCTGGATGCATCACTAGCAATCCTCTAACAAATAATCTAGCAAAATTTATGGGAGAGAATTTTCTCCCTCTGCAAATTTATTGGCCTCCTTTTGGGTTGCTCTCACTACCCGCAGGCTGTTCGCACTACTGGTCTGCGCAAGTATTGACGACCCCTGACACTGCCTCCAATTGGGCCATCTAGCCTCCCTCAATGTATGTAAATGACTCACTCTACCTTCTGGGTGGTTTCCTAACCTTCAAAAATTGAATCGATCTCTTCCTGGCACTCACATTGGGGTTTCTGGCTCACTCGCACTACCTGGACAAATTTTCTATAGAATAATTCGACCTCCCTTTTCCTGCCTCTCTGGCACTGGAAAATTGCTGAGAAATTCCTCCAGAGTTCTCTCTACTGCTCCCTCAGTCACTGATGCTCCACCACTGGCTCAAATTCTTCCCTTATTGAATCACTGTGCATTGAGAAACACTGCATGGATAATTTCTCCCTCACTTGTGTCTCTTCTCATCTCATTGATTTGCTCATATAATCTCTCACTGAAGCTTCAACAACCATGATTAGATCCTCATCAATGACTAAGATAATCTTAGACTTGATCCATGTGAGTCTCTATAGCATTCTTGATCATCCTCAATTAATTCCCATTGATTAATCAATTTTCCTAAGTTAGACTTAGGAATTTTTATTATTGAACAATTAATTTAATTGAGGCATTTCACAAGCTTATCTCGTGAAACCTTTTCTGGGTTTTGGAGATCTCTTGTTTTTTAGCCTATTAGACACAAATCGAGACTAGAAAACATGTTTGACAGTATAAAAATTAACGCTCCCTCTTAGCGAGGAAGTTATTCTCTCCACCAATACTACTCCCTTTCACCTGGATAGTCCTACGTTGTCGATGTCTCACTGACCTTCTCCACTTCTCCACGCTGAACAATCTCTCTATCACTGAAAATCATTGTGAAGAGAATATTGTCCATCATGCTACTGCACAAACTCTGATCTACTCATACCGCTGTTGCTACTACTCTGTTGTTGTATCTGCACCACTGCTGCAACTATTGCAATAATGAGTCTGATCTCCCTAGATCTTGAAGCACTATATTCCATACGGTTGCTCCCTCCGAATCTAGACTCCCTCTGAGCTTCAATCTCCCTTGGGAAATCTCTTTGCTCCCTCTTGGAAACTCACATTTTCTTCTTGCCCTAGAAACTAGACTGTGTAGCTCTACACTGGGAATATTTTGGTTAGAACTGCACCTGCACACTGCAACTGGGAAATTCACACTACCTGTGTCACTGCAACTAGTTCGGCAACTTTCTCGTACTAAATTGATTGCAACTAGCTCTGCTGGCACTACATTGTATCGACACTGCTATTATCACTAAAACTATGCATTGATCATGCTTCCCTAGAGCTACCACCTTTTAAGGTGTTCTCCACTATACCCCTTTGTTCTCTAAAGTAGACGAACTTGGCTCTTCCTAGAGCCTTTGTGAGTATATCTGCCATCTGCTGTTCAGTGGAAATATATTGTAGCTGGACTGAACCATGCTGCATACAATCTCTAATGAAGTGATATCGTATTTCTATATGTTTTGACTTATCATGAACAAGCTCACTAACAACTTCCAAAGCCATATAGCTTCGCATGTGGCCATGCTAGTTGCCATGATTATGCTTTTGTAGAGCTCAGTGCCACAAATTTCTGCTTCCTGCTGCACCAAAGTACAACCCCTGACTCAACGCTGAAGCAACACCCTGATGTGCTCTTCCGATCCACTGAATTGCTTGCCCAAAATTTGCATATGTGAAGTCACATAAACTGACACCATCACCTCGGATATACCCCATCCCATACTCAATTATTTCACGCAAATACATTATTTTGTGCCTCACTTCTATCCAATGCACTCTCTTATGCCCCACCATAAACTAACTAAAAGTATTGACTGCGAAGTAGATATTTGCCCTGCTGTTGACTAAATACACAAGGGAACCAATAAGATGTCTATACAAGGTTGAGTCAATGTCCTCATCCTCCAATGCATCGATCTTCCTCCAGTTAATAATCATAAGCATGGACATAAGCCTACAAGTATGCATCATGAATCTCTTAAGAATATTTGTAGTATATCTCCCTTGACCAAGGAAGATCTCCCCATCTCTCTACCATACTTCTAGGCCTAGGAAGTAATGCATTAATTCCAAATCCTTCATGTCAAAATTTGTTGCCAGGTTCCTCTTGCAATCCTCAATGAGCCCTAATGATCTTTTCAAGAAGAGATCATCCACATATAAAACTAGATGAGTGGATCACCCTCTACCATCATATAGTAAGGGTTAGGATCCACATCTCTTGATGATTCCCATTTGTTGCAAGTAGCTGTCAAGTAGACCATACCATGCCTTGGGAGCTTTTGAGCCTGTATAGTGCTTTATTCAATATGCACACATATGTTCCCCTCTCATGTGTCTCAAAGCCCTCTGGTTGTTCGATGTATACCTCCTCTTCTATCACTCTGTTCAAGAATGTTGTCTTGACATTCATCTGGTGAATTTTCCACCCATATGCACTACTAAAAATATCACATATCTGATAGAGGCGTATCTGACAATTAGGGCGAAGGTTTTTTCATAGTTTATGCCTTCCTTTTGTGCATACCCCTTTGCCATGAACCTAGCCTTGTATATATCCACACTGTCATCTGCAACGTACTTGATCTTATACATCCATCGAGAGCCGATAACTGACCTATCCACAAGTCTAGGAACTACCTCCCAAACATTATTTGTCATGATATAGCTATACTCCTCTACCATTCCAACCACCCACACATGATGTTGTGCAACCTCTTGATACTTGGAAGGTTCAAAAACCTATGCCACCAATGTTTGGTACTTATTTACCTGTTCGCGTTCTCTCCTATTCGTCCTAGGAGCTCCTATGAACTCCTTTTCATCCCTCAGTGTGTGACAAACTTCTCTATTGGTTCGATCACTAGTGGTGGGAGGATCAACCAACTCCTTATCCTACCTCAACTGCTCCATTTGCTGCGAACTCACAATATCTCCTGCACCTGGGGTCGTGCTTGTACTAGATCCTTGTGACTATCCTAGATGGTGTCCTTATGACTACCCCTGTTGCTCGACTAATGGAGCTTTTGTTCGCTCAATCTTATCACCTGCTAGAAACTTGCGAGATTTATGGAAGGTTCTATCCTCCATGAACTTCACGTACCTTCTCACGATAATCTTCTTACTGCTAGGATTATATATCTTGTACGCATTTAAGGTTTAAGTATACCAAACAAAGAAACCATTCTTTGTAGTTTGATCCAGTTTAGTATGTTTCTCATTTGGTATATGGAAGTAGGGTACACTACCAAAGATCCTGAAGTGACTCACTTTTGGATTCTTTCTTGAGAAGACTTCTTCTGGTGTTATCTTTCCTAATGCTTTGTAAGGAACCATGTTCTGGATATACACCGTCGTGCTGCATGTTTCTGCCCATAGAAACTTGGGAAAATCCTATTCATACAACATCAGTTTTGTTGCCCCAACAATAGACCTATTCTTCCATTATGCTACTCCATTTTGCTGTGTGATTGTATGGATCTATCCATTCCCTCCTAATGCCTTCCTTTCCACAGAAACCCATGAAGTCAATGTTTGTGTATTCTCCTCTGTTATCTAAATGAAGCTCCTTAATCTTCTTTCCTGTCACATTTTCTACTAGAGCCTTAAGCTCTTGAAAGTATATGAAGGCCTTGTCCTTTGCCTTTAGGAAGTAGACCTAGGTTTTTATGGAATGACCATCGATGGAGGTTACAAAATATTTGTACCCTCTGAGAGATCTACTGGACATAGGGGCCACAAATATCTGAATGTATACACTATAACACACCATCTGATCTATCGTCACTTCTTGGGAATGCCGCCTTAGCATATTTCACAAGTATGCACCCCCTGCACATGTCATTGTGTTCCATGCCTAATTCTAGAACACTTGTCACTGCCTCCCTGAGCATCTTAAGTGCTCCATGGTGTATATGTCCCATTCTCCTATGCCATAGTTCATTCAGGTTTCTCCCACAATTACTGCTATTACTACTATTGCTAACTAGTGCCATTGAAGAGTTGAACTACAAGATGTACAATTTGTTTCTTCACACTTCAATTTGTCTCACCTTCTTCTAGTTTTGGTGTTTGAAAAACACCTTATTCCCTACAAAGTAGACATCATATCCCTTATCCTGTAGCTAAAATACTGAAATTAGGTTCATACCTAGCCTTGACACATGAAATACGTCTGTAATATTGGTGCTTGCTCCTGAATCCCAATGACTATCAATGGTACCTATCCCAACTAGAATACAATTAGTCTGGATTCTTATTGTTATCTGGAAGTCCATCTCCTTCACATTGTAACTGGAGAAGTAATTTTTGACTCCTGCCATGTGAGCTGACGCTCCACTATCTATATACCAGATACCATGTGAAGCTAGAGAGGCTAGCTATCTGAGTGAATTCATCTTCCAATTTGGGAGACAAATTGATAACTTCCTTAATGTTGAATAATTTTGCGACCATACTGGAGAAATCTGGAAATAATTTCGCGTGCTTTTCTCTTCCTGCCCCTGCACAGATTCGCAGCTGAAATCCTTACTACAAAACTTCTGCACTTAGATATGCTCAACGAATCAACTAATCATGTCACTGGAACCCTTATCTGACAACCACACTGTGTGTAACTTTGCTTCTGAGGCTATTCGAATTTTCCTCCACTCCGTATCTGGAAATCAAACCCTCTGCCTTTGCAATTTGCACCACTGGCTAGGCCTGTGCAGATCTAGAGAAATTGTGCCTAGATATCCTTTTCAGGTTGCACAATCCCGCTCATCTCACTTCTGATGATCCAGGTGGATATTGGTGGCCACCCGCTAATTCCACTTGGATCCCCTCTAGTGTTTCTTACAGTTTTTATCAGTTTCCTTAATTATAGCACAATTTACTATTTTTAGCAGTTTTTCGGGTCCTAAACTTCCGGAGCCGTTTTGAGGCCCTAAACGACGTTTTTTGGGAAATCCACCGCCAGTGATTTTTTGATAAAAATCGTCTTTTTCGTCGTAGTCCTCGGAGAGATCTTTCCAACGGGCTATCATGCACGTCAAACGGAGATAGTATGACCAATTCGCAACCCCGGGAAGTTGATGTACCAACTTACCCGTAAACGGGGCCCACAATTTGGCGTTTCATCTTCTAGGGTTAGGTTTTGGAATGTGAAGGGTTTTCCATTGTTTCTCAACAATAAATAGGCCCTCGAGCCTCATTGTAACACAGTTCAAAACAGTTCAGAGGCATGTAGCCGACACATCTCTTCTCAGAGGTAAGCTACCATCGCCCTAGCTGGGTTATTTCTATTTGTAAGCGTATCTCAGTATTCTCCATTAATGAAATGAAGTATTATTTCTGCGACATCTCTGTTTTTATGGTTATCGCATATTATTATTTCTGTTGCATCTCTGTTTTTATGGTTATCGCATCTCTGTATTTATGGTTATCTCTGTAATCTATTGTGTTCCTGCTTAAATCCGGATCAGTGGTATCAGAGCGGTCTGCTTTTTCTCTGTTTTTCTTTGCATGTCCCCAACGAGGTCGGGATATAAGGAGTTAGGGCTTGAACTGGTCAAACCTTTGCAAGACCAGCCTCGCAAATCTCGACGTCCTCCCATGGCGGATGAGAAGAAAGACGAGGGGGCAGGAGATCCTATCAAAATCTTGCTCGAAGAAGCGCTCGAGCGGCAAAGGAACGCAATGATGGATAGCTTTGTGCAGATCCTTCAGCGGCTACCCAGAGGCGACGCATCGGCTTCCAACAGCTACTCTGGAAACGCCACACCGTTTAAGGTACAAGTTAATTTTGAAATCCCCATCTTCGAGGGTCAAATAGACGCAGATGCCGTAGATAAATGGTTAAATTTGCTAGATGGGTATTTTTCTGTTCACGAATTTTCAAGTCGGGAGAAGATTGTTTTCGCTCTTCTCAAAGCAGCCCCCCACGTCAAGGACTGGTGGGAAACCTATTGCGAGCAGAAGGATGAAAGTACAGGCTCACTATTTTCAACCGCACCCACTTGGAATGACTTCCGGGATGCCATCAAGGAGCAATACTACCCCGTCGGAAGCTATGAGGACAAATACATCAAATGGACCACACTGCGGCAGGGACGAGACCAAGATGTGCCGGAGTTCACAAACATTTTTCATACCCTTCGCACACAGTTGGGTATCAAAGATTCTGAGCTGCATCTGGTACTCAAATACCGCGGCTGCCTACACAGATACATCCAGGAAGAGATGGAGTTCTTGAACATCTCCTCACTCGGCACAACATACCGATACGCTGTCAAAATCGAGTAAAAGTTCAAACAGAAGAAGCGAGACTTTGGATCTGCAAATCCAAAGCCCAAAGGACAAAGCCAAGGCGGGGTGACCCAAGAAAACCCGTCGAAGATGCAAGAAAAGAACAACACCACGAAGCCGAAGAAGGACACAGGAAAGTGGTGTGAGTTCCACAAGAGTCCCACTCATAACACAAGTGAGTGTCGGACCAAGCAGTCGCTGGTGGCCGAGTTGAAGGCTTCCGAATCAGATGCATGTTCTGACTCTGAGTCAGAACCCGACAAGGGGAATGACAAAGGAAAGCAGATTATTGATGCGGATCCCAGCGCCACTGTTGCTACTGCCAAGATCCAGAAAAATGAGCCCGAAGATCCAGAGGAGGGGGAACGTCTTTTCCACTCACAGATGTGGGTGAAGGGTTCGCCGCTGCAATTCATTGTCGACAGTGGCAGCCAAAAGAACCTCATTTCAGCAGAGGTCGTGAAGCGGTTGGGCCTACCAACTACACCACACCCACAGCCGTACAGTATCGGTTGGCTTCACGAAGGACGAGATCTCAAAGTTCGCCAGCAGTGCCGCCTTCCCTACAGCATCAAGCCCTTCACAGACGAGGTATTGTGTGATGTTACACCTCTGGATGTTTGTGATGTACTATTAGGCCAGCCATACTTGTGGAGGCGACATGCTATGTATGAGTCAAGGCCTCGCGCTGTCATCATTTCTTTGGATAATTCATTATACAGGATACCAGAGGTAGCCCCACCTACCACCACCTCTTTGATCACTGCTAAGAAAGGCAGCAAGCTCATCTCACAGACTAGGAAATTTATTTTCTGTCTGGTTCGTTCCCAATGTAAGGGGAAGATCGTTGCTACATCCATGACCCCTGCGAAGGGTTCCTCCACACAGCAGCAGCAACAGAGGGATACAGTCATGACAGAACACAGGAACAACTTCTCGTTACCTGGAGGGGTACCACACAAGTTTCAGGTGGGCGACAAAGTTTGGTTACATCTACAGAGGGAGCGCCTTACCAGAACCCATCAGAAACTCAGACCACTTCGACATGGTCCTTACACCATTACCAAAGCTATGGGAGACAATGCATTTGAGCTCAGCATTCCCCCATTCCTTGGCCTGCACCCGGTGTTCAATGTCGACTGCCTTTGGCCATACTTTCCACCATTACTAGACACGTCCGACATTGCAGAACAACTCACACCCACAGAGTTAAATCCAGCTTGCATGGAACAAGTTGCAACTGATCGGATCATGGACACACAGATCAAGCACACTCGCCAGCAGAATATCCAACTGTATCAAGTTGTCAAAGCAGGACAACTCCTTCACCAGGGCAAGTGGCTCACCAGGGACCAAGTGCAGCAGAAGTTCCCTCATCTCATGGAGGAACTCAACGCAATGGGGACCATTGCTTCCTAAGGGGGGAGGAATGATCCAGGTGGATATTGGTGGCCACCCGCTAATTCCACTTGGATCCCCTCTAGTGTTTCTTACAGTTTTTATCAGTTTCCTTAATTATAGCACAGTTTACTATTTTTAGCAGTTTTTCAGGTCCTAAACTTCCGGAGCTGTTTTGAGGCCCTAAACGACGTTTTTTGGGAAATCCACGGCCAGCGATTTTTCTGATAAAAATCGTCTTTTCTGTCGTAGTCCTCGGAGAGATCTTTCCAACGGGCTATCATGCACGTCAAACGGAGATAGTATGACCAATTCGCGACCCCGGGAAGTTGATGTACCAACTTACCCGTAAACGGGGCCCACAATTTGGCGTTTCATCTTCTAGGGTTAGGTTTTGGAATGTGAAGGGTTTTCCATTGTTTCTCAACAATAAATAGGCCCTCGAGCCTCATTGTAACACAGTTCAAAACAGTTCAGAGGCATGTAGCCGACACATCTCTTCTCAGAGATAAGCTACCATCGCCCTAGCTGGGTTATTTCTATTTGTAAACGTATCTCAGTATTCTCCATTAATGAAATGAAGTATTATTTCCGTGGCATCTCTGTTTTTATGGTTATCGCATATTATTATTTCTGTTGCATCTCTGTTTTTATGGTTATCGCATCTCTGTATTTATGGTTATCTCTGTAATCTATTGTGTTCCTGCTTAAATCCGGATCATCTGAGCCTCTGATATGATCTTTAATGCTCTGATACCATGTGAAAAATCCACAATTGCAATAAACTAGAAATTATTCTTCTAACTGATGCAATTTATTTGTCTTTTGTTAATTAATTTTAATGAAAAATAACGAATAGCTCACTACTGCAGTCTTTACAAATAAAATGCTGCACAAAATAAACTGGAAACTGAGAAAGTCATGCACATAATTAACACAATTATTTTGGACTAATGTCCCCGCAAAAACCTCGAAGGGAAAACTGGTGCAACATATGAGGGTTTATTTTATTATTTTTTAGCAGTAAAAATGTGAGTACAATAATATGGATTTCTCACTTGCAATCCTCCAACAAATAGTTTGATAATTTTTTTGGGAGAGAATTTTCTCCCTCTGCAAATTAATTGGCCTCCTTATGGCCTGCTCGCACTGCTGGCCTGCACAAGTTTGGACGATCCTTGAAACTGCCTCCAACTGGGCCGTCTAGCTTCCCTCAACCTTTGGAAATGACTCGCTTCACATTATGGGTGGTTTCCCGGACTTCAACAATTGAATCGATCTCTTCCTGGCACTCGTACTGGGGTTTCCAGCTCACTCACACTGCTTGGATGATTTTTCTGCAAAATAGTTCAGCCTTCCTTTTCTCGCCTCTCTGGAAGTGAAAAACTGTTGAGTAATTCCTCCATAATTCTCTCTGCTGCTACCTCAATCACTGATGCACTTCCACTGGCTCGAATTATTCCCTCACCTAATCAATGTGCATTGGGAAATTCACACTACCTGGATAATTGCTCCCTTACTTGTGTCTCTCCTCATCCCATTAGTTTGTTCTTATAATATGTCACTGAAGCTTCAACGACCATGATTAGATCCTCATCAACGGTTAAGATAATTTTAGACTCAATCCACATGAGTTTCTACATCATTCTCGATCATCCTCAATTAATTCCCATTAATTAATCAATTTTCCTAAGTTAGACTTAGGCATTTTTAATTATTGATCAATTACTTTAATTGAGGCATTTCACAAACTTATCTGGTGAAACATTTTCTGGGTTTTGGAGATCTTATGTTCTTTAGCCTCTTAGACACAAATTGAGACTAGAACACTCGTCCGGTGTGACAAAAACTAACATGCAATTCTTTAGTTTGTTAGTGTTTTTCATTGATGGAATATTTTTAAATATGTATTATGGTTATGATAAATTTCTAATTTAATATTGATGTGAATATAATTATTAATTTGCGATTTTAATGAGTTTGATATTTACTTATGGGAAATTAAGACATTATTCATTATATTTTTTTGTTTTTTTTGTAAGTCAGATGTCTCCTCCCAGCACACATGCTTAGCAACCCTATGAAGTTTGAACACAAGATGCCTTACTAATGAAACCCTTTGTCAATCAGTTGTGCTACTGAGACTTCATTGTTCATTAGATTCTTTAAAAAATACATAAAAACATCAATAATACTAGTATTTTCAATATTATTTTATTATTTATTTAATTTTCAAATTACTATGAAAAAAGTATGTTTATTTTTCTTTTAAAATAAACGGGATGAAAACAAGTATTTTGCAAATGATTACCGAATTGTGTATACTTTATTTATTTGTTTTATGAAAACAAGTATTTTGCAAATGATTAACCGAATTGTGTATACTTTATTTATTTGTTTTATGAAAACAAGGATTTTGCAAATGACTAACATAATTGCATATACTTTATTTATTTGTTTTATGAAAACAAGGATT
Source organism: Pinus tabuliformis (assembly GCA_031772625.1). Classification (NCBI taxonomy): domain Eukaryota; kingdom Viridiplantae; phylum Streptophyta; class Pinopsida; order Pinales; family Pinaceae; genus Pinus; species Pinus tabuliformis. The sequence goes on along the minus strand of CM062819.1, from coordinate 15,000,062 downwards.
TTGCAAATGCTTAACCTAATTGTTCATACTTTATTTATTTGTTTTTCACTCTAAAATGTCATTTTGAAACTTGCTAAAAAATTATTAAATAAAAGAGAAATACAAGTAAAAGATGGAATTTGCAAATTTAAATATAACTGGAACCATAATAGAAAATTTTCATTTTGATAAATCTAGAATACAAAAATACTATCCATCAATTAAAATACACAGAAAATCAATGCCTTTAATTTTCATGAATGGTGTTTTGCTAATTCTTCTTCGTTGAGACTATCCCCTATAACATATTACCCATAATTGATCAACACCGTCTTCATTTTCTTTTTTGGTTTGCTAACTCATTTTGGTGATGAAGTCGTCTTCATTTTCTTTTTTGGTTTGCTAACTCATTTTGGTGATGAAGTACATGAAACTTAAATGCATTGATTCCCCGTACCCATGGTTCATCAACTCCCTCTTGATTTTCTTGTTGATTTGCTAATTCATTTTGGTGATGAAGTACATGAAACTTAAATGTATTGATTAGAAGGATTTCACCAAAATCCTACATCTCCTATTCGATTGTTCTGACCATTAGAGTGAGTGAGAGATGGGATATTAGTATTTTTCCTTGAGAGATGGGATATTAGTATTTTTCCTATTAGTATTTTTCCTTATACAACTTACATTGATCATTGAGTCTCCCATTGCAGTGGCTTCCTTTATTTGAGAATTCCTTTAGAGAGAGCCTAAAGTATTTCCCCAATGGTTTTTGTAATATGGTGACATTTCACTTGCGCAATTTTTCAAATGAGGCTATGTGTACAACTCATGTCCTTGCCACACTTGACAACACAAAAACCTTTGTTGTGGAGTGTGATGCCTTAGGCCATGACATTGGTGCAAATTTAATGCAAGAAGGAAGGCCTTTTGCCTATGGAAGTAGCCAACTTAAAAGAAAGAACTCATTCAAACCCATTTATGAGAAAGAAATGTTAGCCATATTACATGAGGTCAAAAAATGACCTCTTTATCTAATAAGAAGACACTTTAAAGTAAAATCAAAGAATGATAGTTTGAAGTATTTATTAGAGCAATGGCTATCTTCATAAGAAAAACACAAATTGGTTACAAAGATGCTAGGTTATGATTTTTGAAATTATCTAAGGAAAAGAAAACATAATATGGTAGTAGATGAACTTTCAAGGAAAGAAGAAGAAACACATGGTTTTCTATGTGGTATTTCTATTCCACAATTTGAGTGGGTGGAAGAAGTAAGGATAGAATGGAGGCAAGATCAGAGGCGTACAAGATCATTCAACAACTACATGAGGACCCAAGTGTATTAGAGAACATATTTAAGATCATCACAAGTGCATCTCGCATAAGGTGAAGGAGGTTTGAGGTAGCCGCAACCCCTTAGGTGCTGATCTAAAGTGAAGGAAGCCGAGTTGGGGTATCCTCTTTTGGGAAGCCGAGATTGGGGCAGGCACTAGCTGAGGGTAAGAACAAAAATGTGGACGAGTTTATGTGCTGGTTTGAGGGCTATTTCTCTGTTGTTAAATAGGCCGCAGAACTTGTGCTCTTTACGAAGATCACTGACATTAGAGGAAATTTTAGCCTAAAAGTGCCCATGAAATTTTCACGTAATTTCCATGTCATAATATGTAAACCAATCAAAATCTTTTAAATCTAAAAATAGGTACATGTCCTAAATAATTTTAAATTATTTAATTTGGGTATCGTGAAATATTTAATTATTAATTTGGATATCGGTGAAATATTGTATTAATTTGGGTTTTCATGAAATATTTTATTCATGGTATTTACCTACCTTACCCATATGAATTGGAATATCGAAAAAGTTATTAATACAATGTAAATATTGATATTATTGAAAAAATATAAATTAAAAATGTTGGTCCATTTGACATTAATAACCATGCCCAAAAAACATCAAAAAAATAGTAAAATATAAAAAATATATAAACAATTAAATATAAAATATAAATATAGATAGTTATAGTTAAATATAAAATAGATAAATAATTAAAAAAAAATTACCAGGCCAAAATTATAAAATATAGTCAAATATAAATAGTTAAATATAAAATAGTTAAAAAATCTATTCCAAAAAGACAAATGACTAGATTTAGCCCAAAAATATAGAATATATAGTTAAATATAAAATAGTTAAAAAATGTATTCCAAAATAGACAAATTGCCATGGCCAAAAAATATAGAATATATAGTTAAATATGAAGTAAAATATAATTAAATATAAAATAGTTAAATAGTTAAAAAATAGTTTCATCTTGCCCTGACGATGAACCACGGTTGGTTCGAAACACGTCGGCAAATATTTCTTGATGTGATTGATTTTGATTTTTTCTTATATAAAAGACAAATTACTAGATTTCGACCAAAAAATATATTTCAGACAAAATTGTGGGCTTAGTAGACAATATCGTTAAAAAAAGCCCAAAATAAATAGTTAAATATAAAATATATACACACGGTCAAATATAAAATATAAATATAGACAATTAAATTTAAATATAAAAAATATATAGACAATTATTTTAATAAAAGTGCCGTATATTAAGCGAGTTGTCTTTAGTGAGACTTTTTGGAAGCTTTTTTAGTGGGTTTTTTGGTCTAATTTCTCTAAAATCCAGCAAGAATTTATTGAAATCGTTTAGTAGACAATGTCGTTAAAAAAAACCCCAAAATAAATAGTTAAATATAAAATATATACACACAGTCAAATATAAAATATAAATATAGACAATTAAATTTAAATATAAAAAATATATAAACAATTATTTTAATAAAAGTGTCGTATATTAAGCGAGTTGTCTTTAGTGAGACTTTTTGGAAGCTTTTTCAGTGGGTTTTTTGGTCTAATTTCTCTAAAATCCAGCAGGAATTTATTGAAATCACAAGCTTGATGGGTAACCCGTGCACAATCGAAGTGCCCTAGGAGTTTTACGGGGTGTTGAATCCATATATACAGTAAAAAAACCAGAGTAAATAACACAAATCAAAATTTCAACTCAATTTTTTTTCTGCGGGATTCCAGCACCGAAAAGTCGCACTAAAGACAAATCCTATATTAAGGGATTTCAATAAAAGTAAAAAATTAGAATACTATATTAATTTTTTTAATAAATCTCGTGCTAATAAATATTATGGAACATAGATAAAAGTAAAACAATATTAAAAAATTGTATACATGACATTTTTTATTTATTTTTTGATTTTTCCTTAGGAGGCCACTTTTAGGTTGAAGCTCCTGTAACTCTATCTTAGGAAGGTTGTAAGGCTACAAGGGGAGTTGGAACAAGTTTTGTATAGTCACCAGGAGGCAACACATGAGGGAGGTCTATTGGGAGAGGAAGAGCGAAGTTTAGCATCAGTCTTTGGCCGAGTTTGGAAGGTTGTAGCAAGTACTACAGGTAGCCCAACCATGGTCGAAGTTGCATGTCTAAGGTGAAACTCATATCTAATAGTATTGAGATAGAAGTTGACATCTCAGGTTGGTAATTCTCCTTCCAAGTTTTGTGTTGATGCTAAGGTGGTAATTGTCTAGGTTTGGGACAATTTTGGGGGAAACTTAAGTACAGGTGGAGGACTGTTAGTAGGTGCCTAATTATGGCCAAAGAACAGGCCTTGTGAAGGACAGAAAAAGTGCTAACAGTGGCATATATATTGAAGCCAAAGAATTTGCAGACTTTGAAGGACTAAAGGAGCAGTGAAGTGGGCAACCTCCAAGCCCTAAGTATAGCCTCTTGTGAAGGACTACACCATTGTTAGTGGGTAGGTGTTGGATAGTTCTCTAAGTAGGCAGGATGGACACAATAGGATTGAGAGATCAAGATAAAATTGATGGCGCCTTGAACTTTTGTGTTTGGAAAATATGGATGATATTCTTGGTAGACGAGTATGGATTGCAGGAGTTTGCTGAGAAAGGTGTTGTAGAATCTACAAATCCGGACCAATTACGCCTGCTCCGAAGGAAGATGGCCAAAACCAAGAGGACGAACCTAGATGGACTCCAGGATCATATAATCCCACATGTTTCCAGTAAGGATACAACAAAGGAAATGTGGGATGCTGTTGTGAAGCTATACCCGAATTCATCTTAGAATTGTAAAATGATTCTCAAGGAGAAGATGGAGGTCACCAAGATGAAAAAGGGTGAGAACGTAACTTCCTATCTCACCTGAGTTCATAAAGTTTGTGATGAGATAATAGCTATATGAGAGAAACCAAATGACAATGAATTAGTGCGAGTTGCTATAAATAGGTTTACCAAGGAGTGGGCTACTTCAGCGTTCAAGGGATTACTAGATACGATATATTTCCAGTTTGGGAACATTTGCGAAGTGATTTCACTCAGGAGGAGCACAAACCCTGTCTTGTCGAGAGAAATAATGACAAAAGGTCGAAGGTTGAGAAGGAAGAGGAGAATCTTGCTCTTGCAGGCAAGGCCAAGGGAAAGAAGGGCAAAAGAGAGGTCGAATCCAGTGATAAGGGAAAGAAGAAGGATCTATGTAAGATCAAGTGCTTCCATTACCATGAGTTTGGGCACTATGCTTCTAAGTGTCTTAATCGGAAGAAGGAGTCCAGTAAGGATCATGTTGCTGCATTAACAGAGGTAGGTGCATTTTCTGTCCAATTCGAGAAATATTTCTCATTGCTTGCTTGCATGGAAAGCTTAACAGATATCAATATATGGTATATTGGTTTAGGAGCATCCTTCCACATGACTAGGAACAAGAAGAGTTTCAACCACCTGAAGGATAAGGACACGCGGGTTCAGATTGAGCTAGGAGATGATGGTCAGTATGCAGCTAGAGGAGTTGGTACTATCAATTTTTAGAGGGAGTTAGGTAATCCTCTTCATCTTAGAGATGTTCTCTATGTCCCAGGATTGAGGAAAAATCTTTTTTCAGTAGCTAACCTTGAGGACAAGGGTTATGATATCATCTTCGGAAGAGGTAAGGCTTTCCTCCAACACTTAGTTTCTAGATGTGAGAAGAAAATAGGTGTGAGGGTGAAGGGTCTCTACAAGTTGCAAGTAGATACAAGTGAAAATTTGAGCAGCAAGACAGGGAGTGCTTAGAGTAGAGAAGTGGTGGCGGAGCGAGAGCAAGATAGAGCTCTCAATATGGATCCTCATCTAGTATCTTAGTTTTAGTCTAAGCTAGTTGGAAATTGGGTTGACCAACGAGATGATGAGAAACATAACCCAGTGGGAGTGGAGGCAACCACTCAGTCAGAGACTCCCAATATAGGGAGAGTTCAAGCCAAATGGGCAACGGATTTGTTTAAGGGAGATTAGGAGAGAGTTGGATCTTCCAGTATCACTTCCAGCCAGAGAAAGCAACCACATAGGTACATAGGGTACATGGCACTTATGAATAAAATGGCAGACTCACAAAGCATGGTGGCAAATAAAAAGTCTTCAAAGTAGGTTCTGCGAAAGAAAGCAGGGAAGCCTTTTAGTTCAGAGGGAGCGACTGCAACAACAAAGAACTTAGTTAGAGACAATTTTAGGTGGATGAGGTTCTTCTAGGAACACCTTCCTTTCTAAGAGGGAGTGTTGAAAATGATAGTGAGAAAGGGTTCCTTGATTTGGGCCTTAATTCAAGGAGCCACAACGAGTTTCTCCTTAGCATGCTTGAGTTCCCTATAAGTTAAGATGAATTCCTATAATTGAAGATTCATTCCTAAAATTTAGGATGAGTTATGAGGTAGTTAACTAATAGGATGAAGTGGAAGGTTCAATTTAGTGTCTTCTAGTGCGAGTTAATTGTGGAAGGAAACATGCGTGAGTTCCAAGTATAAATTTGGGCAGATCAAGTTACATGAGTAAGTTAGATTCACTTAAATCACTCAATCACTAATTCGAAGTTCTAGAAATAACGACTTGCTAACTTTAGCCATTCGAATTGCCTTTAAAAGGAGGAACAAAGGCACAAATTTGAGCATTGTCTTGTGAGCACGAGTTGGTGAGACAAGACAATAGATCTCACAGGTTTGTGAGATGGTTGCACAAGTTTATGTGTGGAGCTTGTGAGAGAAAGGGGTAGCAAGAGAAGCTTGTGTAAATTATTGGAGAGAGGAATTTCCTTAGGAATTGCACAAGAATTTAGGAGTAGCCTATGCACAAGGAATTAGGAGGAAATTAAGGAGCAGATCAGGGGTCTTGCAAGGAGTGTTTCAACTTTGTACAAGCAAAGGGAATCTGTTAAAATTGGAAACTACGTCCAAATCCCACTCTAGATAGGTATTTTGTAGAAGATAACGATGTCATTGAATTCCTATTTTCGAGAGGACCAAAATCGACCTAAAGATCATCAAATTTAGATAGGGAGAAATGGGTTTTTGAATTTATGTTCTCTCAAATGTAAATTATCAAGGTCAACCTCACCTCTATGTCAGCTCATCAAGCCCAATGGTCATGTCTCTTAACCCCATGTTGGGCTGTGTTATATTCTTTCCACGACTAGCCCACGTAGTCAACCGGGGGTTTAGAGTGGGGGCGGAGCCCCCCCTTCGTTGAGCCGATTGCGTAGCGGGGGGGTCACAGGGGGTTTGAGGGGTGCAGGTAATCCCCGTCTATGGGGTCTGGGGCAGCGCCCCGGAAAATTTTGTTTTTGGACCTTATATTAGGTTGGGCGAACCTACCTATGGTTTTGTGCATGATTTTCGCACATGGTTTTGGACGCGATGGTTTTCGGTCCATGGTTTTGGACGCGATGATTTTCGGTCCATGGTTTTGGATGCGATGGTTTTCGGTCCATGGTATTGGATGCTTTAGCATGTATAAATATGTATTGTAACATTGAAAGGAACATAATGAAAAATCAAGCTGGTAGTCCCGATTTTGGGATCTAGGGGAAAATCTCTGTGTATATGTGTCTTATGTGTTAAGCTCTCGCATTGTTTATTTTCTGTGTTTTAGAATTCGTATGCAGGTAATTTCTGTACGGGGTTAAAACGTACATCCCCATCGAATTGTGTATATACAGGTACCTTATCCTTCATTTTACACACATACATATCTCATTATTCTCTTTGAAATAGCCGCAGAAGAAGAAAATCTCCAACAAAGTAATTAGGGCAAGGATGGGATCTTTTTTGGGCCAAATTCCTCAGGTAGGAGGTTGAGGTCAATATGGAGAAAGTTTGGGCTTATCTGTGGCTCATTTATCATCAACTTCAGGACCGAGTTAGAGGCTTCTTGAGGCAAGGAGGCCAAGCATCTTCTTGGGTGCATATTTGATGTAAAAGGGAGTCACATGCCTAGGGCAGTTTGAGTGAAGGATTGAAGGATTATTTGGGGAAGATTCTTCTGTGATTAAGTGAGACTTCCTTATCAGAACAAGCCGCTAGACTGAAGGTGAGTTTGGGGTCTATTTTTATGTGTTTTTATACTCTGAGTTGGGCCGCAGGAAATGCTACTACAATAGCTGGTTGGAAGCACTTGTGGAGAGACCTAATGGCCTAATTTGAGTCTTCTTCCTCATCCGCAATCAAGGAGAGAAGGCTGCAGTATAAACAGAGGTCATTACTCTTATTTGTAGATAGATTCATGACATTGTTGGGTCAGAGCTGCTGTAGTGTGCCTTGACAAGGAGCCTCAAGTCATTGTTCATTGTTGGATGCCTGGAAGAGGTCAAATATTGGATCAACTCATTGGGAAGAATGATCAATGACTTTTCCGAACCTAACCAGGCTGAGCTATGCCGACCTTACAAAACAATGTTTTGGCAAGGCTATTTTGATTCATATTATCACACTCTCTCTCTCTACTGAACATTTGATAATAATAATAATAAGAATTGATCGAGGGCTTTTCTCATCTTGGGGTTTTTCCCTTGCTTGAGCCATATCATTGTGTTCTCTTGTCTTGTCTTATGCATTTACATTTAATGTTCCTTCATTAGTTACTGTCATATGGTGATGGTTAAAGTGATTACTTATAGTCAAATGGAATTGATAATGGGATAATTAAGTAACTAACCTAAGCAAAGAACACGTTAACTCAAAGTTAACATGGTATAAGAGCTCAGGTGAGGACAAGCCCAAGCAATAAGAAAGCAATCACCAAGATAAGATTATTGGCAAATCTCCATGGTCTTCTCCTTGTGAAAACCTGAAGGTCCTAGCAAGGTCTCATCTCAGTTAAAAGGGTTTTTGGGATTGTTTTCTTCGTTGGGGTTTCCAAGCTCTTTTTGATCTCTAATATGGTTGACATTTGGATTTGCCAGGCCAGGTAGTAACTCCATAAGGAAAAAATGATTTGTGTGTTTAATTCCATCAGGTTGGTCTTCATTATATACATGAGGGAGAGACTGTTCAATTCATCTCCCGATGACTGTTCATATTTCTAATTTATCTATTTACATAAATTCACCCAATCACAAGGATTAGGTGTCAACATTGCCCCCCTTAATCTGAAGGGATGTTGGTGAGTCCAAGCATCATTCTGAATCGTTCAAGATTTTCTCTTCCAAGCACTTTAGTGAAGATGTCTGCAATTTGCTCATTTGTGGAACAATGATGGATATGGATTGTTTTGGCCTCAACATGATGTCGAATCAGATGATATTTAGTATTGATGTGCTTCGTTCGATCATGGAATTTTGGGTTCATGGCCAACTTTATTGCTGAGATATTGTCAATCATGAGTGGAGTTGATTGTACTTATTTTACCTGCAAATCTTCAAGAATTTTCCTGAGCCACACAATTTCTTTTGTTGCTTCAGCTGCTGCCACGTATTCTGCTTCTGTTCTGGAATCTGCTGGAACTGATTGTTTGCGTGATCTCTAGGAGACAACTCCTGATCCAAGACTCATAGCATATCCTAAAGGTGATACCCCAATTTCTTTGTCTCCATCGAAGTTTGAATCAGAGTATCCAATCAAGCTGAAGTCGTCCACCTGTGTATACTTGATTCCAAAGTCTTGAGTTCCCTTCAAGTACCTTAGATTTATTTTTGCAGTAGACCAATGTCCCTCACAAGGCTTTTGCATAAACTTGGAGAGGATTCCAACAGCAAACGAAATGTCTGGTCTGGTAGTAGTTAGGTAGTTGAGACTTCCTACAAGCTATCTATACTTTGTTGCATCCTCAAATTCTTTTCCTTCAATAGATGTGAGCTTTAAGTTTTGTTCCATTGGAGTAGTAAGAGGATTGCACTCTGTCATGCCAAACCTTTTCAACAGATCTCCAATGTATTTCTTTTGAGAAAGAAATATGGACTTTGGATGTTGGGTTACTTCAATGCCAAGATAGTAATGAACATAGCCCAAATCAGTAATTTCAAAACTTTTACCCAATTCCTTCTTTATGGATGCAATGTAGCTTTCATTGTTCCCTGTCATCAAAAGATCATCTACATATACCACAAGATATACAACTGTTTTGCCAACTTTATTGACAAATAAAGTTGCATCATCAAGATCAAAATGTTTGAAATTGAGTTTCAGAAGATGCTCAATTAGTTTTTCATACCAGGCTCGCGGTGCTTGTTTGAGGACATACAAGGAATTCACAAGTTTGCATACTTTATGTTCATGTCCTTTCACAGCAAATCCTTCAGGCTGGGACATAAAAAGATTCTCTTGTAGATATCCATTCAAGAAAGCAGTTTTTACATCCATTTGATGGACTTTCCAACCGTTCTGAGCTGCTAGTGCAAAGAGTGTCCGGATGGTAGCCCATTTTGCTGTGGGGGCAAAAGTCTCCTCATAATCGACCCCTTCCTTCTGTGCAAAACCTTTTGCCACAAGCCTATCTTTGTGCTTGTCAAGTGACCCATCAGCTTTATACTTGTTCTTGTAGACCCACTTGCAGCCAATTGGTTTGGTTCCTAATGGAGGATCAACCAGCTTCCAAGTGCCATTCTTTATGAGGGCATCATACTCCTTTTGCATCACTTCTTTCCATTCATCATGAGAAGCAGTTTCTTTGAAGGAAGTTGGTTCAAAATCTGTAGACAAGTTCAATTCACAATCATGAGAAACATCCATATCAACAGGTGAATTAGAGTCATCTACATCACCTCCATTTTGCCGGTTTTAATTTCTGGTTCCTGTCTTTTCAACTTCATCAGGATGAACACTTTCAAGTGTGTTTGTCAGCCACTTTGGGGGACCTTTCTGAGATGGTCTGGGCTGCTACGTTTATTGAGTTGGGATTGAATCAAGATTGAGTCTCCCAATTCTATCAATCACATCACTTAAAGTATCATCTGTTGTTGGAGTTTCATGTGGGGGAGAATGTTCCTCAGAAGAAGATTCCACATGTTGATCTAGTATAGGAATCCCCCCTTCAAGATGCGGAATCTGATTATCAAATTCTTGAAATGATTTTGCTTTTGCGAATCTATCCAAGCGATCAAGTTGCCGCTCAACAACATTGTCAGTTTTGGATGATTCAAGAAAAATCACATCTCTAGATACAACAAATTTCTTATTTGCTTCATCATAGAGGCGATATGCTTTGGATGTGTTTGAATACCCCAAAAAGATACACTTACGACTTCTAGCACCAAGTTTGTTTCTATGTACCTTTGGTATCAAGGCATAACAGGTGGAACCAAAGACCCTGAGATGCTTTACCGAAGGAACATGTCCATACCACATTTCATATGGAGTCTTGTTTCTTATAGCATTAGATGGACATCTATTCTTTATATATGCAGCACATAGAACAACATCAGCCCAAAACATTATCTTTACATTTTTGAAGAAGAGCATGGATCGTACCATATTTAAGATTGTCCTATTCATTCTTTCAGCTACACCATTTTGTTGGGGATTATAAGGCACAATTGTTTGAAGTTTGATCCCATGTTGGTGAAGATAGTTTTCAAATTCATTTGATGTGTATTCTTTTCCATTATCAGTGTGAATAGACCCAATATGAGATTGTGCATCATTTTCAATCCATTTATGAAAATTCTTGAATGTTTGAAAAGCATCAAATTTGTTCTTCAATAAATAAACCCAACACATTCTGGTGTAGTCATCAATAAATGTCATGATATATTTATTTCCATTTGCAGAAGGAACAAGCATTGGACCACAAAAATCTGAATGAATGAGTTCAAGTTTTCTATGTGCTCTTGAATGTGAATCATGAAAAGACTGTTTCCTATGCTTTCCTAGAATGCAAGCATCACATTGCTTAAGTTTCCTAGGAATTGTAGGCAAACCAGCAACACCATTTTTCTTCAACAAGCGGAGATTGTCATAGTTCAAATTTCCAAATCTAGCATGCCATAATAAACTTGATGGAAGTGTACCTTCTTCATGATAAGAATTGTATGAGAAATGTTGTGCACGAGCAGAGGTTCCTTGTAGCTTGAGAAGCATTTCTTCTTCTATTCCCCTCATGACAAGTGAGTGGTCAGATGCTTTTCTTACCTCAAGCTTTCCATCGAACATATGAATGGAGTGACCTTCCTGGCGGATGTGGACCAAGGACAACAAGTTTCTCTTGAGTTGTGGGAGATATAGAACATGATTCAGAAGAAAGTCAGGAAGACTAGGCAGTTTAAGCCTAATTGTGCCAAGCCCTGATGGCTTGATTTTTGATTGGTCTGCAAAGTATACTGATCCATCAACATTGTCAGTGAAATCTTCAAAAAAATCTTTTCTATGAGTCATGTGGTAGGTTGCTCTTGAATCAAGCAACTAATCATTTTTCCAAGAAGCAAGTGAAGCATTAAACAAATCTTCATTTACTCCAATGTTACATTGTGTCACAACATAGTGAGCTGATTCAGGTGCTTTACCTTTGTCTGTATCATCAATTTTACCTTTCCGTTGGTTTCTTTTTTGCTCAATTTTGTCCCATGGTAGCTTGCATGTAGAGGCATCATGTGATCCATTTCTTTTGCAGCGAATGAAGTGCAAATCCGCCTTTTCTCCTTGTGAATGTCTGCCCCCCTGCCTCTGAAATATCTTCCTCTTCCTCTTCGACCTCCTCTTCCTCTTGAAGAATCTTGAGCAGGATGCTTTTCTTTATGAGAAAGGCACACAACCTCTTTAGAATATTCAGGGGATGTCTTCTTTCCAAAAGCTTCTCTCTTTCAACAAACGTTTTCACAAGAGAGTCAAAGGTTATATCTTTGAGATTTCCATTTGCTTGCAATGACTCAAGATAATTGGAGTAAGTAGGATAAAGTGCCTTGAGAAAATCAATAAGAGGAATATCCAATTCAACCTTAGTGGATTTGATATCATGCATTATAGACTTTACTTCAGATGCAAGAGTAAGAGGATCATTATTTTGCAGTTCAAGAGTGAAGAGTTTAATCATGAGTTGAACAACTTCAAGTGCAGAATGTGAGTCATAGAGTTCTTTCAGCTTTTGTAAGGCTTCAAAGGCAGTTGAATATGACGAAATATGGTGACTCACCTCTAAAAATAGCACTACTATAAATAGCAGTTTGGGTACCAGTGCTGGATTGAGCAACATGAATGAAAAATGGAAGTGCCAAAAATGGCATTCTATTTTTAGCAGTTTAGGATGGATTCCTATTTTAGTCAGTCCCTAGACTAAAAATAGGAAGTAAAATTCAAATTTGTAATTAACAACAATTTGTAAATTAATTAATTAATTCATCTTGAGTTAATTAGTTAAGGAAAATCAAACATGAAGTCTATGTGAGGACATGCAACAGTTTCTCTATTAGTTGAGGAATTTATCCATCAGTTAAAGAGATAAGGATGAGTCGTAATATTGAGTTGTAATTAGTTGGCTCAGTTAACTGAGTCATGTCCAGTGAGATTAATTTAACAGTTTGTTAAATTAATGAGAGTTCAGTTAGTTAATGCTTGCATGCATGTAACTACTGTATTTCAGATAACTGAGTATTCACTCATGGATAACTCATGCATGTCAGTTCAGACAGAGACCTAGTTGAGATCAGACAAGGGACAATGTACTATCAGTTGGATGAATATTTTTCCTATAAAGGAAGCTCATCCATGATGAGGATTTATCTCCTTTAGGACTACACAGTTGGATCAGAGGTTGGTGAGTGTGTGAAGAGGCCAATTCACACAAGTGGTTGCACTGGACCCCAATCAGAATTGCACAAAGAAATAGGAGGCTTGGAGGGTAGACCAGAGGTTAGATATAGGCCTTTGACTGTCTATGGGCAGCAGAGGTATTGCAGAGAGAGCAAGATAGCTTTTGAGCTGATTCTTTTTGTAATACTGGCTATATTTCCACTTGTATGATAATACAGAGTTGGGGTATTAGGTTGAAGCTTTCCCCGGGTAAATTCTTTTGTGTTATGTGTGATTGATTTCTCCATATCAGTTATATGTGTTCTTATTGATGTTTCTCAAATTGACTAAGCTTCCGCTGAATTGATTCTAGAAGTAGATCAAGTATTTTGCTTTAGTATATTGCATTATCAGGTGATCTACAGTGGGAATTTCTACATGTTGAGAGGTTTTAGAGTTCTGAAATGCATTAGTAGCCTAATGTGGTATCCATACAATCTGGAAAATCTTCCCTCACAGGTGAAAAACTTCATTACAACCTTCATCAATGGCGCATACTTTTCCAACAGGTACCTGAATGGAATGATGTGTGAATGAGCCTCTCTGTAGGGTGATTTTAAGAAATGTCTGTATTGCTCAAGGTCTAGGCTCATGCCTTTGAACCAATGCTCCCCATGATCAGGTATCCCTGTGGTCAGAGAGATGGCAGCTACTGAGAATGTACATTTAATCCCTGCTATGATAGCTTTTTCCCCTTTCAGATTGGTGGCAATCCAATTAGTAAGTTGCTCATGAAAACGTACTTCACCCACCCTTTGACAAAACCCTAGGCAACTGACATCTTCAAAGCACTGTCTAATGAATGGTGAAGAGTTGATTTCATTACAGTTTGTTGGCTCATACCTCAATATCCTCCCTCCTTTATGATTTTTTCTCTTTTCTAATGGTGAAGAGTCTCCCTCCATTTTGATAAAAACCCTAGATAACAGGAAAATGGAAAAACAATGAGGAATGAGTGAAATGATGAAATGAGGGAGTTAGGGAAGGGAGATGATGATAGGGGAATTTTGGGAGATGGATAGGGGTTGTAGAAATCTTAGGAAGTTTGAATGGAGTGAACTGAGAGAGGGAGATGATTAAGAGAATTTAAAAACAATCCTACTAGGAAAATTGTTTAAATTGATAGGTATGATCTAGGGTTTGTGAAAAGGTGAGGTAAAATGAAAGTAAATGAGTTGCTTGGTGGATGATATGGTGATTTATATATACACAGAGGTATGAAATGGAAATTCTTAAAGTTTGAAATGTCATATCTGACAAAACCAACCATTTGCACTAGCTTTGAAGCATGAACTTCATATAAATACTAGATGAACAAAACTCACCATTTGCATTTTCTTTGCCCCAAAGAAAAGAGAAAGTAAGATGATGGTACTTATTTGTTGAATGCTTAGAAGAGAAAATAATCGAAATGCAAGCTTAGATTTGGAATTTGGGTGATTTTTGGCAAGTTTCAGGCCACTCTGTCCTAAGTGCAACATTGTTGACAGAGGCGCAACACAGTTCATAGAAGTGCAACGCCACCTCCAGAAGCGCAATGCAGTTCATAGAAACAAAATGCCACCTCCATAAGTGCAACACAGTTCACAAAAGTGCAACGCTGTGAGATTTTTGCGAAATTTAGCTAGAAAACCTGTGTTTTCATCGAAGGGGGAGAGAGCTCAATAAACAAAGGAGGTAAGGATGCAAATGAAATATGTTTGGTACCTTTGGGCTTTTAGAGGCATAGTATGATATTATTTTGAGTGAAAGTGGGACCCACATACATTTTCAAAACATGACTTTCACTCTTTTTGAACTTGGCCACTTTGGAGACTTAAAATCTGAAATTCTTTTACCTTTTTTTTGAAATGCGAAACTTCTTTCTTTTGGAACATTGAGACTGTAACCATGAAGCACTTATGAAATCTCATAAAAATTTATTGAAAATAGTTGCTTATCACAACTCATCCTATGCTAGGCCCCTATACTACTAGTGTAACCCCTTATTGTTATTAGTATAACCCACTTATTATATTGATGTACCCATGTAGTGCCCATATTGTTACTATTATGCCACATAGAAGCCCACCATTGTTACTGTTGTGCCCTACAATATTATTGTTATGTAGGCTTTGATTGTATTGGGACCACTTAGACTCCTATATATAGAAAGGAGGTATTTTCATTTGTATCATCCAAGAATTGTTCATTTATGTAATGTAAAGGAGGTTGCCCCCTCGAAGAGGCTGAATTCTAAGATGTTGATCTATCTTTTCTATCTTTTCTTGAGCTGGTTTCTTAACATTTGGTATCAGAGCTTTGGATTCTAGGGTTTCGCTGCTCCAAACAGGTCATCGTGGCATTTTCGCTATAACTTTTTTTCTGTGGTGTTTCAGAAGTCGCAAAAAAACCCATTTGAGAAGAATTGGCGTTGAACCTTGGGTCCGAATTTCAGATCTTTTCGCGCGATATTTTCGGAGATATTATCTGCGGAAGTTGGTCTTTTTGCAGACTCCTGAATTACACTCAAAACAAGTGACCTGGGGAAAATCGTCATAACTTTCTTTCTGAGCATCGGATTGAAATTTCGTAAGAAGGTACAGAAAGAGGACGGAATGTAGTTTCTGTTTATATATTTTTCAGAGTCAAAGGTTGAAACAGTGACACGTGGCACTTCATACAAGTTCACTCTACTGAACTAGTCTATAATCAGGTCACTGCGGGAGATTGTGCATAACGTTTTCTTGGAGAATCCAATTTGGATCATACTTGTGGCATTGGAAAGAGGACACAGAGGGCTACTACAGATCACAAGTTTAGAACTTAAAGATCCAAAAGTACAGAGTTACAGTCGTTTCAAGGTAGAGCTCCTAAAATCAAGAAAAAGCAAGATGAGGAAGTTTGATGGCAAGGATCCGGTAAATTGGATACTTCAGATGGAGCAATATTTTGATATACATGGTGTACAACTGTTACAAAAGGTATGTATTGCATCTTCATATTTAGAACCAGATCAATTTTTATGGTACAAAGGGCTTTGTTCTCGTAAAAAACTTGTTACGTGGTCAATTTTCACGGAGGAAATGATAGCACATTATGAGGATATAAAGAGCAACACCTTCTTTAGAGCAACACCACAACAATTGGAAAGAGTAAAAGGGCTTTGTGACATAATGGAAAGCAAAATTATGGAAACCAGGAAGCATACCCCTCACAACTATAAAGATGGAAGTGTTGTTTCTCCCAGCCTTCCACAACCTACAAGGGTTACACCACAACAATTGGAAGAAAAAAGAGAAAAAGGGCTTTGTTACAATTGTGATAGCAAATGCACTAAAGGTCATAGGTGTGCTGAGAAGAAATTATTTTACATAGAATATGAAGAGGAGGAAGAAAAGGATCAAGAAACATCAAAAGAAGAGGATATACGTCAGGACACCACCACAGAGAAAGAAGAAATGAATCAGACCATATGTTGTAAAGCATTGGCAAGAATTACCACTCCTCAAACTCTCAAGATAGAAGGACATATCAAGAAGAAAAAGGTGCAAGAAGTGAAAGATCACATCGAGAAAGAAGAAATGAATCCAACCATATCTTGTAATTCAATGGATGAAATTACCACTCCTCAAACTATCAAGATAGAAGGACACATCAAGAAGAAAAATGTTCAAGAAGTGAAAGATCACATCGAGCATCAAGAAATGAATCCGACCATATCTTGTAAAGGACTGGAAGAAATTACCGCTCCTCAAAAGATAGAAGGACATATCAAGAAGAAAAAGGTTCAAGTAGAGAAAGATCATATCGAGCATCAACAACAAGTTCTCCAACTTTTAAAGGATAACGCCACTTCGGTGCAAAATCAAATGAAACAACAGGTAGATCAACATCATAGTGAAAAATGTTTTGATGTGAGTGATTGGGTATTTTTACTGCTACATCTCAAGCAAGCTATTTATGAGAAGGAAATGTTGGCAATACTACATGCACTTAAAAAATGGCGACCTTACCGAATGGGAAGATGCTTCAAGGATGAGGATGTGGAAGCATTGTTTTGTGCTATTTATATTATCCAACCAAATTGGATAAACGAAGCAACGGATGAATGGAAGAAGAACGAAGAAGTATGGCCACTTATTCAAAAGTTGCAAAAGATCCCAATTCAAGCAATATTGCCAGAAATTGAAGAGGAAGGAAAAATCATATTGGAACCTGGAGCAGTCACAGAAACAAGAACCCGACAGCTACGAAATCGATCAATTTCAGAGTATCTCATCAAGTGGAAGAACTTACCTGCTGAATATTCCACATGGGAGGACAATAATTTTATATAGAAGCATCAATAACTACTCAAGCGTTGAGGACAACGCTTTTTGAAGGAGAGGGGCATGTTAGGCCCCTATACTACTAGTGTAACCCCTTATTGTTATTAGTATAACCCACTTATTATATTGATGTACCCATGTAGTGCCCATATTGTTACTATTATGCCACATAGAAGCCCACCATTGTTACTGTTGTGCCCTACAATATTATTGTTATGTAGGCTTTGATTGTATTGGGACCACTTAGACTCCTATATATAGAAAGGAGGTATTTTCATTTGTATCATCCAAGAATTGTTCATTTATGTAATGTAAAGGAGGTTGCCCCCTCGAAGAGGCTGAATTCTAAGACGTTGATCTATCTTTTCTATCTTTTCTTGAG
Organism: Pinus tabuliformis; assembly: GCA_031772625.1. Lineage (NCBI taxonomy): Eukaryota > Viridiplantae > Streptophyta > Pinopsida > Pinales > Pinaceae > Pinus > Pinus tabuliformis. The sequence continues at coordinate 14,982,293 of CM062819.1, read as the reverse complement.
CTGGTTTCTTAACATCCTATGCCGGATTTTATGCATGAAATGAAAATGGACCTTGAAACCCTAATGACTTAAATGAATACATTAGACTGAGTGAAGTACTGATGGTGACGGCTGACCTGATGATGACATTCTCTTTATTATTATACAATAATTTGAGTGATGTAAGTGACCGACATGTGATATTTTTGAGAAAATAGAAATAAACCTAGACAAGCTAACCAGTGACCAAATTTTATTTTGAAAACCTAGTGACATGATAAAATTTGACCTTGAGACCCCTAACAAACTTGGTAAAAGCATATTTGATCACCGGTGACAAGAAAAAATGACTGACACTAACATTGGCTCCAACTGGGGATGGAAACTCCTTGGAGGTGTCAAGAACATCGTAGACCAGGTAGCCTTATTCATTGGGCAATGGAGTGAAAATGCAGAAAAATAAACTGAAACTGAAAACTAACTGACTTTTGACATGACATGAATTTAAAAGAAAAATAAATCCACCAGCTTATCAAAGAAGCCTTATGGCCTTCTCCTCAGGCTTCAAACTCCTATGATATCCACTTCACACTTGGACATGAAAAGTAAACTGGTATATACAATGGTAATGAAAATTTGCAGAAATTCTTCAAGTATGGTAGTGCTTGAGAAGCCTACCATTGATCGATCCTCCTGAATAATCTTCTCCATTCAATTCCTCCAATAGAAAAACATTCTTTCCTCTGAAAGCTGAAATTCTGTATGACCCTTTCCATAAATTTTCAAACTTGCCATGTTTGCCTTTTTCTTCATTTCTCGCATCCCATCGAAGAACCACATCTCCCAGATTGAATCCATCTTATTTTGTCTTGTGATCATAGATCTTTTTGATTCTTTTGGAAGTTTAGAAGTGTTTTAAAAAACTTCCTCCCTAGTGTGCTGTAAATGAATCATCTGATTTACCCTTCGCTGCATGTCATTTGTTTCGCTGTCCATTTCCTGCAGAATTTTAATGACTGGTACAACATGAGACGAAGGAAAAACAGTATCAACCCGTACACCAATTGAAAAGGAGACATACCTATGGACTTCTTAGTACTGAATCTTTCCGCCCATAAAACATTAATGATATTTTTGTGCCAGTTCTTCTTATTGACTTCTAAAACTTTCTTGATGATGTTGATCAAAGATTTGTTGGAAGATTCAGCGAGACCATTCCCTTGTGGGTGATAAATGGTAGAATGCCCCAATACAATGTGATATTTTGCACAAAACTCTACCATTTTCTTTGACTTGAAAGCAACAACATTATTAGTGATTATCTTCTGTGGGCAGCCAAATCTAGACAAGATATTAGATTCAATAAACTGAATGATAACATAATCAGTAGCTTGCCTGGTAGGGATTGCCTCAATCCATTTTGTAAAATAATCCATGGCTGTTAGGATCCATTTGTGTTGTGTTGATGATGAAGGATGGATTTCGCCAATAAAATCAAGACCCCATTGCTGGAATGGAGCTGTGATTGAAATGGGCTGCAAGGGTAATGGCAAAAGTTTTCTTTTTCCCTAGAAAATTTGACATTCATGACAGCTCATCACTATTTTATATACATCAGAAAAAAGAGTAGGCCAAAAAAAAAATGGCTCTCAAAATTTTGTTTGCTGTAGTCTTCCAGAAAAGGTGGCCACCACAATCTCCTTTATGGAAATCTCTCATTACATCCTTTGCTTCATTTTCAACCAAACAGTTCAGCAACACACCACAGGGTCCTTCCAAAACAAAACACCATCAAGAATGCAATATTTTGAAGCTTTCAACTTTAAAGATCTAGTTTTACCTTTGGGTACTTCCGGTGGAGGGTTTAAATGCTACAATACATAAACAATGTTAGAGTACCATGGAGATGAAGTGAACATGTCGGGCACATGTAACTGTGAGTCTTCTTCTTCTTCTTCAGAAAGGAAAACAATCAAATTGATATCTAATGCATGCAAATCAGATTCAGCCATGAGATTAGCCAAACCTTGTCCCTTGATGAGTTTTGTTGGCTTTATCTCCAAATCATATTCTAGTATTGTTGTGATCCATTTTCCTCGCCTACCTTCTAAATCTGTCTTCATAAGAACTTCTTTTACAACTGCTGTTGGAACATAAGCAATGGTGTGAGAATGCAAAATGTAAACTCAGAAATCTTTGAGAGCTTTCACCAAAGCCAAAGCCTACTTCTCAATTATATTGTATTTCAACACTGCATCTCTTATTGTTCGATTGAAAAATGCTATAGGTTGTTCATTTTTATGATCTTTCTTTTGCATTATGCTCAGAGGCGAACAAAAATATGATGAAATCTGCGGTATAATCAAGACTAATCAAAGTAGGAGCACTAGATAATGAAAAATTGACTGCATTGAAAGACTTCTTGGCATGTAAAGACCATCTTACCTTGCAGTCCTTTTTCACCATGCCTGTCATTTCTCTCAAACGTTCAGCGAGGTTGGGGATGAATTTCCTCAAAAAATTGTTTTTCCCATTAAATGACTGAATTTCTTTTTGTTTCTTGGAAAATATAATTGCTGAATGGCTTAAACTCTTACAGGGTCAATGTGAATGTCATATTTGGATATAATATGCCCCAACAACTTACTTTCTTCCATGGAAAATAAGCTCTTGTTTGGATTTAGTGATATGCCAAATTTTCTGCATTTCTGAAAGAAAATTCTTAAATGGTGTAAATGGTCTTCATCAGATTTAGAAAAAACTGTGAGATCATCTAAATAAATAACCAGAAATACATCTTTTTCATTGGCGAAAGCTATGTCCATAGCCTGCAGAAAAGTCTCTCCTGCATTCTTTAATCCAAATGGCATCTTGGCGTACATGAATGTACCCCATGGTGTTGTGAATGATGTTTTCAGTTGATCATCCTTATGCACCAAAATTTGATTGTACCTGAAATATCCATCAAGCAATGACATCCTGGAAGACCCAACCACCCTCTGAAGAATGTGATCCATCTTTGGCAAAGGATAATTGTCCTTCAAGAATACTTTGTTTAAATTTCTGAAATCAATGCAAAGACGAATCTCTCCAATCTTCTTTCTCATCAGCACAAGATTTGACATCCATTCAGAAAATCGAATAGGAACTATAATACTAGAATTATAAAGCCTATTTACCTCTTTTTCAATTGATGGCAGTAGCTTAGGATTTATCCTCCTCAGTTTTTGGCAAAATGGATTTTATTCAGACTTGACCATAATAGTATGCTGAATGATGTTCTTGTCATACACCTTCAAATCTGAATAGTCCCAAGAAAATACATCAGAAAATTCTGCCATCAAAGCAATGTACTTACTTTTCATCTCAGGAGGTAGAGTCTTTGACAATTTGACCATCTTAGGCTTGTCTACTGTACCAATGTTCACATCTTCAACACCTTTCTTTGTGGGGACCATGGTGGTCTTTTTAGCAATATTGTCTAGATCAAACAACTCTTCCAAAGGTACAAGACCTCTTGGAATGTTATTGTCCTTCAACTGAAGTATTTCAATCTCACTTGCTTCAATTTCTGGATCATTCATATTAGATGCATCGTCAATGCGGGAATTTTGGAATTCATCTTCCATCTGCAGAAAATTATTGATCTGTTTGTCATCCCAAAACACCTGCCAATATCTCATATTATCAGGAACAACTGGGCGATGTTTAACATGAATTGAATACTTTTGATTGGAGTGAATGGGAATCTTCACCATACTAGCTGCAGTAGCAAGAGAATCAGCTATAACATTCTGAGTTCTAGGAATCAGAGACAAAGTATATTCTAAAAAAGTTTTGAGGATGTCAAGGACAACATTGCGATAAGCTCTCATTCTTGGATGCTTGGCCTGGTATTCCCCTTTCACTTGTTTGATTACCAACTCGGAGTCGCCATAAATAGAAATTTTCTTTGCTCCCAACTTTTTCAGAATTTTGAGGCCAACAATCAATGCTTCATATTCCGCCTCATTTTTTGAGCAGTCAAAAGCTAACTTATATGAACTCATTCTTACATTGTGCAAAATTTTACATGAATGATGCAATGGACCATGAATCCACACACCAATCCCAACTCCTTCTTTTCCTAATGCACCATCAAACTCTAGGTCCAAAGACCATTTTCTTCATCTGGAAACAAAACTTCAGAAGGTTGGAGTGTTTGATTTTTTGGAGGATGGATTGCTATCTCAATGATCTATGTTTTCTGCACTAACTCAACCATCCTTTCAAGAGAATTTAATGGCTGCAAACGCTCTTCTTTCTTTTCTTTTCCTTCAACAATAAAAACTTTCTGCACACTACTTATGACATCCAAAACTTATGAAATTTCTACAAGATGACTATCATCATCTACTAAATTCATATCACTATACAAAATGAAAGAATCTAGATCAGTATGTACAACATGGATGGGGTGATTTATTGGTTTTTCTTTGCTACTAATCATGAATTTCATCTTCTTCTCTCGATAGAGTTTTCTAAGCTGCCCAAATACTGGAATAGTAGCATATGAAAAATCAAGTTGTAAGGTTCCTTTCAGCTTTGCTCCCCAAGACCGTGAAAGAAACATACCAAACCGAGGAGGGATATCAACGACCACTACATCCATCAACACATTCTTAGCTGAAATTTGGTCCAGGGACACTACTAAATATTTGATAAGGCCAAGACATTTCACTCTTCCTAAATCAAATGAGTAGAGGTCATGATAAGGTCAAGTAATACTTAGTACTAGTTTGTCCATAATGACTTTTGGCATAAGGTTGTGGGAGGCACTGGAGTCTAGCATGGCATTATGGAGGATGAAATCATGAAGTTTGAGGCTAAGATAGAAAGGTGGAATTTCACTATCTTCAGGACTTCCCTCTAGGGCTGGACCAAACATAATTGCAGGCTCATCATCAACAACATTTACTGTGTCTGACATCTGGTCTACCTTCAACATTTTAGCAATCTGAAACTTATACTTATCATTCTTTACTAATTCAGTTAGAGGAATTGAAACTTTCAACTTAGAAATTTCATTCTCTAAACTAAATAGATTAGATTTCTTTTCTACCTCTTTTGCAGTGATGTCCTTCTTTTCAATCTACCCTTTAGCTTGAGACTCCTTCTTATGACTTTCACTTTGAACCTCCTTATCCTTCCTCACATTGCTGGTAGAGGCTTCATTGGTTTTATCCCGACTCAGTATGACAATCTCCTTTTCTTTATTTTGATTTGTAGGGGTTGTTTCTTTGCTTTGTGTATCTTTCTGTGCATTCTGCCTCTTCAGATTCAATGTGACAGGTACATTTCTGTTCCTTAAGTTGTACTGTTTCTGCAAATGACTGAGAGAATTCTGATATCCTCTTTGGTATTCTTTGGTTTGCACTGCCCATAGGTCTCTCAGGATTTCTTTTATATTTCTTGATGAGCATATTAGCTTTGATGTTTACTGCATTTCGTTGCACTTCTTCAAGAGTTGCAGGGTCTCTCTCCCTAAGCTGATATGCCATGTTTGGGTTGAAGGCATCATGATAGTGGAGAAGTGCTAAACTAGGAGGAGGTTTCATATCGTCAGGGATGGAATTATACACCATATTGAACCTTGTTGTGAACTCTTGGATTGTCTCATTTTGATTTATTTTCGTAGAATTGTACTCAGCAAAAATCTATAGTGGATTTTTCTTTTCTTGCCATCGTGCTAAGAACAACTCTATCAACCTCTGAGAGATATTAATAGAATTAGCCGCCAAATTGCGAAACCATTTATTCACATCTTCAAAAAAACTTTGAGATATGATTCTTATCTTATCATCTTCTTCATCAATATCTTCAAGATCAATAAAATCTATCAATTTGTCGACATGCTGCTAGGTTGTGATTTTTGAACTTCCATCAAACAAAGGGAGTCGTTGGCCATAGTTTTGAGGTAGAGCAGCAAGTTTAGCAGGTAAGATCAGAGGAGCGAACCGAGCCATGACTGCTGGAGGATGTAGTAGAGGTACTACAATGGGCTGTGTAGGTAAATATGATGACACTAATGGAGGTGGTGGAAAAAGAGATGAAGTAGCTGATGTATTTGGAGGTGCAGTAGAGGATGAAACAACAGTTAGGTATTCAAGTTGATATTGGATGTAAGCTTTTTCAGTGGTGATTTGGAGTTGGTCAGCTAGACTTTGGAGTTTATCAAAGTTTAACCACAGTTCATGATCAACTTTAGAAAAGAGGGATTCAGAAGAAAGGAGATGAGAATCAAATTGAAAAGGTTCAAATAATACTTCAGAAAGGCAAGACTCAGATTTTGACCTTGAAAGAGATAGTTCTAATTGAATATCAAAAGAAAGATGCTCAAAAGTGAATAAATTTTTAGGCAAAGAAGTAGTCCTTTTTATTTTTCGAGCTACACTTTCAGAGATAGGTGACTTGAGTTTTCTGAGTAGTTTTTTTGGGTCATCAACAATAAAAGGTGGATTTGGGTCAGGATTTGACCTAGTATGTATTTTAGGAGCCAGAATTTTCACACTTTAAAGTTGATGAAATTTATTAAATCAGCCTATATTTAGATACTGGAAACTGTCACCTATAGAACTAGTCTTCTTGAATGCTCTAATAGAATGAATCCCAAGAATGATATATTAGTTGTTTCCCCAGCAACGACGCCAAAATGTTAGCCCCTACAATGTCCCACGCTGAGGAGGAGATCGAAAGAGGTAACTTCAAACCACTTGCAGTTCAACAGCTAGTCTTACTAAACTAGAGAGGGATCTCTCTAAGGTTTTCACAATCAATGAATGGAAGAGAAATGAATTTTAGGCTAGATATAATAGTTTTGGTTGAGTTTTTGAAAATTTAGGGTTTTTAGGTTGCTAGACCAGGGATGAGAAAAAGCAATTAGGTTAAGGTCTCAAGGGTTTGCAGTAGTAGGCATAAAGAGGAGCAAGATAACAATGTCTTGTGATGGATTAATATTTGGTCAATGTAGTGTAGGGTTTGAAAGCTTAAGAAATCATAATGAGCATGTATTACCATGAATTCATTAATCTAGAAGAAGAAATACACATACATGATTTTCCACATAAATAGAGCTTTGAATATAAAGAATTTTGCCTATATAACTGTAAGGAAAATCACTAAGGAAAGAAAAACATGTTAAGAGAGATGAATTCATTCATAAGAAACTGATATAGAAAGGAAACAACACCACAAACTCACTTCACAAGTATTCCTGAAACATAACTGCAATTGTTCCTTGATTAACTGTATGAAAGCATAAGGTGCAAGTCCTCTCCTCTGAAGTCAAACCCTTCTTTTTGATAATTTGTTGCAAGTTTGAAGGTTCATATACTACCTCCAATTCAACTAATTCAAAATCATGTTCAATTAGTTCCTCATCCTGTAAATGCGATCCCTATTGTGCTGATGTAGAAGGCTTGGCCCTTTTCTCAACTTGAGAAGTAAACACAAGCCTTTTTCCTCTCTGATATATTCTGGTCACCTCAGGTTTAGGTGCCTTGGGAACCTCCTCTAATTTTCTTGATGACCCTACCTCCACATGCTGTGTTGATGTGTCTTGGTGATGACTTGATGAAGTAGTTTCATGCCACTGCAAAGTTGTTTCAATGAAGGTATCCCATGCCATGTTCCTTTCCACCAACTAATGGAGGACTACAATATTTATTAAACTGTGATGGAAAAGGCTAGGGTGATGCTCTTTGCCTTTCATTTGTACCTTCTCAAACATTTTGATAAGACTTCTACACAAGTAATTACACATGTTGAGAGGTTTTAGAGATGTGAAATGCATTAGCAGCCTAATGTGGTATCCATACAATCTGGAAAATCTTCCCTCACAGGTGAAAAACTTCATTACAACCTTCATCAATGGCACATACTTTTCCAACATGTACCTGAATGGAATGATGTGTGAATGAGCCTCTTTGTAGGGTGATTTTAAGAAAGGTTTGTATTGCTCAAGGTCTAGGCTCATGCCTTTGAACCAATACTCCCCATGATCAGGTATCCCTGTAGCAAGAGAGATGGAAGATACTAATAATGTAAATTCAATCCCTGCTATGATGGCTTTTTCCCCTTTCAGATTGGTGGCAATCCAATCAGTGAGCTGCTCATGAAAACCTACTTCACCCACCCTTTGACAAAACCCTAGGCAACTGACATCTTCAAAGCACTGTCTAATGAATGGTGAAGAGTTGATTTCATTGCAGTTTGTAGGCTCATACCTCAGGATCCTCCCTCCTTTATGATGTTTTCTCTTTTCTGATGGTGAAGAATCTCCCTCCATTTTGATAAAAACCCTAGATAACAGGAAAATGGAAAAATAGTGAGGAATGAGTGAAATGATGAAATGAGGGAGTTAGGGAAGGGAGACGATGATAGGGGAATTTTGGGAGATGGACATGGGTTGTAGAAATCTTAGGAAGTTTGAATGGAGTGAAATGAGAGAGGGAGATGAGTAAGATAATTTAAAAACAATCTTGCTAGGAAATGTTTTTAAATTGATAGGTATGATCTAGGGTTTGTGAAAAGGTGAGGGAAACTGAAAGTAAATGAGTTGCTTGATGGATGATATGGTGATTTATATATACACAAAGGTATGAAATGGCAATTCTTAAAGTTTGAAATATCCTATCTGGCAAAACCCACCATTTGCACTAGATTTGAAGCATGAAATTCATATAAACCCTAGATGAACAAAACTCACCATTTGCATTTGCTTTGCCCAAAGAAAAGAGAAATCAAGATGATGGTACTTACTTGTTGAATAACTTAGAAGAGTAAAAAATCAGAATGCAATCTTAGATTTGGAATCTGGGTGAGTTTTGGCAAGTTTTGGTCCTCTCTGTCCTGAGTGCAGCACCGTTGACAGAAGCGCAACGCAGTTCACAGAAGCGCAGTGCCACCTCCAGAAGCACAACGTAGTTCACAGAAGCGTAGCTTCACCTATAGAAGCGCAACGTAGTTCACAAAAGTGCAGTGCCGGGAGATTTTTTCCAAATTTAGCTATAAAAATCGTGTTTTTTCACCAAAGGGGGAGAGAGCTCAATAAACAAAGGAGGTAAGGATGAGAATGAAATATGTTTGGGACCTTTGGGATTTTATAGGCATAATATGATCTTATTTTGAGTGAAAATGGGCCCCACATACCTTTTCAAAACATGACTTTCACTCTTTTTGAACTTGGCCACTTTGGAGACTTGAAATCTGAACTTCTTTTACCTTTTTTTTTAAAGTGAAACTTCTTTCTTTTGGAACATTGAGACTGTAACCATGAAGAACTTATGAAATCTCATAAAAATTTATTGAAAAGAGTTGCTTATCACAACTCATCCTGTGCTATATTTTATGCATGAAATGAAAATGGACCTTGAAACCCTAATGACCTAAATGAATATATTAGACTGAGTGAAGTCCTGATGGTGATGACTGGCCTGATGATGACATTCTCTTTATGATGATACACTCATATGAGTGATGTAAGCGACCGACATGTGAGATTTTTGAGAAAATAGAAATAAACCTAGACAAACTAACCAGTGACCAAATTTTATTCTTAAAACCTAGTGACATGATAAAATTTGACCTTGAGACCCCTAACAAACTTGGTAAAATCATATTTGATCACTGGTGATAGGAAAAAATGACTGATACTAACACCTTGTGATAGATGGCGTGTGTGTAGGGTGAGTGGTTCAACTTATCCCACTGTTGTGACATATGCCTAGGATGAGTGGTTTACCTTCCCCTATGGCATATGAGCAGGATGAGTGGTTCACCTTCTCCCGCAGATACCCTAGTGAGAGATGTATTCCAACATCTTCTTGTGGACATGTCAGTGGGACATGGTTCATCCTTTCCCCATGAGTAGGATCCTTCCTACAATTGATTGGTTGGAATGCATGTAGGAAGTGGTTCATCCTTTCTCTACTTGAGGTGATTTGCATGCACATATGATATGGTTCATCCTTTCCCAACGTATGGTTATGACATGTGCTTGTAGGATGTGGTTCATCCTTTCCCTACGTATGGTTATGACATGTGTTTGTAGGATTTGGTTCATCCTTTCCCTACGTGTGGTTGTGACATGTGTTTGTAGGATGTGGTTTCTTCTTTCCCTACGTGTGGTTGTGAGAAGGATGTGATATAATATTTCCCTACTGATGTTCTTGCATCATCCTACCCATGTAGTCTGGGACACATGGGAAGTACCTCTCATCTTTCCAATGAGTTGGGAAAAGTGGTTTGGTACCATAGCACTACCGATGGACGCATTGTGTATTGTCGTACTTCTTATGTCTAGAATGAATAACAAACTTGATCACATGGGATCAAGTCTGATTGTGGTTTTACATCTAGTTATGTGGAATGACTTTATTCAATGGAGAGTGGCAAGGTCTTGTGACTCACTCTCAATCAATTCTTCTTCATTATCTATATCAGTTTTCAATAGAGTTAAGATGAGATGTAGAGATGGCGCATAATGAAAAGATGACATGATAATAAATGGACTGGCAGGTGGAATTCTCCCTAATCGAGAGGGAGTGTTAAAATTAGAAACTAGGGCTAAATTCCACTATGGAATGGTCTTTTGTAAAAGATAATGATGTTATTGGGTTCCTATTTTCGAGAGGACCAAAATCAACCTAAAGATCGTCTAATTTGGATAAGGAGAAATGGGTTTTTGAATTTGTGTTCTCTCACATGTAAATTATTAAGGTCAACCTCACCTCTATGTCGCCTCATCAAGCCCAATGGTCATGTCTATTGACCCCCATAAAATTGTATATATAGAGATGCATTCTCCCTCATTTTATGCACATACATATCTCATTGTTCTGTCTGAAATAGCCCCAGAATAAGAATATCTCCAACAAAGGTAATTAGGGCAAGGATGGGATCTATTTTGGGCCGAATTTGAATTTTTTTTTACTGGAGATATTAATTAATTATTGAGATTTACCGAGAGAAACAACCAACAATAAAACACATAAACAATACAAACAATATTAATTGGGAAAAACCCCAACTCTTGGGAAAACCCATCCTAATGAAATTCCATTAGCCTTGGCCAAAACCCTGGCCAACTTGACCATGTAAGCCTTCACCGCTCACCTCCCTAGCCTACATTATAATGAATTTTTCCCGACTTTCTATAGGCTTCATTACATGCAATACCATGGGTACACTATACCATGTGCCCAAAACCACTACTGATTAACCAAGTCAACCTTGACTTAAACCTCGAGTCAATTTTACCTAACAATTCCCCCCTTAAACTTGACTTGGGGTTCCTTGACTAACTCTAGCCAAACCTGCTAAGTGAGACAACCCCGCTCACTCTAGCCTTTACCCCCCTCAAAGTTTTTACCTAGGGTATTGTTAACCCGACATCCCCCCTATCACCTAGGTCTAACCTAAACTTTACTAGCCATTACCGAAGGGTACACATGCCTTACTAGGTCTTACAACAATATGCTAATTTACATGCAATATAATTTGACACCATTGTAATAATAAATTTTTTCTTGTTGTTTTCTTGTTGCTTTGTATAACCACCCTCTCAAATTGACAAAATTCGTGCCTCATGCTCTCCTAGCGCAACTGAATTATATGGATTCCTTCACTGGTACAAATCGAGCATCTTGCTTTTGCAGTCTTTGAACCTCTTCATGCCCATACTCTCCTCGAACTCTCAAACCCTTGTTGTACATAGTTTCATCTCTTACTATCATCATGGCCCTCTTCACGTAGTGCTACACAACTTCTTGTTAGCTCCAAGGAATACCTTGATCTATAGTGGGCTGCACATCACTTGATTGCTTGGGATTCCGACGTGCCTTTGATCAATGCTCTTGTCCTTCCTCATGGATCCTACCATTGCCAACACATCTTTGAAATCACCACTCTAATACTTCCAGGATCCTTTCACACACCGATCTCGTACACGCACAGTCATTTTGAGTCTCTTCGACTACGCCCCAGGACCCTTTCACACACCGATCTCGTACAGGCACAGTCATTTTGAGTGTCTTTGACTGTGCCATTGAATCTCACTCGATGTCCATGAGCTCTTGATTCGCTCCCATGATCCTTCACACTGCATTCACATCCGAACACAGATTTCTCGAGCTGTTCTTCCTTTCGGTTTCCCTTTGTTGACAATGTCAATTCCAGCTGCATATTTGCAGACCCAAGGAACAAGCAATTCGAAAGTGTTGAGTCCCTCATTCTGCACTTCAATATTCCTGCGCAACATCCCACTGAGTAGAACCCAAATCAGTTCCATTCTTAGAGTTGCCACTTTAGTGCACTATCAATTTGCTTCTTCGCATTGCTCCATGCACAGTTGTTGAACTCTCATCACAGGCTTTGTTGACCATGTTGAAACTGGAGGCATCATTAGTAATACCAGTAGCCACTGCACAATCGATATGCTCCATCAACGACACCTTTGTTCTCGACGGTCTTTCTGTTCAATGTGCCCATAAGTTTCATCTTTCAACAACTGTATTTCTTTGTCGTGTTATCATGTTCCCTCCAGTAGCCAGCGCACCTCCTCTCCTTTCCATGACAAATTCGCAGGATATTCAAGCGTCGAGAGTTCTGCGCATACCTCCATGACACCGTACATTCCATGCCACGTACCACCATCTCACTGCACTGCTCGACTTGTTCTGTCCTCCCCATTGGATCACCTACATGCAACTTTCCAGGCTACAATGAATCCTTTCATGACATTGACATGATCGCCAATCCTACCACCGAGATCCCATACTAACAGTCCACCATCTTGCACATTGTTGCAGGTAGAACCAGAGTGTTCATATGCGCGTGACCAGGTGCTTACTGGATGGGTAATAATAGGAGCCTTCAATGCTCCATGAACCCACAACTGTAACCATGCCTAGCTCAGATCTTCCACGGGCACTAGCAATTCAATGACATTCTTTGGAGTTTGGACCATTGCTCCACCAAACTCAACCCTCAATGTTCATGTCCATATTGATACCGTTCCGCCACAATCACCCTTCACATTCACTGCATGCTTCATTGATTTCATATGGCCATGGCATTGAAACCCTTTTTGGGATCTCAAATCTGTGCAACTCAGGCCCGCCATATGATGGATCTCCTCACCATCCACTTGCGCCTAGATCTGATCTTCTACATCGATCTCTCTAATACATTCGTGAGCACTACGTCGCAACTCAACCACTAATCACATAACAATCTCAAAACCATGCTACCTCAAATTTCTAGAAATAAATTTTATAGCCATCACTTCATTCACCAAGCAAAATAATCCTTGGCAACAAAAGCGTCTTCTGAAGCCAAAGCACAACCTTCAACTTTGATACCAAATGTTATGAAATTTACCAAAGAACATAAATTAATTATTGAGATTTACCGAGAGAAACAACCAGCAACAAAACACATAAACAATACAATCAATATTTAACTAGGAAAAACCCCAACTTCGGGGAAAACCCATCCTAATGAAATTCCATTAGCCTTGGCTAAAACCCTGGCCAAACCGACCATGTGAGCCTTCACCGCTTACCTCCCTGGCCTGCATTATAATGAAGTTTTCCCAGCCTTTTACAGGCTTCATTACATTTAATACCATGGGTACACTATACCATGTGCCCAAAACTACTATTGATTAACCAAGTCAACCTTGACTCAAACCCTGAGTCAATTTTACTTAACATAATTCCTCAGGCAGGAGGTCGAGGTCAGTATGGAGAAAGTCTGAGCTTATATGTGGCTCATTTATCATCAACTTCAGGACCGAGTTAGAGGAAGCTTGAGGCAAGGGGGTCAAGCATCTTCTTGGGTGAAAATTTGTTGTAAAAGGGAGCCGCAAACCTAAGGAAGTTTGAGCGGATGCTTGAAGGATTATTTGGGGCAACTTCTTTTGTGATTAAGTGTAGCTTCATTATCAGAATATGTCGCTAGAATGAAGGTGACTTTGGGGTCTATTTTTATGTGTTTTTATACTCTAAGTTGGGAAGCAAGAAATGCTACTAGAACAACCAGTTGGAAGCGCTTGTGGAGAGATCTAATGGCTTAATTTGAGTATTCTTCCTCAACCGCAGTTAAGGAGAGAAGGCCACAGTATAAAAATAGGTTGTTACTCTTGTTTGTAGACATATTCATGATACTGTTGGGTTAGAGTTGTTGTAGTGTGCCTTGACAATGAGCCTCAAGTCCTTGTTCATTGTTGGATGGCTGAAAGAGGTCAATTATAGGAGAAAATCATTGGGAAGGATGATCAATGACCTCTCGTAACCCTAACCGGGCTGTAAGCTACGCTGAACTTATAGAACATTGTTTTGGAAAGGCTATTTTGATTCATATTATTGTACCTAATGGCCTAATTTGAGTCTTCTTCCTCAACCTTAGTCAAGAAGAGAAGGCCATAATATAAAAAGAGGTCGTTACTCTTCTTTGTAGATAGATTCATGTTATTGTTGGGTTAGAGTTGCTGTAGTGTGCCTTGAAAAGAAGCCTCAAGTCCTTGTTCATTGTTGGATGCCGGAAGAGGTTAGCTATAGGATTAACTCATTGGGAAGGATGATTAGTGACTTCTTGGAACCCTAACCAGGTTGTAAGCTATGCCAACCTTACAAAACAATGTTTTGGCAAGGCTATTTTGATTCATATTATTGTACTCTCTCTCTGTTGAACATTTGATAATAATAATAAGAAGAATTGATCAAGGTTTTTTCCTTGGCTTGAGCCATATCAATGTGTTCTCTTGTCTTCGCTTGTCTTTTGCATTTACATTTAATGTTATTTTATTAGTTACTGTCATATGGTGATGGTTAAAGTGATTGGTCATGGTCAAATGGAATTGATAATGGGCTAATGAAGTAACTAACCTAAGCAAAGAACATGTTAACTCAAAATTAACATAATCAAATTGTATTCTCTATTGAAACAAGTTGTACTTGTAAGAGATGTATTGCTCAAATTTGTTCAATAAAATTCTCAAACAAGCACAGGGTTTTCCCAGTTGGGTTCCTTAGAAATTTTGTGCCTTGATTATTGTGATGGTGTGTCTATTTTTGTTCCTATTTCACTGCAAAATTTAATAGATAATTTTTTCATCTTTATGAAAAGAAAATAGATTTTAGATTGTTCATGTAAGCAGTTGAAAAATTTCGTGTATTTCTACACTATGTGGAGGAATGATCTGTTGTAGTATAAAGATTGCCTATATTTATGTGAGAATTCCCAACTCAAGGAAAATGTCCTCTTGGAATTGTACAATTCTCCTATAGGAGGACATCCATGGTTCTTGAAAACTTACCACATGATCAAGAAGAATTTTTAATGGGAAGGTAATAAAACCGATGTGCAAAATTTTATTGCAGTATGTATGTTTTGCCAACATACCAAGGGAGAAACAATGAAGACCCCAAGTTCCCTACAACCATTAGGTATACGAAATCAACATTGGGAAGAAGTTTCAAGGGATTTTATTACAGGTGTACACACATATGAAGGAAATAATGCCATTATAGTAGTAGTAGATTAACAAAGTACGCCATTTTTTTGCTCTCTTTCTCATTCTTTTAAAGTAAGCACAATGGTATCAACATTCATGGAAACAATCCAAAAGCTACATGGAATTCTGAAGATTATTGTAATTGATAGAGATTCAATTTTCACTTGAAATTTTTGACCTAAATTATTTTCTTATTTGGGTACCTGTTGACAGCGATGGACCCATCAACATGTCAAGGGGATCTCCCTGGCAAGATGTCCCAATTAGACCTCAGACCGTTTGGTGTAGGAGTCCCAACAGTGGGTCGTAAGGTAATGCCTTGATCGTGATGTCGCATAGAGGCAAGTAAGATAACTCTGTGAGTAGCAAGGGTGTGACTAATGCAATGAGTCAAGGAATGAGTATGAGAGGTTCCAACACTTCAAAAGGGGAGGAAGGTGAAGGTGAGTTCTAGGTTGAAAGGGATCAGTCCCAACTTGGCTAGGAACACACAACACAATGGACATGCACAACTTCCGGCAGAGCAGTCGACACAGATGCGGCAATCCTGACATAAAAGGTAAGATAACACGAACAACACTCACGGATCAGTCCGAGACGAGTGTGACGATTGATATAACAAGGTTCAGAAAGATATATCTGGTGTCTGGCAGAGTAGTTGACACGGACGGTGACAACATTAACAACATATGCAACACATTGTTGTGGCCACCAACAATCCCCCTCCTTATTTAGTATTAGCAATAAAGCTAGGTAAGTGGGGACCCTTAGTAAAAAATTCAAAAAATTCAATTAAAACTCATGTATTATACTCCTTAAGAAAATATCGCATCGCGCGAAGAAGATAGGACATTTCCTTGTGAGTAAAATGATAAATTGTGAGAGTGCGACGCAAAATCCATCGCATCACATGCATTAAGAAACGCTCATAAACGAAAACTTTAAGAAATCACCGATGGCCGATATGCGACATCGCATAAAACAACACATAACCATTTAACGAATTGTAGCAATCTGCGATCCTGCGATAATGCAATATTGCGATCGGCGATCTTGCGATCGCGCGAAACAACAATATGCGATTCCGCGATAAACGTGATCGGTCAACCCTGCAATAACACATCTTGATGAAAACACGATAACGCGATGATGTGATGCTGCGATGCAAATCGCAGAGATCGTCCATCGCAGATTTTCCCCGGCTCAACATTCAAGAAAAATTGAATACGCGCGTTAATGAAAATTAATGAATGTACGCCAAGTGTTAATGAAAGACAATTTTTTGTTTTTCGAAGAGTTAGTTCATGTCAGGTGGCATGTTTTTGTACATCCATAGAGCTCAGAGCTTTCTTGTCAATCTTTATTATCATTACTCTCTCCTTATGTGTGAACAACAGGAATGAAAAACAGAAACAAAATTCTCATCCTCCCATGTGGAATCTTCAGCGGATAAGTTCTTCCACTTGATAAGATACTCTGAAATTGAACGATTTCGTAGCTGTCAAGTTCTTGTTTCTGTGACTGCTTTCGGTTCCAATATAATTTTTCCTTCCTCGTCAAGTTCTGGAAATATTGTTTGAACTGGGAGCTTGTTGCCTATAAACTTCTTTAAACATGAAACATGGAAAACTGGGTGCAATCGAGAAGCTGCAGGAAGCTCCAATTTGTATGCCATAGTACCAATCTTTTGCAACACCTTGTACGGACCATAATACTTTGGTGATAATTTATTATCCTTCTTAGCTTGCTTGATGGACATTTCCTTATATGGTTGTAGCCGTAGGAATACCTAATCACCTACATCAAAACTTCTTTCACTGCAATGTTGATCTGCCTGTTGTTTCATTCTATTCTGTGCCAACACGAGGTTATCCTTTAAGAGTTGGAGGACTTGTTGTTGATGTTCGATGTGATGTTCCACTGCCTGAATCTTAGAATTTTCTCTTAAATATGATGTGATGGATGGTGGTTGATACCCATAAAGTGCCATAAATGGGGTCATTTTTGTTGCTGTATGGAAGGAAGTGTTATACCACCATTCAGCCAGAGGCAACCATTTGACCCATTGTGTCTGTTTATCAGATACAAAGCAACGAAGATATCCTTCCAAACATTTGCTTACTATCTCAGTTTGCCCATCAGATTGAGGATGATAAGATGAGCTATGAGCTAACTGAGTACCAAGACAAGAAAATAATTCTGTCCAAAAATTTCCAGTGAAAATGGGATCTCTGTCACTTACAATAATCTTTGGGTTTCCATGTAGCTTTTGAATTGTTTCCATAAATGCAGTAGAAACTGTACTGGCTTTAAATGGATGTGATAATGCACAAAAGTGTGCATACTTGGTAAGCCTGTCAACTACCACCATGATGACACTCTTTCCCTTAGACTTGGGTAAACCTGTGATAAAATCCATTGAAACCTCCTCCCAACGTTGGCTTGGAATGGATAAAGGTTGTAATAGACCTGGTGTCTTAATTGTTTCAACTTTATTTTGTTGCCAAACGAAACATTTAGCCACAAACTTTTGAATATGTGATTTAAGGCCATCCCAAAAAAATTCCTTCTTAACCCTGTGGTAAGTTTTTAAAAATCCTGAGTGCCCTCCTAAGGGAGAAGTGTGCAATTCCATAAGAATCTTTTGTTTTAGCTGGGAATTCTTACAAAGGTATAAGCGATCTTTGTACCATAACGAATCATTTTGCCAGCTAAATGTACCAGACGTACTGGAATCTTGTTATAACTTTCCAATAAGTGCCCACACTTCTTCGTCATTCTTCCATTCCTCCCTTGCTTCGTTTATCCAACCTGGTTGGATAATAGAAATGGCGCACAACAAGGTTTCCACATCCTCATCCTTTCTTGAGAGTGCATCTGCCACCACATTTTGCTTCCCTCTTTTGTAGATGATTTCAAAGTCATAACCCAACATCTTTGTGACCCACTTTTGTTGCTCTTCAGAGGATAATCTTTGTTGTAAAAAGTATTTAAGGCTATCATGATCCGTTTTTACCTTGAAGTGTCTACCCATTAGGTAGGGTCGCCATTTCTTAAGTGCATGGAGTATTGCCAACATTTCCTTCTCATAAATATCTTTGCTTAAAAACTTTCCCTTGATTGGACGACTTTCAAAAGCAATGGGTCTTTTATCTTGCATTAGAATAGCACCAATTCCATTTCCCGAAGCATCACATTCCACAGTAAAGGTTTTTGTGAAGTCTGGTGTAGCTAAGACCAGTGCTTGGCACATTGCCTCTTTAAGATGTTCAAAGGCCTTTGTTGCTTCCGGAGTCCATGAAAATGCATCTTTCTTCAATAATGTTGTTAGAGGTGCTGCTATTCTCCCATAATTCTTAACAAACTTGCGATAATACCCTGTCAACCCGAGAAATCCTCGCAGATTATTTATGGATGTGGGGATTTTCCATTCCTTAATGGCTTTAATTTTGGTAGGTCTACCTTAACGCCTTCATGAGATACAATATGACCCAAATATTCCACCTCCTGGACTCCAAAGAAACATTTGGATCTTTTTGCATATAATTGTTTCTCCTTCAATAGTTGTAGCACCTTGTCAACATGTTCAACATGATCCTTCCAAGACTTGTTGTAGATTAGTATATCATCAAAAAATACTAACACAAATTTTCTAAGGAATGGTTTGAAACCTGAATTCATCAAACCTTGAAAATGTTGAAGGTGCATTGGTAAGGCCAAAAGGCATGACCAAAAATTCATAATGACCCTCATGAGTTCTAAATGCTGTTTTCAGAATGTCTTCAGTCTTCATTCTGATTTGATGATATCCTAAACGAAGATCCAACTTGGTGAAGTAAATTGATCCATGCAATTCATCCAGTAATTCATCAATGACAGGAATGGGGAACTTATATTTAATAGTGAGCTTGTTGAGTTCCCTATAATCCGGACACATGCGCCATGATCCATCCTTCTTGTGCACCAATACTACTGGAGCAGAGAAAGAACTTTGACTCGGTTGAATTATACTAGCCTCTAGCATTTCTGCAACCATACGTTCAATTTCACTCTTTTGGACATAGGGATATCTGTACGGCCTGATGTTTGGAGGAACACTTCCTGGAATCAGATGAATAGCATGATCACTATCACGCATAGGGGGGAGACCTTTGAGAGTCTCAAATACCTTGGAATGATTGTCCAGGACTTTTTGGAGATCTGGAGAAATAGATTATTCCGATGTGGAAACATCTAGCGAGCATAATTGTGCAATTACACCTCTTTGCTTCTTTTTTAGAAGCTTTGTCATACTATTAGAGCTGATTATCTTTCCTAGTTTCCTTGCAATACCCCTTAATTCAACTTCCTTTCCTTCCGTAGAAAATTTGATGAAAAGTTCTTGAAAATTAAAAGTTATTGTACCCAGGGATTGTAGCCATTGGACTCCTAGTACAACATCAGCACCTCCCATTGGAATGGAAAGCATTGGGCTAGTCAATACATATTCTCCCATGGATAGCTTGATATTATGGCACTTTCTAGAGCAATTTATTGTTCCTCCATTTGCAATCATCACTTGACACTCTGGTGCTGGATATAGGAAGCAATTTAATTCTTTTGCTACCTTACAATGAATAAAATTGTGGGTGCTTCCTGAATCAATCAATACTATTACCTTTTTCTTCTTGATTTGTCCTTCTATCTTGATGGTTTGAGGAGTGGTAATTCCCACCAATGCATTACAAGATATGGTCGGATTTATTTGTTCTTCATCTAGGCTTTGTTCTTGGAGTATATCCTCTTCTTTTGACCTTTCTTGCTCCTTTTCTTCTTCCTCTTCACAATCTATGTAGAATAATTTCTTCTCAGCACACTTATGACCTTTAGTGTATTTGCTATCACAACTGTAACAAAGTCCTTTTTCTCTTTTTTCTTCCAATTGTTGTGGTGTAAACCTTATATGTTGTGGAAGACTAGGGGCAACAACACTTCCGTCTTTATAGTTGTGAGTGGTATGCTTCCCGGTTGCCATAATTTTGCTTTCCATTTTTCTTGCTAACCTGAATGCCTTCTCTAATGAATCAGGTTCCCAAAGGCAAACATCATGTTGGATATTATCCTTTAAAGACCCTATGAACACATCAATCCTATGCTCCTCTGGAATATCTTTTACCCTTATGTTCAATTTTGGAACTCCTCAATGTGCTCCATTATTGAACCCTTTTTTTTGAGACTTATCAATTGGCTAAAAAAAGTGTTGCTTTTTGTATCCTCATAATGTGCTATCAATTCTTCCGTAAAAATTGCCCAAGCGATAAATGGTTTACGAGAGCAAAGCCATTGATACCATACAAACTGATTTGGTTCCAAATATAAAGTTTCCATACGTACCTTTTGTGTGTTTTGCACATTATTGAGATCGAAGAATTGCTCCATCTGTAATATCCATGTGGCAGGATCCTTGCCATCAAACTTCCTAATATCGATTTTTGGAATATGGTGAGTCTTCGATCCGACATTAGCGCCTATGGAATCATGATTAACATTTCTTTTGTTCTCATCATGAGTTTCCTTTAGTACCCTTTCACCCTTAGGGACCATTTCTTGTAGCAACTTATTCATATTTATCTTCAATTCGTCCATGTCTGTCTTCAAATCTATCTTCAAATCATCCATCTTAGCTTCCACGCCTTTCTTTAAACAGTTCATCTTAGCTTCTACACCTTTATTTAAACCATCCATCTTAGCTTCTACATCTTTCTTTAAACCATCCATATTAGATTCTGTTCCTTTTTGTGCAAGGGACAGTTGTTGCAATTGGTCTTATAATTTTGATATATCATGTTGCATTTCTTCCTCTTCTTCATGAGTCATGCTAGAGCTTTCAGGTTCCTTACTAGGTGTTTTCATTTTCTTTCCTCGGGGCATCAGTTACCGATAATAATGCTCTACTATGCCCTTTGAATTCCTTCAAAATAAATTTTCAAACCAAGCTTAAGCAAAAATTTAAGAAAATCTACACACCTTTTTTCACTTTGTAGGAGCTCGATATTGCCTCTGATGTATCTCTGTACTTTCCAATCATCTAGTTCTGAATTTTTGAGCTATAATAGCTCTCTGTGTCCTCTTTCCAATGCCACAAGTTTGACCCAAATTGGATTCTCCAAGGAAGAGTTTTATGAAATCTCCCACAGTGACTTGCTTATAGACTAGTTCAGTAGAGCGAATTTGTACGACGTGCCACGAGTCACTGTTTCGACCTTTTGATCTGAAACATGCATACAAGAAACTACAGTCCATCCTCTTTCTGTACCTTCTTACGAAATTTCAATCCGATCCCCAGAGACAAAGTTATGACGATTTTCCCCAGGTCACCTGTTTTGAATGTAATTCAGGAGTCTGCAAAAAGACCAATTTCCTCAGATCATATCTCCGCAAATATCGCACGAAAATATCTGAAATTCAGACCCAAGGTTCAGCGTGATTTCCTCTAAAATGGGTTTTTTTTGTGACTTCTGAAACGTCACAGAAAAAATATTATAGCGAAAATTCCACGATGACCTATTTGGAGCAGCGAAACCCTAGAATCCAAAGCTCTCATACCAAATGTTATGAAACCAGCTCAAGAAAAGATAGAAAAGATAGATCAACGCCTTAGAATTCAGCCTCTTCGAGGGGGCAACCTCCTTTACATTACATAAATGAACAATTCTTGGATGATTCAAATGACAAAACCTCCTTTCTATATATAGGAGTCTAAGGAGTCACAATATAATCCAGCCGACCTAACAATAATAATATAAAGCCACAAAAATAACAATAGAGGGATTCTATGGGGCACAGTAATAACAATATGGGGGCAATAGGACATATAAAGAAGAAAAATGTTCAAGAAGTGAAATATCACATCGAGCATCAAGAAATGAATCCGACCATATCTTGTAAAGGATTGGAAGAAATTACCACTCCTCAACCTCTAGAGATAGAAGGACATATCAAGAAGAAAAAGGTTCAAGCAAAGAAAGATCACATCGAGCATCAACAACAAGTTCTCCAACTTTTAAAGGATAAAGCCACTTCGGTGCAAAATCAAACGAAACAACAGGTAGATCAACATCATAGTGAAAAATGTTTTGATGTAGGTGATTGGTTATTTTTATCGCTACATCTCAAGCAAGCTATTTATGAGAAGGAAATGTTGGAAATACTACATGCACTTAAAAAATGGCAACCTTACTGAATGAGAAGACTCTTCAAGGATGAGGATGTGGAAGCATTGTTTTGTGCTATTTCTATTATCCAACCAGATTGGATAAACAAAGCAAGGGATGAATGGAAGAAGGACGAAGAAGTATGGCCACTTATTCAAAAGTTGCAAAAGATCCCAATTCAAACAATATTGCCAGAAATTGAAGAGGAACGAAAAATCATATTGGAACCTGGAGCAGTCATAGAAACAAGAACCCGATAGCTACGAAATCGATCAACTTCAGAGTATCTCATCAAGTGGAAGAACTTACCCGCTGAAGGTTCCACATGGGAGGACAAGAATTTTATACAGAAGCATCAAGAACTACTCAAGCGTTGAGGACAACGCTTTTTGAAGGAGAGGGGCATGTTAGGCCCCTATACTACTAGTGTAACCCCTTATTGTTATTAGTACAACCCACTTATTATATTGATGTACCCATGTAGTGCCCATATTGTTACTATTGTACCCCATAGAAACCCACTATTGTTATTATTGTGCCCTTACATTATTATTGTTATGTCGGCTCTGATTATGTTATGACCCCTTAGACTCCTATATATAGAAAGGAGGTCTTTTCATTTGTATCATCCAAGAATTGTTCATTTATTTAACATAAAGGAGGTTGCCCCCTCGAATAGGCTGAATTCTAAGGCGTTGATCTATCTTTTCTATCTTTTCTTGAGCTGGTTTCATAACATTTGGTATCAGAGCTTTGGATTCTAGGGTTTCACTTCTCCAAACAGGTCATCGTGGCATTTTCGCTATAACTTTTTTTCTATGATGTTTCAGAAGTCGAAAAAAAAACCCATTTGAGAAGAAATCGTGCTGAACCTTGGGTCCGAATTTCAAAGCTTTTCACGTGATATTTGAGGAGATATGATCTGAGGAAGTTGGTCTTTTTGCAGACTCCTGAATTACATTCAAAACAGGTGACCTGGGGAAAATCGTCATAACTTTCTCTCTGGGGATCGGATTGAAATTTTGTAAGAAGGTACATAAAGAGGACAGACTGTAGTTTCTTGTATGCATTTTTCAGATCCAAAGGTTGAAACAGTGACATGTGGCACTTCATACAATTTCGCTCTTCTGGAAAGGTCTATAATCAGGTCATCTTGGGAGATTGTGCATAACTCTTTCTTAGAGAATCCAATTTGGATCAGACTGGTGGCATTGGAAAGAGGACACAGAGGGCTACTATAGTTCGCAATTTCAGAACTTAAAGATTTGAAAGTACAGAGTTACAGTCGTTTCAAGGTTGAGCTCCTAAAATCAATAAAAAGAAAGATGAGGAAATTTGATGGCAAGGATCCGGTAAATTGGATACTTCAGATGGAGCAATATTTTGATCTACATGGTGTACAACTGTTACAAAAGGTATGTATTGCATCTTCATATTTAGAACCAGATCAATTTTTATGGTATGAAGGGCTTTGTTCTCGTAAAAAACTTGTTACGTGGTCAATTTTCACGGGTTAAATGATAGCACATTATGAGGATACAAAGAGCAACACCTTATTTAGAGCAACACCACAACAATTGGAAAGAGTAAAAGGGCTTTGTGACATAATGGAAAGCAAAATTATGGAAACCAGGAAGCATACCCCTCACAACTATAAAGATGGAAGTGTTGTTTCTCCCAGCCTTCCACAAACTACAAGGGTTACACCACAACAATTGGAAGAAAAAAGAGAAAAAGGGCTTTGTTACAATTGTGATAGCAAATGCACTAAAGGTCATAGGTGTGCTGAGAAGAAATTATTTTACATAGAATATGAAGAGGAGGAAGAAAAGGATCAAGAAACATCAAAAGAAGAGGATATACGCCAGGACACCACCCCAGAGAAATAAGAAATGAATAAGACCATATCTTGTAAAGCATTGGCAAGAATTACCACTCCTCAAACTCTCAAGATAGAAGGACATATCAAGAAGAAAAAGGTGCAAGAAGTGAAAGAACACATCGAGAAAGAAGAAATGAATCCAACCATATCTTGTAATTCAATGGACGAAATTACCACTCCTCAAACTATCAATATAAAATGACACATCAAGAAGAAAAATGTTCAAGAAGTGAAAGATCACATCGAGCATCGAGAAATGAATCCGACCATATCTTGTAAAGGACTGGAAGAAATTACCACTCCTCAAAAGATAGAAGGACATATCAAGAAGAAAAAGGTTCAAGCAAAGAAAGATCACATCGAGCATCAACAACAAGTTCTCCAACTTTTAAAGGATAACACCACTTCGGTGCAAAATCAAACGAAACAACAGGTAGATCAACATTGTAGTGAAAAATGTTTTGATGTAGGTGATTGGGTATTTTTACTGCTACATCTAAAGCAAGCTATTTATGAGAAGGAAATGTTGGCAATACTACATGCACTTAAAAAATGGTGACCTTACCGAATGGGAAGACTCTTCAAGGATGAGGATGTGGAAGCATTGTTTTGTGCTATTTATATTATCCAACTAGATTGGATAAACGAAGAAAGGGATGAATGGAAGAAGGATGAAGAAGTATGGCCACTTATTCAAAAGTTGCAAAAGATCCCAATTCAAACAATATTGCCAGAAATTGAAGAGGAAGGAAAAGTCATATTGGAACCTGGAGCAATCACAGAAACAAGAACCCGACAACTACGAAATCGATCAATTTCAGACTATCTCATCAAGTGGAAGAACTTACCCGCTGAAGATTCCACATGGGAGGACAAGAATTTTATACAGAAGCATCAAGAACTACTCAAGCGTTGAGGACAACGCTTTTTGAAGGAGAGGGGCATGTTAGGCCCCTATACTACTAGTGTAACCCCTTATTGTTATTAATATAACCCACTTATTATATTGTTGTACCCATGTAGTGCCCATATTGTTACTATTGTGCCCCATAGAAGCCCACTATTGTTATTATTGTGCCCTTACATTATTATTGTTATGTCGGCTCTGATTATGTTATGACCCCTTAGACTCCTATATATAGAAAGGAGGTCTTTTCATTTGTGTCATCCAAGAATTGTTCATTTATGTAATGTAAAGGAGGTTGCTCCCTCGAAGAGGCTGAATTCTAAGGCGTTGATCTATCTTTTCTATCTTTTCTTGAGCTAGTTTCATAACACAATGTGCAGGGAGCGATTAAAGAAAAAGGTAAAGCTACAAAAGCTCGGAAGCAGAGAAGAAATTCCCTCATGAACGGATACCGCATGCAACAGAGCCGCACATTCCAGAGCGCTGCTGAGCTATCCATTATAGATCTATCAGTCAGAGCCATGGTTCAATGAGTAGTTGAACAATGTTGATATCAACAGGGGATTTAACACTCAAGGGTAGAAGTTCACAAAGGCCGTATGTTTGCAAAATTTTAAAGCTTATACCCAGTGAAGGAAAAGGCGCTAAAGGCGAAAAACGCAATCGCGCATCGCTGAGAAAATTGCTCAAAAAGTAAAGTCCCTAACTGCTTAGTCACTCGTAAGCCCAAAAACGCAAGAAAGCAAAGGCAGATGCAATTTGAGGGTTAACCAAGTGGAATTTGGGTTATTACTGAGCATACACAGTAAATCCACATAGCCAGAGATGATTCTCAAAGTATATCTGCTATTTTGCTGGAAAAAATGGTGCCAGCGCTTGCCATTTCTGTTTGCTTAGCGCAATCAAAAGCGGAAGACAGTCAGCCGACTCTACCCAGGAAAATATTGAATGCTCGCAACATTAAGGAGCAAATGCAGAAATAGTTAGGTATTAGATTTAATTTTTAGAAATAATTTTGCTTAGAAAAAGGGCGGTCATTTAAACCGTATCTTGAATATGTGTAATTAAGTTATTTAGTTAGTAGTATTTAAACACTTCTCATGCATTTAGAGAAGGGTCCAGAAATTTATCAAAAATTTATCCTCAGAGCATGCACTTTTGCACCCTCAGAGGAGGTTTTGGTGAATGAATGGATCAAGATTTGTTGATGTTTGCATTTGATATCTGCTACTGATGTTGCACTTCTGTACTCTTAGTAGATGCTAGAGCAAGGAGAAATAAATCATTGTTGCTTGAAGCTTATGAGTAGGACCAGTCATAAATGGTACTTTTATCTCTTGACCATTTCTGCTTATATGTTAAAGTGATATACAGTTTTTAGTTGTTTATATGTTATTGCATGAATGCTTGAGTTACCATTTGGCACTTTTGTACGGTGGTAGCTATTTATTTATGTTTAATGTATGAATAACTTATTATGCGATATGCTGTTCACAACTGTTTTGCCTAACTTTTTATGCGAAATAGTTCATCTTAATTGATTTCCTTTCTTATAGTCGTTGAACGATATTTATTACCAGTTGTTATTTGAAATCTCTTTAGATCGCATAATAGAAGAATTACATCCCGGGTTATCATAGATTAGATGTCCTGTTTTTATTAGATTACCATAGTATAGAATTAGCTTAAAGTTTGAATTAGAATAGCTTAGGTAGTTACTGTTAGATCAACAACATCGATTTCTACACACACACACCCATAGATTGGGAAACTGGTCCCATTATCCCCAGTCAGACCCGCTATACCAAACGGATAAGGAGCTGCCAACCAAGGTCCGGACTGGGCGGGTATCCCCCTTGTTGTCGACCCGATTTTTGGGACTTCAACATATTTGGTGCTAGAAGGAGGGTCTGAACTATGAATGGCAAGTAAATCCAAATCTGAATACCATTTTGAGAGTAAATCGCCCTCATCATCTCCCCCGACTTCCCCATTACATTTAAATCCAAAGTCAGAAGTCGCTCGAGTATCAATCACTGCTACACACCCTGATATTTCAGACCAATCTACCATTGAACCTCCTGAAGTCGAATCCCTCATTCACAAACTTCAGCGATTTTCCATCTCCCCTCAGAGGTCTGATAAATCTCAAGGCAGCATGACTTCGCAGTACAACCCTGCTCATCCCCTGACCAGGTTAAAGAGTGAAAAGTTTGGCGTTCAGCCAACCGAATTACCTCTTCCCACCAGGAAAATAGCAAGGAAATCACCGCAAGAGTCTGACAGTGAGACTCTTTCGTCTGCATCATCCATCTCAACTACTTCACCGCGATGTCAACCATCCACACCTCCACTCCATATCATCGTCCATCCGTCCATTGGAACCCCCACAACCCCTCTTCAATCATCTACGATCATAGTATCCTCATCCTCCCAGCCACAGGGATCATCTTCTGCACTTTCCTCTGTTAGCAGTTCAACAATGGCCCAGATTCCATGGAAAAACCATGGGGCAGTCTTAATGCCTGCACCCTTGAGTCAAATACTGGCCCATCCTGAGTAATGGCTACCCAAATTCATTCCTGAGGCAAGTATGCTAGCAGAAGAGCACATAAACAACTTTATGCTTTCCATTAATCTAAATGGAGTTACTAATGAAGATGTTGTTGTTCGGATTTTTCCCTATACACTGCAAGGGACAGCCGGGTCATGGTACTTTTCATTACCCTCTGGGTCCATCACAAGTTGGGAAATCTTCCAGGACCAATTCCTTACCAAGTTTGGTGATGACAGATCAACGGTAACGTTAATCAATGACCTATCCAATCTTAAAGCCGAAGCTAGAGAGCCTATTAAGGATTTCAATTTACGGTTCAACAAAATTCCTACTGCTTCCCAGCCCAGCGAAGAAGTACGATGTGAATGGTATATTACCGCTCTGCCATCGAACATAGCCATCTTCGTGGACAGGGCAAATAAAACAACCTTAGTTGAAAACATGAAAGAGGCGATAGCAGTAGAAAAAATGAATAATAGCCCTGGAAAAGAGATCCGCGATAGAGGAACGTAAGTCCAAAAAAGTCATCTTCAAGGAAGACTCTAAGAAGAAACAAGCAAAATATCCTTTTGATTTAGAAGGATTGCAGAAAGTTCTAAAGACCATGTCCAATGAGATGGTCGACATAAAAAAGCAAGTAGCAGAAACTTCTTCGAAAAATCCCTACAGAGCTTTTAAAAGAGGTCCTTCAACGGATGCAAAGCCACCCAATGCCATTTCAAATGCTAAATCCGAGGAAGAGGAAGAGGAAATCACCACTGAAGGGCAGACCGATGACGAAGAAGTTGTGGAATTACAAGGAATGTGGGATTTCATCCTCCCACAAGAGGAATATCAAGAAGTATTTACAGTTAGCACACGAAGTACAAATCAGCTTGATCCTCCCCAAACTACCCCTAAGCAAAAGAGCGCAAGCTCTGCAACAAAAGATAAAGTCGCGAAAAAGAAAACGACATCCAAAGCAACTCAAACTAGCCCAGTCCAAGCAGATGAAATGACTCCATCAAAAACAATGATAGTGTCGGATGAAATGGAGTACAATATTATTGATGACATGAAAAAGACTAGGGCTAATATCACCCTTTACGAACTGAGCAAATTGAAACATCAATAGAAGATAATGATGAAAGAATTTCATGCCGCGCCAGTTGCACCTTTGCCTGCCACTGTACTTTCTCAAGCCTCCCACAACATGGGAAGACCTCCAATGAACGCGATCAGTAAGATTGATCCAAATGACATCGCCTTGATTGGAGGAAGATCAAGATCTCACACTCCCCCGTTTATCCTTACTTATGAAATCTTCAATAAAAATGTGCACAATTGTTTAGTAGATTCCAGTGCTTCATCGAATATTTTACCCAAATCTATATGTGCCAAATTAAATGTTCAACCACAGAAATTCGCAGTGCGCATAGTTCAGCTCGATTGATCTCAAGTCGAAGTGATCGGCGAACTAAATCAAGTAACCATAAGATTGTCATCCAACCCGAAGGTATGTCAGGTTATTGACATTCTAGTTGCTGACATCCCAGAATTCTATGGCTTAATCCTTAGCAGGGATTGGTCAGAGAAACTCCATGGATACTTCGCAACTGATTGGTCGCACATGTGGCTGCCCTACAACGGTAAACCGAATCAAATAAAAGTTGAACGAGAGCTACACCAGAAGTACATAGTAACAGAGTTAGAGGGAGAAAATAAACCTGTAGCGTACAACAACAGTATCATTGGCAATTACTCGGTAGATTCTTTCCTCGGCAATTTCAATGCTCATGCGTCACCGTTTTGTCCCAAGTTGAAAATTTTTCTCGAACTGATAGTTCGAAATGTATTAATTTTTTAGATAAACCTGTAAATACATCTTTGTTTTGGAAATTATTTTTTGATGGCTCTAGATCTAACGAAGGAGCAGGAGCAGGATGCGTTCTGATTAGTCCAGAAGGAGAAAAGATCATACTCATATGCAGACTCGAATTTGATTGCACAAACAATACAGCAGAGTACGAGGCTTTGGTTCAAGGCCCGTACAAGGAAATCGGGTTAGAGATCAAGTATCTTCAAGTCTTTGGAGACTTTGAGATTGTGGTTAAGCAGGTACGTAACACTATACATTGCTTATCAGGTCACTTAAAACGCTATCAATATTTAGTACAAGATCTGACTGAGCATTTCATAGCGTTTAATATTTCTTCAATCCCCAGACTTCAAAACGCAAGTGCAGACCTTTTGGCTAACATAGCTTCTAAGCTTATTCCCTCCGAAGATTTTAGTCTAGATAGATTCTCAATAGAATTAATCTTTAGACCGTCCATTCCTGACAACATCACAAATGGGAGAGTATTCAATGATGATCTAGATATCGTAAATTTCCTCACATCTGAAGGATCCTACTCCAATCAAATAATTGACGAAGACCAGCACGATCGACAATTGCAACAAAATAGCACTAATAATGCTATACCGAAGTCGGTGGTTAAGTTAGAAGACTTATATGATTTGAAAGATCGGTTTAAGAGGTCTACCAATTCAAAACTCTACAGTTCAACCCTGAACTACGAATTAGTAAACCTAGGGACCGATACTAAACCACAAAACGTTAATCTAGGCGTCGGCCTAGCCCCTGAAGAGAAACTAGTGTATATTCGTCTTTTGAGACAATATAAAAATGTTTTTGCCTGGAATTATGATGAGCTGAAAACATACGACACTTCTATCATCCAGCATACTATTCCTATGATTGATAACGAAAAGCCTGTCCAACAAAAGCTGAGAAAGATCCACCCCAATTTAGAAAATCAGATAAAAACCGAGCTCAACAAGTTACTGAAAGCCAGGATAATATTTCCCGTCAGACATTCCAAATGGGTCTCCAATATGGTACCCGTTAGGAAGAAAAACGGAGACATTAGGATTTGCATTGAATTTCGGAATCTTAACAAAGCCTGTCAAAAAGACAATTTTCCTCTTCCACCTATGGAGCAAATACTGCAGGCAGTGGCGGGCTCAGAACTAATGTCTTTCTTGGATGGATTTTCAGGGTACAATCAAGTGTTGGTACATCCTGATGATCAGTTGAAAACCACATTCAGAACTAAATGGGGCACATATGCATATCGAAAGATGCCATTTGGTTTGATTAATGCTGGTGCTACATTTCAGAGAGCCATGGACATCGCATTCAAAGGTTTAGTCAATAAATCTGTAGTAATTTATTTGGATGATATAACAGTGTACTCCAAGAAGCGAAGCGACCATCTCAAAGACCTGAAACAAATCTTTCAACGGTGTTTAAGGTATGGAATTTCACTTAACCCAAAGAAATCTTTTTTCGCATTAAGTGAAGGGAAACTTCTAGGATTCATAGTGTCAAAGTCCGGTATTCACATTGATCCCGACAGAATCAAAGAAATTTCTGAAATATCCCTACCTCATAACAAAAAAGCCATGCAATCTTTCCTTGGTCAAATCAATTTTGTAAAGAGATTCGTTCCAGATTTTTCACGAATCATGTCTCCTTTGCAGACCATGATTAAAAAGAATTCAAATTTTAAATGGGGTCAAGATGAACATGAAGCATTCAATCTGATCAAGCAAGCTATTATTAATGCTCCATCTTTAGCAACCCCGAATTTTTCAGAATCTTTTATTTTATACACATTTGCCTCAGATAAGTCATATGCCGTGATACTAACTCAAGCGAATCAAGAAAAAGCGGAAGCTCCAATTGCGTTTTTTAGCTCAAATTTACAAGGTGCTGAACTCAATTATTCAGACGTGGAGAAACAGGCTTATGCTATTTTCAAAGCAGTCAAATACTTCAGACCTTTCTTACTTAAAACCCATACTAAGATCATAGTATCGTTTCTAGCGGTAAGGAATCTTCTAGTACAGAAGGATGTAGGTGAGAAAAGGGCCAATTGGGTTACTGCCTTATAGGAATACGACCTTGAGATCAAACCAGCAAACATTGAAAGAGGTCAAGGCTTCTGCAAAATGCTGGCCGGAGCATCGCAAATTTCTGAAATTCCATCTGAAGAGGTACAAATGGGTGAGGTAAGCCTAAATGATGCAGAATCATTATATGCTGATATCATTTATTATATTAAGAACGGGTATGCTCCTTCACACCTTGATCATACTAAGAAAAGAGCTTTAAGATTGAAAGCTAAACAATATCAGCTCATAAATGATATTCTTTTCAGAAAAAATTATGATTATGTTCTTCTTAGGTGTCTTGAGAAAACTGAAGCTGAAAAAGTTTTGCAGGAACTCCACGATGGGCTAGCAGGCGGACACTATGCTGGAGATGCTACTGCACATAAAATCTTACGCGCAGGATATTACTGGCCCACGCTGTTCAAAGACTCGCACAGTTACGTGAGAAGATGTCAAGTCTGCCAAACTACTGCTGGGAGACAGAAGAAGCCGTCCCTGCCACTACAGCCGGTAAACATCGAGCAACCTTTCAGTCAGTGGGGCTTGGACATAATAGGTGAGATCGTTCCTCACTCTTCTAAGCAGCATAGATACATCCTCACGGCAACAGATTATTTCAAAAAATGGGTAGAAGCAGTTCCGCTCAAGACAACTAATTCTGAAAATATTATTGAATTCATAGATCAATTTATAATCACTAGGTTTGGATTGCCATCTGATTTAATGTTTGACAATGCATCATACTTTTCTGGAAATGAAATGACTGAATTTGCACTTAAAAGATGATTCAAACTTAAATATTCGGCCAATTACTATCCCCAAGGTAATGGGTTAGCTGAGTCAACAAATAAAAACCTAATCAGGATTATTAAAAGAACAGTTGACCAGAATCAAAAGAATTGGCACAAAGCTTTGGTATATGCTTTATGGGCAGATAGGATAACGCAAAAAGCTTCAATCGACACTTCTCCCTTTAATTTAGTTTATGGGAAAGAAGTGGTTCTTCCAACTCACTTAGCCATTCCCTCTTTGTCTTTAGTACAATACATTGATGAAGTACCCACTTCCTCCTTACAGCTGAGACAAATGGAAATAATTAAATTAGAAGAACAACGAGAACAAGCTAAGAAAACGCATGCTCATCATCAAGCGCTAGTAAAATCCTCTTTTGATTCAAACATAATGACCAGAAAAGATTTTCAGATGGGAGATTTAGTTTTAAAGTGGGATAAGGCTCATGAAGAAAAGGGCAAACACACAAAATTTCAAAGGATGTGGCTTGGTCCTTTTCAGATTGTTGAAGTCATAGGTCCATCAACATTTGTGTTATAGGATTTAGCAGGTAAAAGGATCCTTTGCCTGTTAATGGACAAATTCTCAAGAAATATTTTTCATAGAAGATTATTCTTCTATTTTTGTAGAATAGTTTTCTTTTCATAATAAAACTAGTTGTGAGTGGTTACATTAGGTATTTACGAAAAAGACACCAATTCTCTTTCAGATTTTGAGCTTTTCGCTTGTATAAATAGAAAATCTTTTGGAAACTTGATCTTTATTATTGACAGATACAGTTAAAAACTTTAGCCTAGATATGATACGAGTTTCAACTTCAAAGAATTTGATGAAAGCAACCTTTAGTGAAGAAATTGTTTTATATCAGCATAATGAAAGGTATCAATAACAAAATGAAGATTCTCTGTAGAACAACTGTTTCCAAAAAACTCTATTATTGTCGTCCAGAGCTATCTTAAGGAAACAATGACTTCCTCCCTGCTAAGGAAAATCGCAGCTTTCAGAGGGATAATCCAAGGATACACTATATCTTGAAGAATAAGAGGTCTCATCACGAGCCAGCTTATCATGATCACAGATATCATAACTTGCTGACTTTGCCAATACTGTCTACCACAACAGGGCAATGACTCAAGATTGTTGCAATCAAAAGACAAGGGGTCTCATCACGAGCCAGCTTGTTCAGCAAAGTTATGAATCAAGTGAGTGACTGTGTCATAATTTGGCTACCAAACCAAGACATTGTTCTTTAAGAATAAAAAGAAAATCAAAGCAATAAGTGTAAATATGGATTTTTCTTTGAAAGTTGTCGGTCACCATAAGTAGGATTCAGGATCATTGCTGGGTAACAGGTAACCCTGTCGAGGCTATAAACGCCTGCTGGCAGCAGAGGCTCTACCTACGACAAATGAGCATATTTAAAACTGGTTTATAGAGGAGACTTTATTTTATCTTTACAAGACCAAGTAATGGCTGATGTAAATACAAGGACTAGCTTGAGGAAGCAAATAATTAGAATAGAAAGTGGTTGAAACAAAATATCATTGACAGTTTAAAGCATAATGTACTCTATCTGTCCATAACAAAGTTCAATTTTCTGAAATTTTTTTAGTTTTGGAAGTTTGAAAAATTCAATAGGAAAACAGAGATAACTGGTTCTTCCAAGTGAATCACCAATTGTTGTGGTCACCAACAACCCCCCTCCTTATTTAGTATTAGCAATAAAGCTAGGTAAGTGGGGACCCTTAGTAAAAAATTCAAAAAATTCAATTAAAACTCATGTATTATACTCCTTAAGAAAATATCGCATCGCGCGAAGAAGATAGGACATTTCCTTGTGAGTAAAATGATAAATTTTGAGAGTGCAACGCGAAATCCATCGCATCGCATGCTTTAAGAAACGCTCATAAACGAAAACTTTAAGAAATCGCCGATGGCCGATATGTGACATCGCATATCGCAACATCGCATAAAACAACACATAACCATTTAACGAATTGTAGCAATCTGCGATCCTGCGATAATGCGATATTGCGATCGGCGATCTTGCGATCATGCGAAACAGCAATCTGCGATTCCGCGATAAACGTGATCGGTCAACCCTGCGATAACACATCTTGATGAAAACACAATAACGCGATGATGCGATACTGCGATGCAAATCGCAGAGATCGTCCATCGCAGATTTTCCCCGGCTCAACATTCAAGAAAAATTGAATACGCGCGTTAATGAAAATTAATGAATGTACGCAAGTGTTAATGAAAGACAGTTTTGTGTTTTTCGAAGAGTTAGTTCACTTCAGGTAGCATGTTTTTGTACATCCGTAGAGCTCAGAGCTTTCTTGTCAATTTTTTATTATCATTACTCTCTCCTTATGTGTGAACTGCAGGAATGAAAAACAGAAACAATATGAAGCAATGTGCAAGGAGTGATTAAAGAAAAATGTAAAGCTCCAAAAGCTCGGAAGCAGAGAAGAAATGCCCTCATGAACGGATACCGCATGCAACAGAGCCGCAAATTCCAGAGCGCTGTTGAGCTATCCATTACAGATCTATCAGTCAGAGCCATGGTTCAATGAGTAGTTGAACAATGCTGATATCAACATGGGATTTAACGCTCAAGGGTAGAAGTTCACAAAAGAAGTATGTTTGCAAAATTTTAAAGCTTATACCCGGTGAAGGAAAAGGCGCTAGAGGCGAAAAAATGCAATCGCGCATCGCTGAGAAAATTGCTCAAAAAGCAAAGTCCCTAACTGCTTAGTCACTCGTAAGCCCGGAAACGCAGGAAAGCAAAGGCGGAGGCAATTTGAGGGTTAACCAAGTGGAATTTGGGTTATTACTGAGCATACACAGTAAATCCACATAGCCAGAGATGATTCTCAAAGTATATCTGCTATTTTGCTAGAAAAAATGGTGCTAGCGCTTGCCATTTCTGTTTGCTTAGCGCAATCAAAAGCGGAAGACAGTCAGCCGACTCTACCCAGGCAAATATTGAATGCTCGCAACATTAAGGAGCAAATGCAGAAATACTTAGATATTAGATTTATTTTTTAGAAATAATTTTGCTTAGAAAAAAGGCGGTCATTTAAACCGTATCCTGAATATGTGTAATTAAGTTATTTAGTTAGTAGTATTTAAACCCTTCTCATGCATTTAGAGAAGGGTCCAGAAATTTATCAAAAACTTGTCCTCAGAACATGCACTTTTGCACCCTCAGAGGAGGTTTTGGTGAATGAATGGATCAATATTTGTTGATGTTTGCATTTGATATCTGCTACTGATGTTGCACTTCTGTACTCTTAGTAGATGTTAGAGCAAGGAGAAATAAATCATTGTTGCTTGAAGCTTATGAGTAGGACCAGTCATAAATGATACTTTTATCTCTTGACCATTTCTGCTTATATGTTAAAGTGATATACAGTTTTTAGTTGTTTATATGTTATTGCATGAATGCTTGAGTTACCATTTGGCACTTTTGTACGGTGGTAGCTATTTATTTATGTTTAATGTATGAATAACTTATTATGCGATATGCTGTTTACAACTGTTTTGCCTAACTTTTTATGCGAAATAGTTCATCTTAATTGAGTTCCTTTCTTATAATCGCTAAATGATCTTTATTGCCAATTGTTATTTGAAATATCTTTAGATCGCATAATAGAAGAATTACATCCCGGGTTAGCATAGATTAGATGTGCTGTTTTTATTAGATTACCATAGTATAGAATTAGATTAAAGTTTGAATTAGAATAGCTTAGGTAGTTATTGTTAGATCAGCAACATCCAATTCTACACACACACACACCCATAGATTGGAAACTGGTCCCATTATCCCCAGTCGGACCCGCTATACCAAACGGATAAGGAGCTGCCAACCAAGGTCCGGACCGGGCGGGTATCCCCCTTGTTTTCGACCCGATTTTTGGGGCTTCAACACACATTAACAACAAGATTCATATAATTGTATGTGAATGAGTTCATACACAAGTATGTAAGTTAAACAACATATATCATTAAGGCAACCAAAGCAGTCCAACTACAATAACAACATATGCATGAAAATGTGTTGGCTTTTATTATATAAAGAAGTGTAAGTCACAATCATACAATACACGATGTAAACCTGCTAGCCCTAGCAATAGAACGTTACAACCACATCTGCCTGCTCCTCTAAAGAGATGTACTAGCTCCGTGCAGTGGAGAAGCCAAGGTGCATTACAATACTGTCCAAGCCTTCTTCAAGATAGTATTAGTAGAAGCTTGGCTGACCAAAATCCTATACAATGAGTTATGAGGGACTATTGATAGCAAAGGGTGGGGTGACCCTGGATATTCCCCTTTATGAAAGTTTAACTACCCTCATGACTCTTCACCTACTCTATGACTGTTACATCCAACTGTTGACACTCGACTTACACTTGACATGACTCAATATTACAATGCACATGTACTCATGTGAGACAACATGGCTTGAGCAAGCCTTGCAGGACATCATTGACACTTGGTCTGCTGTGGTGAGACCAACTCTTTGACATGCTTGTGATGGTGAAGTTGGTGGGTTGATGCCAAGCTTGTTCATCCGTGATGGTGTGCATGCACCTCATGGTGACATCTTACTGAAGCGAACTCTTGTCTCCGTTGCGACGAGTGCATTGGTTTGACCTCTTCATCCAACTCGTCTGCTAACATGCGCATGGTCTTATTGGGTACGGTTGAACCAACAACACACTAATGCACAGTGTCTGTGTTGATTTTCAAGTATGTGTTGTTGGTCATGCGCCTTAACTTGTCGAAGTGCATGTTCAGCCCCAGTTGGACTTGTTTCTTGTCTTCGCCTTGGTAAGTGTGTTGAATGGGTTGGATCGCATGCGTGTGCTCAACAACATGCATGTTGCTGGATCCTTTGCATGCAATCAACAACACTGCTCACCATGTTTTCTCTATGTCCACTGCTGGGATGGATCCTTAACTTTTACTTGCGTAGTTTCATTCGTGAGTGCATGTTGCACCCACTGCTATTCATGTTCTTGCTGCAACTCATGGACAATCTGTGCAGCTTCATGTTCTTCCTGAGTTGTTGCTTCAGCACATGCAACTCCTTATTTGTTCCATCTTCTACCTTCGCACGATCTTCATGTTGCGCCATCACTTCATAGCCTGAGTCTCCAAATTTGCTTTCATTATCAGTGGATCTGCTTGATCTTGCAACTTTTCTCCCCCTTTATGTTGTCAACAACCTTCCTCTTGCATTCGTTGTATTCGCTTCATTTGGTATGCTGCCTTCAGCTGCTGCTCACTATGATGCTACTGCTAGATGTCATTGTCCATGAACAACTTGATGTCTTCGTGAGTAGGTAAGCCCATGACACTTGATCGAATGCATCCCCAAGCGTGCTCTGAAAAATGTCTTCCTCTCTGCTCTCTTGGAAACCATTGTACCTATACTGCTAAGAGGCAGATGAACACCTGTGATACCTAGAGACATGGAAACACTCATAGCAAGAAATCTGTCAGTCGAAAACTAGAATGAACATGAGAACTAACTTGCAACATACCTAGGTGAATGATCATGAACGTTGCACAATTTCGGCTGGGAGACCGACTGTCAAGAATGCACAAGGCACAGTCCGAGTTGCTGGGAGACTAACTGACTGCTAGAATTGAAAAATGCACAATCCATTTGGGAAATTGGATGCTGGGATTGTGGAATGCGCGATTCCAGCTGGGAAAGACTGCTGGCCCAAGGACAAATTTGCACAAATTTTTGGGCCAAGTAGCCACTGACCTCCAGAAATGCGCAATTTGGTCCAAGAGGTCAGTGTTGGGCCATAATGCGCAAATCTAGAGAGGAAGGTGAGCCTTCCTTCTCCATCTTGCGCAACGAAGCCTTGGTGAAGGCAGAGACTGGGTCAAGGTTGGCCCGACTCGCCGATAGGCAACTGAAAGCAAGTAAGTCGATGAAATGCATGGCAACAATAAGTGATAGAAGAAGTGATAAACAGTGCATGCAAAACATGAATGGAAGATTGAGCAAACAGATCAACATTCATGTGGGTGAGGCCATTTGCTGGTTGGGTGAACGTCCATGCAAAACAATCTCATGCATGTGACATCAGTGAGATAGCAACGAAAATTGAAACAGAGCTAGGAAAAGCTAGAATACATGTAAATGATAGTAGGTGCTCAAAGAAATCAAGCAAACATTACTCACACAAGCAAATACACAAAAAGCGACAGAAATGCAGCACAAGGCATGGGAAGGGAGCTTACCCCAAAACAACTGAGCTGAATGTGCTGACTGCTCCTAGATGTGATGTGGGATGTTAGAGCTACAAGGTTGATGTGAGGAATGAGCTCTACGATGTCCGTTTGATGAGTTTTAATAACATTGAGGTTATGACGCGCATGCCACAAATCTAGGAAGCGACACTTGGAGGGAGGTTTCAGAATTACTCCTTGCATGTAACCTCCAACTACTAAACATAGATCCCTAAAACAAGGAATGCATTTGCATGCTGCCTTGGGAGAAGAAGCCTATGCATGCAAGTCTATTTTTCTCAGCCCCGGAGGGAACTGGTCAACTCAATTGCACATGCAAGAGACTGCTTGACTGCTGGAGAAAAATGCGCATTCTGACTGTCATTTGGGCTGACTGCCCAAGGGGATTGCAAAATTTCTGGGCCCAACAGCTGACTGCTACCCAAATTTGTGCAAATCATGGGGTGAAATGCCTATTGATGGTAAAAATTGCACAATTCCTGCTGGGAGGGTTGGCTGGCAGGATTGCACAATCCAGGAGACCAACAGGATGTCAGAGGGAATTGCGCAATTCCTAGAGGGAAAGGCTGGTTTCCCTCTAGAAATGTACAAATTTCATTAGGAATCTACTCAGCTTATAGCTGGACCAAGTTCGGCTGAGCAACTTGTGAAGGGAAAAGATAAAACTGTGATCGATAGACTGCCTTTGAGCAAGAAAGACATTGAAACTTGAGGATTTGACGAAACAAGGCAAGCTATTGTGAAGGTTGGTAGGGAGGCTCCAAAATAGGCTAAGGAAAAATTTTGGAGGGTGTTTGGAGCTGCTACAACACTTGGCGACACACTAGTAGAACTCCAGCTCCTTGCATAGACCTTGTTCGTGAAAATCAAGTCTAACACCTTCGGAAGTATTGTTAAGTTCTTAGCTCATCTTGGTTTCACACTAACTTGATTGTAAGATGTAGCATCTTCCAAGCCCTTGATCGATTGACACACATTCCAAGCCAAGGCAACACAGTTGTTTCGATTTGGGTATGGGGTATATAGGTGCACAGGCAACATAGTTTTCAGAGTCTTAGTTTCATCTCTGGTGTTGCTCCACTGCCAGCAGGCTTGGACAATACCTCGGTGGAGTCACATAGGAACACAACCATGGCTCCACTACCAGCGAGCCTGGTCAATACCCCGGCGGAGTTACTTGCATCACCTCCCTACACAAGAAGCCTTTCTCTTCTTTTGCCTTATTCATTTTTCATTTTGAATTTTTTCGACTTTTCATTTTTTCATTTTTATTGTGCATAACACTTATTCATTTCAGAGGTGGAAAAGGGATCCTGACTTATTGAGAGCAGAGAAGGTTGTTCCAATAGAGAATTAGTTTATTGTATCTTTGACATTCCTGTTAAGGTTTTCCATCTCACCTTACTCTACTTGACTGAGCTGACAAGGGTTAATCTAAAAACAATCGACTAGAGAAGGTGACACTAGTTAGCGCACAAGCATTGTGTTTACACCAAGGTTCACTTTGAAGAGTACGTATTTTCCTTCGACATATCATGGAATTATAGTAACAAGTTCATCATACAGAGGCAAGATGACAAATAACCAAGTAGTGATAGCTGTACAAACCCTCTTGTACTTTACTCAGCTCGTTTTATGAGTCACACATGGTTTCATGCAAACTAACCTATGACCGAAACAAGTGAACGAACTAAAAATCAACAAAGCAAAGTAAGAGAAAAAGTGAAAATGAAATCGAAACAAGTAAACAAGCAAGAAAGCAAACAAACAAGGAAACAAAGCATGTAAACAAACAAGCATGCAAGAAAAAAACTGAAAACAAACACTACTCCTACTCCTACACTAACGGTGCATGGGCCTAATCATGTGAAGTGATACTTCCAATGCAGCCACCGGCGCATTGGTAGACCCATGTGGGTGAAGGTTTGGTCTACGAGAAACCCAGTTGTGCGGAACAACCTACAAGAAAGATATGACAGTGAAGACAACCACACTTTGTGTTTCAAAGTGCCCACGGGACATAAGTGAGTGCATGTGCATGACGGAAAGTCCGTGGACTTATCACGATGCTCTTTGACACTACATGTAACTTTGAAGAAAAAGAACACTCTTGACTGAGACATGCAAGCAAACGAAAGAAACAAAAATATCTTGTGCCGCACACGAGTGCCTGCAATGTAAGACTCCTCCAATGCATGAGCAATGGGATCGTGCAGTTCGAGTGGAGGAAGTGTGATCTATGTGTGAGATGGATCTTCAATGCATACAGATGAGTGATGAGGAGCCTTGGGTGATTGAATAGTTTCATGATCAGAAGTGAGACTAACCCCAAGAGAGCGAGGACCTGACATAACCATTAGCTCGGGCTGAAGTGCCTCGACAGTCTTGGGTGTCTCAACTTCATCATCAGGTAGGTCATCATAAACTGGTGGCTTCGAAAGATCAACTACGATAGATTCATGATCATGATAAGAAATGGAAGCAAATAGATCACGACCGCCACGATCAGAAAAATTAATGAATTCTTCGGCATCCTCATGATCAGATGAATCAAACAGAGGGGTAGATGAAAAGTGAATGAACTCATCCTCTGTGTTTCCGGAAAAGATAGATGAAGGATCAAGTGGATCTTTAATGAATAACTTATCCTTTCCATTGTCGAATGATGGACTAGAATCCGGTGAGTCTTGCGAGTGATAAAAAATGGGTGCATCCGTAGA
The DNA here is from genome assembly GCA_031772625.1 of Pinus tabuliformis. Lineage (NCBI taxonomy): Eukaryota > Viridiplantae > Streptophyta > Pinopsida > Pinales > Pinaceae > Pinus > Pinus tabuliformis. Next base: position 14,940,489 of record CM062819.1, on the reverse strand, counting down.
TGAAGACACACATACAAAATCATGGATGGTAGGTTCACCAAAGAAGCTAGGAAGGAATGGAGGAGGCTCGGACAGAAGGGAGTCATCATTCACCGAGTGTTGATGTTCAAGCTCCCACTCATACTCTTCATGAATGACCATGCATGTTGGTTGTGCAACACCAACTCTGTTAGTGGGTTGTTCCTTGTTCACAACAAGTGAAAAGTCCGGAATGGATGAACACAAGACAACATCATTCGGAGGAACACCTAGGTGCGAAGATGGAGGTCGAAGAAAAGAATGCATATGGGAACTTGAAGGACTAACAACCAACTCTGCATGAAAATTGAGTGGAGTGATGTTGGGAGGGTGTGAAGAATGAACAGATGTGCGAACATGATCCTCAACATCACTGGACGATGGTGGAACTGTTGAATGAAAGGGAGGCAGACAGTCCATTGAGATAGTGCCTGCTCCCACATGGGATTGTGTAGTTCCATCAACGAAGACGGTTGAGCAAGGTTTGACATCGATCTTTCTCTTAGGGTGGGAAGATTTCTTAAGGTAGTACTCGAATTGGTCCCAAAGATAAGTGAACTTCATCTAGCTCTTCAGAGCTTGAAATTGTAAGTCACGGAAGCACTGCCAAAAATCAATAACAGATTCATGCGAAGCACTCCGTTGCTGTAACAGTTTCTGGTCAAGATGGTTTGGATCAAAATGATGGAACGTGTCTTCAATAAGATCATGTAAGTGCTGACATGAGTGCACAGTGTCAGCTAATAGACTGAGCACCCAACAAAATGGGGATTCGCGAAGTGTGAATGCAAGTAGCAGACCGACTTGTTCGTCAGTAAACTCATCTTCCTCATAAATCATGGAAAGGAAGTTATGTAAGTGCCCAGGTCAGGCCACTTTGCCTTCACCATCGTACGTGTGAGTGGACAAGAGATTGAAAATATTCCCCAAGATGGAGACATATTCACAATTCGAAAAACACCTTGGGGGAAGAAGAATGCAAGATTCCATGAAAGATATGCAAAGGTTCAAACTTGGATGAGAGGACACTGCTTGTCATCAGGCCCTCCTTCTAGTGCCAGAAATGTTGACGGTGTTGGACCCGCCAACATGTCGAGGGGATCTCCCCGGTAAGAAGTCCCAATTAGACCCCAGACCGTTTGGTGTAGGAGTCCTAGCAGTGAGTCGTAAGGTAATGCCTTGACCCTGATGTCGCACAGAGGCAAGTAAGGTAACTTTGTCAGTAGCAAGGGTGTGACTGATGCAGTGAGTCAAGGAATGAGTATGAGAGGTTCCAACACTTCTAAAGGGGAGGAAGGTGAAGGTGAGTTCTAGGTTGAAAGGGATCAGTCCCAACTCGGCTAGGAACACACAACACAAAGGACATGCACAACTTCTGGCAGAGCAGTCGACACGGATGCGGAAATCCCAACATACAAGGTAAGATAACACGAATAACACTCATGGATTAGTCTGAGACGAGTGTGACAATTGATATAACAAGGTTCAGAAAGGTATGTTTGGTGTCCGACAGAGCAGTCGACACGGACGGTGACAACATTAACAACATATGCAACACATTAACAACAAGATTCATATAATTGCATGTGAATCAGTTCATACACAAGTACGTAAGTTAAACAATATATATCATTAAGGCAATCAGAGCAGTCCAACTACAATAACAACATATGCATGAAAATGTGTTGGATTTTATTATATAAAGAAGTGTAAGTACAATACACCATGTAAACTTGCTAGCCCTATCAGTAGAACGTTACAACCACATCCACCTGCTCCTCCAAAGAGATGTACCAACTCTGTGCAGTGGAGAAGCCAAGGCGTGTTACAATACTGTCCAAGCCTTATTCAAGATAGTCTTAGTAGAAGCTTGGCTGACCAAGAGCCTATATAATGAGCTATGAGGGACTATTTATAGCAAAGGGTGGGGTGACCCTTGAAATTCCCCTTTGTGACAGTTCAAGTATCCTCATGACTCTTCACCTACTCTATGATTGTTACATCCAACTGTTGACACTTGACTTACACTTGACATGACTCAACATTACAATGCACATGTACTCATGTGAGACAACATGGCTTGAGCAAGCCTTGCAAGACATCACTAACACTTGGTCCGTTGTGGTGAGACCAAATTTTTGACATGCTTTTGATGGTGAAGTCGGTGAGCTGATTCCAAGCTTGGTCATTCGTGATGGTGTGCAAGCACCACATGGTGACATCTTGTTGAAGCGAACTCTTGTCTCCGTTGCGACTGATGCATTGGTTCGACCTCTTCATCCAACTCATTTTCTAACAGCGCATGGTCTTCTTGGGTATGGTTGAACTGGCAACACACTGATGCATAGTGTCCGTGCTGATCTTCAAGTGTGTGTTGGTGGTCATGCACATCAACTTGCCGAAGTGCATGTTCAGCCCCAGTTGGACTTGTTTCTTGTCTTCACCTTGGTGAGTGTGTTGAATGGGTTGGATTGCATGCGTGCACTCAACGACATGAATGTTGTTGGATCCTTTGCATGAGATCAACAACACTGCTCACCATGTTTGCTCTGTGTCCGAAGCTGGGATGGATCCTTAACTTGTACTTGCGCAGTTTCATCTGCGAGTGCATGTTGCGCCCACTACTGTTCATGTTCCTGCTGCATCTCATGGATAGTCTGTGCAGCTTCATGTTCTTCTTGAGTTTCTGCTTTAGCACATGCACTCCTTAAATCTAGAGACATGCACTCCTTCTTTATTCCATCTTCTGCCTTCGCGTGATCTTCATGTCGCGCCATCACTTCATAGCCTGAGTCTCCAAAGTTGCTTTCATTATCAGTGGATCTGCTTGATCTTGCAACTTTGCTCCACCTCTATGTTGTCAACAACCTTTCTCTTGCATTCGATGCGTTCGCTTCATTCGTTATGCTGCCTTCAGCTGCTGTTCATGATCTTACTCGCTGTGATGCTGTTGCTAGATGACTTTGTCCACAAACAACTTGATGTCTTCGTGAGTAGGTAAGCCCATGGAAACTTGATTGACTGCATCCCCAAGTGTGCTCTGAACAGTGTCTTCGTCTCTGCTTTCTTGGAAACCATTGTACTTGTACTGCGGAGAGGCAGATGAACACCTGTGATACCTGGAGACATGGAAACACTCATGGCAAGCAATCTGTTAGTCGAAAACCAGAATGAACATGAGAATTGACTTGCAACATACCTGGGTGAATGATCATGAAGGTTGCGCAATTTCGGCCGGGAGGTCGGGAGACCGACTGCAAAGACTACACAAGGAAAAGTCTGGGTTGCTGGGAGAATAACTGACTATTGGAACTACAAAATGCGCAATCCAGTTGGGCAGTTGGCTACTGGGAGACTAACTGACTGCTGGAACTACAAAATGCGCAATCCAGTTGGGCAGTTGGCTGTTGGGATTCCAGAATGCACAATTCTAGCTGGGAAAGATTGTTTGCCCAGGGATAGATTTGCGCAAATGTTTGGGCCAAGCGGCCACTAACCTCTAGAAATGCGTAATTCAGTCCGGGAGGTTAGTGTTGGGCCAGAATGCACAAATTTGGAGAGGAAGGTGAGCCTTCCTTCTCTAGCTTGCTTAATGAATCCTTGGTGAAGGCAGAGACCGGGTCAAGGTTGGCCTGACTCGCTGACGGGAAATTGAAAGCAAGTAAATTGATGAAATGCATGGTGACACTAAGTGATAGCAGAAGTGATAAACAGTGCATGCAAAACATGAATGGAAGATTGAACAAACAGATCAACATGCATGTGGGTGAGGCTGTTCGTCGGTTGGGCGAATGTCCCTGCAAAACAGTTTCATGCATGCGATAGTAGTGAGATATCAAAACAAATTGAAACAGATCTAGGACAAGCTAGAATACATATAAATGACAGCAGGCTCTCAAAGAAATCAATCAAACAACACTCACATAAGCGAATACACAAAAAGCAACAGAAACGCAGCACAAGGCATGGGAAGTGAGTTTACCCCAAAACAACTGAGCTGAATGTGCTGAATGCTCCTAGATGTGATGTGGGATGTCAGAGCTACAAGGTTGATGTGAGGAATGAGCTCTGTAGCGTCTGGTTGATGAGTTTTGATAACATCGAGGTTATGACGCACATGCCACAAATCTAGGGGAAGCGACACTTGGAGGGATGTTTCAGAATTACTCCTTGCATGTAACCTCCAACTGCTAAACATAGATCCCTGAAACAAGGGATGCCTTTACATGCTGCCTTGGGAGAAGCATCCTATGCATGCAAGTTTGTTTTGCTTAGTCCTGAAGGGAATCGGTCAACTCAGCTGCACATGCAAGAGACTGCTTGACTGCTGGAGAAAAATGTGCATTTCTGACTATCATCTGGGCTGATTGCCCAAGGGGATTGTGCAATTTCTGAGCCCAACAGCTGACTGCTGCCTAGATTTGTGCAAATCCTGGGCTGAACTACCTATTGATGGGAAAAATTACGCAATTCCTACTGGGAGGGTTGGCTGACAGGATTGTACAATCCAGGAGACCAACAGGCTGTCAGAGGGAATTGCACAATTCCTGGAGGGAAAGGCTGGTTGCCCTCCAGAAATGCGCAAATTTCACTGGGAAGCTGCTCAACTTGCAACTGGACCAAGTTTGGATGAGCATCCTGTGAAGGGAAAAGATCAAACTGTGATTGACAGGCTGCCTTTGAGCAAGAAAGACACTGAAGCTTGAGGACTTGACGAAGCAAGGCAAGTTGCTGTGAAGGTTGGTAGGGAGGCTCCAAAACAGGCTAAGGCAAAATTTTGGAGGGTGGTTGTAGCCGCTACAATAGTATCCAATTGAATCACAAGTCATCCTACCATCCTCAATTTGATGGACAAATTGAAATTGTGAATAAATGTTGAAAATGATATCTTCATTGCTTTGCATCTCATAAATAGACACAATGGTTCAAGTGGTTTCCCTTTGTAAAATGGTGGTATAACACATCCTTCTATACTTCATCCAAAATGTCCCCATTTATGGTACTTTATGGATATCATTATCTATCCATCACATCACCCTTGAAAGGACTACACAGTTTCAATCAGTGGAGGACCACATACAACACCAATAATATGTTCTCAAACTATTGAAGGACAACTTTTCTTATATCAAAAAATACGATGAAACAAAAGTAGATCAACATCATAATGAAAGGGAATTTGAAGTGTGGGATTGGGTATTTTTGAGTCCACAATTATATAAATAGATGTCTCTCAAGCAACAAAAGAAGGATAATAATTTATCACCTAGGTGTTACGGCACATTTAAGGTGTTGCAAAGGATTGGAAATATGACTTACAATTTGGAGTTGGCTTCATATTCACATGTACATCTAGTTTTCTATGTTTTTTTACTAAAATGATGTAATTGGTGACAAGATCCCAATCTAAACTATTTTAACAAAGATTAATGAAGAAAGGAAAATCATATTATTTATAGAAATAATCCTTGAAACAAGTATTAAACAATTTTGAATTTGAGAAATTTCTAAGTGCCTCATTAAATGGAAGAACCTACCAATGGAAGAGGTGACATGTGAATATGAGTTATTCATCTAAAAAATCCCACAATTAGTCAAATGTCGAGGATACCTTTTGTTTGAAGGAGAGGGGCATGTTAAGCACATAAAATCCTTTATTAATCCTTATTTGTTGAGTCATTATATTTCTATTGTTATATTAGTAGGTCAACCAAAAGCTTTCATTGTACCCTTTCATTATAATTGTACTCTGTCTCCTACACACACACGCGCGAAGAAGATATTGTCTTAGGATCAATTCATCTTGATCTTTTGTATTGGATTCATTTTAAGATGAGTTTTCCCCTTCGAATTGGATTGTATTCATTGAATTTTTATCATTTTCATGTTGCTTGGATCATTGTATCTTTACGATGAGCTAAACAAAAGTTTACCTTTTCCATAGAAGTGATTTTTCTTGAATATTATAAGAATGACAAAACTATTGAGTGGTAGCTTTATTATTTGGATTGATTCTCTCATGTAAAGACATATCATGAATTTTATGATGAAATTCCACATCTTGAAGGTAGGGTCCCTATCATATATCAATATCTAGATTCTCTTTTGAAGCACCATCTTCCCCTCATGATGTTTCTACCACTTCATTAGATCATGAAGATCCATTGGATGATGTGATTGATGGGATTAAAAGGATAAACCTTGATGGAAATGCAACACCATCTAAATCAATGGAGAAACTTGGAAAATATCATAAAGGTCCACCAAAGTTGCTCATCAAAACACTTAAAATTGTTCATCGTGATGAGGACGAAAGATAGGAACTAGAAGTTCCACTGGACAAGATGGAGTTGATGTGGATTATTATGATTCACGTGATGTAGATGATATGGATTTTTGATATGATTGTGAATTGAATTTATCTACTATCTTTGAACTAATTTCCTTTGAAGAAGTTGCTTCTCATGATGAGTGAAAATAAATGTTGCTGAAGGAATATCATTCTCCCATCAAGAATGTGACATGGAAGTTGGTGGACTCTCCATTCAAAACCAAACTGATTGGATGCAAGTGGGTCTTCAAGAACAAGTACAAATCAAATGAATCACTTGACAAGAAAAAAGCAAGGCTAATAGCAAAATGATTTACACAAAAATAAGGCATTGATTATGAGTAGACTTTTTCCCCCACAACAAAATGGTCCACCAATAGTACTCTATTTTCCTTGATAGCACGAAATGGATGGGAAATTTCATGAAATGTATGTGAATACCTTTTTCTTGAATGGATACTTAAAAGAGAATGTCTTCATGTCTCAATCGAAAGGTTTGTTATGAAGGGACAAGAATATAAAGTATGTAAACTCATCAAATCCTTATATGGCCCGAAATAAACATCGCGAACCTGGTATGAAAATCTAGCTGAACATCTTTTGAAATTGAATTTCAATCACTTTAATATTGATGATTCAATTTGTTTGTCAATAATGTTGGAAAAACTATTGTACATTTTGTAGTGTATGTAAATGATTTGTTGATATTAGGGAACAATGAAATGCTATATTACATCCATAAAGAAAGAGTTGAAGAAAGGCATTGAGATGAAAAACTTAAGAGATCTTCATTACTACTTGGACATTGAACTAACTCAACATCCCCTGTACATATTCATATCCAAAAATAAGTAGAATGGAGAATTGTTGAATAATTTTAGCATGGTTGTGTGACCCTCTTTCTACTCCAATGGAACAAAATTTGAATATAACATCAAATGAAAGGAATGAATTTGAATATGCAACCAAGTATAGATAGCTTGTCGTAAGTCTTATCTACCTTACCACCACTTGATCAATTTTTTTATTTGTTGTTTGTGTTCTTTCTAGGTTTACGCAAAAAATTGAGAAGGACAATGGTCTATTGCAAAAAGAGTTCTGAAATACTTGAAAGGAACTCAAGACTTTGGACTCAAGTATCCCAGGGTGGATGAATTCAACTATTGGATATTTAGTTTCAAAATTTAATGGTGATAAAGAAAATGAAATGTCCACTTTAGGCTATCCGATGAATTTTGGATCATCAACTATCTCATGGAGGTCATGCAGATAGAGGTAGAATGTGTGGCAACTGCAAAAACAATAAAGGAGATTTTGTGGTTCAGGAAAATACTTGAATATTTGTAGGAAAAACAAGTGAATTATACTTATTCTAGTTGGCAATACTTTTGCAATCAAGTTGGCCAAGAATCCTAGATTCCAATATCAAACTAAGAAAATCAACTTAAAGTACTAGTTAATTCAATATCGTGTAGAATCCAAGACTATTCATTTAAGACATTGTTCCACAAATGAGAAATTACAAACATTTTCACTAGAGTACTTGGAAGATGAAAGTTTGAAAAGTTCAAAATTATGCTTGGACTCGTAAACAACCCTTCGGCTTAGGCGAATGAATGACATAAACATAATCCTTTTGGATTATTACATATATATAATATATAGATATATGAAATAAAAAGTCATGGGGAAGACCAAAAGTCCCTTATAAAAGATGAAGTGAATAACCACCTCCTTTGTATATATACAACTATAAATTAATGAAATTAAAATAAAGAAGCAAAACCAATTTTTTTTTGGCGGAAAATTAGGGTAGGTCCATCCGAAGCAACCACACCCCTTGACCAAACTAATTTGAGCCCAACACCGAGGGCATTGAGGAGAATTGACCCCATGACCTCCCAATGGCAAGGTGATTTTAACAACGGGACCTTGACCAATTGAGCTAACCCCCAGGGCTAAATCATTCGTTAATTTAACACTAAATCTATTTATACATTTAAAAATACAATTTGAATATTGAAAAATTACATTTTCATTATTGGAAAAGTTTTAATGTTTAAACTTTGTTCTTTAGTAAATGATTTTCCATCCACATCGTGAGTAAATAGCTCAATTCATAATATTGTAGCATAGAGTTATGGCTAATCAGACTATAAAGCAAATCCAATTATATAGGGTTGTGCCATTTAAATTGGGATATGGTTAATTTTATCCTATGTCACAGGTTTTGGTGAACTTCAACCTTAAAATTTGAAATTTAGCAAATTGAAAAAAAACAAAGTTAAGAAATCCTCATTAAATAATAGCATTTTTTCTAATTGATATTGATTTCTGACTAGTTGTTTCTATATTTCATTTTAAAGTTTATATATATAGATAGATATATAAACCAACATATCATAAAAAAATAAATGAACCAATCATTGCCAAACCCGAACTCCAACCCCTTAGGTTTGATATTTAAACTATGATTCTCCAAAATACAAGAAATTCAAAAATTAACCAAATTCGTTCAAACATACAGGGAAAAGATCAAATTTGAAGGGAAGGGTTACATTTCAATTTGACTTTTCAATATTGACAAGTAAAAATAAACTATTCTTTTCATATGAAAATGAAAAATAATATTTTAATTGGGGCTGTCTTGGGTAATTGGGAAAAATGGTTGTTATCTCCCCCACCTAGTTTCAGTTCCCTACGAGTGACATGAAGATGAAAAATATTGTTGTAATGACTATATGCCTATGAATATTGTGGCTATTTCCATATATATATATATATATATATGGGTGCAGATTGAGGAGAATGGAGATTTGAGATAGAGTGCCTGCCGCCCTGTGGTTTCAAATGCATTAATGTGATGGGGGTGCAAGCCGAAGAGAATTGAGATCTAAGATGGAGTGCCTGCCACCGTGGTTTCAAGTGCATTAATTGAAGGGGTTGGAAGGGGTGGTGTGGCCACCCTCATGCATGCAATAACATGCGATATAAATTCCCCCGTCACCAATGATACATGCAATTTGCAGGTGGAGAGGCATGATTGGTCTGCCTGTGTAGCGTCCTCACTCAGAACCAATTTGTTGCTATTGTAAGAGTGAATTGGATAGATTTTTGGGAGTATTTTGAGTCATGATGCGGTGATGACCTAAGATTAAATTGGATGTTTGGTATCCTGGAAGTTTAGAGCACATTTCTAGTGGACCAAAAAAATAGAGGGAATTTCTGGGTAATTCGTGTCAAGGAAGTAAGTGTTCTAATTCTACGAGGCTTTGGGTGAAGAGAGAACAATGAGAGCTTAACTTGGTTGTATCCAGGAGAATTATGAGGCTCGGTTGCTCACAAAAATTACGGTGTGTAGAGATATGTATTAGCCTCCTGCTTACGACACCCAATGGTCTATTCTTTTCAACATTGTGGGGTGCATTTATGTCTGGGTGAAGTCATCGTCTATTTTGGTTTGTAGTGTTATTGGGTCCTTTAATCCGTGCTAATTGTGGGCTTCGTTTTCTTTTGTTATCCATTGCTTGTTTCACTATATTTCTTCCTCGGGATGTTGTGTTCTTCTTTGTTTGAGAAGTGTCAAGCTACTATAGATTATTTTTCCTTTGGTCCCATTGTGGTATATCCATCTAGTTTTCTCTTGCCCCCAATTTTCTTGTCTTAGCTAGTGTTGTGGTATCCCTAGAAGGTGTTGCATTTATGTTTTTATGCAACGACAATGTATGAGAAGCAAGAGGGCGAGGGGGAGTGACCTAGGAGGCTCTAGAGACGCTCAAAAGTCAAAAAGGGCTCAGAATATCTCAAAAATAAAAGTCCTTAGATTTAAGTGAAACTAGAACTAGATCATAGTGCTCTTCGTCTTGATTCCAACGACGTAAACGACACTCAAATTTGAGTTCGTATGCTCAAGTTATAGCTGTTCAAAGTTCTGGTCAAACTTGGGCAAGTGGCAATCACTAATGAGGCAATAAAATGGCAAAGTCTTGGCTCATGGAATCTGATCATCGGAAATGGCTAATTTGTCATATTGTTAATTTTCCTAATAACCCTTAAAAATCGACAGTGAAATTTTAATTATTTGTGTGTATATATATATATATATATATATATATATATATATATATATTATACGGGGTGGCAGGTTGCCTCCCCTACCACCCCTCCCCAATGGTCATTACTAGTGAGCATATATATTATACATGTTTAAAACGGGTAGGCGGGCCACCCTCGACAGACCCGCCTGACCCATTGATGACCAACCATGTTATATGTACCAGGGAGCAGAACCGACGGGGCTTGAACCCGCCTAACTCGATGGGCTGGCCCGCCACCCAAGTGGTTCCAAAACTATAAAGTTAACCGCATTCTATTTGAACCACATTGCAATTCAAATGACCCAAAACCGCATACAACTTGCCGTTCAAAATGGTGAATGAAACCGCTACCAAACAAACCATCACTGTCGCTGTATGTTAACCAACAACCTCCAAACCGCTGTCGTATGTTAACCAACCACCTCCAAACCGCCGACGATTATGATTAAAAAACAATGCACCAAAATTTTTCTATAAGGTAGGGCGAGGGTTCGACCTTGGACCTTCACCCACCAAATATATCCATATACCAACAACCCAATGGGCTGGAATTTTAAAACTCCACCCCAAACATTATATTTAAACCTTACTTTTTACCATTCGGCCCATGATGGAGACACAACGGAATACTGCACTTGAGGGTGGAACTAGGAGATAGCACAAATATCGAGATGAGTATATTCTAGGGGAATATTCCTTGAAATATTCTACAAAATATTCTTTGATGCAAAATTTTGGAGGAATCTCAAAGATTCCCTGGAGGATGATTTTTCTCAATGACAAAAACATGTCAACTTTATATACAAAAGAACTAGAATTTCATAGGGAACGTGATGGTGTGGTCCGTTTCGTCATCTGAGTAGAAGAAATTCAGGTGGCTAGCAGAAAAGAATCTTTGCAGAATCTTGTGGAATCTAAAAGATTCCCTTGGATGTTGATTTTTGACAAAGGCAAAATGATAACAACTTTATAGTCATTTTTCATAGAATTTCATGAGGAGAGTAGTGGCGTGCTCAAAATATTCATCCGAGTAGCGTATTTTTCAGTCGTCTTTAGGAAGGAATCTTTGGGGAATCTTTGAGATTCCTGAGGGTCTAGAATTTGACGATGTTAGAAAGGGGAAAAATTTATAGTTGTTTGACACAATTTTGCGCAACAAATTCGGCGATAATGTATGTTTTAGCAGTTGAGATTTGCATTTTTTGGTCATCCCCTAAAGTGGAGGTATATGATGTAGTTATGTAATGTTGTTTTTTTTTTTTTTTTTTTGTTATCGAGATCGTTCTTACCATTATATTGAAGGGTACTTGTATGCTATGTCCTGTGATAATTTATTGTTAAAATTTGGGCACCAGAGGACAAATGGTTCCCTAAGGCTTTGATCTTTGGCCTAGGGAAAAGTGTCCAAATTTATTTGTACTTTTCTCTTAAAGTGACTTTATAAGTGGTAAAGTCAATTTAATTTAAAAGTGACTTTATAAGTGGTAAAGTTACATTCTAATTTAAAAGTGACTTTATAAGTGGTAAAGTTATATTCTAATTTAAATGTGACTTTATTAAAGTTAATGAAGAATTAAAAAATGAAAAAGTGACTATGGAAATAAAAGGCTAAGTGGGTCTTTATTTAAGTGGGTGAGTTAAGAAATAGAAAGTGAGAATTAAATGCACATTTATTCTCATCCCTAGATCTAAATGAATCTCAGCAATTAGATCTTAGGGTAACCCAAGAGGTCATTTAGAGAGTAAAAGGAGAAGAGAAGAGGAAAAGATTATTCATTCTTTCATGAGCATTTGAGAGAAAGTGAAGAGAGAGCAAGGAGAAAATTTTTGAGCAGTGAGGAAGTGAAGGAGAGCAGCAAGAAGACATTTCAGCAAATTGGGTAGCATCATTTATTGACACGCATCCCAAGGCAAAACCATACAACAGGGGAAAGACATAGATATCAAGGAAGAGGGACATCACACAAATTGATGAAGAGGGACAATAGAAAGGGCACGAATTTCGAGGCAGTCGTACTACTGAAATCCATACGGTCCATACAATATGTACAACAAGTTATGGGCACATTTTTTGAGGCAGGCCGTACAACATTTATTGTTGGAAAGTTTTCTGTTTTGGCTGTTTGATGATTGGCATGATTTTCGAGGCAGAGTTCAAGCACGAAAATCAAGATAAGTTGTAATTTGTGGTTGCTGGAATTTTTACTGTGTATTTCAGTTTTTTGTAAAAGCATTTTCAGAAATAGAGAAGAGCTCTCAAATTGGTTTTCCCCAATAGTTATAGAGGGTTTTTCTAGGGTCACATTTACCAAAAATCACTATGTTATTTTCTGTGTGTGGCTGTCATAATTTTGCTGTGTTTTATTTCTGCAATTTCAGCAGTTGTGAAATCTCTAAATTTGTGTTTTTAGAAAAACATTGTCATTTCTAGATTTTAGAATTTTATCATGTTTGGATTTAAAATTAAATGCATGGAGTGACAAAGAAAACTGATAACCGGAGTGGGGGTTGAAATTTCTTCATGGTATCAGAGCTTGGTTGGCTGAAAAGCGCAGTTTGGGACAACAAAGTGAAAATTACAGCACACTGATTTTTACACAGAAAACAGGAACCTTTACCACAGATTTGAAAATTTTAGTTTGCTAGGACAATGAAACATGTCTTTGGGTTTGAGAGTTGAAGACAGGTTGGATAGGAAGAACAACTATAGTGCATGGAAGGAGAGAATCCAGAGCATCTTTGAGGAAGAAGAAGTCCGGGGCATTATGGTAAATACCACACAAAACCCAGTAGTAGTACCTGCTGACCCTGTACAGTTGGCAGACTTTAACAAAAAGAATGTTAAGGTAAAAAAGATTGATTCTGGAAGGAATCAAAGACCATGTAATTCCTCATGTGAGAGGAAAGACTTATGCACATGAGATGTGGACAACCTTGACCAGTCTTTACTAGAGCTCAAATGAAAACAGAAAAATGGTCTTAAAGGAGAAACTGAAGACCATTAAAATGGCTAAGACTGACAGTGCTACAACATACCGCACAAAGATCACTTTAGTGAGAGATGAGTTGGCAGCCGCAGGTGAGATCATTGCACCCACTGAGTTGGTGAGGATTGCTTTGAATGGTCTTCCCAAGACTTGGGAGAATTTTGTGAATGGCATTGTTTCACGGGAAAACCTTCTTGATTCGGAGAGGTTGTGGGATGATTGCATTCAGAATGAGATCATAAAGAACCATCTTGGGGCAACCAAACAGGTGGAGGAGGATGATAATGTGACATTTTTAGCAAGAGGTAAAAAGGGCAGAGCAAAGAAGCAAGCTTCCAACAGAGGATGCAAAGGCAAAGGTAAAGACAAGCAGCAAAACAAGGATAAGGACTATTCCAAAGTCAAATGTTGGAATTGTCAAAAGTTGGGACATTATGCTGTTGTGTGTCCGGAGAAGAAGAACAAGAAAGGGAAAGACAAACCCATGGCAGTTTCTGTAGAGATAGAGAGCTTCTTAGACAACTTTAATCGGGAGTTTGGGTTCATAGCTTGTGAGGCTACTAGTGCAAGATCACCTGCCATACAGGTTCAGAGGGAGTGTGCATTTCCCACTACTAGCAGAGCATCTTCTAGCATTTGGTATGTTGACAATGGTGCTTCCTGCCACATGACAGGAGTCAGAGAGTACTTCTCAGAGCTTTCAGAGGGTGATACTGATATGGAGGTAGTACTTGGTGATGACAACATTGTTAGAGAAGTTGGTGTGGGGACATTGACATTTGATAGGTGACCCAAACCTCCCTTGAAAGTGTCAGATGTTCTATACGTGCCTGGAATGAAGAAGAACCTGATATTCATCTCAGCACTTGAGGATAGAGGGTATGATGTGTTGTTCAGGAAAGAGTAGGTGCTTATATATCTTAGGGGAACTCCATCTTCTTCAGCTAGATAGATTGGTGTGCACCATGCTAAGGTGTACAAGTTCTCATTCCAACCCCTAATGGCATTGAGTAACAACACCCAAGACAGGACCGAGAACATATCTAGCAGTTCAAAGTTGTGTGAGATTTGGCACCACAGGATGGGGCACATGTATCATGGGGCCTTGAGTACATTGCGGGAGATCACCATTGGTGTGCCATATTTCAGTTCTGATCACCTTGATGTATGCAAAGGATATGCTATGGGGAATTTTGTCAGATCCCCTTTTCCCAGCAGTGACAATTGAGCGACTGGGATCCTTGACTTGATTCATACTGATGTGAGTGGTTGGAGGTCTCATGTATCCTTGAGTGGCTATGAATACTATGTTTTATTCATTGATGACCACTCCAGGAAGACCTGGATTTATTTCTTGAAGGCCAAGAGTGAGGTCTTCAAGCGGTTTCAAGAGTTCAAAGCTCTTGTGGAGACCCAAACAAGTAGGAAGATCAAGGTCCCCAGGTCGAACAATGGAGGGGAGCATACCCTTGGTGAGTTTGTTGATTTTTGTGCTGAGGCAGGCATTAGGAGGGAGTTCACAGTTCCTTACTACCCCCTACAGAATGGGGTTGCAGAGAGGAAGAACATATCCGTTGCAGGGGCTACAAAATCCATGCTTCATGATTAGGGGTTACCTTTATTTTTGTGGGTAGAGGTCTGCAACTCTGCTATGTACTTACAAAACAGGGGTCCACATCGTGCCTTGGGGAATGTGACTCCGGAGGAGGATTTTTTTGGGAAGAAGCCTGATGTTGGGCACTTTTGTATCTTTGGGTGCCTTACATATTCCTATGTCCCTAAGGAGAACAAGACCAAGCTAGAGCCCACTTCAGACAAGGGCATCTTTTTGGGTTATAGCGAGACCTCGAAAGCTTATCAGATTTATATTCCTGTGCAGAGGAAAGTGGTTGTCAGGCAAAATGTGAAGTTTGAGGAGGAGAGAGCTTTCAAGAGGTCACGAGAGTTAGAGTATCTAGAGTCACCAGACCCTTAGGAGTAGCTGAGTCAGTCATAGGGATCCAGTGGTCAGGGATCAGGAGGTACATCAATTACAGTGTCAGGTCCATCAGTGAGCAGTGGCTCTCAGAGTTAGGTGGGTGGTTCTTCGAGCAGAATGCAAGGCAATCTCCAGAGCAATTCATAGGGTAGTCCACTAATGGATAGTTCGCATGGTACTTCAGCATCTACAGACACATATTCGGGCATGAGGTCAGTTGGCAGGCCTTCAGGAGTTCAGGTTTCTGATGATGATGAGGATTCTTTCACTCTGGTGGGAGAAGTATGCTCCGGGAAGAGGAAGCCCAAGTGTCTTAAAGATACCTTGCGTGAGGCCACATCAGTTGCTAGGCCAAAGAGACAGATTAGAGAGAGTAAACCACTTGAGCGGTTCTGTAGTTACATGGCATTGGTAACAAGCATTGTTGACTCCGAGCCTTCTAGTTATGAGGAGGCAGTTAGCCAGCAGGTCTAGAGAGAGGTCATGATGGAGGAGTATTCTTCTATTATGAAGAACGATGTTTGGGAGGTAGTTCCAAGGCCTGAAGGTAAATCAGTTGTTACTTCTAGATGGATCTACAAGATAAAACATGTTGCAGATGGCAACATCGAGAAGTTCAAGGCTCGATTTGTGGCGAGAGGGTTCTCACACGTAGAGGGAGTTTACTATGAGGAGACCTTTTCTCCCGTAGCTCGGTATACATCTATTCACTCCATTATATCGATTGCAGCAGAAATGGGTTGGAAGATCCACCAAATGGATGTGAAGACCACATTTCTTAATGGCTTCATTCAGGAGGAGGTTTATATTGAGCAGCTGTAGGGCTTTGAGGTGCATGGGAAGGAGTCCCATGTATGCAAATTGAAAAAAGGCACTGTATGGCCTGAAGCAAGCTCCGAGAGCTTGGTACTCGAGGATTGATACATACTTGCAGCATTTGGGTTTCACAAAGAGTGAGGTTGATCCGAACCTATACTTCATTGTGGTGGGTGAGGAGCCTCTCATTCTGGTGTTGTATGTTGATGACTTGATCATCATTGGTGCAAAGAGACTCATTGAGGGCTGCAAGAGAGATCTTGCTTTAGAGTTTGAGATGAAGGGTATCGCCTTGATGCATTATTTTCTGGGATTGGAGGTGTGGCAGGAGGAGGGGCATTTCTTCCTAGGATAAGGGAAGTACATTGTGGATATTCTTAGCAGATTTCACATGGAGGATTGCAAACCCATGTCTACACCTATGATCACTAACTGGAAGAAGCCTCATGTTTCTGATTCTGAGTTGGTGGATCCTAATCTATACAGAAATTTGATTGGTTGTTTGATGTATTTGGTCAAAACTCGACCATATATATGTTTTGCAGTTAACACTATGAGTCAGTTCATGTGTGAGCCCAGGAGAGTGCACTGGGTGGCTGCAAAACACATTCTTCGTTACTTGCAGGGGGCTGTGGATTTTTCTCTGGATTATAGACAGGGTGATGGAGTGATACTGACAGGGTACACGGATTCAGATTCGACAGGTTGTGCTTCAGATAGGAAGAGTACTTCCGGTTGTTGTTTTGGGTTGGGTTCAACAATTGTGTTGTGGATTATCCGGAAACAACAGTCAGTTGCATTGAGCTCAGCTGAGGCAGATTATATGGCTATTAGTTTGGCTAGTTGTGAGGCCATATATCTTCGCAAGATGTTGTTTGGTCTATTTGGTTAAGCATTGAGACCTTCAGTAATTTACTGTGATAATCAGAGTTGCATAAAACTCATGGAGAATCCAGTTTTTCATGACAGGTCAAAGCATATTGAGATCAAGTATCACTTCATTAGAGACTATGTCCAAAAGGGAGTTGTCAAGCTCAAGTAATTTCCACAAATGAGCAGGTAGCGGACATTTTCACCAAAGCCTTATCACGAAGCAAGCATGTCTACTTCAGAGACAAGATGGGAGTGGTGAGGAACACTTTCCTCGGTAAGAGGGAGTGTTAAAATTTGGGTACACGAGGACAAGTGGTTCCCTAAGGCTTTGATCTCTGGCATAGGGAAAAGTGTCAAAGTTTATTTGTACTTTTCTCCTAAAGTGACTTTATAAGTGGTAAAGTCAATTTAATTTAAAAGTGACTTTATAAGTGGTAAAGTTACATTCTAATTTAAAAGTGACTTTATAAGTGGTAAAATTACATTCTAATTTAAATGTGACTTTATTAAAGTCAATGAAGAATTAGAAAGTGAAAAAGTGACTATGGAAATAAAAGACTAAGTGGGTATTTATTTAAGTGGGTGAGTTAAAAAATAGAAAGTGAGAATTAAATGCACATTTATTCTTATCCCTAGATATAAATGAATCTCAACCATTATATCTTAGGGTAACCCAAAAGATCATTTAGAGAGTAAAAGGAGAAGAGAAGAGGAAAATATCATTCCTTCTTTCATGAGCATTTGAGAGAAAGAGAAGAGAGAGCAAGGAGAAAATTTCTGAGCAGTGAAGAAGTGGAGGAGAGCAGCAAGAAGACATTTCAGCAAATCTGGGCAACAACATTTATTGGCACGCATCCCAAGGCAAAACTGTACAACAAGAGAAAGACACAAATATCGATGAAGAGGGACAACACACAAATTGAGGAAGAGGGACAGCAGAAAGGGCACAAATTTCAAGGTAGATTTGGGCACAAATTTCGAGGCAGTAGTACTATTGAAATCTGTACGGTCCATACAGTCCATACAACAAGTTACGGGCACATTTTTTGAGGCAAGTCATACAAAATTTAATGTTGTTGTATTGCTGGAAAATTTTCTATTTTGTATATTTGCTGATTGGCACAATTTTCGAGGCAGAGTTCAAGCACGAAAATCGAGATAAGTTGTAATTTGTGGTTGCTGGAATTTTTACTGTGTATTTCATTTTCTCTGTAAAAGCATTTTCATAAATAAAGAAGAGCTCTCAAAATGGTTTTCCCCAAGAGTTGTAGGGGGTTTTCTAGGGTCACATTGACAAAAAATCACTGCGTTATTTTCTATGTGTGGCTGTCATAATTTTGCCGTGTTTTATTTATGCAATTTCAGCAGTTGTGAAATCTCTAAATTTGTGTTTTTAGAAAAATATTGTCATTTCTAGATTTTAGAATTTTTATCATGCTTGGATTTAAAACTAAATATATGGAGTGATAAGGAAAATTAAAAACCAGAGTGGGGATTGAAATTTTTTCATTTATTAGCTTGTCATGCTGAAGGAGGGCCCATTTGAGTGAGAGTTCCTATAGGGAGAACGTCTCGTGGAGAGACATGCCACTCTGGTTGAGAGAATTTATCCTTGTAATGACAAAGAATGTACTATGTACTCATCATCATCTTGCAGCATTTAATGAAGCGACCTTCCCACTCTTGACACCAGGGCCCAGAGACATAACCCACACTAGGTGAACTCTATGATCAATATGTTTGTGTCCTGTGATTTGATGGTTGTCGTTATGTTTCATCTTCTTTACAATATGTACATGTGGCTTTTCCTACTCTTTCATACGCAATTTTGCTAACATCACAAAAGTAAAAGATATTTGTTAATTCCGATAGCTGAAGAGATATGGATCAGGGAGGTCGAGGCCCCCATGGTTGTAACAAAACCGACCAGCAAGCCCAATAGGCTACTGAGACCTTCCATTCAACCGCCTCCCCAGAATCACACAGAGAAATTCAACAATTGGAAATTATGACAGTTAGAGATAGAAAAGCTTTTTTTGATTTAGAGCTCATAGAGGATGTTGGACAGTGGATTCCTGACCCTGGCCATACCAGGGGAAGGAAAAACTAACATTTTCAAGCTTTATTATTTATTGGTAGATGAAAACCTTGTTGGGCAAGGTCCTTAATGGGAGACAAGAAGAAAAGTGTAACATCTTTGTTAGCCTTGAGGATGTGAAACATGAAAAGAGAAACCAACAATTCTATATGGAGCAAATGGACCCTCATTTGAATAAATTTGAGTAGCACATTCCATGCATTCCAACTACGTCAACCCCTCCAGGCTATAGTCTAGAAGATCTAGCTCCCGTCACCTCTTCATATTCCTAGTTTTTTCTGATGATTGCACACAATTTTTTGTGTTGTGATTATGCAATAGAATCTTTAGTATTGTTACAGATATTAAGACTTTTACAGTTTTAGAATAGTTATTCTATTGACACATGGTCAAAATGATCTAGTTTCCCATTGGGCAGATTGAGACCATTTGCCATAAAGTATGCTGATAGTGGATGGATGACCTATGTACTATAATCTCTGATTTTGTGAGGTAATACAATTGAAACTTACAAAAAAAGAAAAAGAAAATGAAAAATAGTATTTTACTTGCAATTGAAGATCATAATGATAAAAGTTTTAGTAAAGAATTTTGAAATGTAGTAAGAGATACTCTTGTGCATTGATGAAATGAAAAAGTAGAAGACACTGATCAACAGGGCCTTGATTATGGCGAAAAGGCTTGTCCAGAGAGGAGGATGACAAACTTGATACCATTCAGATAGATTCTTAGATAAATGTCTTTCCTTTTTCTTCCTATTATATATGTTAGTAGTAGCCTTGCTACAATCCTCAGTGTTGATAGCTCGAAGTTTGTACAAACTGTATGATCTTTTTTGGTTTGATCATCAAGTTTAAATTGTTCAAATTGACAAAAGTTTTGCTACTATGCTACAAGTTTGGTTTCCCCAATGACAGACCAATAATCATAAAGCATGATGTTTATTTCTTTATGAATGAGTAATACAAATGCTTCTTGACCTAAAAAAGAAAAATGAAAAATTATTTGAAATTTCATGTATACCTCACACATCACACCTCTTATTGTGCCAAGTCTACAAACTAAATCAAAACTCTAAGTACACTTGAATGAGTTCACATAGACATCACTAGTTCAATACTAGTTTACCAATATTACAATCTGTTAGTGTCGGTCTTGAAAGCCCTCCATCAGCGACCAAAGCTCTTTGCATTTGCATTCGTAGGTGTCTCATCAGTGTCAAATTTTGCATCCCGTTAGGCATGCCATAACCCTGATGGAGGAGCTGGTCTATTTATACCCCTCTTGGCTTTGCTGGATCAGGTCATATCAGTCATTAAGCTTTTTCAAGATTGTCTTGTTTTGTCTTGAGGTCAAAGTCCTAGGTCTAGGGTTTTGGTCATTTATCTCTGCAAGGTCATGTCTTTGAAAATCCATGAGTACTCAGCAAGCCAGAGGGAGGTTTGCAAACATGTTTCTTCGATATTTTTATCTTGTACAGTGAATTTTCACCTTGGATTTAAAAACTCTGTTTTTAAAGCCAAGGTCATTTTCTGAGTTTTTGTAAATAAATGATGAAATTTCAAAAGTCTTCAGCGGACAAAGTGCAACCCTGGTCCCCTTGCCAAGGTCCCTCAGATGATCTACCTGCAAAAAGAATCAAGTCAAAGCACTCAATGAGTCAAATTCAGGATAAAGGAAACCAAAAGTCAGTGTTATAAAAGGGTCAAAGATATTCTTTAGAAAGTGGGTTTATGAATGAATTTTTTTTAAATGAAACTTATAAAAGCCCAAATTCCCTCCTTTCACTCTCATTGTGCATCCTAACGCTTGCAAGAGAGGTTTGAGAGAGTGATTGAGAGAAAGGAGCAAAGACAGAGCGATTTCGGGCAGCAGAGAGGGGCGCGACCCGTCGAGCCAGGTGCGCGACCTGTTGGGTGCGCGCGACCCGTCAGAGGGTCTCCCACAGTTCAGAAAAACAACGGGCGCGACCCGTTGGGCGTGGTGCGCGACCTGTTGGACTGTTTTGCTGCAAACTCAAAACAAATTCCCTCAAACGCCCTCCAAGCTATCAAATTGTTCGAGGTAGGTGCTCTAAACATGGAATGGTTGCTGGTTATGAATGGTGGATGTCATGAACATGTTAAAATGATCAAAATTTTGCAAGTGAAACTCCTTTATATGGCTGCAATGTTAATGAGAAAACTGTGCTAGGGTTTGTGTTGTTTCAAGCTATTTTTCCCTTTGGTTTGTTTCCCTCCTTTCCCTTTCACTCACACTTATATGTTCATCTCTTTTCCCATATTATTTTACAAATGAAATGCAAATCTTTCCCCATCCCTAATCACTAAAATGAAAACCCTATCCCTCTCCCAAAGCATCAAAAAAAAAAACAAAATTCAAAACCCTAGTTCTCCTCCACCATATGCATGTGTAAATAACAAAAAATGTTGGTAAATATGTCAGCATGTTTTGTGCATGGTTTCCCTATTTCCCCTATTAATACATGTATGCATATTCCCATGTTCAATTTCATATATGTTTTTTCCCATATGCAATGATCTTTGCAAATGATTTCCCAATTATAAATATGTATTCCTATATGCATAATGATTTGCAACATTTCCCTTAAAAATTCCCTGTTATATTTATATATTCCCATTCCTTGTTAAAAGATCCCTCCCCTAACATTTCCCTCATGTCTTTTTCCCCTTGAAACAGCATAGAGTTCAGCACTTTTTGCAGGCAGAGACAACAGTTCAGTTTGTCCACTTTGCTCCTAAACCATGTCAGAAACCGAAACTTATGAGCAAAGTGATGACCATTCATCATCTACAGAGGTTGAGGTACAGAGGAGGCCTCGTAGGGGTGGTAAGGGTGGACATCATAAGCGAGAGGAGCCCACCTCTTTGGCAGAATTACAGGCTTGTCCTATGGCAGTCACTTGTTTTCAGTACATGTCTTGTTATCAATTTTGTGAGAGGATCTCCCGGATTCAACATCACAGAGAGTTGGCCCGCCTCTTTGTTTTACATTTGCATGATGGACATGTCAATCTAGCAGGGGTAGATTTTACATTGACACCCGAGGTGATCTCACATGCTACAGGGATACCGAATGTTGGTGAGGTGTGGCCTAAGAGCAAGTTGCTAGATACTGTTCACTTTGAGCCTTATGTCCGGCCACCATTCTTGAGACATTTAGCGGGTGTTTTTCCATTCATATTTCTCCGGAGCGAGTATGCTCCCATCATGAGGCTTATTATGCACTATTTTACCTGTGAGGGCAGATTTTCACAGGTGTACTCATATCACATTTGCCTCTTGATGCACTTCACTCGAGTGAGGATGATGAACATCCCGGTTTTCTTCTTTCAGAACATTCAGAAGATGGTGCCCATGTTGCAGAGGAAGACCCCGACCCAGCAGTACAAGAGCTTATGTCATTATGGTTTGATTCAGCTCATAGTCTTGCATCAGTTGACACAGCAGGGTATCTCATGGGAGGAGTTTATCTCTCGTGAGTTTTTCACAGTGCCACCCCAGCCACATCATGAGGTCATTCATGAGGAGGGAGGACCATCTCAGCAGCCTGATATTCCGGTCACCCGACATGTCAGCTCCACACCTCTGGTCACCTATCAGAAAGGCCCAAGGGCCTTATTTGCAGCAGCCAGGAGAGTACTATCTCCACGGCAGGTGGAAGGGGTCTCGCCTTCATCATCAGCTCAGCGAGTGTTATCTCCACATCAGGTGGAAGGGGCCTCGCTCTCTTCATCAGCACAGGTAGCACAGAGGGGCAAACAACCTATGATTCATGAGGGTCCATCAGGAGTCCCAGACACCGAGGTCATTGATCTTGAGGCCAGTTCTCCTAGCCGAGAGGCAAAGGAGATCATTCAGCATCTGAGAGCTGAAAATGATGCTTTGCAGAGGATACTTGAGGGTACCCAATGGACTATCACTTACCTGGAGCAGCGGAACAAACAGCTGGAGGAGGAGAAAGCACTTGATGAGCTATGGAGGATTCGTAGTGACCGAGTCTTGAACCGAAGAAGACCTGGTGATCCATTGCCTGCAGACCGAGAGTCAATGCTCATCCAAGTGAATGCATACTTAGAGAGGCTGTTGGCTAAGGCCAACCAAGAGAAAAAGCTGCTGAGGAATATGAAAAATCATTATTGGGCAAGGATGCATGTATGCAAAGCCAAAATGAAAGTTTTTCAAAGGAGGTTGACCGAGGCCCAAAAACAGAGAAAGAAGCCAAATCCCCTCCGTATCTTGGCTGAGGCTTCACTCAAGGATCATGGCACTCATTAGCCTAGCCATAGCTCAAATCCCAAAAAAATTCTGAAAGTTTTGGGTAATTTTGGCAATTTTTGGAAATTTACAGGTTTTGGCTCCTCAACGGGTCTCACCCCCGGTGAGACCCTTTGTCATGGCAGCTCCTTTTTGCAAAAACTCAGCATTTCTAGATTTTTCATGCAAAGTTACATATGCCTATGGATGGACTTGAGTTTTTATGGAGTTTTGGGCCTCCAAAAGGTCAAAATACATGCAAAATTTGACTTTCTGCCCCTTTTTTGAGTTGCAGAAACCAGTCTTGGGAGAATTAAGTTTTGACAGGGCAAATGACCTCCAAATCCAAAAATTATAGTTGGGTTGGAAAGTAGACTCAAATACCTTTCCAACGATCTATCCTGCATCCAATTCTGACACCTGTAAGTGCCTCAAACAGAGATCCAAAGGTGCGCGACCCGTCAGGCAGGTGTGCGCGACCCGTCAGACAAACTTTGCCAGATTTCACTGTAACAGCTCGGAAAAGCACAGTTTGACTTGGTTTGACTTTTTGAGGTTAATGATGGTCCTCTTTGATGTAATTGTGACACTTTTTAGACACTTTTACCCTTTTGTAACTCTTCTAGAAGATTTATTCATGTAAAGGGTAAAAATTGAATGTATGTACTGGTTTCCAAGTTTATAGAGGCAAGTTGTTTTGACTGCCTATTTTGTAGTGCTTAGTTTAGAGGTGGTTGAAACAGCTCCTAGGATAGTGAGCTTGACCCATGGAGGCAGGGAAAGAGGTTAGATCATCTATATTATGTACTTTCTTGCTCATTTTCATGGTTGGACTCTTGAGGGAGAAGCTATCATTGCATATTTTCACTGTATCTCTGCAATTTTTGGCTAAGGAAGACCAGGGTTTTGCAGTCATCTTTGGGATTCTTGTGGACTCATGTGTTGATGGTGTGTTTTCTCAATGTTCTTGTAAGCTTTGTTATGTGATTCATTTCCTTTCTTTACTGCTGCACATTAAACAAATGAAGTGTTAAAGTATGAATTCATGCTAGCCATGCTCTGCTTTTAAATTTGTTTAATTTCAATGTTTTCTACTGTCTAAAGGGAATTCAAAGTCATTGTTTGCTCTCTTTAGCTCCTCATCTTTCATTCCTGATCATCCATCTCAATCAAAGGCATCAATACGGTCTCCTACCTCGCCCCAAGGAACCCCCTGCAGAAACTGTGTCAAATCCCCGCACCCAAAATTGCAATTCCTCAAATTGCCACCAAAAACCCAAAAAACCCCAAATCAACCTTTTAAATCAGTTTACTAGCCTAATATCAGTGTTACCTTGTTGGTCATCTCATCCCATTGAAGATCTGCCGAGATTGACCGGAGAGAGCCTTCTCCTGCCCCGTAGGGCTAGCTACGAGGCTAAATGGTTTGATGTAGCCTTGAGGTTTACCTTTCTCAGCCTGAGGTGAAATTTCAAGCGCTAACACAATCTATATTGGAATCATATGGAAGGAATTCAACAGGATTGTTTACTTACACTATTAGGATATTTCGACATAGGAGATAACTAAGTATAACTTGGTCTAGTGTATAGTTAGGTAAAGTGCGTCTCTTTAGTATGTACTTTTTGTAACTTACAATCCGACGGTCATGATATGTTCTAGACATGAAGTGATCCGCCAGTTCATTCTCTCCTCGGTATTACTAACACTTGATTCGTGGCTTAACACCAGATTGGTCCATGATCTCTATTTAAAGATCATGAAGGGTCATTTGTCTGGTGACTGTTCATGAGAGGAGCTTATGTAAATTTTCTTTCTTTTACATTAATAAATTTCTTGAAGTGGCTGCGTTGGCTCAAGCCATGGATTGTTTCCCTCTTTGAGGTTTTAACCACGTCAAGAATACTGGTGTATTGATATGTGATCTATTTGTGAGATGTGTCATTTGGTGTTCTATCTAAGGAGATTACCCTGTAATTTCTTACATAGTATCAAAGCTATTCGAGGGCTGCATTCGTTGGTGATCCAAATCCGAAGCCGGTACAACTGCATCTCATTGTCGGTTCCTAGATCTATTGTTTCTGACTGCTTTCGGGCCAAGAAGACTGCTCTATTGTGTTAGGAGCATCTGTTCCAGTGAGTAACACCTTTCGTTTCATGCGAAAAAGTTTCTGGTAGCCCTAGCTACGTCATTTTTAAGATATGGAGGTATACAATATTTATTTGTAGTTATAGTTATTTATTTCAGTTTGTAGTCCTATAGTTCTTTTTATTACCAGATTTATACCTTTCATTTCTACATATTCTCTTTTCCCTGCGAATCTGGGCAAACCAGAAACAAAAAGAAACAATTTTTCTCATGCGTATGCTATTTTCTGTTGCGCCTTAGTGTGATATCGGAAAAAGAAACATAAAGAAAAATATGTAGTTTCCGGCCAAATCTAACTTTAAGCCGTAAGACTTGGATACTTTTGCTTGTTCGTTTGGTTTGTGTGGTTGTTTTTTTGTTTTGTAGGCAAAAAATAGGTTTTTCAAGTAAGCACGTACCCCAAAGCTTCATTGAGCAAAAAAAAAAACCATTCCTCCATTCCAACAATTACTAACCTTTTAAACTAGCTCACTTGGTCTAAAGTTCCTTTATGAGAATAGAGGGCTTGGGTTCGAGTCTTTCTTTTTGTTGAGTTACTTTTTCAAAAAGCACATGTAACTTATGTTTTAAAGTTATTTATGTGAAAGTATTCTCACCCATTATAAAAAGTGAGTCATTTGTAATTCTAAGGCCACTTTATCTTTTATTTAAGTTACGATTTAGTTCATAAAGCACCATTGTAAAAGTGACTTTCACTTATTTATAAGAGTGGGTCACATAAAATAATCTTTTTTTTTTTTTTTTTTTAAGTGCACTAATTAGATTAAGTTTGGAAAGGGGGATTTTTTTTTTTTTTTTTTAAATATAACATTATCATCAACTTCCCAACATTCATGTGGTTCGTTGGCATCTTCAACAACTTTTCTTCAAAAAGCCATAACTTCTTCATCTGGACGTTGTTTTCAGAGTCTTTTTTTTTGAATCGACCTAATTTTTTGAGATCTTTCCATTGGAACACTTAGTTTCAACATATACAACTTTAATTTCTTTTAAAATGGAAAGTCCATGCCTAGTTATTCTTGACAACACCAACTACTTCCAATGGCTATCCTACATGGTGGATTTACTTAGAAGTAAAGGTCTTTATAGAATAGCCTCATGCCAAGAGTCTAAACCTCAAGATGAAGATAAACAAGCCAAATGGAAAATAAGCAAGATCAAGCACGTGGGTTGATAGGGATGTTTATTTCTCTAGACCTTAGATTCCATATCACAGAAATTGATACCCCCGATGAAGCAATGAAAAATCTCAATAAAGTTTTTGGAATTAAAAATGAAATTAGAGCCCATCAACTTGAAAATGAGTTGCTTACGTTGGACCCCAATACCTTTTTTTCCATTAAAGATTTTTTGTCAAAATTCAAGACCCTTAGACTTCTCTTGGAAGGTGTTAAGGTTAAGAAAGAAGATGATAGCCTTATTTATTCCATTCTTACTAAGTTAGGACCAACCTACTCTGTGTTTGTTTCCACCTTCCATTCTACTATAGAAGCCTTTATTTCTCATGGACAAAACTACAAGTTCCCCTCTTTTGATGCCTTTTGTGATTCTATAATAAGAGAACAAGAAAAACTATTACATATTGGTCTTCTTAATATTAGAAACTTTTCTAAGAAAGCCTTAGCAACCCAACAACAACCAAGTTCAAATAATCCTAAGAAGTAACATCCTAAAATGAATGGTCCTAAACCAAACAAGGGTCCTAAGCCATTTCAGTTTCAAAATGAATAATCAACTCAAAAAAATGATAAGGCAACTAAAAACAAAGGGAGAAAGACTGATAGACATTGCAACTTTTGTAATCATGATAGCCACTTAGAATCCAAATGCTTTAAGAAGATAGAAGCCTTGGAAGCAGTAATGAAGAAGTATAACATCCATTTGGAGCACTCTTCAACTTCAACTTCAACTTCTTCAGGAATAACACTTTCTGCATGTGGTTGTCAAGCATCTCGGTCTGGTTATGCACTAAATATATCTTCTTCTTCTCATTCTCATGAGTGACTCATTGATTCTGGAGCTTCTTATCACATGGCCAAAAACAAAGCCATGTTTTCTTCTTTAAATGATTGTAGCACCAAAAATATATATCTTGGTGATAATATATCTCTTAGTGTTGTAGGGAATGGAACTATTCATCTAGACAATGGTCAATTTAATGATGTATTATGTGTTCCTACCTTATCCTGCAACCTTCTATATGTATATCAGATAACTCATTCAGGCGACAATAATTTCACCTCATTATGTTGTAATTAAGGACCTAAGAGATCCTAGACAAATTTTAGCTACTGGCATTGCTGATGATTCTACATGGTTGTATAAGTTTAATAGCTTTGGGTCATCAACTCTTCCCTTGGTATTTGTTGCTCATAATGATGAAGTGAAAAAACTCTGCTATGAGCGATTTGGTCACTTAAACTATCACTCCCTTCAAAATCTATGTAAAGAAAATACGGTGACATGTATTCCTATGATATCTTGCAGAGATGGTGTTTGTTTTGGATGTGTACTCAGAAAACATCATCGTGATAGTTTTGAAAAACATGTCTCTTGGCATGTCTCAACCCCTTTACAGCTTGTGCATAGTGATTTATGTGGTCCACTTCCAATTGTTTCATTCTCTAGCGACAAGTATTTCTTAACTTTCATTGATGATTTCTCTAGACGCACTTGGGTATACTTATTAAAGCTCAAAAGTGAAGTCTTTAACATGTTCTTGGCCTTTAAGGTCTCTGTTGAGAAACAATCCAGACATCAAATTCTTAAGCTAAGATCTGATAATGACAGAGAATATGTTAACAACAAATTCATCAACTTTTACACTGAGCATGGAATTCAATTGCAACATATTGTTCCATATACTCCACAACAAAATGGTGTAGCTTAAAGGAAGAATCACACCTTAAAGGAAATGGCTAATTATATGCTTCAATATAAAGGACTTAGTCTTAATTTTTGGGTAGAAGCAATTAACTGTGCAAATTACATAGTAAATTTCACTCCTACTAAGGTTTTAAAGAATATCACTCCAAAAGAAGCATGGAGCTCAATTAAACCTGATGTAAGTCAATTTTGTGTTTTTGGAAGTGAAGCATGGGCCCATATTCCAGATGAGAAATATAAAGCCTTAGAACCTAAGAGTGAAAAATGTATTTTGGTTGGATATTCTGAAGATGTCAAAGGATATAGACTTCTTCATCCTAAATCCAAAAATGTTATCATTAGAAGAGATGCAAAGTTTGTTGAAAATATATCGGCCTATGAGCCTAGTTCGGCAGCGGTGCGACTTCTCTATCCCTTGTACTTATGAAAATATTACTTCTTCAGATGATGTCAATGAGGATGACAATCCTCTCCCACCTTCTAGGGATCCTCCTTCAGCACCTCAGCTTCCAAAATGGGTCCGTGCTACTTGGGATGCAACGGGTGCTCTTGTAGGTGATCCTATAGATCAACATGGTACATGTTCTCATTTCGATAGAGCCATCCATATTGGGACACAACTATGAATGAAGAATATCATTCATTATTGGCAAATAATACATGAGACCTTGTTCCTCTTCCAAAGGGATGAAAACTTGTTAGATGAAAATGGGTTTACAGAACCAAGTTTGGACTAGATGGACAAGCTAATAAACATAAAGCTCGTCTTGTTTCTAAGGTTTTTTCACAAGTTGAAGGAATTGACTATACTGAAACCTTCTCCCTTGTTTCCAAAACGAACTCTATCCGCATTGTTCTTTCCCTTGCTGCCTCTTTCAAATTGAAGTCCATCAAATGGATGTTAAATCCACCTTCTTGCATGGGGACTTGCATGAATAAATCTATATGGAACAACCTCTTGGCTTTTTACACAAAGACTCTAGCCTTGTATGTCAGCTTAAGAAATCCCTTTATTGTCTCAAGCAAGCCCCTCGGGCTTGTTATGCCAAAATGGATAACTTTTTTTTAGATACTGGCTTTTCTAGGTGTCATTCTGACAATACTGTCTACACCAAGAAAGTGGGTAAATATCTTATCATTCTTGTTCTTTATGTTGATGATCTTATCCTTACTGGTAGTGATCCCAACCTTATAAACCATGTGAAGTCTAGCTTTAAAAAGCAATTTGAAATGATAGACTTAGGACACTTGCACTATCTTCTTGGTCTTCAAGTCTTGCAATCCAAAGAAGGTATTTCCCTTTCCTAGTCCAAGTATGCTTGTGATCTTCTACGCCACTTTCACATGGAAGACTGTAAGCCAACCCCTTCTCCCTTTCAGTCTGGAGTCAAACTTTCAGTCACTTGTACTTCCCCTGAAGTTGATGCTACCTTATACCGTTAACTTGTTGGAAAACTTTTGTATCTTACCCATACTTGTCCTGACCTTTCCTGCATTGTTGGCCTTGTTGCTCGGTTTATGCAAAAACCACATGAAAGTCATTGGAAAGAAACTAAAATAATACTACGTTATATTCGAAGTACAATACAGTTTGGGATTCATTATAGTGCAGAAGCATCTCCTCTATTGGTTGGTTTCACTAATTTTGATTGGGTTGGTGACCCTGATGATTGGAAGTCTACTGTAGGTTATGTCTTCACTCTTGGTTCTGGACCTATTACATGGGCTTGCAAGAAACAAAGTGCCATTTTTCTTTCTTCATCAGAAGCAGAGTATCACGGTGTCGTCGAAGCTAGTAAGGAAGAACTGTGGCTTTGTCAGATCCTGTCAAAGTTTGGTTTTCAGCAGCAACATCTGACTACACCTTGGTGTGATATTCAAAGCACTATTCAACTATGCAAAGATCCAGTCCAACATCAGCGCAACAAACACATTGAACTGCACATGCACTTCATCAGAGAGCTCATTCATGACCATGTTCTTGAAGTGCAATATTGTTCAATTGATGATCAAGTCGCAGACATCTTTACAAAGGCTCGTATAGAGGCGGAGTTTACTAAACTTCGATTTATAGTTGAAGTTTAGGAAGTTGTCACTAAGGGGAGATATGCTCTAATGCCTCCTTCCTTCTCCTATTGTGTCATCTTTGTACATCCTTCAATCCTATCCCAAGTTGTTCTTAAGGGGGGATGTTAGGATATTCTGACACATATGAAATAATTAAGCATAACTTGGTCTAGTGTATAGTTAGGTAAAGTGTGTTTCTTTAGTATGTACTTTTTGTAACTTACAATTCGACGGTCACTATATGTTCTAGACATGAAGTGATCGGATAGTTCATTCTCTCCTTGGTATTACCGACACTTGATCCGTGGCTTAACCACCGATTGGTCCATGATCTCTATTTAAAGGGCATGGAGGGTCATTTGTCTGGTGACCGTTCATGGGAGAAGTTTATGTAAATTTTCTTTCTTTTACATTAATAAATTGCCTGAAGTGGTCGTGTTGGCTTAGACCGTGGACTCTTTCCCTCTTTGAGGGTTTTAACCACATCAAGAATGCTGGTGTACTGATCTATGATCTGTTTGTGAGCGGTGTCCTTTGATGTTCTATCTAAGGAACTTACCCTGTAAATTCCTACATACACTTTATATAGCAATCATATGGAGGAAATTCAAATGGATCATTTATGTATAGTTTATATAGGGATCATATGGAGGGAATTCAGTGGGACCATTTACTCTTTTTTCTTGGACCCCATTCCTCGAATACAATGGAATTCTTTCTTATAAATCCTTATAGGTTAATTGGTCCAATTGTTTAAACAATTGCAATGAGTTTTTTAAAGACAATTAAAATATAGTTTCTATAAAAAATATAACTTACAAAAATATCTTTCCATAATAATTATAGGTCTAATGATTGGTGCAGATGTGCATTATGATGTAGAACACCAAATGCAAAAGAACACAAAAATAACATTATTTTTTGTGAACAAAAATGAATGTTTAAGTTGAATTCTATTTATTCTTTATTAAGTGTGAATCAAACTTACATTGAAACAATTTTGATTCCTAGTAGCCATTTTTGGTGTCTTCATATTAAGTATAAAGAAGAGATGCAAGTAATATTCATAAATTCAAGCAAGAGCAATTAGTAAATACAAACAGTGGAGTACCTAGTAAATACAAATATGTGGAGTGGGTGGTAAGAAGATTTATAGGTGGAGCCATGGAAAATTGGTAGGTACCATTTGTAAATCTTAGTGGCAAGGAGAGGGGGAATTGATTCTGATTGAAAGTGTTTCTCATGTGTGAGTAGCAGAAAGATTCACCACAACCAAAGCTTTTGATTTTAAATTTCCACTTTTAAAATGTAATGTCAACAAATAAGTGAAACATGTATGGATAAGCTAGGATTCTATTGTGTAAAAATAATAACATTTCTTTTTTAAATTATCATGACACTGTGAATAATTGTTAACAAAACCAATAGCGAAAAATATATATAAAAAAATAAAAAATCGAAAGAAAAAAATAAAAGGGAGAAAAATTATCTTTATATATATATATTATTATTTTTCTTTAAATTTTCACATATACAGAAAAAATAATTAAGAAAAAAACCATAAGAATAATAACAAGTATTTATGAAATTGTTTGAAATGGAAAGAAATAATTTTCATTTCAAATTTCACAAACGACTTCATTTCAATATTAGAACCCTTTGAACTTTTGAAAGACAATAACGACTTCAATTTTGAACCCATTACAGAATATAGCCTGAGTGACGATGCCGGTTCTTGTTCAAATCTAATCACAACAGCACATCAATGACCGTTTCGCGGGCACTGAGAAATGAGAATGATAAGGCGACGGCTTTCGCTAAATTTCAGCTTACAACTGTTGCTTTTGCTCTTAACGCCGAAGCGGGGTACGCTGTAGTCAATGGCCGCTATAAATCGCGTGGGGCTGTGATAAATCTGTGTAAGCGTGGTCGCCTTACAGAAAGCCTGAGTGCTCTGTGTAATTTGGGTAATAATGTGGACGCTTTCACATATGCTTCTTTGTTACACGGGTGCGTTAAGGAAAAGGCACTCCCAGAAGGCAAATTGGTACATGCCCACATCATTCAGACCGGATTGAAATTCCAAGATGTATTTCTGGGTAATACTCTGGTTAATCTGTATGCCAAGTGCAGCAAGCTGGTGGATGCACGCAATGTGTTTGATAAAATGCCTGAACGAAACGTTGTGTCCTGGACCATGTTGATTGCAGGTTATGTGCAGAATGGATTTGGCGAGAAGGCATTGGATGTCTATTATGAGATGCAAAGGATGGGTGTTGAACCCAACGAATTTACATTTGCCAGTGTTCTCCCAGCATGTGCGGATTCAGCAGCTCTGGAGCAAGGCAAGAGGATTCATGAAGAAATCGTTAGGAGGGGATACCAAGGCAATTTGTTTGTGGGGAATGCAATTGTGGATATGTATGCTAAGTGTGGCAGAATGCAGATTGCACGTGATGTGTTTGACAGAATGCCTCAACGGAATTCGGTGTCATGGAATGCCATGCTAGCCGGATATGCACAGACTGGGCACATTGAGGAGGCCAGGACGCTGTTTGAGGAAATGCCTGAGCAAAATGTGGTTTCCTGGAATGTAATGATTGCAGGGTTTGCGCAGAGTGGGCATGTTGAGGAGGCCCTGCATCTCTTTGGAGACATGCCGGAGCGGGACGTGGTCTCCTGGACATCAATGATTGCAGGATATGCACAGAATGGGCGTGGTGACGAGGCATTGAGGCTTTTTCGGCAAATGCAATCCGAAGGTGTGAAGCCGAATTCGCAAACCTTCGTCGTTGTGTTTACTTCGTGTGCCAACTTGGCAGCCTTGGAACAGGGCATGGAGGTCCATGAAATGATAGTTAGAGGTGGTTTCCAATTGGATGTCTTCCTAGGGAGTGCCCTTATAGACATGTATGCAAAATGTGGGTGCATAGAGAATGCCTGCTATGTTTTTCATAAAATGCCTCATCAAGATGTGGTATCTTGGAGTGCTATGATACTGGGATATTCTATGCATGGCTTTAGCAGGGAAGCCCTCCAACTCTTTGAACAAATGCAGCGATTTGGCATGAAGCCTGACCATGTCACGTTTGTTGGTGTTTTGTCAGCCTGCTGCCATGCTGGTCTAGTGGATGAGGGCTGGCAGTATTTTGATAGTATGAGAAAGTATTATCACATCACCCCTACAATGGACCATTATGGCTGCATGGTTAACCTTCTTGGTCGAGCTGGGCTCCTAGATGAGGCACATTACTTTATCAATCAAATGCCAATAAAGCCAGA
Source organism: Pinus tabuliformis (assembly GCA_031772625.1). Lineage (NCBI taxonomy): Eukaryota > Viridiplantae > Streptophyta > Pinopsida > Pinales > Pinaceae > Pinus > Pinus tabuliformis. The sequence continues at coordinate 14,906,630 of CM062819.1, read as the reverse complement.
TGCTACTGTATGGTTGTGTTTGCTCGGTTATTGCAGAGCTCATGTCAATGTACATCTAGGAGAACGCATAGCAAAACACCTTTATGAGTTGGACCCAAAAAATGCTGCACCATATGTTTTGTTGTCAAACCTCTATGCTGCAGCTGGCAGGTGGGATGAGATACGAAAGGTGAGGGAATTGATGAAGGAAAGACAAGTAGAAAAGAAACCCGGAAGTAGTTGGATTGAGGTAAATAAAGAGATTAATGCTTTCATCTCAGGAGACAAATCACATCCACAAATTGGGAAAATTCATGCAGAGATAGAAAGATTATCTGGGCAGATGAAGGCAGCGGGGTACGTGCCTGATATAAGTAATGTGCTAAATAATGTGGATGAGGAGCAAAAGGAGCATATTCTTTGGCACCATAGTGAGAAGCTGGCAATTGCATTTGGGCTTCTCAGCACATCCCCTGGGGCAACTATCCGTGTCATCAAGAACCTTCGAGTATGTGTTGATTGCCACTCTGCTACCAAATTCATTTCTAAGATAGTTGCAAGAGAAATTGTTGTGAGGGATGCAAACCGTTTTCACCATTTCAAAGACGGCATATGTTCTTGTGCAGATTATTGGTGAAGCTATAATAAACAATAGAAATGCTTGTGGATCACCCTACATTAGTAGCTAGCAGGGCTCAGTTAAGGAGTTTAAGTTAACAAGGGCACAAATTTAACCTCCTTGGAGTTAAAATTTTTTCCAAATCTAGTAGGAATTTTTCTTGAAATTATAGTTCCACGTGATTGATAGGAACTTCAAACATGGAACTATGTCCTCAGAGATTTGACCCAGATTGTCGAAATTAAAAAAAAAAATAGTGGATCAAGGTGCAAATTTATCTCGCTGGAAAAAAAATGAACTCAAAAAATATTGAGTTTTCCCACCCATGGGTTAGTATTTGTTTCTAAGAATGGCATTTGGAGATCATTAATATCATTTTGGGTCAGAAGTGGGAGAATGGATTAGACATATGGTGAGATGATCAAATGAAAGAAGTTGCACCAGTATAGTGTTGCCCTTGGTCATCTCTCCTATTGCATTAAATTGTGTGGATATAAACTAGGAACCACACTAGTCATGAAGCATCCCCACTTGCCCCCTTGATCTTTCATCATTCCATATGCACTTTGGCCAAGAATCTCGATTCTCCACTAGCCTCCTGATCTTTCATCATCTCCATATGCTCCATGATTAATCCTAATTTTGTTCTACATTTTGTCAAAATATCCTCGATCTCTATCTGCTCCTCCTCCTCTAAGATTTCCTCTGTGACGTTATTAAAGTGCCCTTACATTAAAGATATTATGATTCTCAGGTTGTTTGGGTGGATGAAAGGTTGTCTCCCCTCAAGGCTTAAACATTATGCACCGGATCGTGGATGATGTTAGATTTTGATCTTGCGTTTCTCAAAGAAGTGGCTGTATAGGTTCCACCATTATGGCGCTGCATTGCCTGTCCATGTTACTTAAGAATGGCATTTTGGTCTTGTCTTGAGGCTACACATCACAGTCACTGATGTTTGCTCGAAGGCAGCTTTTTGTTTGCATTAACACCACTAGCAAATTGGCTCGGCTGTTAAGTTCTCTCTTGGACCTGAATAGAAACTGTCTGCGAAGGGATTGGAGCGAATAAGCTTCCAACAGTATTGCCATTCTTTTCAGTTACCCATCGTTGAGTCTGTTCCTCAACTTGAAGTACTCTGATGGGAGGTAAAGCCTAGTTCTCGTGCCTTTTAATTACTTATTAAGTAGTTACACCTTCAGCCATGCTATGCGGTTTCCTGGAATATGACGATTGCAGGGTTTGCAGAGAGTGGCATCGTGAGGAGGAGGCCCTGCAGCTCTTTTGGGGAAGCCTGAGCGGAACTTGGTCTCCTTGAAATCAATGATTGCAGGATCTACAGAATTGGTGTTGTGATGAGGCATTGAGGCTTTTTTGCCAGATGTTCCCTGCAAGTGTGAAGCCAAATTCACAAACCTTTGCCATTTTGCTTACTGCGTGTGCCAACTTGGCAGCCTTGGAACAGGACAAGGAGGTCCATGCAATGATAGTTAGAGGTGGTTGTGAATTCAATGTCTCCCTGAGGAAGGCCCTTACAGACGTGTGGAAAATGTGGGACAATGGAGAATGCCTGCTATGTTTTTCTCAAAACGCCTCATCACAAATATGCAGTCTCTTGGAATGATATATTCTATGATCCTAGGCTATTCTATGCATGGTTTTGGCAGAGTAACCTTCAAGTCTTCGATCAAATGCAGCAGTCTAGAATGAAATGTCACCTTTGTTGGTGTTTTGTCTGCATGCTGCCATGTAGGCCTAGTTGATAAGAGCTCGCAATCTTTTGATAGCATGAGAAAGCATTTTCACATCAAACCTACGGTGGATCATTATGGGTGCATGATTAACCTTCTTGGTTGAGATGGACTCCTGTATGAGGTGCATAGCTTTATCAACCAAATGCCAATAAAATCTAATGCTACTGTTTGTTGTGTTAGCTTGGTTATTTTAGAGTTCATGTCAATGTAGATATAAGAGGGACAGCGAAACACCTTTATGATTTGGACCCTGAATTTGCTGTACCATATGTGTTACTCTCAAAACATCTATGTTGTCGCTGGCCAGGTGGTAAAGAAGAAGCCTGGATGTAGTTGGTTTGATGTGCATAAAGATCCAACTTTCCTTTCAGGAGACAAATCATATCCAGAAATTAAGAAAATTAATGTGGGGTTAGAAAGATTAGCTGGCCAGATGAAGGCAGAGGGCTATGTGTGCAAAGATAGGTAATCTATTGAATGATGTGGATGAGGAGAAAAAGGAACATATTCTTTGCCACTAGTGAGAAGCTGGTAATCACACTTAGGCCTATTAACACATCTTCTTGGACAACTCTGTATTATCAAGAACTTTCGTGTATGTGCTGGTTGCCATTTTGTCATTAAGTTCATCTCCAAGTGTTGTTGCAAAAGAAAATGTTGTGAGGGATGCAAACCATTTTCACCATTCCAAGGATGGCCTATGTTCTCGTGGGAATTCTTAGTGATACTATGGCAGCCAATATAGATGCTTTTGAATCACGCGGCTACGAGTAAAATCATAAGCAAATATGCTACGGAGGGAACGTGGGTGCCTAATAAGCATGCAATGGATTAGCCTAAGGCTTTGTTAGCTCAAAATCAAATCTTAGATCAGGAATAAAGGACATGGTTAATAGTGTTTCCGAAAGTGGCACTGGAAACTCAAGCGTATCCTTTTGGCCTCGAATACAAGAATAGATTTGTGATACCAAGCTGCATGCCAGTGATGGAGCATGGGTTGATTGAATAGAAAACCGTCATAAGAAGTACGATGTGATGATCAATGCAAGTACAGATATTTGGCATGAGCTTCTTGATGTTCTCCAAGGAGTTTGACCAGTACAATGTTGCTCCTTGCCATCTCTCCTATGGCACGTTGATTACATTGAGTTTCTTGAATACCAGGAACTAGATGGACCGTGCTAACATAAATTTAAAATTCTATTGTTTAATAGTGTTTTACAACATTGTGATTCCGATATTTATTTTGCAGTGACCATTGCAAGTAATTTTACGTTCATTGTTTCACATTAGCAATCTGAAACATCTAAAACTTGAGCAAGAATTATAGTTACAGATAGTGCTGACATGTATTTATTATTATAAAACTTTTCTCAGATGATGAGATGATACATTGTTGTAGTTGGGTGAAATTAACCGTCCCAAATTGTGGGTATGGCATTTTTACACTAAAATTTATCCATCTTTATGTAAACAAACATGGGGTTTGGTGTATAAATAGAAATAAGAGTTGGGCGCAGTTTTGATAATGTGAATGTAGCATCATTTGTAACCCTTCCATTGTCACTATTACTATTGATCACCTTTTTCTTCGTATACAAAATAATTTTGACAATAGGTCATTTTTTAATCATTTAAAAGTTTGAAATGAATTCCATTGAGAAGCTGACTGAAGCGAAAATAATTTTGACAATAGGTCATTTTTTAATATTTAAAAATTTGAAATGAATTTTATTGAGAATATGACTAGCGAATTACTATCACATGCGCTATGATGGCGGGAAGAGGAGAGTGGAGTTGGGGCTTGGTTCTAGGGCCAAACCAAGAAACTTATGGTAAAATAAATGAGGGTAAAAATGAGAGAGTCCATTAGGACCTTGAGATTGTTAATGATATCTTAGGGATATAAGTGCTTAGGGTGTTTTAATTAGGTTTCAAATTAAGGTTTACGAACAATGAAATGAGGAAAAGAAGCTAACTAACTAGGATTAATTAATTGATGATTTCTTTAATGAACTCAGCCCCTATATTGGAAATGAAAATAGGAGGAAGATAACACTTGGAGTTCATTGTTGCAGATGATTACATTCCCTATACTAAAATGGAGAGTTGTGACATGGCTCTAAAAATGATGCATATTATTGGATAACCTATACACACTGTTGTTGCCCAAAGTGTACACCAAGGGCCACAATGCTCAGGGAAGGGGCTGTCACTCTGATCTTTGCCCACTTTGTTCTAGCTCTCTCCTAGGCAAGCTAAAGGGGTGGGTAGGGATCAAAGTGACAACCCCCGCCCTGACCGTTGTGGCCCTTGGTGTACACTTTGGGCAACAACATTTTTTGGCGCCATTGTCGGGGATAGAGTTTTTCTGTCTTTGGTCCTTTCGACATTTTTTAATCTTTTCCGCCATTCATTAGCCCGTCAAGCAGCACAACATTTTTTGGTGTCGTTGTCGGGGACCAATTTATTGGACTTTGGCTTTGCGACATTCATCTTAATCATCTCCATCTTCTCAATTTTTCATCATTTCTTATCCCATCAACACCACATTTTCTAGTGCCATTATATCACTCCATCTTTTCATCACCTTATTTTTTCCCTCTCATTAATCCTTTCATCTTCTCCATTTACACTTTTAGCACTTGGTTGGTTTCCTCTTTGGGTGGCAACTCCACTTATTCATCCATTATTTCCTCAGACAAGAAACCTTTCTTGATATCCATATGCTTCTCCCTGACTAACATTTCGGTTTTTGCCTTTTGGTTCTTGGAGCTAGATTCATGTTCAAGTGGCGACTTCACTTTTTTCATTTCTTACAAAAGTTTCTATTAGAAGCTCGCTTCTTGTGGATCTATTGATTTTCTTGAGCAATGATCTTTCTCTCTAGTATCCATTTGGCCCCTCCTTTTCCCTTTAAGAAAGACATCATGGATGGTTTTGACTTGTTCATCCCTTGTGATTTCACTAACATTGATGGTTTTCCGCATGATATTTTGGATGAAGCCATTGAAGACATCGATAATTTGCCTCTATTTCAAGGTAACAATGCCCTTAGTGCCGAGACTCACCTAAGGAATTTTAACCTTTGTGTGAACAACTTAGATCCATCTACTAACCATGAAGACGTGGAGATGAGGCTCTTTGTTTTCACCTTAGGTGGGGATGCTCTGGAATGGTTCATAGAAGATTTAGTTGCTAACAACGTCAAGTCTTTACAATCAATCATTGATGGCTTTGAAAATAGACATGGATATAACAGAGGTCAAAGCGAACATTGAAGTAAAGGAGACTAAAGAAGCTGAAAATGATCTTATCAAGGAATTAACTCAAATGGTGAAGGATATGTAGTTGAATCAAGCGCATGTAATCAATAATATGGAAGTCAACTAGACTCAACTCATTAAAACCATGTAACTTAAGCAAGCAAGATTAACAACATATCACACAAGGGAAATGGGTTCTATGTAGAACAAGTTGTTAGCTATAGAAGAAAAACATGATGAGGAAATGACAATCATAGAATTTGATCACTATAATCAAATAGCCACTATGTAGAATCATTTGCTCACCATGGAAGCAAATCATGAGAAAAAAATGAACTATATGCGAAATTGTTTCATGGCCATGAAAGCGAATAATTATAAAATGATAAAGAACATGGAAGTTGGTCGAATATCTCTTCAAAATAAATTATTGGCCATGGAGGAAAAGCAAGTACAATTAATAAAAGCTATGGAATCAAATCATGCCAAGGAAATAAGTACCATAGAGGATAAGTATTCAAATCAAATGACTGCCTTTCAGAATAAGTTGGACAAAATGGAAAGATCACATATACAAAAGTTCCAACCCAAGTTAGATAATAAAGAACTTACAACAGATCATAAGCCTACATCTTCGTTGAAGTAATCTCCATCCTATTATGAAGAGGTCATTTGTTCCATTGAAAAGTGGTTTGTTGAAGGCGATCTAGATAAAAGAGAAATTGAGAGAAATCAGGCATCGTTGACAGAACAAATGCAGAATGAAGAGAGACATATCACGAATATTTTGGATACTTCAAAATTTTCATCTGAAAATTTTCAAGATCAAGTAGAATGTTCTACATTATCAACATCACAACCTACCATAAAGAAAAGTATGGAGCATAAGAGAAAATGGAAAAAGTCGGATAAATTTGATGTCCTTATATATCATAACAAATGGATAAGTCAGAGTCCTAAAATGATTAAGATTGCACATGGCACATCTGACAAACAACATATGGATCTGCCAAAGAGTAGGCAAATGCTCAAGAAGCACTATATTGAACACATCTAATGCCATAGAGCATCCTCTGTATTGTATTTCTAACCCTGCTTGTTATTTATGTTGTTAGAGTAGTGTTCATTTCAACATTTTATTTCATAGATCAAGTTTCACTTTTGTATTTAGGTTAGTTTTACGTTTCAAAGCTTTTATTTCATGCACTTAATGTTATATGACGATTTTTGGATTACATTTGGATGGACGCTACTAAGGTGAATTTGTGTGTTGCTTGGGTGAATATTTTGGATTCTCACATTCCTCCAGTGAAACAACGTGTTCCCAAGTAGAGTCAAATGTTGACCACTTTGCGTCAACTACCCCATAACAATGCACATTTTCTCAAGAAGATTCCATCATGCTCGAACAATGAGATCATATGGATTTCATCATCATCATCAGCCATCATTTTGTAAAATTGTAAACCCATTCTGCAAGTTTATAATATAAATGATCATAGTAAAACCACCTATGTATATAACAACCTAGGTAAGCCTACCGTTTTGATGACGATTTCTATCCTAGGAAGTTTTTCATCTTACCAATTCATGTGTTCCTAAACACGGATGATCAGTAGAGTTTTCCCTCTAATCTCACCGAAAGCTAAGATGGATTTTGTCGTCAAGATCTTAGGTAAGTCCTAGTGTTCTAGTCGAGTCTTTGTAAAAGTAATTTGGAAGTGATTCAATCTAATTGGCTAAATTGCTTTATTACAAATTATTTGGTATATTAGATCATATTGAGTTGCAGAATGCGGTATTATAAATGAGGGTCTGTAATGAACGAGTTTTCCTTCTTTTATGGTTAAATGTAATATTTTGATTTAAAAAATATTTTAATGCATGGTTTCTCATATTTAGGCACCATGGCTAAAACATTAGAGGGTTGGAAAAATTATTAATCCCCTCATAAGTTAATTAATTAAAATTTCTAGCAAAATTAAATTAAAATCCCAAGCGAGAAATTTAATTAATTTTGTGTTTTAGGAAAGATTAATTCTCCGAAATGTAAAATTCGAGGGTTTCAGAGAAATTAATTTTTGGATGTCCCCGACCAAGAGAATATTGAAAATTTCAAGAGATTTTGGACCTTTGAACCTTGGTAGTTAAGTCAAAGTCAATTTTTTGAGGAAATCAATTCAGAATAATTACTTTTTAGTTGATTAAAAATGAATTAAATGAAAAATTTGAATTTTCCTCAAAAATAAAATAATTTCGATGGAGCAAATTAAAAGATAATTAAATCTTTATCAACTGTCGAGATTACTTTGACGATGATCAAACCAATTAGGCATTGGAGAATTAATCTATAAATTAGAAGTTATTTGTCTCACAAATCATTCGAATATTGAGTTGTGTACTTGCTTTTGAAACTCTCTTATAATATTTTCTGGAATAATAATAATACAAAGTCTTTAGGGTTTTACATTGATGGTGGTGTTCCTCTCCTGCATCTTATGGTAATATTGTTTTTAATGTTCTGTTGAATACTATTTTTATAAGTTGCTAGTTACTAGTCTTTGAGGAATAATTTATTGCACAAGTATCTTGCATAGTTTATTGGATTAAAATAGAATTTTAATTTAATAGAGTTAGTAAGCATCTCTAATTCTTGAAAAATTACATTTTTATTTTACGTCTCTATTAATCTGACAATTTAATTTGAAGTGTGCATAAATCATTTGGATTTAAAAAATTGGGCATTTTTGGAAGTCCTCCGCTGGATCAACTGATTCCCAAGGCATAAGATCTGAAGAGCCTTCTTGATCTAAATTCCTAGACTTATCTTACAATTTCTGTTTTTGTAAGATCTTTGCGACTAATACTTTATTTTTTTTAATTAATCATATTTTATAATTTGCGCTAGATAGATCTATCTAAAATGAACCTATATCTACTAATCTGTGAGTGGAGTTGGACTCATACTACTCAGATCTATATTTTATTTATATAAATTTGAAGTTTTGTAACATTATTTTAAATTTCTAACTACTGGGTTTTAGTTTAATTTTTGTATATATGTGGGATCTAGGGTTTCATTTTCATTTTGTGCAGGGATAGATATGAAGTTTGCAGAGAAGATTTTTGAGGTTTTGAGGCAGATCTAAGCTCTGGAGGGCAAGATATTGTTTCAAAAAGTGTTTGCAGGACAAGGATATAACAAGGTCATTTATTAAAGCTTTAGATCCGAGTTTTTTCTTTTTATAAATTTTTTGAGAGCAATTGACGGTAAAAAATATCAATTTAAAAATAATTTCTTTTGGGCAATTTTTTGTTTTTAGGCCCTGAGGCACCCCCTAGCCCTCTCAGTTTCTTGCTTTGGCCTTTCGCTGCCTCATCCAAGCTCTGACCCTCTTCTCTCAGCCTGTATCCCTCACCCTTTCCTCTTAACCTTCTTGATAACCTCCATTTCCCTTCGTCAACCCTTCCACTGCCTCCTTTTTCCTCTTTGCAACCTTCACGTTGCCTCTTCCCCCTTCGTTCCTCCTTGTCACGACCTCATCTTTTCCTGACTGTGGCCTCTCCTAAACATGTTGTCCCTTTCCTCCTATTGTCGTTGTCCCTTATGCTGCCTCCTTTTCCCTTTCTTGGTACCCTCCAAACCTCATCTGCTCAAGCCTTCTCTTCATCCTCTTTGTTGTGTCCCTTTGCTGCTTCTTGCAGCCTTACTTTAAGGCTTGACACAACTCTGTTCTAAGCCATCATCGTTGTGACAAGAAGCCCTAAAAGGCGTCATCTCAATCACCTTGAGGCAGTGTCACTAAAATTCTTTTTTGGGCTTCACTATGGTAAAAATTTCAAGGAATTTTATGAGTTTGGATAAAATTTCGGCATTCAAATCTAAACTATAGGAGAGAAGTAATTTTCTGAGTGGGTGCATCAACGAAATTAGCCATAAGTTTGGGTCAAGGTTTGTGTTTTCAGATTTTCTCATCTTTGGAAGATTTCGACAAAGACTTCTAGTCCTTGGGCCTCAGGTTCCGTGCTCTAAACCTCTGGTTTTCACACTATCTATTAATTAAGCTAATCACATTTAAATCAGTGACATTAAACTCATATTTCATTTGGGCATCTAATTAACTAGTCTCATCAAAATTTTAAGTGATTGTCATAAGAATTTTCAGAGGGCTGATATATCTAATTGCAATATATTTTTGTTGTCTTAAGTTTACTTGCTGCTCTTATAAACTCTGATTTAAATTCTTAATAGTTGTCATAAAAAAAATTAATTTTTAAAGTCTGAACTTAACAGTAATATAATTGTAATTTCACTTGCATTTCAAATCACTTATGAAAATATTGAATATTTTTAGGCTTGCTAAAGGCATTTGGTATAGAGGTATTTTACTATTAAATTCAATGCTGTCATAAGAGAAAGTTCACTCCAATCCTGAACACAATCTCTGAAATTTTTATGTTTTCAATTCATTTCAACAAGATTTTTTATTGCCATTAAGTTTGAATACTTGCTATCATGCACATAAGCTCACTACATAACAAAAAGTTGTCTCACATATTTGGTAAAGGAATTATTGCCATTTAACTTTATATTTGCTCATATGTTCTTGTTCCATTTAATTGTGAATGATAAATGTGCTAATTCAGTTTGAACTAAGTGGCATTGAAGATCATTGATTGGTTGGAGATTTGATTGCATATTGGGTATCTCTTAAATAATTTGTCTTATAAATTCAAGTAATTATCTTTCTTATTTTACATTGAAGATTGGATAAGTGCTTTTGGCAAATTGCGTATCTTGTGAAGATTTTGTTTCAGACAATTTTTTTTAGCTTTGTTGGCACTTTACAAGATTGGCATTTATCTTTCTATTTGGGATTATCCATTGAATCTTTGCTTAAGTACTCAACATATACCTAAGATTAAATTGTAATCTAAGTACTTTGAATTTTTAACAATCGTTTTTCATTAATCATCTGCTAATCTCACATTGCATCTGCATTCTAAGTTAGTTTTGCATTTAATAATCGACCTCTAAGCATAATTTTGGTTGAAAGAGAGATAGGGGCACCTTTGTGTCTTCTCTTGAGAAGTCTAGTCTTTTTAATATATAAAATGATGACCTTGTAGTCATCAGAGCCACAACGTCTACAGCGCCGGAGACACCCGGTACGTTAGATTTCAAGGAGAGGGATCGTTAATCACACCATTGTGTGCTTCACCTTGACTTCTCTCTAGTTTAGGCTCAATATAAATAAAGATCAAAGGATCATACTTAGACTAGGGATTTAAGTAAAGAACCAAGATTCCTGCATTTCACATAAGTCTTAGGGCTTGCATTTTATATAGGATAGTTACTCATCAAAGAAGTAGTTGTCCATCATGTACTTGGCCTTAAAATTTGTAAAGCAAGAGTATTGACTCCATAAGGCACTGATTTCAAATCTTATAAATTTAATTGAATCCTTAATATCTTGCTAAATCTAAACAAGTACTTGGCTACTCATCTGTGTCTCCCAGAGTAGTTGGTTCCTGTTGACACCTAATCCTTGTGATTGGGTGAATTTATGTAAATAAATAAATTAGAAATATGAATAGTCATCGGGAGATGAACTGAATGGTCTCTCCCTCATGTATATAATGAAGACCTACCTTGTGGAATAACATACGAATACGTTTTTTCTTTGTGGAGTTACTGCCTGGCCTGACATGGTATCAGAGCCAGCTCCTTTTTAGCTCTTATGTCCCTTGTAACTCCCTTGTCTGCTCTCCATATAGCTGAGCTGCTCCTCCATATAATTAGCTGCTCCTGACACTGCCTGCGCCCTCTGTGTTCCATATTCTATATATTTAGACCTGCCCCCTCCACTGTCGCTCCCAGGTCTAAACGCTGCTTTACCTGCGCTCTCTGGACTGTCCATAAACGTTTCATAAAAGCGCTGTCCATACTGCCTTATCTGATGACTGTTGAGCCTCCACGCAGGACTGTCCATACAATGACTGTGCTTGAAATGATCTCTAATTTCTGAACCCCGCGTGCCCTCCATTGCCGACAAAATATTCTCCATTTGCCTTGCTGTGGCGGTCTGCACTGATTCACATCGAGCATTTCAAATCCCCTCGGCAGTGGCAGAGACATACCTGTCCTCCGACGCCGCTTTTCTTCAATTTCAAGGTTCCTTGTAGAATTGGCGTGCTGCGTAGAGTCTCTGATTCCGCTACATAGTGCGGTTGCAAGTTCTCGGCTCACGTCCTGATTAGTGAACCCCCCTATTCAATCAGATATTCCCATCAATGTTTCATTTGCATTCATTTGCAGTGAATTTGGTAGCTTAAGCAAAGGAGCAGGAATGGCGCATATGTCAAGGTCTATAATAATCTCTTGTAGGAGTATTGGTGGTGGACTTGCTGGTGCCCGAGCTGCCTTCAGAAGACCCGTGTTTCATTATCAATGTCGATGATTGAGTAATAATCTCTTGTAAGAGTATTGGTGGCAGACTTTCTGGTGCCCGAGTTGCCTTCAGAAGACCCGCGTTTCATTATCAATGTCGATGACTGACTTTGGTATCAACGCCATTCCTCAACATACGCCTGATATGCTCCTGCAGAAACTGCCTGCAAATTTAATTTAAGCACACCTGCGTGCTTCATTGTGTGGTAACGTGTGCTTCACGTATATCATATTTTTTGGTTCCATTATATGTGAGCTTTTAATGGGCATATATTACATTATAAAATTACCATTGGAGTAGTATTTGTATATAATGCTGGATGCATTTGTATCAAACATTGGAGCATTTAATACGTTGGATCATGCATGTAATATGTTGAAGGAATTAGTATGTTAACACAATGGAGGAATTTGGAGAAAATACGTTTGGATAAAATATGTTGCATAAAGGTGTAGCATGTTACCTACTGTCCAAGAAAACTGTTGTCCAAGAACACTGCTGTTCTGGTGCATAAACTCGATGACCGTGCTTGGTATATGAATATTGTGGAATACAATATATATTGTATGATATATGAATATTGAGAGTTTGCAGTTAATTCCATTTTTTGTAAAGTCATAGCAAATTATTATTTTGCTATGAATACTGTAATTATTTTGGGGCTTTGTTCAAATTTTTAAGATGGAGAAGTTTGTTGAAAAAGAGAAAGGTTTGGAAAAGAAGACAACTCTTCTTGCACACAGAGAAAATAATCTTGCTCAAGATTCTTCCATAGGAAGAGGTAGAAGAGATTTCAAAGGCAGGGGTGGCAGAGACTCTCAAGGAGAAAAGGCAGATTTGCACTGTAAGCTACCATGGGACAAAATTGAGCAGCAAAGAAATCAACAGAAAGGTAAAATTGATTATAAAGACAAAGGTAAAGCACCTGAATCCGCTCACTATGTTATGGCACAATGTAACATTGGAGTAAATGAAGATTTTTTTAATGCTTCATTTGCTTCTTGGAAAAATGACTGGTTGCTTGATTCAGGAGCAACCTGCCACATGACTAATAGAAAAGATTTTTTTGAAGATTTCACTGGAAATGTTGATGAAACAGTATACTTTGCAGACCAATCAAAAATCAAGCCATCAGGGCTTGGCACAATCAGGATTAAACTGCCTGGTCTTCCAGACTTTCTTTTGCATCATGTTTTATATCTCCCATAGCTCAAGAGAAACTTTTTGTCATTGGTCCACATCCGCCAGCAAGGTCACTCCATTCATATGTTTGATGGCAAGCTTGAGGTAAGAAAAACATCTGACCACTCACTTGTCATGAGGGGAGTAGAAGAAGAAAGGCTTATCAAGCTGCAAGGAACCTCTGCTCATGCACAACATTTCTCATACAATTCTCATCATGAAGAAGGTACACTTCCATCAATTTTATTATGGCATGCTAGATTTGGACATTTGAACTATGACAGTGTCCGCTTGTTGAAGAAAAATGGTGTTGTTGTTTTGCCCACAATTCCTAGGAAACTTAAGCAATGTGATGTCTGCATTCTAGGAAAGCATAGCAAATAGTCTTTTCATGATTCACATTCAAGAGCACATAGAAAACTTGAACTCATTCATTCATATTTATGTGGTCCAATGCCTGTTCCTTCTGCAAATGGAAATAAATATATCATGACATTTATTGATGACTACACCAGAATGTGTTGGGTTTATTTACTGAAGAACAAATCTGATGCTTTTCAAACATTCAATAATTTTCATAAATGGATTGAAAATGTTGCACAATCTCATATTGGGTCTATTCGCACTGATAATGGAAAAGAATACACATCAAATGAATTTGAAAACTATCTTCGCCAACATGGGATCAAACATCAAACAACTATGCCTTATAATACCCAACAGAATGGTGTAGCTGAAAGAATGAATAGGACAATCTTAAATATGGTACGATCCATGCTCTTCTTAAAAAATGTAAAGATCATTTTTTGGGCCGATGCTGTTCTATGTGCTGCATATATAAAGAATAGATGTCCATCTAATGCTATAAGAAACAAGACTCCATATGAAATGTGGTATGGACATGTTCCTTCGGTAAAGCATCTCAGGGTCTTTGGTTCCACCTGTTATGCCTTGATACCAAAGGTACATAGAAACAAACTTGGTGCTAGAAGTCGTAAGTGTATCTTCCTGGGGTATTCAAACACTTCCAAAGCATACCATATCTATGATGAAGTAAATAAGAAGTTTGTTGTATCTAGAGATGTAATTTCCCTTGAATCATCCAAAATTGACAATGTTGTTGAGCGGAAACTTGATCGCTTGGATAGATTCGCAAAAGCAAAATCATTTCAAGAATTTGATAATCAAATTCCACATCTTGAAGGGGGGATTCCTATACTAGATCAACATGTGGAATCTTCTTCTGAAGAACACTCTCCCCCGCATGAAACTCCAACAATGGATGATGCTTTAAGTGATGTAATTGATAGAATTGGGAGACTCAATCTTGATTCAGTCCCAACTCAATCAACAGAGTAGCCTGGACCATCTAAAAAAGGTCCCCCAAAGTGGGTGACAAAGACACTTGAAAGTGTTCATCCTGATGAAGTTGGAAAGACAGGAATCAGAAATTCAAACTGGAAAAATGGAGGGGATGTAGATGACTCTAATTCACTTGTTGATATGGATGTTTCTTATGATTGTGAATTGAACTTGTCTACAGATTTTGAACCAATTTCCTTCAAAGAAGCTGCTTCTCATGATGAATGGAAAGAATCGATGCAAAAGGAGTATGATGCCCTCATAAAGAATGGCACTTGGAAGCTGGTTGATCCTCCATTAGGAATCAAACCAATTGGCTGCAAGTGGGTCTACAAGAACAAGTATAAAGCTGATGGCTCACATGACAAGCACAAAGATAGGCTTGTGGAAAAAGGTTTTTCATAGAAGGAAGGGGTCGATTATGAGGAGACTTTTTCCCCCACATCAAAATGGGCTACCATCCGGACACTCTTTGCACTAGCAGCTCAGAACGGTTGGAAAGTCCATCAAATGGATGTAAAAACTACTTTCTTGAATGGAGATCTAAAAGAGAATGTTTTTATGTCCCAACCTAATGGATTTGTTGTGAAAAGACAAGAACATAAAGTATGCAACTTTTGAAGTCCTTGTATGGCCTCAAACAAGCATCGTGAGCCTGGTATGAAAATCTAACTGAGCATCTTCTGAAACTCAATTTCAAATATTTTGATCTTGATGATGCAACTTTATTTGTCAAGAAAGTTGGCAAAACAATTGTATATTTTGTGGTATATGTAGATGATTTTTTGATGACAGGGAACAATGAAAGCTACATTGCATCCATAAAGAAGGAATTGGGGAAAAGTTTTGAAATCACTGATTTGGGATATGTTCATTACTATCTTGGCATTGAAGTAACCTAACATCAAAAGTCCATATTTCTTTCTCAAAATAAATACATTGGAGATCTGTTGAACAGGTTTGGCATGACAGAGTGCAATCCTCTTACTACTCCAATGGAACAAAACTTAAAGCTCACATCTATTGAAGGAAAATAATTTGAGGATGCAACAAAGTATAGACAACTTGTAGGAAGTCTCAACTACCTAACTACTAGACCAGCCATTTCATTTGTTGTTGGAATCCTCTCCAGGTTTATGCAAAAGGCTTGTGAGGGACATTGGTCTGCTGCAAAAAGAGTTCTAAGGTACTTGAAGGGAACTCAAGACTTTGGAATAAAGTATACACAGGTGGACGACTTCAGTTTGATTGGATACTCTGATTCAGACTTCGATGGAGACAAAGAAACTGGGGTATCAACTTCAGGATATGCTATGAGTCTTGGATCAGGAGCTGTCTCCCGGAGATCACGCAAACAATCAGTTCCAGCAGATTCCACAACAGAAGCAGAATACGTCGCAACAGCTGAAGCAACAAAAGAAATTGTGTGGCTCAGGAAAATTTTTGAAAATTTGGAGGTAAAACAAGTATAATCAACTCCACTCATGATTGAAAATACCTCTGCAATAAAGTTGGCCAAGAACCAAAAATTCCATGATCGAACGAAGCACATCAATACTAAATATCATCTGATTCGACATCATGTTGAGGCCAAAACAATCCATCTCCGTCATTGTTCCACAAATGAGCAAATTGCAGACATCTTCACCAAAGCGCTTGGAAGAGAAAAGCTTGAACGATTCAGAATGATGCTTGGACTCACCAACATCCCTTCAGATTAAGGGGGGGAATGTTGACACTTAATCCTTGTGATTGGGTGAATTATGTAAATAAATAAATTAGAAATATGAACAGTCATCAGGAAATGAACTAAATAGTCTCCCCCTCATGTATATAATGAAGACCTACCTTGTGGAATAACATACGGATCAGTTTTTGCTTTGTGGAGTTACTGCCTGGCTTGACAGTTCCCAACTAGTCCTTATTCATCTCATTTCCATAGGGTCTAACCCCCATAATCTGTTGTTGGGAGACAACTTAAATGGAGAGGTTGGGGATAATGTGACAATCCCCGACCTGAGTCGTTGTCGCGGTGCCTATACATTTTTAGCGACAACACACACAACACCAAATTCTTGTAAGCCAAGACTTGATTTCCAATAGTGAGTAAATATATACAACTAATAAATATTAGATCTATGGTTATAAAGAATTAAGATAAGTCAATGAAAATGCGGATTATAAATACCCTAGCACCTTATTAGGGTTCTACCCTAACCTCCCTAGTTTATGCTACTTAGGAGTTAGTTAATTGTTATACATGGTCATATTCTTTAACTAAGGTCCATTAGGTGTCAATGGATTATTATTTAATGTAAAAGGGTCCACTTTATAGGGTGCACTAGGTAATTGGTACCTATTAGTGATGGGACCACAAGTAGTTAGGGTTTTCACTATTGAAAAGCTATCTAAAGAAATAGGAGACCATGAAATGTTTCTTGTGTTTTTTGGTTTGGAGCTTTGCCTAATTAAAGGTTGTCGTGTTATTTTTTGTATCTAATTATTGTAATTATATTCTTTGGATACTTGAATGTGTTTCAATTTTGAGGGTTAAGGAACATATAAGTGAAATTAGATCTTTAGTGAGCCAACATACCTCAGAGTTTTAATAGACTTTTTTTCGTGCTAGGTATATTCTAACATCTTTATGTAACAAGGTGATATATCTTTCAATGGATAAAATTGTGATTGGGAAAGAATACATGCAAAAAACGCAAGTGGAATTACTTTGTTGGAAACCCTTTGTTGATATATTTTCACATCACATATCAAATGGAGAGATTCTAAAACAACAAGCTTTCCATAAGTTTTAAAGCTACAAATATTCTTCCCACAAGGTTAGCAAGAATGGTTTTTTTTTAAATATATGTTAGCACTCAGAAAGTTTCTCTTGGTTGTAACAAAAAACTCTCTAAGGTAACCTTTACAAACCAATCTTACAGATTGAAGGCTATCCCCTTCAACCCAGAGAGGGCTCTCTCTGATAGCCTAATCACTAAATTTAACAACTGACTGTGCATTCACACAATGACTAGATCTTCAGTTGAGTTATTTTTATGTTGAAATGGGGTTTGGTTGGGCATGAGGGAAATAGTCCATGCAATGGAGTCAACGAGCTAGGGTTTAAGGCAAATTACCAAGATATTGGCTATGAGATGAAGGATTGACAAAATAAAGGTAGACGGCACATCCTAGACATTTCAAGTCATCATTGTAGCTAATAGAGAAAAAGAGAAAAACAATCCACTACAGAAGGGCATATGGAATGAGTCCTAAAGTAGCTTTAGAAGATAAGAGTGTAAATATTTGATTATATGAGACAAAGCATAAAAAACTAGGATGCATTCTGTAACATTTATTCTCATTCAAATATCAAAAGACATTACATTCAAATCATATTACAAAGAGGGAAACATTGAAACATGTAGAAAATATAGACTAAGAGATGCCATCACATGGATCTTTGTGTCACTGATCAAAATCTTATGATCTTGGCAAAATGTAAATTAATAAAGCTTTCAAAACACACAGACATTAAACTATCTTTTCATCAAAATCCAACATTTTTTCCTCATTTCTCATGTAATATATATGGAAAATACATACAATATAAGATCCATAAATTTTGGTAGCAATAACTGCAAAATATTTCAATATCTGAGAGTTTAATTAGCAAAGAATAATCAAAATCCTATCCTTTTAGCTATTCAGATCTCTATTTGGCACATAACATTGGTAAAATTATCTTGTGAAACCACTGCACGTATCTCCTGCTATTCTTCTGGAACAAGGACGAGTCATAACTATATTGTAAGATATGGAAATGTTCACTCCCTTGTAGGCTTGATAACTGGAACTGCAACTCATATTCCCTCTCGGAAGCAAAACTAGTACACGAAACTATAAACTCTACTTAAACTTGCAACTGCGTTGTGTAACTGCTTGCTTCTTTTAAGGCTCTTTTCCCTTATGTTGACTTGTATTCTGTGCACTTCCTCAACCACAAAAACCCTTTGACATATTACCATAACATATTGAAAATAAAATGATTGTCAAAAAGATTAAAATGGAGCAGGTCAAAATGCTGAGGTATAATTAGGATTTGTCCAACAAAATAAGGGTTTTGTATGTTTCTCTACCAATGAGGTAACTGATCATTCCCCCATTGCTTCCGTAACTTGAGTAAGGAGGTCTAACTTGTTTTAACTTATTTTCATCCTTCTTGTAGCCTTTTATATGTTTTTTCCAACCTCTAGGGTTTCTTTCCATTTTCTGTGTGCACGCTCTGTTTTCCTCTATTTAGTGGCCTTCTTTCTGCTCTTTGAAGCTTTCACACTCTCTTCATCTTCATCAAGAATCATTGTCTCCTTCAGCTTAGGGTTGATTTTTTCCTTTAAACCAACTCTTAGTTTTTTTCTAGGGTGAGTATGGGGTTTTATGCAGTAAACCCTAGGCTCTGTTTCCATTTCTTCATCCCCTTTTTCCATTTTCTGTTTCCCTTTTTCACTTTTTGTTGCTTTCCATTTTTCCTCCTCTTCTTCTAGAATTTGCTTATGTTATCTTCTTGTTCTCCTCTCATAGACCCTAACCTCTAGTTCATTTACAATGTTTTCAACATGTTCTTCAACAGGGTTATGGCTAGGCTCTCCCTTTGTTTCTTGAGCTAGGGTTTGGACATAAACTTTAGTTTTGCCTCTCCTTGGTCTTCTAGGTGCAGGTTGTCTCATGTTTCTCTGTCTCAATTGTTCTATATGCTTGTTTAGCTCATGAGTATATAGTATTTTTATCAGGCCGTGATGAAAAATCATCCAGGTGGATCTACAGACACAATGGCATGGAAAAGCTCAAAATTCAAAGTGGCAGAAAAGCAAGTATCTTGACATCATGTTGAAGTTCTCGTCGCCCTGATTCCAATAGTGCGAACGACCCTCCAATCCAAGTTCGGATGATGAAGTTATTGCGAAAAGAGTTCGCCTTTGTTTCTTTGGAAAATGAGGCATTTTCTCCTAAAAATAGACTTAAAGCCTTTAAAAGGAAAATCGCAATCGGAGAAGTCAAGAGGCAGGCTTAAGGCAGGCGCAACGGAACCCCCGATCAACGATCTCTGCCTAAATCGCAATCGGAGGCAAGCGATGGCTGATATCGGTGATTTTAGGCAAGCGATTGGCGATATCAGGATGGAGCGATCGGATTGGCAGATTGGGTCAGTGAAATCCAAGGGATAGGACCAGGACCCCTGGGCCGTAGCAATGTGATATGCCGATGCGATACGCCAATATCGGCAATATCGACGATCGACGATCGGCGATATCGGGGATCAGCAATTGGCAATCCCCTGCTAACAGGACTATTGAAACAACGATATGCCGATTGCGATATGGGGGTTGGACCCGATGTGTCTATAAGCCCTATTTCATATATTTTGAAGTCTGGGTTTTCGCATTTTTCAATGTTTTGTGTATTATCTGTTTAAGCGGAAAAATGATATTTTAAAGGGGTTTGTTGCATAGAAAGGTCAGACGGTCGGCCCATTGATCCTTTCGAGAAAACGGCTTCTATTATAAACAAAACAACCTCTGATTTAAGTGCGCCTGTAACCAAAAGAAAGATTATAAAGCCCGATGAACACATAAAGGCAGGGGGGAGGATTTTGGCACGTAGTTCGAGATAGGAGCAGCGCCGGAGGGCCGATAGTGCATTTTGTTTGAATTAGACAAATCTTATATGTTTTCAGCCCCTCTCGACACCACAGACGCAGCAGTGCTATCCATTTCTCCATCTGAGCTCTCCATTTCATAGCCATTTTCCAGAATGGAGGTATAGGACTCCTTTTATGCAATTGATGATTGTATTCTCTTCTTTTCATGCCATTTAATGAATGGAGGCCTCCCATTGATCGAGTAGGGCCCGAAGACGTAGTCCAAGTTGGATGAACTCCGTTATCAAGTCTTGTTGTCTTCTTTTCATGCCTTTATGTGTTCCTTCTTCTTTCTTGTGTGCACATTAAATTCCTGTGTTAAGCTGCAATTATCACATGTGATTCTTTCCATACATCTATAAGCAAAAGATCCCTGGATCAAGTGGTATCAGAGCAGGTATTTTTACATGTGAATTGCATGTTTGTATGCTAACAAGAAACAATCTCCGAGGAGGCGAAGGGGAACTAGAGCCTTTCGATCCCGAAGAATGGCGTGCACATCGAAGGAGAAACATGGTAGAAGATGAAGCTCATCTTGAAGAGGAGCGAAATTTCCGCAAGACCTTCTATTCAATGGCAAAGAATGTCGGTAAGTTGGTTTTAAGGCTGGAGAAAGAAAAAGAGAGAAACCTAGAAGAACAAGGTTCAACGCATGGACATGGTGGAGAAGAACCCCCTCCTTCTCCTTCCGCGAGTGAAAGTTCTTCTTCCTCTCACCACCATAATCGTAGAAATTCAAGGGATGCATCTAAGAAACCTTTCTTTAAACTAGATGTAAAATTTGATCTTCCCATGTTTAACGGTGAAAATAACATAGAGAAGCTTAATAATTGGATTAGGCAGATTGAGGTCTACTATAGGATTCAACAGATCGTGGAGGATGAGACAAAGATTCAGTTGGCCTCTCTACGACTATGTAGCACCACTCTCGTTTGGTGGGAGAGCAAATTGCAGAGCAGTAAGAATGTGGGTAACCTCTTTTCCTCATGGCTTGATTTTATTTCTACGTTAAAGGATCAATTTTATTCCTTTGGATACAAGCAAAAATCTTTAATGAATTGACAGCATTTAAGGCAAGGCAAAGGTTAGGATGTTTAGAGTTTTATAGAGGAGTTTAGAAAGCAATCACTTAATTCGGGTATTGCACTTGATACACCTGAAGAAGTAACTAAGTACATTGGATCGCTACATAGTTACATTATGCATTCATTATTGTTGTTTGAACCAACTATTATTGACTCAGCCAGCGTAAAAGCAATTCATATTGAGAGCAGGGGTAAAAATAAAAGAGATGATCATTCCAGAAAACCACCGTTCAAACCTCCCAATGGAAAATCTAAAGTGAAATGGAAAGGAAAGGAGAAGAAAACGGCAGCAGCCAAAGAAGGAGAAAGGCCGTATTGCAATCATTGCAAAAAGGAAGGTCGCGATGACGATCACTGTTGGAAACAACACCCAGAAAAGAGACCGAAGAAGTATGGAGGAAAAGGCAAGCAGAAGACAGTGACAACTGCGCAGCAAGACCTTGGATCCGATTCGGGAGATGAAGCGTTGATCACAGTAGCAGGAACAAAAGGTACTCTTACACCTCATGTTAATTCTAAATCGCATGAAGGCACTAGTTCTGTAAATGAGTCCCTTCCTAATGATCGAAAGAGAACTGAGCTATTTCATATCAGAGTTGTCATAAATCATACTAAAGTAGAAACTCTGTTTGATACCGGATCCCAAGCAAACTTAATTGCAAAATCCTTGGTAAATAAACTTGGCTTAGAAACAAAACCACATCTGAAACCTTACCCGCTTGGATGGATACATGACAAAGAAAAACTGAATATAACCAAGCAGTGTAAAGTAAAATTTGTAATCGCTTTTAAGCTAGTGGACGAAGTAGAACTTGATGTGATAACATTGGATATTTGTGGCATGGTGTTAGGGAGTCCATATCTATATGATAGAAAGGCAGTCTTTTTCCGTCATGAAAACACATACCAAATCAGAAAATATGGGGTAGAATATATAGTAAGGGCTCATCAAACTAAAATCAATGCCAACC
This sequence comes from Pinus tabuliformis, assembly GCA_031772625.1. Taxonomy (NCBI): domain Eukaryota; kingdom Viridiplantae; phylum Streptophyta; class Pinopsida; order Pinales; family Pinaceae; genus Pinus; species Pinus tabuliformis. The sequence continues at coordinate 14,884,262 of CM062819.1, read as the reverse complement.
TTGTAAGTGCTGGACAAATGAAAAGGCTGGTGAATTCTAGTAAGGGTTGCATGCTGATGGTTGTAAGGGAAAAAGAGGCAGAATTAGCTGACGCTTTCTAGGGTTGTGATAAGGAACATAAACAAAAATTATGTGAATTAATTTCTAATTATGATGATTTGTTTCAGGAACCAAAGGGATTATCTCTGAAGAGGGAAATCCAACACGAAATCCATTTGCAGCATGACACTCCTTTACCAAATATTGGCATGTATAGGATGTCGACCATTGAGATGGAGGAAATCAAGAAGCAGGTGTAGGAATTGTTGGACCAAGGGGTCACCAGGCCGAGTACTTCTCCGTGTGGTTCATCGATTGTCGTAGTCCCAAAGAAAGACGACACATGGAGGATGTGTGTGGATTACCGCACACTAAACAAAATCACGGTGAAAAATTGTTACCCTCTTCCACACATTGATGATTTATTAGATCAGTTAAAGAATTCTATCTGTTTCACCAATTTGGATTTGCGTAGTGGTTATCACCAAGTCCGAATTGCAGAGCAGGACGTGTGGAAAACCACCTTCAAGACCAAACAGGGGTTGTTCGAATGGATGGTGATGCCATTCAGACTTTTCAATGCTCTAGCCACTTTTATGAGGGTCATGAATGATATCTTTAGGCATTTCATTGATGAATTTGTTCTTGTATATTTAGATGATATACTCATCTTTAGTAAAAGTTGGAATGAACATGTGTGTCATGTGAAGAAAGTGGTTGATGTATTGAAAAAAGAAAAACTCTATGTAAAGTTGTCAAAGTGTGAGTTTGAGAAAACCTATTTGGGTTACCTACGTCATATTGTTGGTCATGGTTAGTTAAAGATTGATCCTTCTAAAGTTGAAGCAATTGTAAATTGGCTGAAGCCTACTATTGTAGCCGAGGTCCGCAACTTTTTAGGTGTAGTCCAGTATTGGAGGAGATTTATTGCCAATTTCTCCGTTATTGCAACACCTTTGCACACATTGACAAGTGTGAAACAGGTTTTCCAATGGGGAGGAAGAAAATAGAAGTCCTTCGAAACATGGAAGGAAAAGATCAGCACCGCCCCAGTATTAGCCTTACCAGATCTCCAATAGCCATTTGAAATCAAAACTGATGTCAGCGGTTATGCCATGGGAGCTGTACTGATGCAGCAAAAGAAGCCGATATGTTACCATTCTGAGAAGTTTTCTCAGGTTGTGATAAATTATCCCACTTATGATAAGGAGCTGTATGCCTTGGTGCAGAGTGTGAAAAAGTGGAAACACTACCTGATCGGCAAGGAGACCATCATCCATACAGATCATCAGCCCTTGCAGTACCTTCAGTCACAAACCAAGTTGCAGCAATCTCGTCATTTCAGGTGGATGGGTTTTCTTCAACAGTTTCATATGGTAATAAAGTATAAGAAGGGCACTAGCAATAAAGTGGCTGATATACTATCTCACCCTCCTATTTCTGCTTATGTTATTTTGTATAATGCTTCGTTTTCTTTTGAGAGTTATGCTGAAAAATATGCTAACGATGATGACTTTAAGGAGATTTATGCAAAAATAACCCATGGTTCACAAGTGGACAACTATCACTTGCAGGGGAAATTGTTGTATCACCTTGGCAAATTGTGTATTGCCGCAGGGGAAAGAGTACATGTAATTCGAGAGGCCCACACCTCTCTTGTGTTTGGACACTTTGGTGTCGAAAATACTTTATGTCATGTACAAAGATTTTGTTTTTGGCCTCATATGAAGAACATTGTGACTCACTATTTAAAGGGTTGTGTGATGTGTTCTGTTTCAAAGCCCTCTAATAGAAAACTTGGATTTTACACACCACTCCCTATTCCGAGTCGCCCATGGGAAAGTGTGTCAATGGACTTTGTAGGAGGTTTGCCTTTGTCTAGAAAGAGTCACGACTATTTGTATGTCATTGTTGACCGTTTTAGCAAGATGTGTATTCTAATGCATTGTAAAAAGCATATCACTGCAGAGCAGACTGCTTATCTTTTCTTTCAGCATGTTTGGGTCCATTTTGGATTGCCCATATCAGTTGTGTTAGATCGGAACTCTCGCTTTCTTGGAGAGTTTTGGACTAGCTTATGGAAGATGATGGACACCAAGTTGAAAAGAAGCACGACATTTCATCTACAAACTGACGGACAAACAGGGGTTGTCAACCGCACTGTGGTACACTTGTTACGTGGCTATTGCGGGAAACATCCTAATTTGTGGGATGAACATCTCCCATATGTGCAACATTCCTACAACTGAGTAATGCACTCATCTACGCAGCGTTCACCATTTGAGACATGTTTTGGTTACCTACCAAAGGACCCTTTTGATATGGTATTTGGAAGGGAAGATGACTCTAGTGGACGTAATGATAGGGACAAAGCTCAACAGTTCATTCAGCAAATATAGTTGATTCACCAAGAAGTACAAGAGCAGTTGGAGAAAAGTCAAGCCCGTTACAAGGCTTGACATGACAAACACTGAGTCGACCATCAATTCTAAGTGGGCAACAAAGTGTGGTTCCACATCAGTAAGGACAGGATGAAGGGAGAAGGGAAGAAGTTGAGACTAATCCGATATGGTCCATTCACCATTTTGGAGAATATTGGAAACATTGCCTTCTGTCTTGATTTTCCAACATATATGCAAATGTACTCTGTAGTGAATGTGGAGAACATAAAGCTATATGAACCACCATTGGTTATGGACACCGATGAGGCGGGCACAGTTGATTTTGCACTAGAGTATCTCGATGAGTTACCTGAAGACATCATCCTTGACAGAAGGATCAGCACTTCACGGCGAGGAGATGTGGAATACCTTCAAGTTGGTTTCAAGGGGATGCACCCCAGCAAGGCCAAATGGCTGGAGAAGGAAAGGATGAGGAAACAATTCCCTCACTTTCCAATTGACTAATGAAATATTTTGGCGGTCCAAAAGCTCCTCAATGGGGAGGATTGATCTAGGTGGATCTACAAACACAATGGCATGGAAAAGATCAAAATTCAAAGTGGTAGAAAAGCAAGTATCTTAACATCAGATCGAAGTGCTGGTCGCCCTGATTCCAATGATGTGAACGACACTCCAATCCGAGTCCGGATGATGAAGTAATCCTTTAAAGATTTCACCTTTGTTCCTTTGGAAAATGAGGCATTTTCTCCTAAAAATGGACTTAAAGCTTTTAAAAGGCAAATCTCAATCGGAGAAGTCAAGAGGTGGGCTTAAGATAGGCGCAAAAGAACCCCCGATCAGCGATCTCCAACTAAATTGCAATCGGAGGCAATCGATGGCCGATTTCGGCGATTCAGGCAAGCGATCAACGATATCGGGGTGGAGCGATCGGATCGGCGGACCGGGTCGGAGAAATCCAAGGGATAGGACCAGGACCCCTTGGTCGTAGCGATGCAATATGCTGATGCAATATGGCCGATGCGATACACCGATATCGGTGATCAGCGATTGACGATATCGGCGGTCGGCGGTTGGCAATCCCCTGCTAACAGGACTATTGAACCAACGATATGCCAATTGCGATATGGGGGCCGGACGCGATAGGTCTATAAGCCCGATTTCATATATTTTGAAGTCCCGTTTTTTAGATTTTTCAATATTTTGTGTATTATCTGTTTAAGTGGAAAAAGGCTATTTTAAAGGGGTTTGTTGCATAGAAAGGTTGTATAGTTGGCCCGTTGATCCTTTCGAGACAACGACTTCTATTATAAACAAAAAAACCTCCGATTTAAGTATGCCTGTAACCAAAAGAAAGATTATAAAGATTGATGAACACAGAAAGGCAGGGGGGAGGATTTTGGCATGCAGGAGCAGCGCAGGAGGGCCAATAGTGCATTTTGTCTGAATTGGATAAATCTTATATGTTTTCAATCCCTCTTGATGCCACAGATGCAGTGGTGCTATCCATTTCTCTATCTGATTCTCCATTTCACAGCCATTTTCTAGAATGGAGGTATAAAACTCCTTTTATGTAATTGATGATTGTATGCTCTTCTTTTCATGCCATTTAATGAATGAAGGCCTCCCCATTGATCGAGCAGGGCCCGGAGACGTAGTCCTAGTTGGACGAACTCTGTTATCAAGTCTTGTTGTCTTTTTTTCGTGCCTTTATGTGTTCCTTCTTCTTTCTTGTGTGCATATTAAATTCCCATGTTAAGCTGCAATTATCACATGTGATTCTTTCCATACATATATAAGCAAAAGATCCATGGATCAAAAAATATCATGGGGTTGCAACTTAGGTCTGATTCTAACTTTGGCAGCCATCTTTAGAAAACTTTGATGAAGAAAATAGGGCAAATTCTTCTTACTAAACCCTGCTAAATGACATAAAAATGCCATGTGATATAAATAAGCTTTAGAGTACCTACCTTCACAAGTGAAGAAGAACTGCACAATCCTTAGAGCGTTAGACCATTCAGGCTTCAACATGTTTTGGAGGAATCCTACATTCCAGTCTTGGTTCTGACAATCTTCCTTCAAGAAAAAATTCAAGTTCACATTCTGTAATCTATGTCTTTTAAACCAACTCTCAGTGTCAACTACAAACCCGTGGCCTTTGCAATGGATTCATTGGTGACTAGAAATTGCAGGGTTCTAATTCATGTTGTACTGCCATCAAAAGAGCATATGAATTCGTGACACCAACTTAGGTTGTGTCCATTGAAGCGCTGGAATACTAATTCCTAGCCTGCATTTCGGAACAAAACCAACATTTCTGGATAAATTTCAAAGTACATTCCATCGGGCTTAAATGATTCACATGACCTAATCGACCCATATTACAAATGTTTTTGACACTGCAAATGGCTATATAAATTTGAATTCCCCTGGTTAGATGCTGCAAACCAATCTAATTACTTCTTGCGCATTGTAAAAATTTATGGGTTTGCTGGAAATTAAAGTTTTAAGGTAAACTAGGCATTTTAGGGTTTGATTTTAAACTTCTTTCTTGGGCTTAAAAATGCAACTAGCTATAAAATCATGAATGAAAAGGGATAGGGCTTTGTCAAAAATCACTTATGGAGTTGAATTGATAAGTTTGACAGCTCGAAAACCTAACTTTCATTTGTTTTTTGTGAGTGCTACGAAAATATTTTGTAGCGCCATGTGTACGCTTGCGATAGGCTAATTTATCTGCAAAAAAATTAGGGAATGATTAGGGTTAGGTGAAATGACTTGATTTGACATGTCCTTAGGCTTATATAACAATTTACACAAAAATAATTATAGGCCTTTTACATAATCATGAATTTTCATAATGTCAAGTCCCACTAGCACAACCGGTTGAGGATGGGCCTCGTCATCACGACAACCCAGGATCAAACCTCATGGGGGGTGGTTGTGCCTTGTGCTAGAGGGAGGATACATGCTACAAAATCCAGTCAACATATGGTTGATGTGGCCCAGGTCGGGTGTGATACTCATGTGACTTTGATGGCTTAGATGCCCCTGGGTCATAGCTCCTCAAGCCATAGACAACCCTGGACGATCACAAACAACTTGACAAACAAAAAAAAATCATGAATTTTCATAATGAACTGATAAATATAGCCTTTGGAACTTTAGGGAAAAGTGCAAACCTTATGCTAACAGCTGGCTCCAATGGGGTTATTTTCTCCCAAGGAGGTAGTAAAGAACACATTGACCTTGTTCCTTATCCATTGGGCTGAAAAACTCTGAAAAATTCCTATGATGAAACTTGGAAATGTCAATCTTCTTTATTTTAGAAAATAAACAATCGAAAACTGCTTAACTGAAAAAATGAAGATGAATTTCTTTAAAGTGTGACAACCATTAATCAAAATCTTATGGCCTTCACCTCGGGCTTCAAAACCTTCAAATTTGTTGTCCAATCTTGCAAACTACTATGAACATGGATATGTAAAATGAACTGTGAAGACTAATATCTCTCAAACCAAGAAATGTTTTAGGAAACGACCATTTATTGGACCTCCACTTAACAACACTCCATTTAGATATTCCAAAATGAAAACATTTTTATGATTTGGAATTTATCTAGGACAAAGAATTAAAGGTATTACAGACCTTGTGCATGGATGCGCCTATGTTACTTTATGCAATGGATCGATAAGATTGCAAAATACATAAACACTAAGGTAGTTAGAGAAAACATAACAAGAAAACATATAATACAACAAATTTAATAAGGAGTTCACCCAATACTCCTGGGCTATGTCTCCTGGTCCAACTTTCAGTGGTGGCCTCTCTATTATGTTTTCAAAGCAGAGTTTCTTTACAAAAGTGAGCTCAATTTGAGTCTCATTCAACAGATATGAATCAATAGGATTTGAGTACACAAACTCTCCTTACTAGTACTTGACCTCTACTGGTCACAATAGTATGAGTCCAATCTAAAACTCATACATGACAGGCCTAGGCCAAGGAGCTCGCTTGAACCTCTCAAGCTTTCTCTGGAGTGCACAGACTCTCTGACTCTCTCTGGCTTTGTTTGGCTCGACGGCCTGATGACTCACCATGTGTTGTTAATGGATACCATTAACAACAAGACCTTTAACAACACATGTATGATAAAAGGTTGCGGAAATTCAAACAAGATTTTTCTTTATTATTATGGATGCGGATATTACAGAGGAAAATATCTTCCTCAGATGGACTGCTGCAGCGTTTAGTAGATATGAGTTAGCCGAAGCGTAACAGATCTACAGGCTACCTGGCATGCAAGCAGACTGAGTCTCAAGATTAAAACAGACTTACAGAATCACAAGACAAATTAAGAACCGGCCACTTTAGGTTCACACTGGCGCAAGCACCAATGCGCAGGCTTCTCAATTCTCCTAAAGACTTTAGCTCTTCTTGTGGTACAAGCAGTTCAGACTAAAAGTCCGCAGATGTAGAGCAGGACAAAAACTCGACCCAAACCTCTAAACTTTCTAACTCTCCAAACACGAATGGGCCTTACTTCGCACCCCCCAATATTTATAGGGTTCGAAGGGAACAATCATCCGTGAATGGTCTATGTACAGACTTATGACTCAAAAGAAGGATTCTGACCAAATCTGATCAGATCACCGAAAGCTAGATTCGGGCATGGGAGGACTGTCCCATGTTATCTTTTCCCTTCTCCTTCTACGGATAGCCAGAGGCATGTGGGGACCGAATCATAGAGTACTGATTGACTAAATGGTACTACAAAGTGGAGATTCCAAGTGAAGGAACCCACGAAAGCTTCATGAGGGAGATATGCAAATCTCCTTTATTGTTCAAATTACAAGGTGGATATTACCAGATCAAGGGAATCCACGAAAGCTTGTCCAACACCATCGTCGATTGGAAAGACAACACTTAATCCATTGTATAATATTCTATCTGTGGATGTGTGTAATGCTGATACCTGAACCGTTCAACCAGGTAATTGTTAAAGTACTGCACTCTTATTTCTTTTTCTGATTCCCACATTTGCGAACTGTTTCTATCAGGAGGTTCCAAAAAGTTGATGGGCTGGAAAGGATTTGATGAGATGTCCACTTGGTGGTGGAAATCTTCATAATTGGTACTCGAAGATATTGTCCTTGCCTTATAGTGGTTTGTGACAAACCATCTGATGTGACCACAACGTCTGATTCCTTGCAAGAAAGAAAAACCATCTATGTCGGCAATATCTTCAACAGTCTTATACACTATACCATTCATATGGGCTCTTGGTTCGCTGAAACCGGGAATTTTTAGCATATGCAGAGTATACGGCTTAATGACCAAAGCTGAGAGTCCATATATTTGCCACCATTCAATGAACCAGTCTGGTGTGGGGTCTTCTCTTTCTAAGGCTTCTGCTGTCATTCCTTCAAATAGAAATGAGGACTGTACTGAGTAGAATAGGTTGGCTGAACAGTTTTGAAGGTTCATAGCTGTAAAGAAGGATTCTTTTTGTCTGTCAGGGTTATAATCTTCTCTATGAAGATGGTTATCAAACCTCTGGAGTGTGATGTGGCAGCTTGTCATTCTGTCATCATCCTCATCATCTCTTTCAAGAGTGTAGAATATGCTGCCAATGTGTTCCAAGTATTCTAAAGCTTCAACTGACTCTTGATTCATTTCATCTTGCATTGTTTCTGTCCATAGATAGGGAATATATTCACGGTGTCTGATTTCTTTGATTGGATGCCAGTCTACATCATGAACAAGTACTGGAATTTCAAGCTCATAGCTTACCCATCCATTTGGTGTTTCAGTTTCAACAGTTCTTTCTCTTCTCCTGAGATAATTGCATTGAAGACTTAATATTGAGTGTGTAGCTAGAAATTCCCTATTGAGCATATCAGCAAAACTGTTTTTATCTCCTTTTACAAACTCTATACCAAAGTTATACTGGCTGAGCTGCATAATCCATCTAACCATAGCAGCGTCTTCAAAGTCACACTTATGGATAGCAAATTTTAATGCTTGGCAATCTGTTCTAACAGTGAACTTGGTGTAGATGACAAAATCTTTGAATTTTTCTATTCCCAAACAAACTGCTCTAAGTTCTTTTTTCAGGTTGGACCAATTCAGTTGATTCTTGGCCCAAAATCCAAATGCGTATTGGTAGACTTCTATCTCATTTTTGATGTTGGGGTTCTTTTGACACAAAACGGCTCCCCATCCTTCATGGCTAGCATCTGTCATTATGATCTTCTCCCATTCTTCTCTAATAGGGGAGAGTGGTTGGATACTTCTGACCTTTTCTTTTATTATCTTGACTGCTTGAGTGCAGTCATTATTCCATGGAATTGGATACTTCTGAAGTCGTTTATTTAACAACTTTCTTTCTTGTGCACAATGCTTCAGAAACTTATAAATATAATTCAAACTTCCCAAAAATCTCTGCAACTGAGTTTTATCCTTAATTTCATCAGGGAAGTGATCAACAAAATTTAGACTTCTTTGGATTACAGTATAAGATCCATATTGTATGTTGTATCCCAAGAAATCTATTATTGGCCGGAACAACTTCATTTTGGATTCTGATAATACTATGCCCATTTCTTTGACTCTGCGCAGAAAGATTTTCAGATGTTTGATATGGTCAACAATATTATCATAATGAATTAATAAATCAGCAATGTACTTTTTCAGGAATTCCTCCATTCCTTCAAAAGTCTCGTCCATTATTCTCTGAAAGGCTGAAGGGGCATTGATTAGACCGAATGGCATGATATTCCATTCATAATGTCCTTCAGGCACAGAGAATGTTGTTTTCCATTTATCTTCTTCTTTGATTCCTACTTTCCAGAAACCAGACTTCAAATCAAATTTGGAAAATACTTTGGATTTGGATATTTGGGCAAGTATGGAAGATGGCTTAGGCAGAGGATAGGCGTCATAATCCAGAATACTATTAAGAGGCTTGTAGTTAACAACCAGCCTTGGCTTACCTCTGGCAATCTCAACATGTTTATTAACATAAAATGCGAAACATGCTATTGGGCTTTTACTCTTTCTGATGATTCCTTTTCCTAGGAGATCCTTGATTTCTGCCTTGCACATTTTCATCTGGTCTTCGTTCATTGCCATTGCTTTTGATCTCCTCAGATTTCCACTGAAATACTTCTTTAGAGGAAGTTCCACTACCTGCTTCTTGATATGCCAGAAGGCATTTGGGTCATCTGAACAACACTCTTTGAATTTAGCAGTGAGATATGCTATTTCAGAGGCATATTTTCCATTATCCAAATGTTCTTTTGTCTTTATAATTTCCTTTTTCACTTCCATTTTCACCAAGAGGTTTTCCAGTCTTTCAATTCTTTTTATTCTATTAGGAGAATTGGAGTTTATGAATGGAAAGAAAATCTCTTTATTTTCTAGGCTGAAAAAATAACCATACCTTTGGCTATTTTCATCAAGCTTTGCACCATGCTTCTTGAAGTTCTGGATAAAGGGAGTTCCTAGATACATAGCACAATCTATACCTGGAACTACTGGACAAACTATATGTACTCCAACATTTTCAGTTAGGAATACATCTATCTTTGCTTCATGTTTAGTGGCAATTTCACCACTTGCAGTAATGACTCTGGGGCAGGCAATCAGTCTTCGTAGATGCATGCTGACCACAGTATCGTTGACGATGTTTAATCTGGAGCCAGTATCCAAAAATACTTTCCAATACTCAAACTGTCCACCAATTTTTACCTTCATTTTGACACAATACATTACATCGCGGCTCATGGAATTTCATCCAAAATCTGTCCTATCTTTCTCTCCCTCTTCTTCCTCTGGACTATTTTGCTGTTGAATTTTTGTGATAAATGGTTCTGAATGAAAAGTCCAGTTCTCTGTTTTCCCTGAAAGTTCAGGACCTTGTGAAGTCGAGGCAGAAGCCCATTGAGCATTCAACAATCTCACATTCAATTCTTCATGCTTTTCTATGCACAATATTCTGTTTTCTTTTATTGTTCTTCTCAGTTCCTTTATTGCCTAATGAACTGCGGGCAATGTTTGCGGTAGGTCTTCACCAAAATCTTCATTCCTGAATTTCCGAGTCAGAGCTTCAACTGAGAATAAGGTGGCTGGAGGCACATACCCTTTATTAGGAGACTTCTTTGATTCAGCAGGTCCTTGCTTCAAATGTTCTGTTAACAGAGATTTGTACATATTCTTTATCTGAGGCTCAGTAGCATTTATCATTTGTGCAAATATATTCCTGCTGGTCTCATCATAGTCAGACTTCATCATTCTGACTGCATTACATTTATAGACATCAGGGTCACTGCAATCACAATCCCTACATTTTGTGCAATGAGGGTCTCTGCAATATTCATCTTCAGAAGTATCTTCAGAATCAACAAAATTTAAATCATTTTCTGATTCTGAATCATAAGATATTAGTTCATCACAACTACTTGGTAAATCAAAGAAATTTATTTTTCCTTTTTTATTTCTATACTGGACTTTCTTCTTTGATTTGTCTTCCTTCTTGTTTGGACAATTTGGAGCTGTGTGGCCTTTCTTGTTACAATTGTAACAAATGATTTCTTTGTTTTTAGAAAACATCTTTGTATGCCTATAAGGTTTAGCTTTGTGATGTTTTCTTTTTGGTTCTTCTTGTGCAAATTGGGAATTCTTTTTGAAATGCCTTTTATTTCTGCGTTTATGCCCCTCAGAATGCCAGCTTTGCCAAGGTGCCATTGCTTACAAAGCTGCTGATAGCCATGCTGCTTCTTAGGATTAGTAGTTGCTCTAGCAATCTTCATTTGTGAGCATAATTCAACAATGATGGCTTTTACAGCTTGCCGGATTATACCAAATTTGTAATCACCAACCTTCCCTGGTAATTTATTAACAATAGCAGAAGAGACCCACTGGGGAAGAGATGCTACAAAAATTTCCTTCCATTTTGGCTCAAGGATGAGATCTGGGGTCAAAGTGTGGAGCCTGTGGAGAAACTCATTGAAGTATTCTTCAAAATGCTGCATATTATGCAATTTCATGGCAAGCAAAGTAATTGTTGTAATGTCATTGGTTATTTGGGGAAAACCAATGAAATTGAATGTAATGCCATAGAGGAGACTTCCTATCATATTGTTGATAGGCATATGGGTGACGGGATCCATGTGGGTAGTTCCATCTTCATTAAGGACAACAGTTTGTTCCCAAGATGTCAAAAGATTTGGGTGTTTGAGGGTTTTTGCTTTTAACCAAGAATCCAAAGTGCCCTCAAATCCTCCAATAATCCTCCTTGTGGCATTAATGGGACCTATATCATCTGCAAGATAGGTCCTATAACAAACAAGCATGGAATGCAGAACAGACATAATTTTAGCTTCAGTGCAATTATCTATATTCCATGAATATGTAGCATTAGCAGACCAATCCTTATGATATTCAGATTTCATAAGATATCTGCGACCATGAGCAGGATTCCAGGTGGTATCCCACCGCGATCTGGAGGAAGTAGCATTTACCTGGTCTTCATTATCATCAGACTGTTCCTTGTCTGAGATAGAAAAATTGTTGATACAGGCTTCAAGGTCTTCAATTTCTGGTTCAATATCTATTTTATGAATACTTGTATCAAAGTCTTCTTTTTATTCTTCATTTCTAGAAGATGAACCAAATATAAAATCAGATGTTTCTTTGCTGGTTTCTTCAGGTTCTTTAATTTTGGAGATGACTTGGCTAGGACTGAAGAAACTGGGGTTAGCAAATAAAGAATAGGGATGAGTAGAAGTGGGGGTGGAAAGGTTATGGAACTGGGCGTCCTTATCAGGCTTTCCACAGAAGGAGTAATAGAATAAGGAACGAAAGTCTTGGGTTCGGAGAACAAGGTTGCAAACTTGTATGCTTCTACCCGGGGCTTCTTTTTCAGAGATTCTACTCCTTTAGATACTTCCCATACCTGTTTCTTAACAATATCCAGTGAAGTGCTGATTTTGTCTATTTCTTTTCCATGAGCAGAGGCAGCCTCATGGATCTTCCTTTCTGTTTGTAAAGACAATCTATCAAGACTCTGAGCAAGAGCCTTATCATTTTCTGCTAGAGTGGTTACACTGCTATTCAAACAAACTGTGTTATAATCTTGCTTTCGCAAAATACTTTCGAGCATAATCTTCATTTCAGAATTAGCAATTTCAGTACTCCCAAATTTGGTTCTGACAATTTTTTCAAGATTGGACAGAGCTAGATTAGTCCAGTTGGTAGCAGCAATTGAATCTCTTGTTGCTAAAGTAGGATCATCAGAATGTGATGGAAGTAACTTGTACAATTTTCCATCTTGTCCTCTTATCACAAAATTTTTCCAAGGGGGAAATTCTATGTCTGTCTCCAAGAGATTACCATCAAGGAGTTCCCACTTGTGTTTATTTGAAGTCCCAGTCCGAATCATATTTACATGGAGCTGGGAACAGATTTTTCTTAGTAATTTCTCACCTTCTGTTTGAACAGAAATCAGAGACCTGGGAACATTTGGCTTATTCACCATACTCTGAACTTTTGGTTGGAAAACATGAGCTTTTAAAGGTGGAGGAATTACTACCAGATTTTCTTTTAATTTTTCTTCTACAAATTTTTCTGGATCCTTGATTCTCTTTTGCTTGCCTTGGTTTCTGAATTGCTTCATCAAGGATTGTTCTACTATATTTGCAGAAGGATAATACCATTCATAGAATGACATCCATTGGTTTTCTGCCTTCATCCACTCTTTCCAATTTTCAACATTCTGTCTGTTGAAGGTAGGGCGATCATCTTTTGGAAGAAGTCTCACTTCTTCGAGGTACAAATGTTCCTTTTCATGCGTAAACATGTCCCAATTGAACATTTTATTTTTCCATTGATCTTCTGGATCATATGGACTAATACCTTTGGAGATTTTCAAAAAAGCAACTATCTCTGAATCAGAAGGAATATCTACATGCTTTGGAATTTTGTCAATATGATTCCTTCTATATTCAGGAATAGGTGAAGAGTCAACATAGCCTAAACCACAAGTAGAAGAACCAGAAACTGTATGTACAAGCAGTTCTTCTTGCGGATTGAAAAATACAACTTTTTTATAACTTTCTTCAAAGGAGTCAGACGGAGGAGTAAATCTGATCATGTTGATTCTATGACAGTCTGATGACTCACCATGTGGTGTTGGTGGTTCTGAAGAAAATTGGCAGAATGTTTTAGAGCAGTGTGGATGGTCACAGACTGAACTGGAAGGCTGAGAAGGGCCTGGCTGTGAAAATAATCTTCTGATAGAATGATACACTGCTTGGTCAATTACAAATTGTGGAGGAGCTTGGGCTTGGCCAGGATGTAACTGGTTGATTGTCGTAGGGACTGAAGTTACTGTGGAGGAGGATCCACCACACTGCACTGTGCTTACTCTGGGGAATTTGGTGATAACTTTACCATCTGTTTCAGTAATGATAGACTGGGCAGCAGCAATAGATCTTTTTGTAGATTTTCCCCAGTTAGTAACCCAATCATCTGGGGGACACAGATCTTTTCTAGACACGTAAACTGGGGCCACCGGATTACAGGAAGAGTCATATTATACAAGGGTAACTCTTCATGAATCTTTTCCAGGAGAATGCAAAACAACAGGTTTAGTAGTGTTATAGAATCTAACACAGGTAACATAAAAAACTGTAAAATGTTTTTGATTTTCCATGAAAATTTTCATATCCTTTGGTTTGGATTCCAAGGGTTAGACATTTCAGGATATTTGGATCATCAAGGGCTACAGAGAAATCTGGGAACACATCATACTGTATAGGGCCATCTGAGAGACTGGTTTCAATGCCTCCGATCATGGCCTGAACAAATGTTGACCATCGATTGTCAAAGAGGGCTGAGAAAACAAAGGCTTTTTGACCTTTCCTGTGAAGAGCATTCAAACCAACTCTTACCATCCCGAGATGGGCATACTGGTATCCTGATTTCAAAGCAGCTTGGATATGTTTTTGTTCTAACATAGGAATAGTCATCATGACATTAAGGCTTAACTCTATTTTAACTGATTTCTCTTTGATTTCGATTTGACTAAGAGCTCGGAAATTAAAAGGACCAAGATTTTTATATACATCAGTAGGTGAGACAGAAGGAAGTTTCCAATCTACTGTAGGACTATCTTCTTCTTCATTTATGCAAGCTTCATTGCCAGAATTTTCTTCATTATGACATACATCATACATTCCTGATCTTAATTCGTGTTCATTTTGCATTGCATCAAAATATTTTAAACCAAACTTTCTCATTGACTCAGAACTACTGGAAGCATCCATTATTGATGTAGAAAAGATAAATACCCGTTCAAAGACTTGTAGAATGATACCAAGAAGAATTGCGGCTTTCTTCTGTAGGAGAAATTGTGGTTTCTTCGCGTACCGAGGTACGAATTCTCGTCCAACATCTTCAACACCTTCCAACGCCAACTCCGGCAACAACAGGTTATAAACGCTATTCAGGACTCAAGCGAATTCGCGATCCACTCAAACAATATCTCACATACTGAATCCACTCAAACAATACTTGGCTCTGATACCATTAACAACAGGACCTTTAACAACACAGGTATGATAAAAGGCTGCAGAAATTCGAACAAGATTTTTCTTTATTATTATGGATGCGGACTTTTAGTCTGAACTGCTTGCACCACGAGAAGAGCTAAAGTCTTTAGGAGAATTGAGAAGCCTGCGCATTGGTGCTTGACGCCAGTGTGAACCTAAAGTGGCCGGTTCTTAGTTTGTATGGTGATTCTGTAAGTCTGTTTTAATCTTGAGACTCAATCTTGTTAGGATATTCCGACACATAGGATATAAAGCAAGCTCCTCTGGCTTGGTATGCCAAAATGGATAGCTTTCTTTTAGAATCTGGCTTTTCTAGGTGTCATTCTAACAATACTGTCTACACCAAGAAAGTGGGCAACTCTCTTATCATCCTTGTTCTTTATGTTGATGATCTTATTCTTACTGGTAGTGATCCCAACCTTATAAACCATGTGAAGTCCAGCCTTAAAAAGAAATTTGAAATGACAGACTTAGGACACTTACACTATTTTCTCGGTCTTCAAGTCTTGCAATCCAAGGAGGGTATTTTCCTTTCCCAGTCCAAGTATGCTTGTGATATTCTTCGTCATTTTCACATGGAAGACTGTAAGCCAGCCCCTTCTCCCTTTCAGTCTGGAGTCAAACTTTCAGTCTCTTGTACTTCTCCTGAAGTCGATGCTACCTTATACCGTCAACTTGTAGGAAAACTCTTGTATTTAACCCATACTCGTCCTGATCTTTCCTTTGCTGTTGGCCTTGTTGCTCGTTTTATGCAAAACCCCCGTGAAAGTCATTGGAAAGCAGCTAAAAGAATACTTCGTTATATTCGAGGTACAATACAGTTTGGGATTCATTACAGTGCCAAAGCAGCTCCTCTGTTAGTTGGTTTCACTGATTTTGATTGGGCTGGTGACCCTGATGATCGGAAGTCTACTGCCGGTTATGTCTTCACTCTTGGTTCAGGACCTATTACATGGGCTTGTAAGAAACAGGCTGCCATTTCTCTTTCGTCAGCAGAAGCAGAGTATCGTGGTGCCGTGGAAGCTAGTAAGGAAGCCTTGTGGCTTCGTCAGATCCTATCAGAGTTTGGCTTTGAGAAGCAGCATCCAACCACACTTTGGTGTGATAATCAAAGTGCCATTCAGCTATGCAAAGATCCAGTCCAGCATCAGCGCAACAAACACATTGAACTACACATGCACTTCATCAGAAAGCTCATTCATGACCATGTTCTTGAAGTGCAATATTGTTCAACAAATGATCAGGTTGCAGACATCTTCACAAAGGCTCTCACAGAGGCGAAGTTCACTAAACTTCGATATATGCTTGGAGTTCAGGAAGTTGTCACTAAGGGGGGATAGGCTCTAGTGCCTCCTTCCTTCTCCTATTGTGTCATATTTGTAAATCCTTCAATCCTATCCCAAGTTGTTCTTAAGGGGGGATGTTAGGATATTCCGACACATAGGAAATAGTTAAGTTCAACTTGGTCTAGTATAGAGTTAGGTATAGCGTTAGGTAAATTGTGTTTCTTTACCGTTGTACATTTTGTAACTTACAATCCGACGGTCACGATATGTAGTGAACTGACGGTTCATTCTCTCCTTGGTATTGCCGACACTTGATCCGTGGCTTGACACCCGATTGGTCCATGATTTCTATTTAAAGCGCATGGAGGGTCATTGTTCGGGTAATCCGTGCATGAGAGAAGCTTATGTAAATTTTCATTCTTTGATTAATAAATTGCCTGTAGTACCCACGTTGGGACAGGCCGTGGACTGTTTCCCTCTTTGAGGGTTTTAACCACGTCAAAAATATTGGTGTATTGATCTGTGATCTGGTTGTGAGCGGTGTCCTTTTGGTATTCTTTCTGAGGAACTTACCCTGTAAATTCCTACAAATCTGATTGCATGCCAGGTAGCCTGTAGATCTGTTACGCTTCGGCTAACTCATACTACTAAACGCTGCAGCAGTCCATCTGAGGAAGAGATTTTCCTCTGTTAAAGCATGTAAGGGAGCTGCAATCAAGGAAAAATTAGAAATAAACTTTCTCCAATACTGTGCTGCTCCTAGGAAGCTTCTAACTTTTGTAGCAGATTTGGGTTTCGTCCAGTTTACAATGAATGCAACCTTAGAGGGATCTATCTTCAATTCACCACCCCCTACAATATGACTCAAATAATTCAAAGATGTTTTGCCAAATTCACATTTTGAGAGCTTAACATAAATATTTTCTTTCTTCAAAACATCTAGAGTCTTCTTAACATGCTTTAAATGTTATTCCCATGTTTTACTGAATATAAGAATGTCATCCAAATATACAATGACAAAATCATCAATAAAAGGTCTGAGTACATCATTCATTATTCTCATGAAAGTAGCAGGAGCATTAGTTAAACCAAAAGGCATAACCAACCATTTATACAATCCCTGCTTGGTTTTGAAAGAAGTCTTCCATGCATCTTGCTCTGCAACTTTAACCTGATGATAGCCACTATGCAAGTCCAACTTGGAAAAATAAGCAGCTTCTTTCAATAGATCCAATAGATCATCTATGCGAGGAAGGGGATAATGAATTTTTATTGTTATCTTATTCAGTGCTCGATAATCAATGCACATTCTCCATGAGCCATCTTTCTTTCTCACCAAGATAATTGGAGATCCACAAGGCGATGTGCTGGGTCTTATGAATCCTTTCTCGAGCAGCCCCTGTACCTGCTTCTTGATTTCTGCATTCTCTAAAGTGAACAACCTGTACATTCCGATGTTAGGCAATGGAGCATCTTGCTACAAATTAATATCATGTACTATTTCCTTTTCGGGTGGCAGACCTTTAGGTTCTTGAAATAGTATATCATATTCTGAAACAATGTTTTCTAAATCAGCTTTCTGTTTAGCATTAAAGCCCTCAAATACATTGGTTTTATCAGGTCTCTTTTCCTTTACAACCATCAGAATTTTTTTTTTGCATGAATTTACAATTCTTTCCATCTACCTTGAGTTTATGAGAGTATAATTATTTTTGAGTTTGTGAGCTCTTACAATATATTTGATTCCATCTTTAACGAGTTGATACTTGTTTTCAGCTCTATAGAAAATAACTTTCCTATCATACAAGTAAGGACTTCCTAAAAAAATTCCACATATATCCAATGGAACAATATCTAACTCAACCTCATCTACAAATGCTAACCCAAAAGAAAACCTAAGTTTACATTGTCTAGTCACTTGTAGCTGTGATTTATCACATAAGCAACCTAATGGATATGGCCTTTTGTGAGGTGTGGTTAGTAATCCAAACTTCTTTACAATTGCTTCAGAAATTAAATTTACTTGTGAGCCACTATGAAACAAAGTATCAATCTTTTGATGCTTGGAAAAAACTCTAATATGAAACAGCTCATATCTTTTCCTCTCATTTTCTTCATTATCAGTAGATTGTGTAGAATTACTATTAGATGCTTCAAAAATTTTACCTTTTATACTGGTGGCTGCAATTGTTGTTTCATCTCCCGAGTCTGACCCCAAATATTTTTGAATAGCTGCAACAATCTTCTTCTTCTTGCCATCGTACTTCTTGGGTTTTAGCTCTGGATTCAGAATCCAACAGTGTTCAACATCATGCCCATCCTTCTTACAGTGAGTGCATGAAGACTTGGTATTTTGTACAGTATTGGTCTTCTTCTCTTTCCATTTCTATTTTCTTTTCTCCTTATTCTTACTTGCACTGGGTTTTGATGATCCCCCAATTTCTGGGTTCACATTCTTGCCTCTAGCCTCTAGATGTGTAGCTTGAACAGATACTTCATCTATGCTAGTGGGATTAAACATGAGAATTGTGTGCCTTAAGTAGTAGTGTAGACCCCCTATATACTTCAATAGAGTTTCAGGTGAGTCTAAAGAAATTCCTAGAATCAAAGCTCTTTTCTTAAACTCTTGAGTGTAACTTTGTACACTTTGCCCTTTTAATTGTCGAAGAGTTTGCCAACTCATCATGGCTTGTTGCATATAATCTAGTGGATAGAACTGTATTTTAATTGCAGAAACAAATTCACTCCAGACCAAAAGAATTTTACCATGCTTCTTCAGGTCAGCTTGTGTCCCGCCTTCCCACCATACCAAGGCAGTGCCTTCAAGGCATAGGCTGGCCAGTTGAATCTTGCTACTGTCCGAATCGATGCTCTGCACTCTGCAATAAACATCAATCTGTCTAATCCAATTATCCAACTTCTTTGCATTCAACTCTCCATCATATATTGGTAAATCAAATTTAACATCTAATTTAATCAAATATGTCTTCTTTTTGTTTTCAGGGCTACTAGGATGTGTGGGAAGTTTTTCTTCTTTCCCCTTGCCTTTAGAGTGGTCATGGAGGAAAGATTCTTCTGCTCCTTTATCTTGTTTGAATTTTGATGAATCTTCCTTCCTACCTTTCTTAAATTCTCTATCCATTTCCTCTACCATGGCTCTCATGGTCATGAAAATATTCATGAACTGAGGGTCTGATTCCAAGGGAGTTTCTTCTGACATTTTCCTCTTAGGATAGATTATTCCAATTTTAGGGTTAGTTTCAACCAACTCTCCTTCTCCTAGTTTAAACTTTGATCTAGTTAGCATTCAACAACAAAATCCAGCACAAGCTTGTCTAACCTTAGTAAATTTGAGCTCCTATACCACTTGATCTGGAATTTATCCAAGACAAAGAATTAAAGGTATTGCAGACTCTTGTGCATGGATGTGCCTATGTTACTTTATGCAATGGATCGATAAGATTGCAAAATACATAGACACTAATGTAGTTAGAGAAAACATTACAGGAAAACATGTAAGACAACAATTTTAATAAGGAGTTCACCTAATACTCCTGGGCTATGTCTTCTGGTCCAACTTTCAGTGGTGGCATCTCTATTATGTTTTCAAAGCAGAGTTTCTTTACAACAGTGAGCTTAATTTGAGTCTCACTCAACAGATATGAATCAATAGGATTTGAGTACACAGACTCTCCTCACGGGTACTTGACCTCCACTAGTCATAATAGTATGAGCCCAATCTGAAACTCATACATGACAGGCCTAGGATGAGGAGCTTGCTTGAACCTCTCAAGCTTTCTCTGGAGTGCATAGACTCTCTAACTTTCTTTGGCTCTGTCTGGCTCGATGTTTCCCTCAAGTCAGCTCGGATTCTTCTCTCTGTTCTCTGCTCTTATCTTTCTGCATATAACTAACTCCTCTTTGTGTGTGTCTATCCTCTGCTTCTATCAGTTCATGGCTTTAAAGCCAGTCTGCTTTTTGTCGGTTTGTTTCTGCTTCCCGACATTTTGGTTGTCCTTCCTCTGTCCGTTTGAACTCCCTTGTTTTGCATCATCATCAATGTGTAACGCTTCATAGGGAGGTGGCCACCTATTCTGCAATGGGTGAGTGTGTCAGGTTCCTTGGACACATTTGAACGACCGTTATTTCCATTTTCTCCAAGATGCCCGCGAAACAGGAATCTTCTGCCAACTCATCATCCACGTTGGACTTCAAATCCCATGTAATATTTCTTTACAACCTTGTCAAATCTGATCATTTATCGGGACGTGCCTCCACCGTTGATTTGGGCCCCCTAGATCCTACGATCGTTGTTCATATCGGGCGGGTAAGTAGCATGACGTTTATCCGTCTGATGTGAGCGGTTTTCTCTCTCTTCCGCCGGATTCGTGTCACTCAGTGTGTGGTATCAGGCGGGACTTGGTATAAACTACTTATCGCCTCGAGGCCTTTCGATATCCTGCCGGTTTTGTGGAATCCATGAAACTGAATTTATTATTTTTCCGCATTTCATAGCCATTTTGGGTCCGGGCACTTCAGGGCTTTCCTTCACTGAGGAGGATGCTTAGCGCTAATCACGTATCAGAAACCACCCTCGTTTCTTGAATTAGCCTCTGGTTTTGCCAATTTGCGCCAGCGCGCGTTACCATGGGCCAACAGTTTGCGCGCTCGACCGAGGGTCCTCGTTGCTCCACGCTGATCACAATTTCAACTGTCATGAGGACTCCTTCTGATAGCTTGATCTTTATAAGACTTGAATTTGTTTGGCATAATTTGAACGAATTTATGAAAACTTAGAGAGTGTTTAGGATCCAATTCGGATAATTTTACCTCTAAAAACAACAATTTTGTAAGGCCCTTTCCATAAATGATCAAACTTTCCATGCTTCCTTTTTCCTCAAATATGACATCCCACTTCAAGATTAAATCCTGAATCTTAAAATCATCCTCCTTGACCTTCTTATCATGGATCCACTTGATTTTGTCCTATAACAACTGAGATTGTTGATACAAATTCTCTCGTAACTTATTTACTTCAATAAGTTGATTAGTTCTTCTTTGAAAATCATCAGGCTTTGTATCATGTTCCTGCAATAATCTCATCACTGGTAAACTCAAGGAAACTGAGAAAAACACTTACGTGCCATAGACTGTTACAAATATAATTCATATAAAAATAATAAATATAAATATAAATATATTAATAATTAATCTAATGGTTAGTTAATTAGTAATGAAGAGGTATGTCTTAGAGACATGACCATTCAAGAAATGGCACCTGCTTAGGGTATATAAGCATGCTCTCATTCTCATTTGTAATCATCTCATATCTCATCAGCTTTTATATAATATATAATATACAATTACTATCCTATTATGGATGTTTATGTCTTCCAAGTCTTTTGAAGATTACTCTGCTACATATACGAATATTGTTCGTTACATTAGCATCAAAGCATTCCTCTGAGTAGACAAACTTTGTTCGTGACATTGGTATCAGAGCATTTCTTTGAGTATATGAACTTTGTTTGTTACATTGGTATCAAAACATTCCTTTGAGTAGATGAACTTTGTTCGTTACATAGACTAAGTGGAATGGTGATGTACCAATGGACTTTTTGATGCTGATCCTATCTGCCCATAATGCAAACTTCAACTTGGTATGCCAAGCCTTTTTGTTCTCTTCTAACAATTTTTTGATGATTCTGACTAAACTTTTGTTAGATGATTCAACCAATCCATTACCCTGGGGGTAATAGGCCATTGAATGACCTAATGTAACATGATAATTCTCACAGAATTTGACCATTTTCTGAGATTTAAAAGACTGAGCATTATCTGTTATGATTTTTCTAGGGCAACCAAATCTTGAAAAGATACTCTCTAAAAACTAAATCACCACATTATCAGTAGCTTGTCTTGTAGGTATAGCTTCAATCCATTTGGTAAAGTAATCTGTGGCAGTTAATATCCATTTATGTTGTCCTGAAGAATGTGGATGAATTTCTCCAATAAAGTCCAACCCCCACTGCTGAAATGGAGTTTCAACTGAGATTGGTTTTAGAGGCAATGACAACAATTTTGTTTTTCCTTAAAAAATTTGACACTTAAAACAAACTTTTCTACTTCTCTCTGTACATGTGTAAAAATAGTTGGCGAATAATAGCTTGCCCTAAGGATTTTGTTAGTTGTGGATTTCCAGTAGTGATGCCCTCCACACACTCCTTGATGACATTCTTTTACCACCTTTTTTGCTTCAGCTTCAATGAGACAATTCAAAAGGATCCCTGTTGGATCTTTCCAAAATAAGTAACCATCAATACAACAAAACTTGACACTTTTCAACTTCAAAGATCGTGCTCTGGTTTTATTCATCCCTGGTGGGGCTTCCAATTTTTGAAAAACATAGATTATATCATTGTACCAGGGGGAATTTCTAAGTTCATCAGATACTTTATGTAGGAATTTACAGGGTAAGTTCCTCAGATAGAACACCAAAGGACACCGCTCACAAACAGATCGCAGATAAATACACCAATATTATTGACATGGTTAAAACTCTCAAAGAGGGAAACAGTCCACGGCCTGAGCCAACGTGGCTACTTCAGGCAATTTATTAATAAAAGAAATAAAGTTTACATAAGCTTCTCTCATGAATGATCACCCTACAAATGACCCTCCATGCTCTTTAAATAGAGATCATGGACCAATCGGCTGTTAAGCCACAGATCAAGTGTGGGTAATACTGAGGAGAGAATGAACCATCAGATCACTACATATTGTGACCATCGGATTGTAAGTTGCAAAAGTACATAGTAAAGAATGTTAGGATATTCCGACACATAGGATATAGTTAAGTTCAACTTGGTCTAGTATAGAGTTAGGTTAGAGTTAGGTAAAGTGTGTTTCTTTACCGTTGTACATTTTGTAACTTACAATCCGACGGTCACGATATGTAGTGATCCGACGGTTCACTCTCACCTCGGTATTACCGACACTTGATCCGTGGCTTGACACCCGATTGGTCCATGAGTTCTATTTAAAGCGCATGGAGGGTCATTGTTCGGGTAATCCGTGCATGAGAGAAGCTTATGTAAATTTTCATTCTTTGATTAATAAATTGTCTGTACCCACGTTGGGACAGGCCGTGGACTGTTTCCCTCCTTGCACTCTGAGGGTTTTAACCACGTCAAAAATACTGGTGTATTGATTTGAGATCTGGTTGTGAGCGGTGTCCTTTTGGTATTCTTCTGTGGAACTTACCCTGTAAATTCCTACATGGTATCAGAGCCATGCCCCGAAGTTAGCCAAGTGGATGAATTCTCGGAATGTCGAACGAAGGTGGTGGGCCCCGGTAATATGACGATGGGATCCGTGGATGAGCTCGGTTAGACAGGCGGTGTGCTCCGGATTCTTCATGGACGTGTCCTGGTCCCAACACGGTGAAGAGGAGTTGACCTGGGAAGAGCAAGCTCTCGAGGCAGGTGGTGCTTCCATGTAAGGCGTGTGCTTCCAACACATTGGAGCGGAGAATCCTGGTTGGTAGAGAGTGGACGGATGGATAATCGTTTGAGGGGAGGCTCGATGGTCCTTTGTTCGAGGGGAGGATTGTTGGGTATACGACCAATAGTCCCACATTGACTAGAAGTGGGGAAGATCATGGGTATATAAGGATAGACAAATATCTCCATTGGTATGAGGCCTTTTGGGGTAAAGCCCAAGAACAAATCCATGAGGGCTTAGGCCCAAAGTGGACAATATCATACCATTGTGGAGATATGTGGTGTCCAGAATCCTTACAAGTGGCGTTAGAAAGTGGGCAACTCTCTCATCATCCTTGTTCTTTATGTTGATGATCTTATTCTTACTGGTAGTGATCCCAACCTTATAAACCATGTGAAGTCCAGCCTTAAAAAAGAAATTTGAAATGACAGACTTAGGACACTTACACTATTTTCTCGGTCTTCAAGTCTTGCAATCCCAAGAGGGTATTTTCCTTTCCCAGTCCAAGTATGCTTGTGATATTCTTCGTCATTTTCACATGGAAGACTGTAAGCCAGCCCCTTCTCCCTTTCAGTCTGGAGTCAAACTTTCAGTCTCTTGTACTTCTCCTGAAGTTGATGCTACCTTATACCGTCAACTTGTCGGAAAACTCTTGTATTTAACCCATACTCGTCCTGATCTTTCCTTTGTTGTTGGCCTTGTTGCTCGTTTTATGCAAAACCCCCGTGAAAGTCATTGGAAAGCAGCTAAAAGAATACTTCGTTATGTTCGAGGTACAATACAGTTTGGGATTCATTACAGTGCCAAAGCAGCTCCTCTGTTAGTTGGTTTCACTGATTCTGATTGGGCTGGTGACCTTGATGATCGGAAGTCTACTGCTGGTTATGTCTTCACTCTTGGTTCAGGACCTATTACATGGGCTTGTAAGAAACAGGCTGCCATTTCTCTTTCGTCAGCAGAAGCAGAGTATCGTGGTGCCGTGGAAGCTAGTAAGGAAGCCTTGTGGCTTCGTCAGATCCTATCAGAGTTTGGCTTTGAGCAGCAGCATCCAACCACACTTTGGTGTGATAATCAAAGTGCCATTCAGCTATGCAAAGATCCAGTCCAGCATCAGCGCAGCAAACACATTGAACTACACATGCACTTCATCAGAAAGCTCATTCTTGACCATGTTCTTGAAGTGCAATATTGTCCAACGGATGATCAGGTTGCAGACATCTTCACAAAGGCTCTCACAGAGGCGAAGTTCACTAAACTTCGATATATGCTTGGAGTTCAGGAAGTTGTCACTAAGGGGGGATAGGCTCTAGTGCCTCCTTCCTTCTCCTATTGTGTCATATTTGTAAATCCTTCAATCCTATCCCAAGTTGTTCTTAAGGGGGGATGTTAGGATATTCCGACACATAGGATATAGTTAAGTTCAACTTGGTCTAGTATAGAGTTAGGTTAGAGTTAGGTAAAGTGTGTTTCTTTACCGTTGTACATTTTGTAACTTACAATCCGACGGTCACGATATGTAGTGATCCGACGGTTCACTCTCACCTCGGTATTACCGACACTTGATCCGTGGCTTGACACCCGATTGGTCCATGAGTTCTATTTAAAGCGCATGGAGGGTCATTGTTCGGGTAATCCGTGCATGAGAGAAGCTTATGTAAATTTTCATTCTTTGATTAATAAATTGTCTGTACCCACGTTGGGACAGGCCGTGGACTGTTTCCCTCCTTGCACTCTGAGGGTTTTAACCACGTCAAAAATACTGGTGTATTGATTTGAGATCTGGTTGTGAGCGGTGTCCTTTTGGTATTCTTCTGTGGAACTTACCCTGTAAATTCCTACAAAGAAACACACTTTACCTAACTCTACACTAGACCAAGTTATACTTAACTATTTTCTATGTGTCGGAATATCCTAACATCACCCCTTAAGAACAACTTGGGATAGGATTGAAGGATGTACAAATATGACACAATAGGAGAAGGAAGGAGGCATTAGAGCCTATCCCCCCTTGGTGACAACTTCTTGAACTCCAACCATAAATCAAAGTTTAGTAAACTCTGCCTCTGTGAGAGCCTTTGTAAAGATGTCTGCAACTTGATCATCAGTTGAAAAATATTGTACTTCAAGAACATGGTCATGAATGAGATTTCTGATGAAGTGCATGTGTAATTCAATGTGTTTTTTGCGCTAATGTTGGACTTGATATTTGCATAGTTGAATGGCACCTTGATTATCACACCAAAGTGTAGTCAAATGTTGTTGCTGAAAGCCAAACTCTGACAGGATTTGACAAGGCCACCTGGCTTCCTTACTAGCTTCTACGGTGCCATGATACTCTAATTCTGTTGAAGAAAGAGAAATGGCACTTTGTTTCTTGCAAGCCCATGTAATAAGTCTAGAACCAAGAGTGAAGACATAACCTGCAGTAGACTTCCGATCATCAAGGTCACCAGCCCAATTGGAATCAGTGAAACCAACCAATAGAGTAGATGCTTTTGCACTATAATGAATCTCAAACTGAACTGTACCTCGAACATAACGAAGTATTCTTTTAGTTGCTTTCCAATGACTTTCATGTGGGTTTTGCATAAACTGAGCAATAAAGCCAACAAACAAAGGAAATATCAGAAAGGGTATGGGTCAAATGCAAAAGTTTTCCTACAAGCTGATGGTATAAGGTAGCATCAACTTCAGGGGAAGTACAAGTGATTGAAAGTTTGGCTCCAGACTAAAAGGGAGATGGGGCTGGCTTACAGTCTTCCGTGTGAAAGTGTCATAGAAGATCACATGCATACTTGGAATGGGAAAGGGAAATACCTTCCCTGGATTGCAAGACTTGAAGACCAAGAAAATAATGCAAGTGTCCTAAGTTTGTCATTTCAAACTTCTTTTTAAGGTTGGACTTCACATGGTTTATAAGGTTGGGATCACTACCAGTAAGGATAAGATCATCAACATAAAGAACAAGAATGATAAGAGACTTACCCACTTTCTTGGTGTAGACAGTATTGTCAGAATGACACCTAGAAAATCCAGTATCTAAAAGAAATCTATCCATTTTGGCATACCAAGCCCGAGGGGCTTACTTGAGACCATAAAGGGATTTATTAAGCCGATATACAAGGCTAGAGTTTGGTTGTATAAAGCCAGGAGTTTGTTCCACATATATTTCTTCACACAAGCCCCCATGCAAAAAGGCAGATTTAACATCCATTTGATGGACTTCCCATTTGAAAGAGGCAGCAAGGGAAAGAACAAGGCAGATAGAGTTCATTTTGGAAACTGGGGAGAAGGTTTCAGTATTGTCAATGCCTTCAAGTTGTGAAAAACCCTTAGCAACAAGATGAGCTTTATGTTTATCAACTTTTCCATTTGGTCCATACTTGGTTCTGTAAACCCATTTGCATCTAACAAGTTTTCATCCCTTTGGAAGAGGAACAAGATCCCATCTATCATTTGTGAATAATGAATGATATTCTTCATTCATAGTTGTGTCCCAATCTGGATGGCCTGAAGCTTTTGCAAAGGTGTCAGGATCAAAATTCACTGAAGCTTGAGCCAATAAAGAAGAGGCTCTATCGAACTAAGAACGTGTATATCATTGATCTGTAGGATCACTTGCAAGAGCACCTGCTGCATCCTGAGTAGCATGGACCCATTTTGGACGCTAAGGAGCTGAAGGAGGATCCTGAGAAGGTGGGGGAGGATTGTCATCATCTGAAGAAGAAATGTTTTCAGAAGTAGAAGGGATAGAGAGAGGTGGCACATCTGCTGAACTAGGCTTGTAGGCCGATACATTTTCAGCAAACTTTACATCTTTTCTAATGATAACATTTTTGGAATTAAGTGGAATAAGTCAATATCCTTTAACATCTTCAGAATATCCAACAAAAACACATTTTTCACTCTTAGGTTCTAAAGCTTTATGTTTCTCATTTGGAATATGGGCCCATGCTTCACTTCCAAAAACACGAAAGTGACTTACATCTGGTTTAATTGAGCTCCATGCTTCTTCTGGAGTGAAATTCTTTAAAACCTTAGTAGGAGTGTGATTTACTATGTAATTTGCACAGTTAATCGCTTCTACCCAAAAATTAAGACTAAGTCCTTTAGATTGAAGCATACAATTAGCCATTTCCTTTAAGGTGCGATTCTTCCTTTCAATTACACCATTTTGTTGTGGACTATATGGAACAATATGTTGCATTTGAATTCCATGCTCAGTGCAAAAGTTGATGAATTTGTTGTTAACATATTCTCCACCATTATATGATCTTAGCTTAAGAATTTGATGTTCAGATTGTTTCTTAGAAAAGACCTTAAAGGCAAAGAACATGTTAAAGACTTCACTCTTGAATTTTAAGAAGTATACCCAAGTGCGTCTGGAGAAATCATCAATGAAAGTTAAGAAATACTTGTAGCCACAGAATGAAACAACTGGAAGTGGACAACATAATTCACTATGCACAAGCTATAAAGGGCCTGAGGCGTGCCAAGAAGCACATTTTTCAAAACTATCCCGATGATGTTTTCCAAGTACACATCCGGAACAAACACCATCTCTGCAAGATACCATAGGAAGACCTGTCACCATATTTTCTTTACATAAATTTTGAAGGGAGCGATAGTTTAAGTGACCAAATCGCTCATGCCAAATTTTGCTCACTTCATCATTATGAGCAACAAATACCGAGGGAAGTGTTGATGACCCAAAGTTGTTAAACTTATACAACCTTGTAGAATCATTAGCAATGCCAGTAGCTAAAATCTGTCTAGGGTCTCTTAGGTCCTTAATTACAACATCATGAGGTGAAAATTCAACGATTTTACCTTCACCTGAATGAGTTATCTGATATGTAGATAGAAGGTTGTAGGATAAGGTTGGAACACATAATACATCATTAAATTGACCATTGTTTATATAAATAGTTCTAGTCCCTACAACACTAAGAGATCTATCATCACCAACACATATTTTTGGTGTTACAATCATTTAAAGAAGAAAACATGGCTTTGTTTTTGGCCATGTGATAAAAAGCTCAAGAATCAATGAGCCACTCATGAGAACTAGAAGAAGAAGATACATTTAGTGCATGACCGAGATGCGTGACAACCACATGCAAAAAGTGTTATTCTTGAAGATGAAGTTGAAGTTGAAAAGTGCTCCAAATGGATGTTATGCTTCTTCATTGCTGCTTTCAAGGCTTCCATATTCTTAAAACATTTGGATTCTAAGTGGCCATCTCGATTACAAAAGTTGCAATGTCTATCAATCTTCTTTCCTTTGCTTTTATTTGCCTTATCATTTTGTTGAAATGATTTTTCATTTTGAGACTGAAATTGCCTAGGACCCTTGTTTGGTTTAGGACCATTCTTTTTAGGATACTTCTTCTTAGAATTTGGTTGTTGTTGGGCAACTAAGTCTTTCTTAGAAGAGTTTCCAAGATTAAGAAGACCAAGATGTAAGAGTTTTTCTTGTTCTCTTATTAAAGAATTACAAATGAATCAAAAGAGGGGGATTTGTGGTCTTGTCCTTAAGAAATAAAGGCTTCTTTAGTAGAATGTAAGGTGGAAACAAACACAGAGTAGGCTGGTCCCAACTTAGTAAGAATGGAATAGATAAGGCTACCATCTTCTTTATTAACCTTAACACCTTCCAAGAGAAGTCTAAGGGTCTTGAACTTGGACAAAAAATATTCAATGGAAGAAAAATTATTGGGGTCCAACGCAAGCAACTCATTTTCGAGTTGATGGGCTCTAATTTCATTTTTAATTCCAAAAACTTTAGTGAGCTGTTTCATTGCTTCATTAGGGGTATCAAGTTCGGCGATATGGAATCTAAGGTCTGGAGAAATAAACATCCCTATCAACCCACGTGCTTGATCTTTCCTATTTTCCCATTTGGCTGCCTTATCTTCATCTTTAGGTTTAGTTTCTTGGCCTGAGGCTATTCGGTAAATACCTTTGCTTCTAAGTAAATCCACAATGTAAGACCACCATTGGAAGTAGTTGGTGATGTCAAGAATAACTTGGCATGGAATTTCCATTTTAACAGAAACTGAATTTGTAGTTGCTGAAACTAAGTGTTCCAATGGAAAGAGCTCAAAAACTTAGGCTGATTATAAAAAACGGCTTCTAGATGAAGAAGTTATGACTTTTTGAAGAAAAGTTGTTGAATATGCTGACAAAGTGCGTGAATGTGTGGAAATGAATGATAATTTTATATTTAAAAAAAAATATGCTCCCCTCTTTCCAAACTTAATCTAATTAACTCACTTAAAAAAAATAAAAAATTATGTGACTCACTTTTATAGATAAGTGAAAGTCACTTTTACAATGGTATTTTATGAGCTACCCACTAAATTGTAACTTAAATAAAAGATAAAGAGACTTTAGAATTATAAGTGACTCACTCTTTATAATGGGTGAGAACACTTTTACATAAAGTAATTCTAAAACATAAGTTACATATAGTTTTTGAAAAATTAACTCAACAAAAAAAAGACTTGAACCGAAGATCTCTATTCTCATAAAGTAAATTTGGACCAAGTGAATTAGTTTAAAAGGTTAGTAATTTTTGGAAAATAGGAAGGGTTTTTTTTTAGTCACTGAAGTTTTGGGGTGCGTGCTTACTTGAAAAAACTCTTTTTGCCTCCAAAACAAAAAAAACACACAACCCAACAAAAACATGCAAAACCTTATGGCTTGAAGTTAGCTTTCGCCGGAAACTAAATATTTTTCTACATGTTTCTGATTTTCCGAGATCACACTAAGGCGCGGAAAAAAAGAGCATACGCATGAGAAAAATCTTTCCTTTCTATTTCTGATTTGCCTAGATCGCACAGAGTCGAGGGGCAAAGAGCATACACAGAAATGAAAGGTATAGATCTGGTAATAAAAAACAAAGAGATAAATAAACCAAAATAAACAGAGAGATGAATAGCTAAAACTGCAAAAAATATTGTATACCTCCAGATCTTAAGAATGACGCAGCTAAGGCTATTGGAAACCTTTTCGCATGAAATGAAATGGGTTTGTCATTGGAACAGATGCTCCTAACACAATAGAGCAGTCATCTCGGCCCGAAAGCAGTCAGAAATAATAGATCTAGGAAACGACAGTCGGATGTAGTTGTATCGACTTCCGATTTGGATCACCAACGGATGTGGCCCTCAAATAGCTTCGATACCATGTAGGAATTTACAGGGTAAGTTCCTCAGATAGAACACCAAAGGACACCACTCACAAATAAATCACTGATCAATACACCAGTATTCTTGACATGGTTAAAACCCTCAAAGAGGGAAACAGTCCATGACCTGAGCCAACGCGGCCACTTCAGGCAATTTATTAATAAAAGAAAGAAAATTTACATAAGCTTCTCTCATGAATGGTCACCCTACAATGACCCTCCATGCTCTTTAAATAGAGATCATGGACCAATCGGGTGTTAAGCCATGAATCAAGTGTCGGTAATACTGAGGAGAGAATGAACCGTCAGATCACCACATATTATGACCGTCGGATTGTAATTTACAAAAATACATAGTAAAGAAACACACTTTACCTAACTCTACACTAGACCAAGTTATACTTAACTATTTCCTATGTGTTGGAATATCCTAACACTTTAAGAACCAACCTTTCTTATGAATCATTGGAAAAAATTGATAAAATATTTATGCCCAAAGTGTCACAATTGGTTTTAGTCATCAGTTTTTCCATAACTTGACCTTTGATTAATTTTGTTGATTTAATATCTAGGTCATACTCCAATAATCTTGCAATCCACTTGCCTCTTTGACCATCGTTGTCAGGCTGACTCGGGATGTCTTTTACAACAACATTGGGAACAAATGTTGTTATATGAGAGTGTAGAACACATACCCTTAAATCCTTGAGTGATTTCACCAATGTAAAGACCCATTTTTCCATAATGTTGTATTTTAGCTGCATCTCTCAAAGTCCTGCTAAAAAATGAAATGGGTTGCTCCCAATTTCCCTGATTTTTCTGCAACAAAACTCCAGTGAAATAATGTGCTCTAAAGCAAATGAAAAGACTAGGAAATATTTTGAGAAGTCTGGGTCGATAAGAATAGGGGATTTAATTATTGTTGATTTGATTTCTTCAAAAGATTGCTTGGCTACAAGTGTCCACTTAACTTCACTGTTCTTCTTCAACATGTTAATTACCCTTAAGATTTCAACAAAGTTTGGAATGAATCTCCAAAAAAAATTTACTCTTCCCAAGAATGACTAGACCTCCTTTTTACTTCTGGGTAACTCAAGTTTATGTATTGATTCAACTCTCTCTGGATCAATTTGGATGTCATCCTTAGATACTATATGACCCAAAAGCTTACCCTCTTTCATAGCAAAATGTGATTTTTTGGGGTTCAATGAAATACCAAATTTTCTGCATTTCAAAAATACTTGCCTGAGATGTTTTAAGTCCTCTGAATCAGATACTAGATATACTGTGATATCATCCGAATAGACTACCACAAATTTATTCCTCTCCATTGCAAAGGTTATGTCCATTTCCCTCTTAAATGTAGCTCCAATGTTCATTAATCCAAAAGACATTTTGGAATATATGAATGTTCTCCATGGCGCAGTGAAGTTTGTCTTTTCTTGGTCTTCAGAATGCACCAATATCTTATTGTACCCTGAGAAACCATCTAGCATTAAAATCTTCTCTGATCCAACAACACTTTGCAATTTGCTCCATCTTAGGTAGTGGGTAATTATCCTTTAATGACACTTTGTTTAGATTTATGAAATCCACACACAATCAAATCTCCCCATTCTTTTTCCTTACTGGTACAAGATTAACAACCCATTTTGAAAATCTCAAGGAAATTATAATCTTAGCATCCAACAACTTTTTCACCTCTTTCTCTATCAATGGAAACAATTTAGGATTTATTCTCCTCAGTTTCTGCTTGAAAGGATTTTCATTTTCTTTTAAGGGTATATTGTGTTGAATTATACTTATGTCATAGACCCTTAAATCTTCATATTTCCATGCAAATACATCAAAAAAATCTTTCAATAAAGCAACATATTGCTTCCTCTACTCCTCATTTAAAGAATTTGAAATTTTGACAACTTTTGTTTCTTTTTCTGTGCCTAAATTACAATCCTGTAATTCATTATTGCTAGGCTTCATTTTTGGTTTAACAACCACATCATTGCTGTCAAATAACTTCTCCAGAGGCACTAACCCACTAGGAAAGAAATTATTGCTTAGCTAGATTATTTTTTGATCTCCTATAACATTTACAAAGTCATCTGTATCAGGATGATTATTTGAATCTTCGTTTCCATCAATAGGACTATTGGAAAACTCACCAGTCATTTTCAAAAATCTTTTTATTCGCTGATCATCTTTGATGACATGCTAGTGCTTTATGTTGTTTGGAATGGAAGGTCTATATCTAATCTCTATCTAATGTTGCTTATTTGGATAAATAAGAATTTTGAACATACTTTTTGTACTATCCAATGAATCAACAATGCAATTTTCTTGTCTAGAAACTACTAAAATTTTGGGTTCAACAAAGAAATTATCAAATAAATCCCAAACCTCATTTATGTAAGCTCTCATCCTTGGGTGATTTGTCTGATATAACCCTTTAACCTGATTTATAATTAGCTTTAAGTCCCCAAAAATATGAATCCTTTTAGCTCTTTGCTTCTTGAGTATGTTCAAACCAATGACTAAAGCCTCATATTCAGCTACGTTATTAGAACATTCAAAATATAACTTGAAAGAATACACTTGGCTACCTCCATCTGGTGAAATGATCCATATACCATCTCTTGATCCCTCTTTGCAAACAGACCCATCAAAACGCATGCTCCATGTCTCATTTATGTCAACCACTTGCTCATTTTCTATCTAAATTTGCTCTTCCTCTTCCTGCTTATTTTCGTCCTCCAAATTCAAATAATTATATAAAATTGCTGACCCCAAATCAATATCTATAGCATAAATCAGATGATTTTCTGGTTCTGCCTTACTACTTACCACATATTTCATTTGAACTTCCTTGTAGAGTCTCCTTGTTTCTCCAAAAACAGGGATGGAGGCATAGGACATGTCCATCTGCAGAGTACCACCCACTTTGGCTGCCCAAGAGCAAGAAAGTAACATTCCAAACCTCGGTGGTATATTTGCTACCACAACATCCATCACAATACTCTTTGCAAGAATTTGAGTCAATTTCACAACTAGGTCTTTAACCAGCCCTAGACACCGTACTTTTTCTAGAATCAAATCAAAACAGATCCTTATAGGATCTAGTGATATCCAACCCTAAATTATCCATAACAATCTTTGAACATCAAGTTGTGTGAAGCCCTTGAATCAAGCATTGCATTATGTAAAACCATATCATGGATGTTGACGCTGACATAAAAGGAAGGCACATCTTCATTTATCTCAGTAGCATGTGGACCAAATAAGAAAGTAGGTGAATCATCTTAGATATTCAAAGAATCTTGATTATTGATATTCAATGTTTGATCAACTAGTGAGCTTTTTATCATCTTGATAATTTGTTCTTTATACTGCATATTCTTCAATAATTCAACAAAAGGAATGGATATCTTAACCTTTCCTATCTCATTCTCTAAACTGAAAGAAGACTGAAATTTTTCCAAATCCTTGACATTTCCTTCTTTTATGCTTTCATCACCCTTCTTAGATGTATCCTTCTTTAATTCCATTGTTTTCTTAGGTTCTTCTACTTTCTTGGGCTCAGTTCATTTATGCTCAATTTCAACTTTCCTTGAAGGAGGTTTAGCAACAACTACATTTATGCCTCAGAGGTTATACTATCTCTGGAAATAAGCAACAACATTATTATACCCTTGCTAATATATTTATGAGTCAAACATTAATTTATTACTATCCATTTCTCCTTAACATTCAACAAACCTATCATGCTCTTATTTTGTTAGAAATACCTGTGTTTCTTCATCATCAAAACAATTTATTTATTGTTGTTCAGTCTTCATTATCTTCCTCATCAACAAAATTTTTAGGAAATGGAGGTCTGACCGTTCGCTGTTCATATGGATTCTTCTGATGAGCTTGAGGTCCAGGTGGCCTTCTAAAATTGGGATTTCTCACTTGAGGTTGAGGCTCACTTCTGGGAGGGGTCAACTTGTCGACCAATTTCTCCATTATCTTTAACATAACATCAAATTTGGTGTTTTTTGG
The DNA here is from genome assembly GCA_031772625.1 of Pinus tabuliformis. Taxonomy (NCBI): domain Eukaryota; kingdom Viridiplantae; phylum Streptophyta; class Pinopsida; order Pinales; family Pinaceae; genus Pinus; species Pinus tabuliformis. Next base: position 14,849,188 of record CM062819.1, on the reverse strand, counting down.
CGTCAAATTTGCTTTCATAGCCAACATATTTGCTTCCACTCCTATAGCATTGTTTTGCATATCTTCCAATGTAGCAAGATTTCTTTCTCTGAGTTGATAAACTAACTCAACATTAAAACCATCAAGATAGTGAAATAGGGCTAAATTTGGGGGATTAATATTAGCCGAGATTGAATTATAAACCCTATTGAACCTAGTTGAAATCTCTTGAACTGTTTCCCCCGGGTTTCTCTTCAGATTCTCATATTTGGCCAATATTTGCAAAGGTTTTTTCTTCACCTCCCATCTAGCAAGGAAGAGTTGTTCAAACTTTTGAAAATTGGCAATGCTACTTGTTGGTAATGCTCTAAACCATTTCCTAACCTCCCCTGAAATAATTTGTGTGCAAAAAGTCTTAGTTTAACATCTTCATGATCTACCTCCTCTAGATCAATGAAATCATTCAGTTTGTCCACATGTTGCTAAGATGTAAGGCGTCCTGTACCATCAAACTGAAGTAAACACTAACCATAATTCAAGGGAAGATCATGTAGTGGAGCTTGGAGATTGAGAGGGGCATATCTAGAAGCCATGGTTGTGTGAGGTGAGGTTGAACCAATAATAGGAATCTGGAATGTAAATGACAGAGGAAGTGAAACTATTGTTGTAATAATTGATGAAATGGGTATAATAAATCCAACAGAAGTAGTTGAAAAAAAATAGTGTGGGATGAAGAATGGAAATGAAACTGCTGGAGCATAAAATAGTGGGACAGGATACTGAAATGTGGGAGATTTAGAAACGATTTTTTGAAGTTGATGAATTAAATGTTATAATTTGTGAAACTGTAACCAAATATCTTTATCTTCTTCCAAAACACTAGTAGTAGGAACATAGTTACCGATCAAATGAGAAAATTATCTAGTACACATTTTTTTGAGGAAGCAGAAAATCACCCGATTTTGAAAAACGATGATTCATAATACACTTTTTTTTGGAGCATATTTTAAGCATTTTAAATTTTCTTATGTATCAAGTATGAACATTGTTTTTAAAACATTAGTGATTTTCATGTTGATTTTGAAAAGTGTTGATGCTACATCAACATATTTTTTTAGGGCTTATTTTTGACACTTTAATTTTTTTTACTAGTATGAACATTTTTTTTTAATGTTAGTGTTTTGCATCATGATTTTGAAAAATGTTGATGTAACATCAACCCTTTTTGTTTAGAGGGCTTATTTTTTACACTTTAAATTTTCTAATCTATTAAGTGGATATATTTTTTTAAATGTTGGTGATTTTCATGTTGGTAATAAAACATAAAAATAAATAAAAAAAACATGACAAAAAAATCAAATATATAAAAAAAACCATAAAAATGTAAAAAAAACAAAATTAACATGTAAATATAAAAAAACTTAAAGAAAAAATAAAAAAATAAAAACTAAAAAATATCGAATTAAAAAAAAATGGAGAAATAATTAAAAAACACACATAATTTAAAGAAAAAAGAATTAACTAAAAATACATCAAAATAATTTTTCTTAAAGTTAAATAATAATAACAAAATTATTAATTTTTCTAAATATATATTTTTTAAATTAAAATATTAATAAAAAAATGAAAAATAATTAAAACAAAAAATTTAAATTAATTAAAAAAACAATTAAAAAAAATGAATTTTCCCCACACTTGGCCTCTCCACCCAGGTGGCCACGGGTCCACTCGAATTCAATAATTTATTTATTTATTTTTATTTTTTATTTTGTTTCATAAATTTTGGATTTTTTTTAATAATTTTTTTTTTGTAATTTTGGTAGGACTCTTCGATTTTCGAGTTTACATGTCCATTATTCACCCGATTATGGGGAGGGTAGCACAAGATTCGAACCCAAGATCTACGGTTAGGTGAGACTTCATTCCACGGCCATCACCACTTGAGCTACCCCAAGCAGAGCTTTTTAAATAATTTTTTTTAAATAAATTTGGTTTTTTATTTTTTAATAAATTTTAATATGTTTTTTTTTAATATGGTTTTTTTCTTCAATTTTTTTTTGTTATTTAAAAAATATTTTTAATGTTTTTTTTTTCAAAATTTCAAGGGTTTTAATTATTATTTTTAATGTTTTTAATTATTATTTTGAATATTTATAATTATTATTTTTAGGTCTTTTAAATAATTTTGATATTGAATGGTTGTTTTTTGAGAGATAACTTCGTTAATATATGGGGATTGCGATGGACGTAGGCGCTAGGGTTTGGTCGCAGGGGCCAGAATTTGGGTCACAGCGATCAGGGTCGAGGGCCTAAGATACTCCGGACTAGGGGCTAGATCTGGGTGACGGAGGAGGGCTCGTACAATAGAGGATAGCGATAATCTTCGAGGAAGCAGTTGGCAGCTAGAGGCGTACGATGAGGACACCTGGAGGATAACAGAAGGGCAGTCTTGGAATGTGGGCGCATATGCCCTTCACCGTTAGCAGGACAATGTTTCTGTTTCTGGGTGTTAATGTGTTGGCTCCATCTCCAGTTTACTCGAGGCCCTACACTGTAATCGTAGGCGGGAACGAATCGTCAGCGGTTTACTGTGATACCCTACTGCAGATTACTAACCATGGTCAAACCTAGAGAAGTCGTCGATCTTGATCCTGAGCCGGAAGACATTTTGTCGGTATGGGGGAAGGAGTTAACTGTCCAGAACATTGAAAGGTTTTTTGGGTCAGCTGGCCGCCATGGGAATGAGAAATATGCACCAGAAGGACCATGGAGTAACAGATCTACAAATGGTCTGTTGGAGGAAAGCTTGGGGTTGGCCGGTTTGAACAGTCAGGGAGCAAGGGGTCCTCAGGAGCCGAGCTTTCAGGAGGAGGTTTTCCATCAGGCACAAGAACTCCGCTCTTTTCAAGTAAGTAAGGATAAACCCTGTTCACCTGCTCGTTTTCTCTCTGGAGGGCTTGAAGATATTGTTCTAAATTATGGGTCGAAACACGGGATATGGAATTGTGTAGGAGGAGGACTAAAATCTGATTTAGAGGCGGTTGATATAGAAAGGTCGCCGGCTGTTACCAGGACCATCCTTGCCAAAGGTCTGGTAAACCCTAGTCTGGCCGCTGGTTCGGAGGGCATTGGAGCGGGTGTAATTTTAGGACTGAGGAAGGAGATCCTTGGATCTAATTACGGAAAGCAGATAGCGGATTGTAGACCCACAGACGGATTAGATAAAGGATCTGGAAGCAAGGATTTAGCAGATACCACCATTACAGGAATGCCCACCTTGGTCAAGGTAGCACATGAACAACAAGAAGAAGGGGCCAAGGATGCTACGAATTCTCAGGTTAGGGAGGAGGTTTCTGGCAAGAGGAAGATCGGGGAGAAAAGAAAAAAGCAGAAATTCATTAAGAAGAAAGAGTTTGAAGAAAACTTAGTTCTGGGAATGGATGTTCAGATAGAAGAGGCTTTAGAAGTGGTCGAATGTACCCTGGTAGGGTGAGCGAGGGGCAAGAAATACTCAGCCCAATTCATCCAAAATTGGGCGGATCAGCAGTGGTAGTTGGCCCCAGTCAAAAGTTTTAAGGTTTCAGTGTTGGAAAAAGGGTGGTTTATGGTGAAATTTGAGAAAAAGGAAGCGGCGGACTGGGTATTGGGGAGAAATTGGGCCTTTGGAAACCACCCTGTGCTATTTAAACGATGGACTCCTTTGTTTGATGCACAGTGAGAAAAGGTCGAAGTGTTTCCGATCTGGGTACGAGTACCTGGGCTCCCCCCCTTCCTTTGGGTGGAATCTGTGTTCAAATCTATAGGGAATTTTCTTGGTACTTATCTGGAAATGGACATGTCTTTCATCCAAAATCAGAATAAGGCCATGGCTCAGATCTTGGTCAGCTTAAATCCCAGAGAAGGCCTTGCGGAAAACATTAAAATTCAGTATAAAGATTATGTTTTTGAACAACCATTGGACTATGAACATCTACCCTTCAGATGTCATAGATGTCATGCTTATGGCCATCTGGCTAGGGACTGTTTGATGGGCACGCGCCGCAGAAGGAAACAAAAGAAAGTCGAGCAGGAGGCAAAGGCAACAGTTTTGGAAAGAGCTATTGAGCTAGAAGGGGTCCAAGAGGAGGAAGCTATGGAGGTGGATAGAAACAAGGAGGAAAAGTCTATGGAACAGGCTATACAAGGAACACCAGGCAGAGAGGCTGCGGCTAAAAACCTTCTCGGTCTCGGGTCAGGGAGCTTGGTCTAGGAGTCCATCAAAGAACCAACAACAAACCTCATTGAAGACTCAAAGGGTATGCGACTAGACTCAAGTAATTCATCTTTGCCTCCTTCCTGTGAAATTAAATATGCTTGCTTGATTTCTAGTTCTCATATCAGTAGTTGTCATATCCCTTCTGATCAAGTTCATGTTGATAACATCACTGCTGCAATTCCTTCATTAGACCTGAACTATGAAGAGGTTCCAAATAACAAAGAGGAATATGTTCCTTCCTCTTCAGCGTGTCATTATAACCTCCGCTCCCTCGATAAAAAAACCTATGAACCTAGAGTCGGTTGGTGGCTTAGGTTTGAACTCACCTCAGAACTTTAAAAGGAAGTCTAGGGGTAGGAAATCCAACCTGTCAAAAGCTCACGTGAAAGCTAAGTTTGATGTGGCTGATGGAAAACAAATGTCTATCCCCGGGGCACTTAGAGCAGTGAATCCCTGTGAGAATGTGATAAAATGATTTTTCTATCTTGGAATTGCAGGGGTTTAGCCAGTAAACTGAAAAAAATGGCTCTTAAGGAGATGGTTCTGCGTTCTAACCCTGATGTCCTTTTATTGCAAGAGACTCTTGGCAAGAGTTTGGAAGTGGAGATTGCTCTAAGCTCTCTGCTCCCGGGCTGGCAATTTCAAGCTGTGGATTCTGTTGGCCACTCGGGCGGCTTGGCCATAGGTTATAGGGAAGGAAGATTGAAAATTGTTAACCAATGGGGAATGGTTCATGTATTAGGGATGGAGTTTCAATCACCAAATTTTGGCTTTCCCCTGATAATTTTAAACATATATGGGCCATGTCAGGGGAGGGTCTCCTTTTGGACTAACCTCTTATCAAAATCGATGTTGAGAAGCCAAAATTTGGTAATAGGTGGAGATCTAAACTTTTCCATGGGGAACGCCGAGACGTGGGGGCCTTCTGCCAGAGAAGACCCATTATCAGATTTCTTTATGAACTCACTCAGCTCCCATAATTTGATAGATGTAAACCTAATTAAATTAAAGCCCACTTGGAGGAACCGTAGAGCAGGTGATGCTAGAATTGCAAAAAGACTGGATCGCTTTCTTCTCTATGAAGACATGACTTCCAGAATTCCAATGTTTCGACAATGGGTGGGAGAGGGAGGAAATTCGGACCACTTTCCAATTTTTCTTGAGCTTTCCAAGCCCCCTCTTAAACCGGCAGCTCCATTCAAATTCAATGCATCTTGGATGAAGGAGGAATCTTATAATAAGCTCTTCAGAGAGACTTGGAGAACCCCAGGTAGGAGCTCAACAGAGGATAAGTGCTTCCTTTTCATGGAAAATTTAAAAAGACTGAAGAAAGCAACTATGGAATGGGCGAAGGTCAGGAAGCAAAAATAGAATGAGGATTTAAACCAAATAGATATAGAATTGCGGGAATTGGAAAGTCTTGAGTCGGATGGTTATGCATCTCAGGAGTCCAAGGACAGAATTTTGCTGCTTGAAAGTCATAGAAATCAAATTCTTCTGGCAAGAGAGGAGGAATGGAGGCTGAAGAGTAGGGTGATTTGGCTTAAGGCTGGGGACGAAAATACAAGATTTTTCCATAACTATGCAAAAGGGAGAAAGAATTTGAATACCATATGGAAGCTAAAAAACGAAGAGGGAAGAGAGGCAAATACCTTTGAGTCTCTCTCGAACCTGGGGAGAAGCCATTTTCAGAACCTGTTCGCTGATCAAGGAGAGATAACTCTAGCAGAAGTAATCAGAACTGCTCAATGTTTTCCCCGGTATGTGGAGGAGGAAGAAGCGAAGAGTTTAATGAGAGAAGTCACTAAGGAGGAAGTCAAAAGTATTATAAAATCTATGGCCAAAGATAAGAGTCCAGGCCCGGATGGGTGGACCATAGAACTCTTTCAACACTTCTTCGACCAGATTGGATCAGAAATAACAGAGGTGGTTGAAGAGTCTAGGAGGAAAGGTGAAGTATACCCCCCCTTCAATTCAACTTTCATAGCCCTCATTCCTAAGAAGGAAGATCCGGGATCCTTTGAAGATTTCGGGCCTATTTCTCTGTGTAACATTATCTACAAAATCATTGCAAAAGTGATAGTTGTCCGTATAAAGTCGATTTTGTCAAGATGCATTTCAAATGAACAGTTCGGTTTCTTAGATGGTCGCCAGATTCATGAAGCTATAGGGGTGGCTCAAGAAACAATCCACAGCGGTGATCAAAATTGACATGTCAAAAGCCTATGATAGAATTAGCTGGACCTATCTCAAGAAGCTGTTAACTCATCTAGGCTTTAAAACAGACTTCATCAACTGGATCATGGGATGCATCACCAGTGTCAGTTTTGCGGTTCTTATAAATGGTGCAGCTTCTCCTTTTTTCAAAGGGCAAAGAGGATTAAGACAGGGATGCCCTTTGTCGCCCCTACTTTTTCTCCTGGTTGTAGAAGGGTTGAGCCAGCTGATTCGGAAGGCCAAAAGGGAAGGATTTATGAAAGGATTGGAAGTTGCAGTCAATATGTTTATCTCCCATCTTCTCTTTGTAGACGACATCTTACTGTTCACCAATGGGAATATAACTGAAATTAAGGAACTCAAGAATATTCTTGAGCTATTCATGAAAGCTACAGGGATGCAAGTAAACTATAGGAAATCTCAGCTAATCCTGGAAGGTTTCAATAGGCAGGAGAAAAGCCAAATTACTGCAATTCTTCCTTTTGATGTGTATAATCTAGAGGATCCTTTCAAGTATCTGGGATTCTGGCTGAAGCCAAACGCTTATAAGAAACAGGACTGGAATTGGCTGCTTGCTAAAATTGAAGCTAGAATATTGCATTGGAGTTTTAAGTGGCTCTCCAGAGCAGGTAGATTGACCTTAATCAAATCAGTGTTATTAGCTATGTCGGTTTTCTGGGCAGCCTTAACATGGGTACTTAAAGGAACTCTGGAGAAAATAAGAAGGATATGCAGCAGATTTCTATGGGCAGGTTCAAAGGAGGATTCAGTTCTCCCTTGGGTTGCCTGGGAGAAAGTGGCAAGGCCTAAAGCATGGGGAGGCTAGGGAATTAAAAACCTTACTGACTTCAGCCTCTCCTTGGTGGCCAAATCGGGGTGGAGAATCATCAAAATGGAAAATCTTTGGACGAAAGTGGTGAAGAGGAAATATATAGACCCTGTCCCTTTAGAAGAATGGATTAGGAACCCTAACAAGAAAGGAGGGAATGTATCGGTGGTCTGGAAAGCTACTATAGAGGCATTCAAGGTTATCGAACAAGGATTGGCCTGGCAGATTGGAAACGGGGAAAATCTTCGGGTAGGAAAGGATCCTTGGGTTGGGTGCAATGAAAAATATGCTCTATCCCCAGGTCTTATCAGACATCTTGAAGCCTAAGGTATCCTTTTCCTAATCCAGATAGAGAAAATTGGTCACTCTACAATCTAGGGACAAGCATGGAAATCAGGAGAAGAGCTAGAACTCCGGCCCTACTGGTGGAATGATTGGGAGGCCTACACTCAAGAACTCTCCAGATCAAATGTAAGGCTGAAAGACAAACCAGATCAATTGGTATGGGCCCATGCGGATTCTGGATCTTATTCTCCAAAATTCGGTTATAAGTTCTTAATGTCAAAAAAAGGTTGGGGACAACCGGAATGGTGGGCCAAGTCTTTATGGAAGCTCAAATGTCCAGCAAAAGCCAGACTATTCTTCTGGTGCATTCTTAAAAGAAAAATTCCAACATGGGACATTCTTCAATCCAGATATAAACAAGGTCCGGGGAGATGTTCTTTGTGCAAATCTGATTCTGAAACAATAAGGCATCTATTTATAGATTGTCCTGTTGTTAAAAAAGTGTGGGTGGAGGTCGGGAAACTCATCCAAAAACAGGTTGTGTGGGAAGGGGAAAACTTTTTTGATGTTTGGGATAAATGGTGGCGGCTATATCCAGAGGGGAACCTGCGGAACTTACCTCCCATTATTTCTTGGGGCATCTGGATCGCCAGGAACAGGTGCATCTTTTTGGATAAGGAAACCCCTGTTGAGACAATTGCTCTTCAGTGTACCTCTATTTACTCAAACATTCCCAAATCAGAGGAGGAAAGGAACCCCAGACAGATAAGAGAAGAACAAATCAAGGAAGGAGTCCCATGGGCTTATTTTGATGGGGCTTCTCAGAACAATAAAGCAGGAGCAGGACTGATCATTCACCTAAATGAAAACCAGAATCTAAAAGCATCAGTGGGTTTAGGCACTGGAACAAATAACTTCGCAGAATTGACTGCCTTAAAGTTGCTTCTATGCTGGCTAATTCACAGGAACATCTTCACAGTTTAGATTTTTGGGGATTCTTTAAATGTTATAAAATGGGTTAATGGTCAGAGTAGATGTCAAAATTATATGCTGAGACCTTTATTAGAAGATATTCAGAATTTAAAGCTTTCTTTTAATGTGTTTTCCCTATGCCATATATACAGGGAACGCAATGATTCAGCAGACAGGCTTTCTAAGGAGGGTTTGCAACAAGATTTGGGCAGCTGGAGAATAGCAGAGGAGGACAGTGGACAGATTCGTGTGTCTGATCAGCCTCCTCATTCATAGTTTTGCTTATTTTTCCTGATGTCTCAGCACGTTGTTCATAGTCGTTTTTATCTGGATTTGATTACAATTGTTTTTTGATAAACTGTTTCTTCTAGTTTTACTCTATATCTATTTCTTGTTTGGGTTGTTTTCCTCAATGAGGAGACCCGGGAAATAGATGTGTGACTCGTTTCTATTTATGGATAATTAATATATGGGCTGTATTTTGTGACTATTTACTAGAAACGTGAGCTGTATAAGGAGGCTCACGGTTTCAGAGTTTTCTATTTCTTGCATTTTTGGACAGAAAGGGCAGCACCTTTTTCTACAGAGCTCTATGATTCAATCATACAACAAACTGAATGCTCCGGCATATACTATGTAACTTTTTATTTTGTTTATAAAAAGTTCGATTTTTTCTTTGGAAAAAATAAATAATAATAATAATTTTTAATTCTTTTTTATTTTTTCATTATTTTTCAAAAAATTTTAAGTTTAATTTTTTTTAGATGTTTAATTTTTATTTTTATTTTTTAATTATTTCTTTTAAAGTTTTTTTAATTTTTTAATTTTTTCATTATTTTTCATTTTTTTTTTAAAGTTTAATGTTTTTAGATGTTTAATTTTTTTAAGTATTTATTTTAAAGTTTTTTTAATTTTTAATCTTTTAATTGTTTTTATTGGGTATTTTTTTATGTTATTTTATTTTATTTTAATTGTTTTGTTTGTTTGTTTTTTTGCCAATTTATTTCATCAATATTATTTATTTATTTTAGATATTGCTTTTGTCTATTTTTAAATTCTTTTCTAAAATTATGTTTTTTCTTATTGTAATTTTGATATTTTATAAGTTAATTTTTATTTTTTTATTTTTTTTAATAATTTTTGTATTATATTTTTTTGGACCATGTTTTTTATTTTTGTTTTATGTTAAAATATATATATTTTTTACTTTTTATTATGTTTTTAAATTTTTGTGTTTTCTTTTTATTTTTTCAGTGTTTTCATATTTTCAATATATTTGATTAGATATATATGACAAAAATAAATGTAGAAGTAATAAGTCTAGGAGAACAATTTTTTTGTTGATGATGTACTTCCTAGGCAGTCGATAAGATAGATTCTCGAAACAACAATAAAAAAAAAACTTTACTGTAGAGAGTGTCAAAAACTCCAAAATCACATATAAAATCATTTGTTTTGTAAATGTTAGGAAACCAGCTCACAAAAAGATAGAAAAGATAGATCAACACCTTAGAATTCAACTTCTTCAAGGGAGCGACCTCCTTTACATTACATAAATGAAAAATTCTTGTACGATACAAATGACAAAACCTCCTTCCTATATATAGGAGTTTAAGGGGTCAAAATATAACCAAACTGACCTAACAATAATAATATAAATGCACAAAAATAACAATAGTGGAATTCTATGAAGCACAATAATAGCAATAAGGGATACAATGACAATAGTAATGGGGGAATCACTAGTATTATAGGAACCTAACATGCCCCTCTCCTTCAAAAAAGTGTTGTCCTCTGTTATCTCAAAATCAAGCCCTGGAAGGCAGCAGACCAGGAAGACTTCAAGTAACTGTTTCAAACCAATCTTTTAGCTAAGGCTTAGCCTGAGTGGGCTCTCTCAAAGGATTAAAGGTTTTTTCATTATGATTAATATGGCTAACTCTTTGTGAAACAAATAGGAATGAAGATGGTGGAAACAAAATTAACAAGTATCCATTGGGCTTATGGAGTCATATGTGATTTAGTATTAACAGTAGGATTGGCTTTGCATAAAAGTCAAGGCATTTAGATTTCAATATAGGTAGAGCACACCAAACACAAAAAAGACAGTCTACGAGTATATGAAGGAAATTAGAACACTGCAAGTGATTTCTAAGTAATCAAATACTCATAACACTGTAGATAACATGAAAAGACAACAAAAGAAACTCATACATTGAACTCTCTATGATTCTTGAGAAGCATAAGCCAATATTATATTACCAAAAAAAACAGTCTTTACATAAGCCAAATATCAGAGCCTTTTTACATAAATTTCCAACCCTTATTACATTTATCTTTCTCCTATATATAGAGCTCTTCTACCTGACTGAGATTCCTCCTCAAGCATGAGGGGAACTCGAAATCTACTTCTAATGACACCTATTCAACTTTTAACTGCCTATTAAATATAACAAACTGCTACTAGACTTTCTAGAGATCTAAATCAAATAGGAGTCTAACTCCATATTATGCTAATAATAGCCTTAATTACAATCATTCTCATTCTTTGACATGTGGTCCTTTTTTAGTTTGGCTGTGGTGGGTGTTCAAAGCTCCATACTGGTCTTCAATGTTACATCTTCTCCATTGCCCCTGAAAAATAGAAAACTGCCCCTGTTTATCGGCCTTTGGTTTTCCTCAAAGATGTTCGAATCCAATGAACTATGCCCTTCATCTTTGATTATACAAAACATATTAGAATGCCACGTCCTTGATGTGCTGTCAACCTTTTCCTTATGTGAAGACAAAAGCTCCTCCAAGCTTTCTGACATATCTTGGACTGTAGTAAATGAGATCACTTTATAACAAAAAAGTTTAGAGTTGGATTCAAATATATGTTTCTTCCACCTGTCTTGACCTTGTTGAAAGTTGATAGCTTTAGATGATCCCTTGAAGATATTCCTTTTTCAAAAAATTTCCCTTTGTATTTCAAAATTGGTTGACTGAGTTTAGATTATGTAGCTTCAGCAGTTTCGTAGCGCGCTACGAAACTGCTGTGCATTAGTCATCTTCTTCAGCAGTTTCGTAGCGCGCTACGAAACTGCTGTGTAATTCCAAAAACATAGTTTCAACCCAAAATTTTTCTATTTTGAGCTTCTTGCTATTTAAACATTCTTCAACTGCTCCAAGGCCTTTCAAAACTAAATGGAAATGTATGATTCTTCAAGAAATATTATACCAAGCAAAACCATCAAAATTTGAAACATAGCCTTACTTGAAATGGGATTTCTTTAAGGAGATTCTTTCTGCTGGCCTAACTGTATCTTTAAGTCTTCAATTTGTTTCTTCATGCCTCTAATCCCAGCTCTCAAGTTTGAATTAACCTTTCTGATGAATTGTGCTTCCTTTATGGCAGGGACAGTCCAGCTACGGAATTGAACATTAAAATCAACCACCTCGGGTATTTGAAATGTTTTGTCCTCCCACCGAGCTTGCATTTGGTTGAAATAAGCCTCCTTGATTGCAAATTTCCTGGCAGCTTTCTTCAATCTAGCAATTTCAAAGTTTGCCAATTCCAACCTCCTTTTCAACTCTTCCACACTATCTTCTTCTTGAATGGTAACTGCTTTGCCTTTATCCTTTCTTTCATGAAGTTGTGTTACCTCCCCTATTTCATCTGCTCTTGGCAGTACCTCCTGTACTTGTTTAAAATTCCTTGTTATGGGTCTCCTTGGTTTAAATACAAATTGATCAACCTGATCATCAAACTTGAGTTTCTTCGAGGCTTTGACTCTCTTAGCCTTGTCTTTTCCTGACTCTATCAAATCTGCTTGAACTAGGGGAGATTCTTCAATATCAATGGCTTGCAGTAAGTCATTTAAGTCTCCCTTTGAAACAAGGCTTTCTTCAATAATCACTGACTTACCTTTTTCTTTAGCTACCTGGCTTCTAGTCCTTCTTCTTTGAACTCCTTCACATGTGCTTGATTCATGTGCACTTTCTTTGACCTGAGTTTTCTCTTTAAGGGACTGCTGGGGTGTATCCTGGATAGTCAGTGGCCTAGTGGATTCTCTTACTTGCTTCCTTGCCTTTAACTTTGAAAACCTCCTGGATCTTGTTTCTGCCTGATGACCAGTTGTTGTTGGAAGATCTTTTGCAGCTTGAGGACTGAGACCGATCTCGTTTTTGAAACCAGACATGAATATGAATGTGGGCCAATCTCTACCTACTCTCTGGAGTTCATGCAGAACAATCAACTTAATCAAACCGTGGTGAAACAATGAGGTCTCACAGGCTTATTTCCTTAGCTGCACCTATCACCCATTTTACTTAAGCTACGGAATAAGTAAAAAGGTAGATCAATGGATATCTTTCCTATGAAATGTAGAAAAAGCTTGAAATGATATGAATACACCTTGTTATATCTACCTTCACAGGTAAGGTACCTCTGTATAAAGGTAAGCAGATTGGCATATGAGTCTTTGACATAATTTCTAGGCACATACTTGTTTAAATCTGAGTCAATGTGTTCTGGCTTCAAAAACTCTTTGCAGAGAGTCATATCAGATTTGAAATTCTTAAACCAAGTTTCTTGTCCCCTTGGAATCTCAGTAACTGTGGATATTACCTCTGGTGAGACTTGTTATTCGAGCATCCCAACCTTCGAATTCAGCCCTGTGAAATTCAAAGCAAATTCCTTGGTGGTTTGTGCATGACCTCCCTCTAGTTTCTCACAAAAATTCCAACATCCAACCTGCTTGAATGCCTGCTCAACTTCTTTGTGTTTCAAGAGAATGTCTACACCTTCAGGTTCGTTTCTCAAACATCTGCCTGATCTGTGGTCTTTTCTTTCTGTCGATCCCTCCATGAAGATTCAGTGTAATGGAGGTTGGAAATGCTAGCGCTGCTCAAACTCCAATCTCTGCCTCGCTTGAATGGCTGCCTCGCTTGATAACTGCCTCGCTTGATAGCTGCCTCGCTTGATAACAATGCTTTCAAATTGAAATCTTGCAGACTTGTTCCTCATGCAACAAATACAATCATCATTAAGACTGTGAATACTTGGCTTTTCTTGGAACTTGCAATCCGTGTGTACCAATGTACCTAGTGGCTGTAATAATGGAGATAAGTGGTTGGACATGATATGTGGAGTGCATAAGCTGACAATGAATGATGCAACCATAAATGAACTTGACAGATTTGACAGTTAGGAAAGATTCGCTGCAGATTGCACGAATCTCTGATTTCGTAACGCAGTCAGTGTAAATTTTGAATTATGCACTAAGAAATCACCTAAAACATGTCGCGCTGCGAAATCACTTAAAACCTGTTGCGCTACGAAACTGCTAAAAAGAATTTATGCGCTACAAAAACACTTCAAAATGATTACATGCGCTACGAAATCACCTAAAGAGCTTTGTGGCGCATAGTAACCTTTGAACAAAACTGACACATGGTTATGAGACCGGTAATGAATGAGAATGATCGGTGATGAATGAGAATGCATAGTTGACTCAAGACTCCTAAGACTCAGACTTTAAGGAAAACAAAAATCAAACTTAGAATAGCACTGACCTTTACCATCAAACTAATGTGAGAAATTTTGGCATTAGAATTCTTAAGTGATAACAGTGGCTCCACTTGGGATAGTGTGCTCCTGTAGTACACCAAGAACTCGCAGGTCCAGTGTTTTATCCATTAATGATGAACATATATTTGCTTGATGAGCATCTCTTTCCAGCTTCTTGGGCCTTCACCTCGAGCTTAAGCTTTCTGTTCAGCTTGTCATTATTTGCAACAAAAGAAAAACTGATAAAACGGTATATACAATGTTGTGAGAAACTGGCAGAATTTTGATCAATAATAATGCTTTAGGAACCTGCCATTTGACAGGTCCTCCAGCATATGGTTTTCCATTAATCTCTTGCAGAATGTAAGTGTTATTTCCATGAAAAGCAGAAATTTGATATGGCCCTTTCCACAAATTTTCAAATTTACCATGCTTACCTTTTTCTTCAATTCTAGCTTCCCATTTCAACACTCTATCATGGATCTGAAAAGTAACTTCTTTGATCTTCTTATCAAATGTTCTCTTGATTCTGTTCTGACTTTGTTGATCACTGTCATACACCTCATTTCTTTTCTCCTGCAAAGCTATCATCTGATTGATCCTTCTTTGTACAACGTTTGGTTCCTCTTCTAATCCTTGAATCAGCTTCATTACAGGTACTCCAAGGGATGTTGGAAATATGGCTTCAGCACAGTATACTAACTCATACGGTGATGTCCCAATGGATCTCTTTGTACAAATCCGGTCAGCCCACAAAGCATATTTCAATTTCAAATGCCAAGCTTTCTTATTTTCCTGCAGCAGCTTCTTTATGATCCTCACAAGGCTTTTATTTGATGATTTAGCAAGGCCATTTCCTTGCGGATAATAAGCAGTAGAGTGTCTGAGAGAAATGTGATACTGATGGAAAAAATTAATCATCTTCTTGGACTTAAAAGCTTGAGAATTGTCAGTTATAATCTTCATTGGGCAACCAAATCTTGATAATATATTATTTTCTAAGAAAGAGATAATCACTGAATCATTTGCTTGCCTTGTTGGGATTGCTTCTATCCATTTGGTAAAGTAATTAGTGGTTGTGAGAATCCAGCGATGCTAACCTGCTGAAGGAGGATGGATTTCCCCTATAAAATCTAATCCCCATTGCTGGAAGGGCGTTTCAACATATATAGGAACCAAAGGCAATGGCACAAGCTTCCTTTTTCCTTCAAACACTTGACATTCATGACATGTAGCTACCTTTTTATAGATATCTCTGAACATAGTTGGCCAAAAATATCCAGCCCTCAAGATCTTGTTTGCAGTAGCTTTCCAATAGTGATGTCCTCCACAATCTCCTTTATGAAATTCATCAATTACTTTATCAGCTTCTTCTTCAAGGAGACAATTTAACAATATCCCTCCTGCATCTTTCCAAAACAAATTTTGGTCATACACAAAATATCTTAAAGATTTCAGCTTGACAAATCGGGCTTTGGATTTTGAAAGATTAGCAGGGGCTTTATTATGCTGCAAAACAAATGCCACATCCTTGTACCATTCTGAAACCAAGAATTTTTCATTTATTTGGACCAACTCCTCTTCATTTTCAGAAATTTCTGAGATCTCTGTACTCAAGTTAATATCAAGACAGTCCAAATTTGATTGTGTCAGCAGCTTGGCTAAGCCTTGACCCTTTACCAACTTTGTGGGTTTAATCTCAATGTCATACTCTAACAATTTTGCTATCCACTTGCCCCTTTTTCCATCTGGATCAGCCTGTGTTAGAATATCCTTTATAACAACATTTGGAACATAGGCAACAATGTGAGAATGCAAAACATAGATCCTGAAATCCTTTATTGCTTTCACCAAGGCATAGGCTTGCTTCTATAGGATATTATACTTCAGTTCAGCATTTGCTAATGTCTTGCTAAAGAAAGAAATAGGTTGTTCAGTACCTTGACTTCCCTTTTGCAGCAGAACTCCAGCAATTGTATCCTCAAAAGCAAATGTAAAAATAAGGAATTCTTTCGTAAAATCAGGCCTGATAAGTACAGGTGCTTGTGTGAGTGCCTTCTTGATCTCCTCAAATGATTTCTTTGCTTAAGCTGTCCACTTAAAGTCCACTCCTTTTTTCAACATCTTTGTTATATTCTTGAAAACTTCAGCAAAGTTAGGAATGAATCATCTAACAAAGTTGACTTTTCCAAGGAAGAATTGAATTTCTTTCCTACTTCTTGGCAGATCTAACTTTTGAATTGCACTAACTCTATTAGGATCAATTCTAATTCCTTCTTTAGAAATGACATGACCAAGAATTTTTCCAGAGGTTAAAGCAAAAATACTTTTAGTTGGATTAAGAGAAATACCAAACCTTCTACATTTCAGCAAAACTCTTTCAAGGTGCTTCAAATGATCTTCTTCTCTCTTTGAAAAAATTGTGATGTCATAAAGATAAACCACCACTGATTTGTCATTTTCTTCAACAAAAGCAATATCCATTGCTCTCTGGAAAGTGGCTCCTGCATTCATGAGACCAAAAGGCATCTTGGCATACATAAATGTTCCCCATGGCGTTGTGAAGGTTGTTTTCTCTTGATCATCTGGATGAACAAGAATCTGATTGTACCCTGAGAAACCATCAAGCATAGACATCCTTTGTGAACCAACAATGTTTTGCAGAATCAGATCCATCTTTGGAAGAGGATAATTATCTTTCAATGAAGCTTTATTCAAATTTCTGAAGTCTATACAAATCCTGATCTCTCCATTATATTTCCTAACTGGGACGAAATTAGCAAGCCAATTTGAGAATCTGATTGGAACAATAATCTTAGCATCAAAAAAAAATTTCACCTTCCTTTTCAATGAATGGCATAAGAAGAGGATTAATTCTTCTTAACTTCTGCTTGAAAGGCTTTTCATTCTCCTTAATAGGAATGGTATGTTGTATAATTGAGGAATCATATTGTTTCAAGTCAGCATAACTCCATGAAAAAACATCAATGAACCTTTTCATCGTCTCAAGATATTTAGTCTTCATATCAGCTGAAAGAAATTTTGAAATCTTGACCATCTTAGGCACAATTGAATCTCCTAAATTGCAGCTTTCCACCTCTTCTTCATCAGCTTGTAATTTTGGTGCTTTGAATACATCGTTTTGATCAAACAATTTCTCAAGGGGAATGAGACCTTTTGGAATTAAGTTGTTTTTTAATTGTAAGACTTCAGACTTTTCCTTTGATTCCACAAACATATTTTGTTGATCCATTTGAGTGCTCTGAAATTCTTCCTTTAACTCAATGAAATTCCTCACCTGCTGATCATCCTCAAAGACCTGCCAATTAATGATGTTATCTGGTATAACTGGTCTGTGACGAACCTCCACCTCATATTTTTCAGAAGAGTGTATAGGAATAATAAAAAGGCTGGCAGAAACAGCAAGAGAGTTTGCAATAGAGTTTTGGTCTCTGGTTTTGATACTAAAAGTATGACCCTGAAACTTTTCCAACATATCCAACAATAAGTTTCTATATGCCCTCATCCTTACATCCTTGGTTTGGTAAGCACCTTCCACTTGTTTTATTACCAATTCAGAATCTCCACAAACAGCAATGTTTCTAGCTTTCAACTTTAACAAAGCTTCTAATCCCAAAATCAGAGATTCATACTCGGCCATATTGTTAGTGCAATCAAAATTTAACTTGTAGGAGAGAAACTTACTTTCTTTATCTGGACTTGTGATCCAAATCCCAGCTCCTGCCCCCTCTCTTCCTGCTGATCCATCAAAATATAATGACCACCAACCTGTTGTCTCATTTTCATCTTTTTGCTGATCTCCTTGGCACTGGTTTTCTGAAAGTTTATCCTCTGATTCTTCTCCAACTGACTCATTGAAAAGGATGGCTGATCCAAGACCAGTGTCAAATGAATAAATGGGAAAGTTTTGAGGTTTATCTTTACTACTTACCATATAAGCCATTCTGGTCTCCCGATACAACTTCCTTTTTTCACCAAAAACAGGGATAGTAGCATAGGTAAGGTCCATCTGCATTGTGCCCTTGATTTTTGCTGCCCACGATCTTGAGAGAAGCATCCCAAACTTAGGTGGAATGTCAACCACAACAATGTCCATGACAATTGTTTTCGCTGGAATTTGTGTGAGACCCACAACAACATCTTTAATCAAACCAATGCATTGAACTCTTTTTGAATCAAAGGAAAATAAATCCTTATATGGTCTAGTTACCTCTAATCCCAGTCTTTCCATGATCACCTTGGGCATAATATTATGAGATGCCCCTGAATCTAACATAGCATTATGTAAAGTCATGTCATGAGTGCTAATGCTTATGTAGAAAGGAGGAAAATCTTCATTCTGTTCATCTTCAAGTCCTGGACCTAAGTAAATAACAGGATTATCTTCTTGTACATTTAAGATATCAGCGACTCCTGGTTGTGAATTGAGCATTTCAACAATCTTACTTCTGTATCTATCTACCTTGAGGATTTCACTAAAGGGGACTGATATCTTGATTTTTGCAATCTCATTCTCAAGGTTAAAAACAAAAACAGTCTTCTCAACTTCTTTAGTAGGTGATGGAGCTTGAATATCCTTTTTGCCAGGTGGAGAATCATCTTTACCTTCAACAACCTTTAAGTTATCCTTCTTATATTCAACAGACTTTGAGGCATCCTTCTTGGGCGGTGCTTTGCTTGTTGTAATGGGCATGTTTCTATTCCTGAGATTGTACTACTTTTGCATATCAA
Organism: Pinus tabuliformis; assembly: GCA_031772625.1. Lineage (NCBI taxonomy): Eukaryota > Viridiplantae > Streptophyta > Pinopsida > Pinales > Pinaceae > Pinus > Pinus tabuliformis. The sequence goes on along the minus strand of CM062819.1, from coordinate 14,830,348 downwards.
AGATAGCATGTTGATAGCCCTTTAAATAGTCTGAAGGCTCTTCTCCTGGTTTGGTCATACTGGACTGATCATGTTCTTCCTTAGTCAAGAAAATCCCTGACACTTCTTCATCAAGACAATGGATGGACTCCTCAGGAATTTCAGGTTCATCTTCTTCATCCACCAAATTTTGCTGGAAAGGAGGTCTTACTGGAGGATCTGGCTATTGATTTTTGTTCTCTCTTGGCCTTTGCTGATTTTGAGGTCTTCTGAACTGAGGATTCCTAAATTGAGGTTCCTGTTGTGCTAGGGGAGCAGAGGTATTCCCAAGAGCCAAACGATCCATTATTTTTTCCATGGTCTTCATCATTGTTTCAAACTTATCTTCTGGAGCTGAAGTGGAAGGTTTCTCTTCTTTCAGTTTAGCCTTTGCCATCTTTGATTTCTTAGCAGCAATCATGTTCACCTCCACTTTAGTTGCATCGTTTTGCATGTCAGCAAGAGTAGCAGAATCCCTTTCTCTGAGTAACAGAGAGAAGTCAGAATCAAATGCTTCGGCATATCTCAGTTGTGCCAAGGCCCCAAGAGGTTTCAAATGGGCTGGAATAGAATTGTATATTTTATTAAACCTCTTGAAGAAGTTTTGGATGGTTTCATCAGGATATCTTCTAAGATTGTTGTATTCAGTAAGAGCTTGGACAGGGTTAGTTCTATTTCCCCATTTCCTTAGAAAACTATCTTCAAACTCTGCCCAACTGTGAATGCTTCCAGCTGTAAGAGCCTTAAACCATTTTCTAACCTCTCCAATGAAGGTTTGTGCAAAAAATCTAAGCTTCACATCCTCATCATCAACTTCCTCTCTGTCCACAAAATCATTGAATCTGTCTACATGTTCTTCTGCTGTGATATTTTCATCCCCACCCCATGTTGGAATTCTAGCAGCATATTTGCTGGGAAGGTCATGTAAAACAGCAGGGAGGGCTAGTGGAGCATACCTAGCAGGTACGGCCATAATTAATGGAGGAGTAGTGATGACAGGTATTGTGGGCACAGAGGAACCAGAACTAGTATGAGGTGGATTTCCTAGTGTCTGAGAGCTACTAGGACTAGCAGAGGCAGAGGATAAAGTGCTGATACGAAAAGGACTATTTGGACTTTGCAAACCACTGACAAATGTACTCCAATTTGGAAGGGGTAGACCAGTTTTAGATTTGAGTAAGACTTCAAAAGGATCAAGCTCTTTGAGTTTATTTAAATCTTCCTCTTCTAACAACAATTCAGAAGTAACAACCTCCCAAAATTCCTCCTTATCTTTTTGTGACACTAAGGATGAAGTATCAATACCTCTTTTTTGTAAATCTAGAATAATTCCAATAAGTTCTTCTTCGTTTTCAGACCTCAACAACACCTCATGAATCTTATCATCAACAATTTTGTCCTCAGGACTTCTTGAAAATTCAGAGAGCAAAGATTTTGAAAAAGATGGAGTACCTGGTGTTTCAGTAAATCTTTGTCTGCTCCTTGAAATGGTGTTTGGATTGTCCACAGGAGTAGGTGGATCTGGGTCAGGATTGCTCCGTGTATATCTCCCTCTCGAAGCCACCTTTTAAACTTTGAAAATTGTATGGAGTCACCAAGGTAGATTGCAGCCTCGAAAAATCTTCTGAGCTCCTGCTACCTTCAGAAGTTCAGTCTTTTGATTTCGGGAATGATTAATCTTCAGGCTCCCGACAGACGCACCAAAATGTTATCTCAAAATCAAGCCCTAGAAGGTTGCAGACCACGAAGACTTCAAGTAATTGTTTCAAACCAATCTTTTAGCTAAGGCTTAGCCTCCTTAGCCTGAGAGGGCTCTCTCAAAGGATTAAAGGTTTTTTGATTATGATCAAGATGGCTAACTCTTTGTGAAACAAATAGGAATGAAGATGGTGGAAACAAAATTAACAAGTATCCATTGGGCTTATGGAGTCATATGTGATTTAGTATTAACAGTAGGATTGGCTTTGCATAAAAGTCAAGGCATTCAGATTTCAATATAGGTAGAGCACACCAAACACAAAAAAGATAGTCTACGAGTATATGAAGGAAATTAGAACACTGCAAGTGATTTCTAAGTAATCAAATACTCATAACACTATAGATAACATGAAAAGACAACAAAAGAAACTCATACATTGAACTCTCTATGATTCTTGAGAAGCATAAGCCAGTACTGTATTACCAAAAAAACAGAGTCTTTACATAAGCCAAATATCAGAGCTTTTTTACATAAATTTCCAACCCTTATTACATTTCTCTTTCTCCTATATATAGAGCTCTTCTACCTGACTGAGATTCCTCCTCAAGCATGAGGGGAACTCGAAATCTACTTCTAATGACACCTATTCAACTTTTAACTACCTATTAAATATAGCAAACTGCTACTAGACTTTCTAGAGATCTAAATCAAATAGGAGTCTAACTCCATATTATGCTAATAATAGCCTTAATTACAATCATTCTCGTTCTTTGACATGTGGTCCTTTTTTAGTTTGGCTGTGGTGGGTGTTCAAAGCTCCATACTGGTCTTCAATGTCACATCTTCTCCATTGCCCCTGAAAAATAGAAAATTGCCCCTGTTTATCGACCTTTGGTTTTCCTCAAAGATGTTCGAATCCAATGAACTATGCCCTTCATCTTTGATTATACAAAACATATCAGAATGCCACGTCCTTGATGTGCTGTCAACCTTTTCCTTGTGTGAAGACAAAAGCTCCTCCAAGCTGTCTGACATATCTTGGACTGTAGTAAATGAGATCACTTTATAACAAAAAAGTTTAGAGTTGGATTCGAATATATGTTTCTTCCACCTGTCTTGACCTTGTTGAAAGTTGATAGCTTTAGATGATCCCTTGAAGATATTCCTTGTCAAAAAATTTCCCTTTGTATTTCAAAATTGGTTGACTGAGTTTAGATTATGTAGCTTCAGTAGTTTCATAGCGCGCTACGAAACAGTTGTGCATTAGTCATCTTCTTCAGCAGTTTCGTAGCACGCTACGAAACTGCTGTGTAATTCCAAAAACACAGTTTCAACCCAAAATTTTGCTATTTTGAGCTTCTTACTATTTAAACATTCTTCAACTGCTCCAAGACCTTTCAAAACTGAATGGAAATGTATGATTCTTCAAGAAAGCTTATATCAAACAAAACCATCAAAATTTGAAACATAGCCTTACTTGAAATGGGATTTCTTTAAGGAGATTCTTTCTGCTGGCCTAACTGTATCTTTAAGTCTTCAATTTGTTTCTTCATGCCTCTAATCCCAGCTCTCAAGTTTGAATTAACCTTTCTGATGAATTGCACTTCCTTTATGGCAGGCACAGTCCAGCTACGGAATTGAACATTAAAATCAACCACCTCGAGTATTTGAAATCTTTTGTCCTCCCACCGAGCTTACATTTGGTTGAAATAAGCCTCTTTGATTGCAAATTTCCTGGCAGCTTTCTTCGGTCTAGCAATTTCAAAGTTTGCCAATTCCAACCTCCTTTTCAACTCTTCCACACTATCTTCTTCTTGAATGGTAACTGCTTTGCCTTTATCCTTTCTTTCATGAAGCTGTGTTACCTCCCATGTTTCATCTGCTCTTGGCAGTACCTCCTGTACTTGTTTAAAATTCCTTGTTATGGGTCTCCTTGGTTTAAATACAAATTGATCAACCTGATCATCAAACTTGAGTTTCTTCGAGGCTTTGACTCTCTTAGCCTTGTCTTTTCCTGACTCTATCAAATTTGCTTGAACTAGGGAAGATTCTTCAATATCAATGGCTTGCAGTAAGTCATTTAAGTCTCCCTTTGAAACAAGGCTTTCTTCAATAATCACCGACTTACCTTTTTCTTTAGCTACCTGGCTCCTAGTCCTTCTTCTTTGAACTCCTTCACCTGTGCTTGATTCATGTGCACTTTCTTTGACCTGAGTTTTCTCTTTAAGGGACTACTGGGGTGTATCCTGGATAGTCAGTGGCCTGGTGGATTCTCTTACTTGCTTCCTTGCCTTTAACTTTGAAAACCTCCTGGATCTTGTTTCTGCCTGATGACCCGTTGTTGTTGGAAGATCCTTTGCAGCTTGAGGACTGAGACCGGTCTCGTTTTTGAAACCAGACATGAATATGAATGTGGGCCAGTCTCTACCTACTCTCTGGAGTTCATGCAGAACAATCAACTTAATCAAACCGTGGTGAAACAATGAGGTCTCACAGGCTTCTTTCCTTAGCCGCATCTTATCACCCATTTTACTTAAGCTACGGAAAAAGTAAAAAGGTAGATCAATGGATATCTTTCCTGTGAAATGTAGCAAAAGCTTGAAATGATATGAATACACCTTGTTATATCTGCCTTCACAGGTAAGGTACCTCTGTATACAGGTAAGCAGATTGGCATATGAGTCTTTGACATAATTTCTAGGCACAGACTTGTTTAAATCTGAGTCAATGTGTTCTGGCTTCAAAAACTCTTTGCAGGGAGTCATATCAAATTTGAAATTCTTAAACCAAGTTTCTTGTCCCCTTGGAATCTCAGTAACTGTGGATATTACCTCTGGTGAGACTTGCAATTCGAGCATCCCAACCTTCAAATTCAGCCCTGTGAAATTCAAAGCAAATTCCTTGGTGGTTTGTGCATGACCTCCCTGTAGTTTCTCACAAAAATTCCAACATCCAACCTGCTTGAATGCCTGCTCAACTTCTTTGTGTTTCAAGAGAATGTCTACACCTTCAGGTTCGTTTCTCAAACATCTGCCTGATCTGTGGTCTTTTCTTTCTGCCAATCCCTCCATGAAGATTCAGTGTAATGGAGGTTGGAAATGCTAGCGCTACTCAAACTCCAATCTCTGCCTCGCTTGATAACTGCCTCGCTTGATAGCTGCCTCGCTTGATAACAATGCTTTCAAATTGAAATCTTGCAGACTTGTTCCTCATGCAACAAATACAATCATCATTAAGACTATGAATACCTGGCTTTTCTTAGAACTTGCAATCTGTGTGTACCAACGTACCTAGTGGTTGTAATAATGGAGATAAGCGGTTGGACATGATATGTGGAGTGCATAAGCTGACAATGAATGATGCAACCATAACTGAACTTGACAGATTTGACAGTTAGGAAAGATTTGCTACGGATTGCACGAATCTCCGATTTCGTAGCGCAGTCAGTGTAAATTTTGAATTATGCGCTACGAAATCACCTAAAACATGTCGCGCTGCGAAATCACCTAAAACATGTTGCGCTGCGAAACTGCTAAAAAGAATTTATGCGCTGCGAAAACACTTCAAAATGATTACATGTGCTACGAAATCACCTAAAGAGCTTTGTGGTGCATAGTAACCTTTGAACAAAACTGACACATGGTTATGAGACCGGTAATGAATGAGAATGACCGGTGATGAATGAGAATGCATAGTTGACTCAAGACTCCTAAGACTCAGACTTTAAGTAAAACAAAAATCAAACTTAGAATAGCACCGACCTTTACCATCAAACTAATGTGAGAAATTTTGGCATTAGAATTCTTAAGTGATAACATCCTCAACGCTTGAGTAGTTTTGGATGCTTCTGTATAAAATTCTCATCCTCCCATGTGGAATCTTCAACGAGTAAGTTCTTCCACTTGATGAGATACTCTGAAATTGATCAATTTCGTAGCTGTCGAGTTCTTGTTTCTTTGACTGCTTCAATTTCTAATATGATTTTTCCTTCATCAAGTTCTGGCAATATTGTTTGCACTGAAATCTTGTCACCTATAACCTTCTTTAAGTATGAAACATGGAAAACTAGGTGCACTCGGGAAGCTGCAGGAAGTTCCAATTTGTATGCCACGGTACCTATATTTTGCAACACCTTGTACGGACCATAATAATTTGGTGATTATTTATTATCCTTCTTAGCTTGCTTGAGGGACATTTGTTTATATGGTTGTAGCCGTAGGAATACCCAATCACCTACATCAAAACTTCTTTCGCTACGATGTTGATCTGTCTACTGTTTCATTCTATTCTGCGCCAATGTGAGGTTATCCTTTAAGAGTTGGAGAACTTGTTGTTGATGCTCGATGTGATCTTCCACTGCTTGAACCTTAGAATTTTCTCTTAGATATGATGTGATGGATGGTGGATGATATCCATAAAGTGCCATAAATGGGGTCATTTTTGTTGCAGTATGGAAGGAAGTGTTATACCACCATTCAGCCAGAGGCAACCATTTGACCCATTGTGTCTGTTTATCAGATACAAAGCAACGAAGATATCCTTCCAAACATTTGTTCACTGTTTCAGTTTGCTCATTAGATTGAGGATGATAAGATGAGCTATGAGCTAACTGAGTACCAAGACAAGAAAATAATTTGTCCAAAAATTTCCAGTGAAAATGGGATATCTGTCGCTTACAATAATATTTGGGTTTCCATGTAACTTTTGAATTGTTTCCATAAATGTAATAGAAATTGTACTCGCTTTAAATGGATGAGATAATGCACAAAAGTTTGCATACTTGGTAAGTCTGTCAACTACCACCATGAAAACACTTTTTCCTTTAGACTTGGGTAAACCTGTGATAAAATCCATTGAAACCTCCTCCCAACGTTGGCTTGGAATCGACAAAGGTTGTAATAGTCCTGGGGTTTTAATTGTTTCAACTTTATTTTGTTAGCAAACCAAACATTCCGTCACAAACTTTTGAATATCCGATAAGGCCATCCCAAAAAAAAATCATTCTTAACCATGTGGTAGGTTTTTAGAAATCCTGAGTGCCCTTCTAAGGGAAAGGTGTGCAATTCCATAAGAATCTTTTGTTTGAGTTGGGAATTCTTACATAGGTATAACCGATCCTTGTACCATAACGAATCATTTTTCCAGCTAAATGTATCAGATGTACTGTGACTTTGTTGTATCTTTTGAATGAGTGCCCACACTTCCTCGTCATTTTTCCATTCATCCCTTGCTTCGTTTATCCAATCTGGTTGGATAATAGAAATAACGCAAAAAAATGCTTCCACATCCTCATCCTTTCTTGAGATTGCATCTGCCACAACATTTTGCTTCCCTTTTTTGTAGATGATTTCAAAGTCATAGCCCAACATCTTTGTGACCCATTTTTGTTGCTCTTCTAAAGATAATCTTTGTTCTAAAAAGTATTTAAGACTATCATGATTTATTTTTACCTTGAAGTGTCTTCCCATTAGGTAAGGTCACCATTTCTTAAGTGCATGTAGTATTGCCAGCATTTCCTTCTCATAAACAGCTTTGTGTAAATATTTCCTTTGACTGGACAACTTTCGAAAGCAATGGGTCTCTCTTCTTGCATTAAAACATCATAAATTCCATTTCCCGAGGCATCACATTCCACAATAAAGGTTTTTGTGAAGTCATGTGTAGCTAAGACTAGTGTTCGGCACATTGCCTCTTTAAGATGTTCAAAGGCCTTTGTTGCTTCTAGAGTACATGAGAATGCATCTTTCTTCAATATTGTTGTTAAAGGTGTTGCTATTCTCCCATAATTCTTAACAAACTTGTGATAATACCCTGTCAACCCGAGAAATTCTCGTAGATGCTTTATGGATGTAGGGACTTTCCATTCCTTAATGGTTTTAATTTTGCTAGGGTCTACCTTAACACTTTCATGAGATACAATATGACCCAGATATTCCACCTCTTGTACTCCAAAGAAACATTTGGAGATTTTTGCATATAATTGTTTTTCTTCCAATAGTTTGAGCACCATGTCAGCATGTTGGACATGATCCTTCCAAAACTTGTTGTAGATTAGTATATCATCAAAAAATACTAACACAAATTTTCTAAGGGTGGGTTTGAAAATGGAATTCATCAAACCTTGAAATGTAGAAGGTGCATTAGTAAGGCCAAAAGGCATGACCAAAAATTCATAATGACCCTCATGAGTTTTAAATGTTGTTTTTGGGATGTCTTCAGTCTTCATTATGATTTGATGATATCCTTAACGAAGATCCAATTTGGTGAAGTAAATTAATCCATGCAACTCATCCAATAATTCATCAATGACAGGAATGGGAAATTTATCTTTAATAGTGAGCTTGTTGAGCTCTCTATAATCTGGACACATGCGCCATGATCCATCTTTCTTGTGAACCAATACTACTGGAGCAGAGAAAGAACTTTGACTAGGTTGAATTATACCCGCCTCTAGCATTTTTGCAACCATACGTTCAATTTCACTCTTTTGGACATAGGAACATCTATAAGGCCTGATGTTTGGAGGAACACTTCCTGTAATCAAATTGATAGCATGATCATGATCATGAATAGGTGGGAGGCCCTTGGGAGTCTCAAATACCTTGGAATGATTATCCAAGACTTTTTGGAGATATGGAGAAATGGATGATTTCGATGTGGGAACCTCTAGTGAACATAATTGTGCAATTATGCCTCTTTGTTCTTTCTTTAGAAGCTTTGTCATTCCGTTAGAGCTGATTATCTTTCTCAGTTTCCTTGCGATACCCCTTAATTCAACTTCCTTTCCTTCTGCAGAGAATTTCATGAAAATTTCTTGAAAATTAAAGTTATTGTACCCAAGGATTATAGCCATTGGACTCCTAGTACAACATCAGCACCACCCATTAGAATGGAAAACATTAAGCTATTCAATACATATTCTCCCATGGATAGCTTGATATTATGGCACTTTCCTGAGCAATTTATGGTTTCTCCACTTGCAACCATCACTTGACACTCTGGTGTTGGATATAGGAAGCAATTCAATTCCTTGACTATCTTACAATGAATAAAATTATGGGTACTTCTCGAATCAATCAACACTATTACCTTTTTCTTCTTGATATGCCCTTCTATCTTAATAGTTTGAGGAGTGGTAATTCCAGCCAATGCATTACAAAATATGATCGGATTCATTTTTCCTTTTTCTAGGGTTTGTTCCTGATGTATATCCTCTTCTTTTGACGTTTCTTTCTCATTTTCTTCCTCCTCTTTACAATCTATGTAAAATAATTTATTCTCAACACACTTATGACCTTTAGTGTATTTGCTATTACAACTGTAACAAAGCCCCTTTGCTCTTTTTTTCTTCCAATTGTTGTGGTTTCAACCTTGTAAGTTGTAGATGGCTAAGGGCAGCAACACTTCCATCTTTATGATTGTGAGTGGTAGACTTCCTTGTTACCATAATTTTGTTTTCCATTTTTCTTGCCAACCTAAATGTCTTCTCCAATGAATCTGGTTCCCAAAGGCGAACCTCATGTTGGATGTTATCTTTGTAGTCCCTATGAACACATAAATTCTATGCTTCTCTGAAATATCTTTTACCCTTATATTCAATTTTTGAAAGTCCTCAATGTGCTCCATCATTGAACCCTTTTGTTTGAGATTTATCAATTGGCTAAAAAAAATGTTGCTTTTTGTATCCTCATAATGTGCTATCATTTCATCCGTAAAAATAGCCCAATTGACAATTTGTTTACGAGAGCAAAGTCATTGATACCATACAGACTGATTTGGTTCCAAATATAAAGTTGCAATGCATACTTTTTGTGTGTTTTGCACATTATGGAGATTGAAAAATTGCTCCATCTGTAGTATCCATGTTTCGGAGTCCTTGCCATCAAACTTTCTTATATCGATCTTTAGAACATGGTGGTTTTTCGATCCAATGTTAGAGTCTATAAAATCATGATTAACATTTATTTTGTTCTCATCATGAGTTTCCTTTACTACCCTTTTGCCATTAGTAAGCGTTTCTTGTAGAAACTTTGTCAAATTTATCTTCAAATCTTCTATGCTTGTCTTTAAAATCTGTCTTCAAATCGTCAATCTTAGCTTGCACGTTGTCCATATTAGATTCCACGCCGTCCATCTTAGTTTCCACGTCATTCATCTTAGCTTGTACGCATTTCTTTAAACCATCCATCTTAGCTTCCACACCTTTCTTTAAACCATCCATCTTATTTTTTGTTATTTTTTGTGCGAGTGAAATTTGTTGCACTTGGTCTCGTAATTTTAATATATCATGTTGCATTTCTTCCTCTTCTTCATGAGTCATGCTAGATCTTTCAGGTTTCTTACTAGGTGTTTCCATTTTCTTTCTTCAGGGCATCAATTACTAATAATAATGCTTCATTATGCCCTTTGAATTCCTTCAAACTAATTTTTCAAACCAAGCTTATGCAAAATTTTTAAAAAAACTACGCACCGTTTTTCACTTTGTAGGAGCTTGATATTGAATCTGATGTATCTCTGTAATTTTGGATCTATGAGGTCTGAAATTGCTTCCCGTGGTAACCCTCTGAGTAATATTTCTAACCTCGCAAGTCTGATCAAGATTGGATTCTCCAATGAAGAGTTATGCCAAATCTCCCACGATGACCTGAGTATAGACTTGTTCAGTAGAGTGAACTTGTACGACGTGCCGCGGGTCACTGTTTCAACTGTAGGTTATGAAAATGGTACCCAAAAAACTACAGTTTGTCCTCTTTCTGCAACTTCTTACAAAAGTTCAATCTGATGCTCAGAGAGAAAGTTATGACAATTTGCCCAAGGTGACCTGTTTGGAATGTAATTCGGGGGTCTACAAAAACCCTAACTTCCTCAAATTATATCTCCGAAAATATAGCGAGATAGGATCTGAAATTCAGAGCCGAGGTTTAGACAGCTTTCTTCTCAAATGGGTTTTTTTGTTAGCTTCTGAAACGTTGTAGAGAAAATGTTATAACGAACATTCCATGATGACCTATTTTAGATGAAATTCTGGAACTTGCAAAAACCCTAACTTCCTTAGATCATATATCCGAAAATATAGCGCGACAAAATATGAAATTCAGACCTGAGGTTCAGAAAGATTTCGACTCAAATGGGTTTTTTTTCACTTCTGACATGTCGCAAAAAAAAAAAAAGTTATAATGAAAATACCATGATGATTTGTTTGGAGCAGCGAAACCCTAGAACCCAAAGCTCTGATACCAAATGTTAGGAAACCAACTCACAAAAAGATAGAATAGATAGATCAATGCCTTAGAATTCAGCCTCTTCGAGGGGGCAACCTTCTTTACATTACATAAATGAACAGTTCTTGGATGATACAAATGACAAAACCTCATTTCTATATATAAGAGTCTAAGGGGTCAAAATATAACCGGACCGACCTAACAATAATAATATAAAGGCACAAAAATAACAATAGTGGGATTCTATGAGGCACAATAATAACAATAAGGGATACAATGACAATAGTAATGGGGGAATCACTAGTATTATAGGGACCTAACAATAAAGTTCTTCATTCATCATAACTAAAGTGTTTCTTATCCAGTGAGTTCAATACATTGTATAAAAAAGACATTATATTTAATAAATTGTTATTGTTTTGTAAAGTTCTTCATTCATCATAATTAAAGTGTTTTCTATCCAGTGACTTCAATACATTATATAAAAAAGACATTATATTTAATAAATTGTTATTAATTTGATAAACTTAAAATAAAAATAAATTAATATAAATTAAATGGTGATAATTTATTAAAATAATATTAACATTATGGCTAAAAATTGTTGAATTTTAAGGATTTTCATAGAGGTGATATTATCTTTAATGTCATCCTTGGAATTTTAGGGTTTTTCAGAGACATGATATTTTTATCTTTAATACCATGCCTAAAAATCGTTGGAATTTTAGGACTTTTAATATTTTATTTTTAATGGCATCTTTATTGTTGGAATTTTAAGGTTTTTTCAGTGATTATATTTTATCTTTAACATCATTATTAAAAGATGTTGACAATTTACACCAAAAAGAAAAGACATTATTCCAACATGAACACTTTTTGTTTTGAAGGTGTTTTTTGCACAAAAAAAATTGGCAAAAAATGTTGAAAATTTACCCTGAAAAAAAGCGGTTATTCTAACATCAACACTTTTCGCTTTCAGGGTATTTTCATGTTTTTATTTTGGGTTTTTGGGCTAGAGTACTCGTTTTGAGGTAATAGTTTTCGTTTGATCAGTAACTATGTTTAGGAATATAAGGGTTAAATTTTGTTTCATCAAGCACTGTGTTTGACAAACTAGACTCTGATTTTGACCTGAATAGACTATGCTCAAATTTTAGCTCAAATTGAATGTCTTCAACATATTTTCTCTCTTTAGGTAGAGACAAAGACTTTTCTAAAATAATGGTACTTGTTTCTTTTGCAAACTTCATTTTCATGAAGATTTTTTCCGGACTTGTCAGGGTCTCCGGTGGATCAGGATCTGGATTGCTCCTTGTGTGAATCCTTCTATATGCCAAAATTTCCAATGAAATCACCTCAAACTTTGTATTGTGGAGTCACCAGAGCAAATATAGCAAACAATGTTGTTATCTAACTTTTTTTTCGCCCTTAGAAAGTAGATTTGATCTTTAAAGAAGTTCTGGGGAAGAAATACTTTCGTAGTCCCCAGTATGGTCACCAAGATGTTAGCACTTAGAAAGTTTTTCTTGGCTGTAACAAAAAACTTTCTAAGGTAACCTTTACAAACCAATTTTACAGATTGAAGGGTAGCCCCTTCAATTCATAGAGGTTTCTATTTGACAACCTAATCACTAAATTTAGCAACTGACTATGCATTCACATAATGGCTAGATCTTTAGTTGAGTTATGTTGAAATACGGTTTGTTTGGGCATGAGGGAGACAGTCCATTGGGTAATGGAGTCAACAAGCTAGGGTTTAAGACAACTTACCAAGATACTGGCTGTGTGATGAAGGATTGACAAAGGCAAGGTAGATGGCACATCTTAGACATTTGAAGTCATCATTGTAGCTGAAAGAGGAAAATGGAAAATTAATCCACTACAATAGGACATATGAAATGAATCCTAAAGTAGCTTTAGAGGATAGGAGTGCAAATATTTGAGTCTATGGGACAGAGCATAAAAAAACCAGGATGAATTATGTGACATTTATTCTCATTCAAATATCAGAAGACATTACATTCAAATAATATTACAAAGAGGGGAACACTGAAACGTGTAGAAAATACAGACTAAGAGATACCATCACATGAATCTTTGGGTCACTCATCAAAATCTTCTAATCTTGGCAAACTATAAATTAATAAAGTTTTCAAAACGCACAGACAATAAACTATCTTTTCATCAAAATCCAACTTTTTTCCTCATTTCTCATGTAATATATAAGGAAAATACATATAAGATAAGATCCATAAAGTTTGGTACCAATAACTGCAAAATATTTACAATATCTGAGAGTTTAATTAACAAAACATAATCAAAATCCTACCCTTTTAGCTATTCGGATCTTTATTTGGCACATAACATTGGTCAAAGTATTTTGTGAAACTGCTGCATGTATCTCCTGCTATATTTCTGGAACAAGGATGAGTCATAGCTGTATTGTAGGATCTAGAACTGCAACTCATATTCCCTCTTGGTAGCAAAACTGGTACATGAACCTGTAAACTCTGTTGATACTATGCAACTGCCCTGTGTAATTGCTTACTTCTTTTAAGGCTCTTTTTCTTTATGTTGACTCATATTCTCCTCACTTCTTCAGCCACAAAATTTCTTTGACATATTACCATAACATATCGAAAATAAACTGACTATAAAAAAGATTAAAATGGAGCAGGTCAAAATACTGAGGTATAATTAGGGTTTGTTCAAGAAAATTAGCGTTTTGTATATTTCTCTGCCAATGAGGTAACTAATCATTCCTCCAAAGCTTCTGCAACTTGAGCAAGGAGGTCTAACTTGCTTTGGCTTCTTGTCATCCTTCTCGTGGCTTTCTGTATGTTTTTGTCAGCCTTTAGGGTTTCTTTCTCTTTTCTATCTACATACTTTATTTTCCTTTGTTTGGTGGCCTTCTTTCTGCTCTTTGAAACTTGCACACTCTCTTCATTTTCATCAAGAATCACTATCTCCTTCAGCATGTTGAGAAATCTATAGTACAATGATTATAGTGATTTCTCTTTACTTGATAATTGCTTGTGATGTCTTTTTACTTATTAGCTTTGTTACTTATTATTATATGTGTATCATCAAACAACTACCAAAAATAAGAAGAACAAGAACACAGAATATAGGTTGCAAGCCAGGGCCAAAACCTCTCCACTTGAGAGGAAAACCCCCACATCTCTTTTCTTCCTTATAGATTTTTCAATTGACGAATTCCAAGACCTTAAGACTAACTTTAGAATCCTCCAAGACCAAGATCAACCTCTCTAAATGATGTGGTAACCTTGATCCAGTCAAACTCAGTCAAATCTCTTCCAGTAGCACTTCTTCGACCTCCAACTGCAGAATTTCAACCTTCACTGTAGATCTAAAATTTCGTCCCCCCAACAATTGTTGTTGCCACGTGTGTGAGCTTTGATCTGCCTTCTGAGCCTTCCTTTGACCTTCGTTTGCCTTTCCCTGACTTATGGAACTTGAGGATGACCCTTGGTGACCTTCGCTTGACCTACTTGCCTTCTTTTCTATAACATCAAACTTGTAGATATAAACCCTAGATTTGCTGCAAAAACCCTAGTTTTCCTTATCATGTGAGAGAGAGAAATAACCCAAACAATGATCTTCTTTGTCCTCTTCCTTCTTCGCTAGAATGAGATGTGAGTGAATATGTCTCAAGGAGGATGAGTTCCCTCCTATATATAGTTTCTTCACGGTGGACGTGACTCTTCCTTTTAAGCCGACTTGCTAGCTGCTAGACCGACTTGGTCTTGCAGGATATTTGGACACTTTTTAAGACAAAAATATTTTTCTTTACAAGTTACAATGTGCTCGATGGGGTCTTCAACTTATGACAATAACTCTTTTGACTTCTTGACCTAGGACAAACCCTAGAAGCACTCAATGAGTGCTTGACCTATAAAATAAAAGACCTTGAGCATGAAACCCATGCTATAGTAATAATAATAATAATAATTTTATTTCATTTTACACTTTACAAGAATTGAAAGTACATTTCATCTTTATGAAGACCGAACCTAGTTACACATTTTTCAACACTCCCTCTTAACTAGGGAGGTATTCATATATGGTACATGAACATTCTCAATCTGAAGAGATCTCATAAGAAGAGTCAGATTGGTAACCCATCTGTTTTAACATCATACCAACCAACATTGTCACATAGCAAGGCCTTGACTAACAACTCTATCTCTCCACAAGATCAAAGCACAATGTTGGCAAGACCAATGATTTATAGACACTATCCTCATTGTCTCTCAAGGTACATACTCCACCCGAATGTTCACAAAGTATGACCTTTTTTGGACTATTCTTATCTTGGATAGCCAGTCTTCAAAGAATATCAGTCCACGGTACCCTCTCATATTAGATGCCCTACCACATCCTGAGAGAGTATTAGATGTCAGATGCTTACCCAATCCTCCAATCGGTCTTCCCAAGTGAAGACAAGAATGATGTGCTTATCTCTCCCTCTCAACTAGGGAGGATATATCGACCAAACCAAGATTGTCTCTCAAATACACAAGCTTCTTATTAGGAAATGATTTTGTCAAAATGTCAGCTACCTACTCATCAGTGGAGATATATTGTAGTTGCAATACACCACTAGCTTTAATGTCACCTCTACCACCTTACAATAATGACATCATGAGGGAGGTATCACAGTTGATAGTTGAAGCCCTTCAAGGGTTGAACAACAACATGCTTCCTACCTTTCAAAAGCGACGCAAAATCTTAGAACTTGTGGCAGAGTTAAGCTTTGGTGCATTCATGTTGAATTTGGAATGCGATGACTTAATCTTTTAGGTGTTCCAAAAATTTTACACTAGCATTACATCAGCTCATCCAGACCATCCAAACCATGTCAAAACAAGCATGCAAAAGATTGTGTCCTTGTTCTTAGAAGGAAATGCCAACATCTGCAAGATATTGAGATCCAAACTTTTGACCATTTGGAGGAAGGAACTAACTATATCACCAATTGCCTATGATCTAGTGGAGAAGTTGGTCATGCAAAACATAAAATTGCTCAGAAGGGTGTTCACTAAGAAGGAGCTTAAAACGATTGATGGAGGAAGCAAGAACAAAGGTAGTAAAACCTGCAACAAGAATGAACTAAGGAGGAGAGGACTATGTTTTATTTGCAAGGGACCTTGGGCACTCAACCATTCATGTCCAGGTGATAAGGAGGCAACAAGGGCAGAAGAACTGGAGACTCCTTTAGATCATGGGGATTCATCTATAGTTGGGTTCATCAGTTTTAAGGAGAGCACCCACAAAGGATCTGAGTAGTCAAGTACAGATGGTGAGCAACAACACAATGTTTTTTAGAGAGATTTACAGGACAAACCGATGATAATCAATCAGCTTAACAAAGTACATGGGGAAAGGAAGGAAGTAAATCCTCCTAATGATGTGGTAGACTCTTACACAGTTGAGTCCATAAATATCCATGAGGATATTCATAAAGAGTATAGGCAATCAGGTGTAGATAGTAGTCCACCAGTACATCCATGTTTGACAACCAAAGGGGGTGAACAACAGATTGTCCCCACACGTGGATATGGCCAGGAAGAAGACATTCAAGGAGACTCAAGTGATGAGCAAGTAGTAATAAATCGACATGATGAGCATGATCACGAGGGGAAGCATGACAACTATAGTATGCAGGATGAGCCATTTCTAGAGAGTCAGTCAAAGGTTCAAGTTGGAGCTATGATAGTTGAGCATCTCGTGCAGACAGATATAGAGGCATTCAACAGGGCACTAGAATTGCCAATGGAGGACTTTCGGGCAAAGATCATGCATTTCAAGATAGACCTTATGATGTTGAAGTAGAGAGTTTGGACAGTCTGAGACATTGTCTTACAGGAGAATAGGAAAATTGAGGAGCTCATAGGTGTCGAATGAACGACCAAGCTACCTAGTGTCGAGGAACGACTCAAGTCCCTCACAAGGCAACAAGAGGAGTTTAGTTGGGAGTTCCAAAGCAGCCCTATCCATGAGTACATAGATAAGGTTTGCAACACTACCAACCTGCCTTTATACATTGGGGAGAGTAGGGCAGAATTCTCCAAATGGATCATGTTGGGTGACCGAGTGGAGTAGCATGAGTTGAGCATCAGGAAACATCAACATAGTAGACTTATTCCATGTGCAGGCATTCCTGCATTAGATCCTTCCCACAAGATGGATTGGCAAGAGATTATGAGTTGGAAATCTATCGATGGGATGATTCCTAGGAGGATACCCTTAGCCAAGGACATATTGCAGGTTGGGCACTTAGGCACGGGCGGTGATGGAGGGCTGAAATGGTATAATAACCCACAAGTCCCAGGACTTAGGTGGCATTGGAATCCAAGTATCAGAATACAAATGCTTTTGTTATGGATAGAAGTGGATTGCTTGAGGGAAAACAATCTTTGGGTGGGAGGATTTGTAGTATTCCCTTTTCTTGATGTGGTCAAAATGGATGGAATTTACCTATGGTACTTAAAATGGTATTTGCCCATGGGATTTTCCCATAGTATTTGTCTTTGTTTTTCGAGGGAAAATATTAAAATAAAGTTTCTAGAGAGTCCCTCAAGCCTATTAAAGGGGATAGGAGCTAGGAAATGGATCATCCTGAGTTTATTAATCTTATTGTATTTTGTTGAGAACTCGGCTTGGCCAGTTCTAGTTGGATCGTGGGACAAAAACCCTGTGGAGACTTCGCTTGGTGGATCCATCCAAGGTCCACTGTTGTGCTTCAGTGTCTTGGAATTTTCTAGTATATGAGCAGCCGTGCATGCCATTAGTAAGGGCTTCATGGTCAATCACATTGGCATGTAATTTTTTCTGATTATTAGTAGAATATGTGGTCGCTTTCTTTTCAGATCCCTTGTGTTCAGTGTTCAATTGCATCTCTAATTAGAACACTTAAATGTGTCCGATCTATTAAAATTTTTGTTGTTTGGGATCTTACACAAACAAAACAAGGTCAGTGATAGGGAGCATCCCTGTGTAACATGCTCATAATGAATTCAGAGAGATTCTGAGCACCTTTGAACGCTGCCAATAATAGTCTCATAAATTTAATGATAGCTGCCATGAGAGAATAAGCAATGCTAATGTTGCAACACTTCTGAAACAAAGAGTCCCGTGATTCACCCTAACCATAACTGTAGATAATGATAATCCCAGGTTAAGCTAATAATATAAACCTGAATGCTAAAGTATACAGAAACCAAAAAAATATACCTGGCCCTTGACTAACAACGCAATTACGAGAATCAACAAATGCCTGTCATGATAGAAGCCAATGTCTCTAGTTCACTACAGAGAACATCATGGATAATCTCCAAAATGGGCAGTCCAGACCTGGAATAACAGAAACGACTCTCTTTTGTAACAAATCCTCATGTAATGATCTTGAAGATAGACTTGGCAATATGATAGAAATCACCACATACAAAGGCTGTTGACTGCCCGAATAACTCTCCCAGGGAATATGTTGCTAAGCCTAAATGCCATAGCATCTTCAAGCTGACGTGGGAGAAGAATCCGTTCCTCGCACTCCTCTACATCAGTTGGTACAGATAACATTAGGCACACACCATGCAGCTACTGTATGGATTTTGCTCTGAAAACCTCTCCAAGTCTAAAGTAATTGTTTGTGCTTGTGCGTTTGATCTATCACCCATGACAAAAGCATGAACTTGCTTATTGATTTCAATCCAACTGCATCCAGGGATCTTTTTAATTCTCCTGTCTTTCATAATTTTCCGCACCTTATGAATGTCATCACATCTACCAGCTGCTGCATAGATATTTGACAGCAGAACATAAGGTGTAGCGTTTGTTGGGTCTAATTGAAAGATGTGTTCTGCCGCACGTTCTCCTAACTCTATATTTTTGTGGACTCCACAAGCAGCAAGTAGACACCCCCACACAGTAGCATCAGGTTGGACAGGCATTTGGATGATAAAGTCTTCAGCCTCATTCAAATGCCCAGCACGGGCAAAAAGGTCAACCATGCAGCCATAGTGCAACATTGAAGGTGTGATGTGATAATATCGAGTCATCGAATTGAAATACAGACGACCCTCATTCACTAGGCCAGAATGGCAGCATGCAGACAAAATACCAAGAAATGTGACATGGTCTGGTTTTATGCCAGAATTTTCCATTTGTTCAAATAGTTGAAGAGCCTCCTTACCACATCCATGCATGGCATATCCTATGATCATCGCATTCCAAGTGACTACGCCCTTTTTAGGTATTCTATCAAATATATTGCATGCACTTACCAAGCTCCCACATTTTGCATACATGTCAACAAGAGCACTACTTATAAAGACATTAGATTCAAATCCAGATCTTATTATGTATTCATGAATTTGCTTTCCCTGCTCTAATGTTGCCAAGTTGGCGCAGACCGGGATAGCAACTGCAAAGGCTTGTGGATTTGGGTCCACACCTGTAAGTTGCATTTTACGAAAATGTTTCAAAGCCTCCATACCATGCCCACTCTGTGCATATCCTGCAATTATGAGTGTCCAAGAAATTACATTTCGTTCAGGCATTTTTTCAAAGAGCTTCAGTGCCTCATCAATGTGCCCATTCTTTGCATATCCTGCTATCATAGCATTCCATGAGACAATGTTCCTATCAGGTATGTTTTGAAAGAGCTTCACGGCCTCGTCAAGATTTCCCTTCTGTGCATATCCAGCAATCATCACTGTCCAAGACACCACGTCTCGCTCAGGCATTTTTTGAAACAGCTCCAGGGCCTCATCAATATGCCCATTCTGAACATATCCTGCAATCATTGTATTCCATGAGATAATGTCAGTTAGAGCCATTGTGTCAAACAAGATGCGGGCATTCTCAGGATAGCCACATTTGGAATACATGTCTATAAGAGCATTCTGCACAACGACATCAGAGTGAAATCCACTTCTAATTATTTCTTCATGGATCTCCTTCCCATGCACGGGAGCTGCCAAGTCCGCACAACCTGAGAGAACAATGACAAACGTTTTTGAGTTTGACTTCACTCTTGCTAGTTGCATTTTCCGATAAAGTTTTAGAGCCTCCTCACTACACCCATTCTGTGAATATCCTGCAATCATTACATTCCATGAAAATACGTTTTTCTCAGGCATTTTTTGAAAGAGTTTTAGGGCATCATCAACATGTCCATTCTGTGCATATCCTGCAATCATTGTAGTCCATGAGATGATTGTTTTTTCCGGAATACTATGGAAGATCTTCAAAGCCTCATTAACATGCCCATTTTGTGCATATCCCGCAATCATTGAATTACATGAAACTAAATTTCCTTTAGGCAACCTATCAAACACAGTACGAGCATTTTCCATGCTCCTGCATTTTGCATACATGTCTAAAAGAGCAATGTTCACAGAGACGTCAGACTCTAATGCATTCCTAATTACGACCTCATGCACTTCCTTGCCATGTTCGAGAGCAACCAAGTTGCCACATGCTGGGAGAACAATGGCAAAGGTTTTTGAGTTTGGCTTAACACCAGATCCTTGCATTTGTTGAAAACACTTCAAGGCATCTTCACTATACCCATTCTGTACATAGCCCGCAATTATTACATTCCAGGAGACAACATTTCTTTCCGGCATTTTCTGAAATAGCCTTGAAGCCTCACCAACTAATCCATTTTGTGCATATCCTTCAATCATCACTGTCCAGGAGACTACATTTCTTTTGGGCACTTTTAAAAAGAGCTCATTAGCATCCTCAATATGCCCATTTTTTGCATACCCTGCAATCATAGTATTCCATAACACCACATCTCGTTGAGACATTCTGTCAAACACGTTGCGTGCATTCTCTAGATTCAAACACTTTGCATACATGTCTACAAGGGCACTGCCCACAAAGACATCGAACACATTCCCATTTCTAATCATAACCCCGTGAATCTCCTTCCCGTGAATAAGACTTTCCAAGCTGGCACATGCCAGTAAAACAGTGGTGAAAGTATTTGAGTTTGCCTTCGTACCTGACAGATGCATCTGCCTAAAGAGCTCGAGGGCGACAACATCATCTCCATTCTGCATAAACCCCGCAATCATTGCAGTCCATGACACCACATTCCTCTCTGGCATTTCTTGAAAGAGCTCCAAAGCCTCCTCAACGCGTCCATTCTGTGAATATCCTGCAATCATAGTATTCCATGAGACCACATTTCGGTGAGGCATTTTCTCAAACACATCACGTGCATTTTCAATACATCCAAATTTAGCATACATGTCAATGAGGCTACTCCCCACAAAAACATGGGATTGAAGCCCGTGACGGATTACTTCCTTGTGGATATCCATAAGAGTGCCCAAGTTTGTGCATACCCCAATAACGCTGGTGAAGGTGAACTGATTTGGTTTGACGCCTGCTCTTTGCATTTCATAAAACAACTGCAAAGCCTCTTCGGCATAACCATCCCTAGCATAAGCTGCAATCAGCGTAGTCCATGACACTACATTTCGTTGCGGAATTTTGTCAAACACATTGCATGCATCGTCTATGCTTCCGCATTTGCAATACATGTTTAAAAGGATGTTTAGGACAGAGATATCTGGTTTGAATTCCTTGTTACTATTCATATGGGCATGAACTAATCTTCCTTTTGAGAGATTTTTCTTCTGAATGCATTCCTCAAGCAGACATGCATATGTGGAAGAGTTTGAGAACTGGTCCAATGAATGTAAATAATGCATGCATTTTTCAAGTTGACCCTGCTCGCACACAGTTCTCACTCTGTTGTTATTGGCGTTCGCTGCTTTGGCTTTGAGAGCGCTGGCTGTAGTGTTAATTCTGCTTTTCAGTTGAAGCATCGAATGTTACATTGACTTTATTAAAAGACAGTGAGAGTTTTGACAACATGGAAATCATGGTAATGCTCTCAGAACATAGCTACCAAAGTGGGCGGAAAGCTAACATTTTCTGTTTCAATCTTATTAAACCAGAAACCAACTGATTATATATTTTGTTTTTGGAAGGATTGGAACTGTTGCGCTAGTTACAATCCCAGTGAGAGTTTTGACAACATGGAAATCATGGTAATCCTCTCAGAACATAGCTACCAAAGTGGGCGGAAAGCTAACATTTTCTGTTTCAATCTTATTAAACCAGAAACCAACTGATTATATATTTTGTTTTTGGAAGGATTGGAACGGTTGCGCCAGTTACAATCCCAGTGAGAGTTTTGACAACATGGAAATCCTCACAGAACATAGCTACCAAAGTGGGCAGAAAACTAACATTTTCTGTTTCAATCTTATTAAACCAGAAACCAACTGATTATATATTTTGTTTTTGGAAGGATTGGAACTGTTGCGCTAGTTACAATCCCACCTATCCACCACCGGAAACACCCATCTATCATAAGATTTCCACGTCCTTATTTGAATGACTAAATTTGGTTAACCGATTAAATTTTTTTCCAAAGCTGCGTGCAGTTTAGGTTTGGCTCCCATAAGAAAATGTGATTGATTGAGAGGTTTATTTTACAACTTAGTATAGCTTATTTGTATAAGTATATTATTTCTCAATAAAAAAATATTTTTTTTGGGGTCAAATTAGGTTAAGTAATAAAAATAAAGATAGTTAATATTGACTTAAACAAAAAATTAAATAGTCATATAATTAACCATTAAAACAACAATTAAGTAAGTTCACCGTTGAATGTGATCTGATTTGTTGGGTTGTTAGATTTTAGGTAAGCTTTCAATATAGAAAATAAATAAAGATTTACTGCAATTGTTCGGTTAATTTGAAGAAGTAATTATATGGTTACCTTTGATATTATTTGTATAATTATTATATAATTGAATTGTCCTTAGTGAGAGTTTTTGAAAGTTTTTTTGGTGGATTTTTCCCATCTAATTTTTCTAAAATTGGGCACGAACTTATTGAAATTACAAGTTTGATGGGTAACTCCTACACAATAGAAGTGCCCTAGAAAGTTTTCAGGGCGCTGAACCTATATATACAATCAAAAAACTAGTTTAAATAACACAAATCAAAATTTCACCACAAATTTTTCCACGCACCGAAAACTCCAAAAAATCACCCAAAATGTTAAATATAAGTGTTAAATATTTTGTAGCTATTATTATTTTAGATGGAGTGTTAAATATTTAGTTCATGCACATTGAATATTTAACTAAATATAATATTCAATGAAATATTTAGCTCTATGATATTTATCTCATATAGAGTGTTATATATTTGGCTCATATTTTAATGAAGATACTTGAGATGGAGTGTTAAATATTTAGCATATATATAATGTTAAATGTAGCTATATAATATTTATAGTTAATTTATATGTTTTTTTAAGTGTTAAATAGGTGTTAAATAAAATATGGTTGGGATGAGGAAGGATGAGGATGGGCGACGTGCAGACATGTGAATGGGGTTAGGGCATCAAGCCCGGTGAACGACCCTGTTTCAAGGAACTGGAAGCGACCTGGAAGGTGATCCCGTTATAGACCTTTCGCGGCATCCTCACAGTATTCATTAGCTGTTTGCGGTTTTTATTCTGGTTAGTTTTGGTCTCCCCTAGACGGTTTCGGTCCCCCACTGACATACCTGCAAGCAGCTGTCAGCTTGGGTTTTTAACAGTTATGGAGGATAAAGATGTTTATTCCGTGGTTCCTACGAATAATCTGCCGACATGGTCTCAGCGCGAGACCACTGTGGATGATTATCTAGCATTTGACCATGAATTCTCTGCAGAGGTCGAAGCACTCCCTCCTCTCACTCGGCAACGCATACCCTCCATTTCGATTCCTTTAGAAGCTTCGACCATTCTGGATTACACAAGCCCTCTGCTCCTCACAAGTTCCTTATCGGCAGTTAAACGTTGGCGAGTTCCGGGTGTTCAAACCCTAGGGCCGGATTTGGATTCGATTCTTGTAGGGGAAGGGATGGATAAACCCTTGGAGGGATATCCTCCAGTTCAAGAAAGCCAGGAGCCGATTCAATCTGCTCCCCTAGTCACGGGGAACCCTCCCCCGGGCAACTTCACGAGCATAGGTATAATATCAGGGCATTTTGATAATATAAGGGCAAAAGGACCTTCGACAGAGAAAGATTCAGCCACACTTGCGGCAGTACAGGCGGATAAGTCGATAGTAGGCACGAGCAACAAACAAAAAGGGACTTCCAAAAGGAAAAAACGCCTCCCATAGTGCAGCAATGAAATCTTCCTCAAGCTATCCGAGGACACACCTTTCCATGAAGCTATGGACTCGGCAAAAAAGGTTCTAGTCAGTCGAGTCAGGGGCAGACATTACAGTGTGGAGAGGCTCCAAAAATGGATAATGGAAGTCTAGGGACATCATTTGTCGGAACCTCCTCGGGTTCAAACCTTTGTTAGGGGATGGTTTGCCCTGCGATTCAAATACCTCGTTCACACTAATTGGGTCCTTTCCACCATATGGCACATTGATCAAGCACCTGTCCTCCTCCAAAGGTGGACGCTAATGTTCGATCCAGAACTGGAGAGTGTGGAGGCTGCTCCGATTTGGGTACGACTTTCGAGCCTTCCCTGTCACTTCTGGACAGAGCAGATCTTCAGACAGATTAGGGATGCCATGGGCTCGTATCTTACCTATGATGACTCTTTTATCTCGACAGGAAGAATGGCTTATGCCAGGATTTTAGTGCACATGGACCTCTCGGATGGGCTTCCGAAGTACATTAACATACAGTGGAGGAACGCTGCGAGGAGGCAGATGCTAGACTATGAGGGAGTACCTTTCAGATGTAGGTGTTGCCACAAGGTGGGGCACCTATTCAAAGATTGCCCTCTGAACAAGTGGAATAGCAGGAAGTCAACGAGACATTCTACTCAGGATTCTCAGGAACAGGAGGCTCAGTTGCATGAAGACCATGCAAGAGAGGAATAGCCTCGTGCCTCTGATGACATGCATAGGATTGCTACTCCTCACTCTGGAGGAACAACCACATTTTCGGGCCTTGGTTTGCGGTCTTCAGAACCAGCTCAGAGCACTCCGAGGAAGCGTGGTAGGCCGCCCCATCGCCCCCCACCTCCAGTTCCTGGTTCAGTTGCGGTAGCCTCGGGTGACTCCAATACATTGGGTATGAATTCCATTCACTTGCCCCCCACTCAATGCTTTTCTAATATTCATAATAATTCAATATCTGAGTAGTTATTGGGATCGGGAACTGTTTTCTCTATTGAGACCCCTGTACAAAGTGTATGTGACATTGTTGCCCCCCTCACCTCCTTCCCCCCCACTCCCCCCACTCTTTTTTGCACCCGTCCTCCAAAGCCCTTGGCCTTCTTGACAGCAGCCTTGGAACCAAGATATAATACACGGTCTCGATCGAGGAATTCGGTCCAGGACCATGTTGGACTTGATATCCTCCATCCCCCCTCGCCTTCCAAGGCTTCTCGAGGCCGTCCCTCTGGCTTTAAAAATGCCCAAGCACAAGCTGATGTTGACATTGCTTTGGGCAAGCAATCTACCATCCCTGGGGTTCTTAGAGCAAGAACAACCCCATCCGAACCCCCTCCATGAAGATTCTATCCTACAATTGCAGAGGGCTAGCTAGGCCCGACAAAAAACTAGCTCTTCGTCGGTTACTCTCTACCGATTCTCTGGATATTATATTCCTCCAGGAGACCTTAGGTCCTGCTAATGATATTGCTCGCACTCTTGAGCACTCTCTGCCGGGTTGGAGATTTACGGGATTGGATGCCCATGGCCTTTCTGGAGGACTTGCATTGGGCATAAACACATGATCTATCAAGGAAATTAACTGTTGGGGTGGACAGGGTTACTTAGGGGCTAATGTACACTTTGCTGAGCTAGGGATGCTCTTCAGGATTATCAATATATATGGGCCTTGTTAGAACCAGCCTGAATTCTTGCGATAGCCTCCTGGGTCTGGATCTATTTTTGATTGATAATCTAATAGTCAGAGGGGACCTCAATTTTTCTTTAGGACATGCTAAATCATGGGGACATCATGCACAAATGGATTCCCTCTCGGACTACTTCTCGTCCATGTTGGAACAACACCATCTGATCGATATTCCTACTGCAAAAATTCAAGCCACTTAGAGGAATAATAGAGTTGGTGATAATGGACTTGCAAGGAGACTGGACAGATTTCTTGTCAAAGAACAGGTCATGGATTTGGGACACAATATCAGGCAATGGGTTGGCACAGGTGGACTATCAGACCATCTACCTATTTATATGGAAATGGAATGTGGAAGAGACAGGCCGAAGGGAGCATTTACATTTAGTTCAACCTGGCTTAAGGATGCATCAGTCATCAACATGGTTATTGACTTCTGGAAAACAAACCCACGAGGAGTTAGAGGTGTAGCAACAACTGGGTTTATCCGCAACCTAGCAGAGCTGAAAAAGATGTCCAAAATCTGGGCCCATCAAAAAATAATTCAGGATGACCATGCACTGAGACAGATAGAGATTGAACTGGAAATTTTTGAAAATGAGATGGGAGGTCTATATAGCTCAGAGGAGCATAAGAATAAAATCACATCCCTCTACTCATCCCGTGGTAAAATTCTCAAAGAAAGGGAAGACAAATGGAGATTGAGAAGCAGGGCCATCTGGATACAGGAGGGGGATGC
This sequence comes from Pinus tabuliformis, assembly GCA_031772625.1. Lineage (NCBI taxonomy): Eukaryota > Viridiplantae > Streptophyta > Pinopsida > Pinales > Pinaceae > Pinus > Pinus tabuliformis. The sequence continues at coordinate 14,803,740 of CM062819.1, read as the reverse complement.
TAATACAAAATTTTATCAAAAGTTTGCTAATGGGAGGAAAGCTATAAACACCATTTGGCAAATGCAGGATGAACAGGGAAGGACAACAAACACTTTCCCTCAGCTCGCCTCACTGGAAAACTCACACTTTAAAAATGCCTACAGTGACCCTAGGGAGACTAATTTAGCAGAAATTATCAGAGTTGCTCAGCTATTCCCTAGGTATGTGGAGCAAGAGGATGAGGAGGATTTGGTGCAAGAGGTCACTTTGGGGGAGCTGGAGGCCACTTTAAAATGGTTCAGCAAGGACAAAAGCCCAAGACCTGATGGTTGGTCCATTGAATTTTATTTGGCTTTTTGAATTGATTGGTCCGGATCTCCTTAGTGTAGTGGAGGAGTCAAGGGCTTTGGGACGCTTGGAAGCGGCCATTACCTCCACTTTCATAGCCCTAATTCCGAAGACAGATAATCTGTCCACTTTTGATGAATTCCATCCCATTTCGCTTTGTAACTGTTTGTACAAGATAATAGCCAAAATTATAGCAAACAGATTGAAGCCAATCTTATCAAAGCACATCCTGCCTGAACAATTTGCATTCCTGAAGGACAGGCAAATCCATGAGGCGATTGGGACTGCACAGGAAGTATTACACTCTCTCCACAGCAAAAAAGGCAAAGGTATGATAATGAAGGTGGATTTATCTAAAGCTTTTGACAGGGTGAATTGGTTATACCTGAGAATGCTTCTAACCCACCTTGGTTTCCCTTTCATCTTTATTAAATGGATTATGGGATGCATCACTAACATTCCTTTCAGTGTCCTGGTCAATGGGAGTGCATCCCCATTCTTCACCTCGGCTCGAGGATTGCGTCAAGGGTGTCCTCTCTCACCACTCCTTTTTCTCCTGATCATGGAAGGGCTCAGTCGAATAATAACGGAAGATCACAGGAGAGGAAGACTCAATGGTATAAAGATAACGGATGATTGCATGCTAACACACCTATTGTTTGTGGACGATGTGCTGGTTTTTCTCAATGGGAGCATTGGGGATTTGACATCGATCAGAGATATTTTTTCCTTATTTCAGAAGGCCACAGGGATGATCATTAACGATGGAAAATCTACTTTGATGGTCACAGCATGAAATACATTATGCTCTCCATAGATTCCACTTTACACAAATTGATCTGGAAGAGGGGCTAAAATATTTGGGATACAAATTAAAGCCAGTAGGATACAAGATAGCGGATTGGACTTGGCTCATTGCAAAGCTGGAAAAGAGGCTCAGCATATGGTACTTAACATTCTTATCTAACGCAGGCCGATTAACACTCATCAAGAGTGTCCTGGAAGCGACCCCGGTGTATTGGATGTCTCTGGCCTGGATTCCTCGAGGAATTTTGTCGAGGATACAAAATCTCTACTGCAGATTCTTATGGAGGGGTAATCAACCAGGAAGAATATATGCATGGGCAAAGTGGGACGTACTCACACTTCCAAAAATGGGGAGGCTGGGGACTCAAAAAGCTTGATGATTTTTCCTCAGCACTAGCAGCGAAGCTAGGATGGCAATTGGTAGCTACAGACAGTTTGTGGACAAGGGTGGCCTACTCAAAATACATCGCCCCTGCTCAAGTATTGGATTGGATCAGAAGACCGGTTAGACTCTATACAGGTATTTCGATCATATTGTTATAGACATATTTGGGCACTGCAACCCCAAACTCATATGTCCATAAACCAAGGGCTCTTTAACCCCTAAAAGTGTTGTTTCATACCCTAAAGGATCATGGTCAACTGATTACATCATTTCCCAGAAGTTCCACCTGAAAAACCACTCAGAACTGGCCAAAACTGGACCATACTAACTGCTCCATGGTTAAGGTGTGATGCATACTGGTTGCTACACTAGCCAGGTGCGATGCATACTGAAAGAGCCTTCTGTGGGGTGCAATGAGCGAGAATAGACAAATGGCAGAGACAGTTTGCTAAGTGGATGATCATGGAATCTTCTAGAAACTTCTCATATGACACTTGCCTCTCTGAATTCGCCCAGGGATGAGTAAGAGATCAATGAAATCTCCAAGTGGAACCAAGAACTATTAGTGGAATGACACTAACAAAAAAACCATAGCTGACTCACACCCTTGCAAGACAACTATAAATGGATCCCTCATCTGAGAGATCTAGAGGCTGGAATTTTGTAATTTATAAGGAAGTGTTGTTGGTTTATCTGTGAGAAGAGACGTTTTATTGTTGGGTGATCTTGTTTTTCATGAGGTGAATAGGGATTCTATGCTGGGAGGATGATGCTGGATCAGACAGCTGGGTTGTAATCCTCTCTTCTACTATTAATAAAGTTATTTGAGTTTTTCCTCCATATAATCGTGTATTTGTGAATCTTATTGTTTATGAATGCAATTGTATGGTCAATGTGTTTCTGATTCCGCATTGTTTATGATGTTTTAGATAGAGATGCTTTGATGGTTTTCTGTTACTTTGACTCTACAGGTACTCTTTAAAGCGGGACAAGTAGGAGAGGAGTGGCCAATTCTATCAAGGGAGAGAGAAATCAAGCAAGGATCCAAGCGGAAGATCCAGGCTGGTCCTATTTTCTTCCTTCTTATCTATTACACTTAAAGGAAATCTCGAATTGATTTGATTGTTTGTTTCTAAGATAGCTACCCATCTTAGTGGGACTAGCAGTTCGAATCGACACTAGTTTTCCTGGAAACACATATGGAAGGTTGTCCTGAAAGCTTTGGATCCCATCCGCTCTGGCATTACTTGGTGAATCCATTCGGGGAACAGAGTGCGCATTGGGATAGACCCGCGGATTGGATGTGGGAACATGCACAGATTACCTCCGGATCTATTAGTGCATCTAAGGGAACCGAATGTTACACACCTTGCTCATATTGCTGATGATTTCAACTCTTCTTTCCTTCAACAAGCTTGGAAAATAGATCTTCAACTCAAAATTCCTCCTCCATGGCAGCAAATCTGGAGGGACTATACACAGGGCCTCCTGGAGGCTCATATCCGAATTATAGATGGTGATGACGAGATAATCTAGGCTCTGGCAAAATCAGGGAGATATACACCAAAGGAGGGATACATTGTACTGGCAGAGCCGCGGAAGCCCCAGATCCTTCATCAGTGGTGGAAACACCTCTGGAAACTAAAGGCACCTCCTAGATCCAGATTATTAATGTGGTGCATACTGAGAAATAAAATCCTCACAGGGGATAACCTGATAAAGTGATCTTTCTATGGCCCTAACTGGTGTCATTTTTGCAACATGGATGGTGAATCTGTTTCCCACATATTCTTGAACTGCCATGTTATTCACAATTTATGGAATCTTGTGACAGCTGCTGTCCCCACAAATTGTAACTGGCAAACGGGCTCTTTGGTTGTTGCCTGGAACCTTTGGTTTTCCTCTGTCATGCCCCACAAATTGAGAAACGTCCCCTTGTTGTTTTGTTGGGCTGTCTGGATAGCTCGCAATCTTTTAATATTCCAGAATTCCCCCCCTAGGTGGACTATCATTGCTGCCATGATCAAAGTAGATTATGACCTTATCCCTGATGACCCGCCCCCCCTATTGCACGGAACATATCTCAGGAATTGATTGACCTCAACAGGCCCTGGGCATATTTTGATGGGGCTGCACAAGAAGAAGGCTGTGGTGGGGGAGCTATCCTGTACATTTATGAGAGGCACTCTTACAGCCTGATTATGGGTTTAAGAAGGGGAACGAATAACTTCGCAGAACTCTCAGTAGCTTTTTATATCATTTGCTTTTCTTTGGAAAAAAACTGCCATGCATTACAACTGTTTGGAGACTCTAAAATAGTCTGCGACTGGTTGAATAAAAGTTCTTATCACTGGTCTTTCTCATTGAGACACATACTGGATGAAGCCTTAAGATTGATATCCAATTTTGACTATTTTTCATGTAAACATATCTATAGGGAGCGAAACTCAGAGGCTAATCGTCTTTCCAAAGAAGGCGCGATCCGGGAGTTGGGCATCTAGCTGATCCGTGAATAGATTGATGGAGAAATCTACCAGTACTATCACAGGCCTTTTATGGACATTTTGGACTGATCATTGGACACTGATTTCATATTATTGTACATATTTCTTTTTGTTGTTTCCGAACTGATATTAAGCCATTTATATGATTGGCATAGTTCATGTTTTTGGTAATTATCTCCCTGCGTGGATTAAGATAATATTTTCAATGTTGTAATTTTGTTTTATTTTGGACTCTTCTCACAGACTCTGATTGGGCTACTACCTCCCTGCGTGGATACAAGTAGTGGGCTTTGGTGCTTCTTTGGAAGCGGTTATCTATCGATAGAAATATTGGAATATGCATATGCATCTACTAAATGTAATTTCTTTTTATTAATGAAATTACGAATTTTCCATGGGAAAAAGGTGTTAAATAAAATATATAATATTTATAGTTAATTTATATGTTTTGTTTTTTTTACAAGAATATAACATCATAGTAACGGGGAAATGAATAATAATAACATTGAAGAAATACAAACTGTACAAAGACAATGAGTTAGAAGATCAGGATTAAATCATATGGAAGACTAATTGAAATGAAAGGAGGGCGGAAGAGGATACACATAAATGAGCAACGAAGATTGCAAAGGCAATAAATGACTGATGATCAAGGGGAAGAACAACGAAAGAAGGACCATGACAGAAAAAGGGTGTAATGACAAAGAGAAAATGAGGATGAAAGGGTTCAAGAAGAACGAAAAAGAATTTTGAAAGAAAAATATTGAAATTTGAAGAAATGAATGAGGGTGATAACACAAAAGTCAAAATAGAGAACAAGAGCGAGCACATTAAAGAAGACAATTAAGATATTTCAGTGATGCAAGGCCAATAATTGAATATATTTCTCCTATACGTATGAATCTCCCAATCATCAACCAATGGAGCAACGTGATGATGAACATGAAATGATGTCCAATGTATCGCTAGGTATGAATCTTGAAAATCCTTGTTGGTGTCCAAGTATGAACAATATATTCACCCTTTTTCTACATTAAATTATCAATCCGGGTGCGTATCATTTTCAAGGCAACACACAAAGTATATGCAGGGGCAAGGTTACCATTCGTTACCGACCAAGGGTTCATGATTAATATTCAAAACATTGCTGTAAGACTGAAACTTACTACAGTACTCAAGAAAATCAATTGCAAGAATTAACAATCTGTAACAATAACCATGAAACAATAAATGACACACACACAAGAAATACGCAGCACTTGATCAGAAGAGTGGGCCCAACTCTCTGATCAGGGTTGCGTTAATCACAGTGAAGAATGGAGCAACAAAAGAAGTGTTGTTTTATTAACTGGAAGAGAACTGTTACAATATTGAAGGGGGTGGATCCACTTTTACAAGAATAACTTGTCTTTTATACATAGCGAAGGAGAACAATGTCTTTCCCCAAAACCTGGTAACCGTATACCCAGAAATACACATTAGTTCAGATTGGCACCGACACCAGATGAACATGATCAGAGAATGGTCCAAGAATGGTTCAAGGATCTACGACTCTAGCTACACGGCTTCCTTATCGTTGGTTGTTGCTGTGACTTGCGGATTTTCTGCAGCATGCTGAAAGATCGGTACCTGTTCTCCAAGAGCTGTGGTTAAACATGTGTTTTAGTGTTGTGAATAGGCAAAACCCCACGACTTTACTTCATTAATAAAATAATATATAGGAAAGGGGTAATTACCTTGCGGATTTAGCGTAGTAAATATGAATGAATAAGTGTAAAAAGGACAAAAAGAGGGGTGGAAATGCAACGGAAAGATAGCCTGATTTGGTGCCCAACATCTCCCCCCAACTAGCCTTATGCATTTCCTCATGCAGTTCGCCACCTCCACAGATCTGGGTTATGCAAACTGATAACTTCCTAGAGCTGAGCGAGATCATACTCTTCGTCCATCTCTATCCCTGGAACCTTAAAACCCTCTGAGAGGAGGATTTCCTTCCGCCAATCACCTGGAACATTATATGCTGGGGTGTAATCTTCCACTGGCAGTTAGATGATGGGGAACTAGAACCAGATCCCCATCCACCGGACCCCGCATGTTTGGACACACGCCACATACCTGGGCACTCTGGTGAGTGCTCGTGCAAAATTCGGTGATCCAAACGGCTCCCTATTCCAGATAGCTGGAGGGTGACATCATCCATCTTTTCTCACATCAATCAAGGGCTTCATCTTGAAATGTGACTAATTGTTTGACACAAAGATCAAGGCACCATTTCTGTGTCCTTAGCATCCTTTCCTTATTTCCCTCAATTCCCAAAAAGGTGTTGTGTTTAGTGAACATGGTTATTGACCTTTCATGTTCTCCTCTTACTATAAATGGCTTTGTAACCTGATTGGACTCGAATGTATTAAAAGCCTTTTGCTAACTGATCTGATTAAAAGTGGAAGAGGTGAGAGCCCTTAAATGAATGTCTCCCACATATGGGACCGAGTTGAATTCTCTGCCCTGACGCAATAGATACCCATGCATGTAAAATTCACGCATCAAATGCTGAGTTGGCACGTCATGGCTCCTCAATATGTGGAGGAATTGTACACCATCCTCTATTTCATAACTGATCTTATTCTTGATGCTCTCCATGTAGAATAAAAGAAAATGTTCATGCAATAATAAAGAATAACAAGAAGCAGGGGAACGACATGCCATCACCTCTCGTGCTAAGTTAAACATCTGCTCCTTATCAGCATTCAACTCTGCCACTTGCTTTTCTAGCTGCTCCATCTTGAGTTGCTGCTTCGCATGCCTCAATCTCATGACATCTATACGCTCCACATATTAAAAAATGGTTGCGGAGGCTCGTTCTTGAGTTCTTTTGACCTCACTTTGGTACCAAGCTGCAGTGGATTTCCAAGTCTGCACTTCGGCTATTAGGGCATATTCACGGTCTTCAAATAGTCGCTCGAACGGGTCTGTTTGAGTGGCAGCAGAAGTTGTGGCTATCTGGTCCACCTGAGTCCCTACTTCCACTACTGTGGCTTTGGAACTTTTGGTTTGCTGCTTGTATTTCTTCACCCGCTTTTGCAATTTGTGTACCTGCTTCCTTAATTTCCTAACCTCCATCTTAAGCCACATTGTTTCTCTAAATTGCAGCTGGTATTTTTGTTTGACAGGTAGTCTTCATTGTTCACACAACTCCACCAATTCTTGCTTAACCAAAACTTCTTCAGTTTTAGCAACTGGTTTAGCTGGAGGTAAATCCCTCGAGACAGCTTCTGCTATGCCGACTGTCAGATTTCCTTCCACTGCCCGTCCTTCCTCGATTATTTCTTTTTTTATGGCCTTCTTGCCTGGCCTTATCATCAGCTCATTCGTTGGGACCGCTTCGCTTGGTCCCTCCTCTTCGCCAAAATCTGCTTCCTTTTGTTGTGGGATCACCACAACTGGTGGTGCCCTTATGAGATGATCAACTATTGATATGTCTGCTAGAACCTCTTCAGGTTCCCCTGCCTCAGGGATATTTGCCTCTTTTCTCCTTTCAGGCTTTAGAGTGTTTGTCGCCTGGGCAGCATCTGTCCCACCCAGTTGTGGTCTTCATGATAAATTCAAGGCAGGAGGAATGGCAATATCTTCTTCTGTGCACCGAGGGGAACGAGATACCCTTGCTCCTCTTGGGATAGAAGAGAAAAAGGAAAATTGGCAGGGCTCTTCAGTGTTTGGTCCCGAGGTTGATGCTGGTTCTTGTGGAGCAGTGCCAGCCTCATGCCCTAGTTCTCCCAGAGCTTCCTCCATAGGTCCCAAGGTTCTCCCAGCTCCGAGCTCTTCTTGTCCTGGTTCATCCTCTTCCATTGGTCCTATGGTCGGGGTGGTCACGACCTCTTCTTCATTCAGGTTGTCTTCCTCCATCGGCTCCACGGTGGCAGGAGGTCCTTGTGGGGTACCTTCAGCCACAATATCGACCAATTCTCCCATCCTTGCTTGTTGTGGTACTTCCTCTATTGTTGTCATGCTATTGATTTTCTCTACTAGCTCCACAGTCGAGGCTGGTTCTTATGGATTAGCCTCGGCCGTGGTACCAGTGGGCCTTTCTGTGTCGACTCCTACATCTTCCATCAGTCCTGCAGTTGCGGCTTGCTCTTGGGGAGCAACCTCTTCTTCAAATTCTTCAGCTTCCATTTCCATCTCTTCTGGCTCCTCCTGGTCAACATAGTCATCTTCTTTTGCATATTCTTCCTCCATTGCTTCCGGTTCATCTTCCTTGGCGGCTACAGCGGCTGCTATCTCTTCCTCTGTGGAATCCCGAAATAGTTCCCACGGAATCAGAATCCATCTAATTGCATTCATTACCAGTAGCTGGACCAGCCTGTGATGGGTAACGACCACCATCATCTGTTGCGACCATTGAGCCGAATGTGCCATCAGCTAAAGACTCCTTAGTAAGAAATAAGGCACATTTAATGAAAAGGCCTCTACTTGGGGGAATCAGAGGTGAGCTAATATCCGAAGATGGTATTTAAACACAATGGAGTATTTCCCCTCACAAGTTATATATTTGATGACAAACTCTGCTACCTCTCCCCATGGATGCGGTAACGAGTTTTCGGTCGTATCCTCGACCCTTCTAGGCAATGATTTCTCCTGCCTGCAAAAAGGCTTCAGGAAACTCTGGGAGGGAAGTCCTCCTTGAAAACCATCTCTGTCCATTTTGAGGGAGCCCGCTAACTTCTGCAATGGCTTCCTCTGTAACAGGGACTTCTATCCCACAGACCCGAGAACTTCCTTCTTCCAAGTTGAGTGCAAATTCTACCACAATTTTCTCATTGGACCCTCTCAACCTATCGGAGTAGACATCCCAACCCACATTTTCAAAAACCTGCCATGCCTCCCGCCTCTTCCAAACTCTTGTTGTGTCTTCTAGCTCATGCCGCACAGACCGTCCACCCATCATTGTAGAGGTGGGATCAAAACGATGAACACAGTTAGCTGGTAGGGGAAAATGATAGGGACCCAAACTGTTGGAAATAGTAATAACGTCATGCTTGCTTCGGGGAAAAGGATGGTACAGTACTGGTACATCTGAAGAAATCTCAGAGAATAATGGCAAGTTATGGTAGTACGGTTGGACATTTTTAGTGGTTTAATGCGGTGTGTTGGGGAGGTGACCGGTTGTGACTTTTTGCGTACGAATACACATTCCAATGCATAGAGGTCGTGATTACGAGATGTCATAATCATTAGATTTAGTTTGGTGTGAATCGTGTGACATGAATGCATTTTCGTTGGTACGCTGTCGTTTATTATGACGGGACCCCCCAACTTAATTACAGCCGTCCGCGGCACGTACTGATATCTTTTGGAATATTTTAATTAAATTCGTGAAAGTCAGCGGAGACATACTTGGGGACCTACCTTGTGATGGAGTAACATAAAAATGTCTAACGAAGTAACAACAACATGAAGTAACAGTAGCAGGGAGTAACAACAACAGGGAGTAACAACAACGACGGAGTAACAATAACGGCGGAGTAACAACACTGGCCGAGTAACAACAGTTGCGGAGTAACAGTACCGGTGGAGTAACAACAGTTACGGAGTAACATCAACGGTGGAGTAACAACACCTGCAGAGTAACATCATTGGCGGAGTAACAACAGTTGCAGAGTAATAGCACCGACGGAGTAATAGTAGTTGCGGAGTAACAACAGTTGCGGAGTAACAGCACCGACGGAGTAATAGCAGTTGCGGAGTAACAACACTGGTGGAGTAACGGCAGTTGCGGAGTAACAGCACCAGCGGAGTAACAACAGTTGTGGAGTAACAGCACCGGTGGAGTAGCAACAATTGCGGGTAACAACACCGGCAGAGTAATAGCAGCTGTAGAGTAACAACATTGGCGGAGTAACGGCAGTGGCTGAGTAACAACATCAGTGGAGTAATGGCACTGGCGGAGTAACAACACCGAGTGTTACATTTCTCCTGGCTATATTTCTTGTTATTCCTGCAAAATACAAACAAGTGAGTAATAAAAATTCTTTTTTTTAGAGAGAGAGTGAGAGTGTCTTTTATACCAACGACCATTAAACCAGATGAATCAGAAAGATGTTTGACAAAGGCATCTCTAGAGGTTGGACGGTGGTATAGCTTTAAATGATATCCATTTACTAAGAACGAAGTATGATTCTCGTCTATTGTAATTAGTCTAACTATTCCATTGTCAAACACCGTGTCCACTTCATACAGTCCCATCCAATGAGTGCAAAGCTTACCCTTGAAATCTTTAAACCGGGAGTCGTAAAGTAATGCCCAATCCCCTGCATGAAACACCTTGCTTTTGATAAATTTATCATGCCATTTCATTCTCTACTGTTGGACAACAGTAGTTTTCTGGACAGCTACTGATCGAATCTCGTCCAACTCATTCAGCTGTTCCAGTCGGTGTTTTTGTGCTTCTGATAAGTCTAGGCCTACTTCTAAAGCTATTTTGAGCATGCTGATCTCAAATTCTACCGGGAACAAGGGGGATTTCCCATAGACTAACTCAAATGGAGAAAACCCTGTTGTGTTCCGCCATGTTGTTCTACATGCCCATAAAGCTTTGGAAGTTTCTGTGCCCAGTCCTGGCGATGACTTGCTACTGTTTTTGTCAAGATATTTTCCAATATCTTGTTTGTACTTTCTACCTGTCCATTCGATTGGGGGTGATAAGGGGTTGTTACTCTATGTTTAACCCCGTATTTTTGCATCAGCTTCCTATCATGTGAGATGTGAACTGTGCTCCTCCATCTGACACAATTTCCCTTGGAGTACCATATCGAGCAAAGATTTCTTCAAAAGGAAAGTCTGTCACTACTTGCTTTGTTGCTCTTGCGACCGCTCTGGCTTCCACCCATTTAGTCATATAATCAGTGCAGACCAAGATGTAAGCTTTCTAATGAGAAGATGGGTTGAAAGGTCCAACAAAATTGATGGCCCATTTCTCGAAAGGTTCAAGGACTATCTGGGGCTGTAGAGGCATTTCATTTGCTTTCCCAGGTTGTCCAATCCGTTAGCAACTATCACATCTATGGACATATTCCCGAGCATCACGAAAGATGGAAGGCCAGTGGTATCCCATTTGCAGCACTTTGTGGCCTGTTCTCTTATCTACAAAATGTCCTCCACAGGGTCCATCATGGGCAACCTTTAATATCTCATAGATGTCATCCTCTGCCACACAACGCCAAATCTGTTGATCAACCCCTATATGAAAGAGATACCCTGCCATCCATGAATATCAGGTACTATGATGAATAATCTTCCTCCAATCCTTATATGACAAATGACGAGGAACCTTCCTTGTAGCAAGATAATTAGAAATATCTGCATACCACAGAGTGTTAGCAGAAACTGCAAAAAGATGTTCATCTAGAAAATTATCTTCAATTGGTGTATTCTTACCATCATTTCTATCTTGGACAGGAAATCTGCAACCACATTGTCCTTCCCTAGTTTATCTACTATGGTAATGTCAAATTCTTGTAGTAGCAAAAGCCATCTTGTAATACAACCAGGGGTAACAGGTTTATTCATTAAATACCTGATAGCTACATGATTAGTATGTATAAAGGTAGGATACCCGGTAATGTAATGCCAGAATTTGTTGATGGCGTAGATGACAGCAAGGAACTCTTTCTCAGTCACTGTGTAATTTAATTCAGCAGGGGCCAAATTCTTACTAACATAGTAAACTGCATATGGTACCTTGTCCTCTTGGTGTCCTAATACTGCACCAACCGCTGTCTGGGAAGCATCCGTGTGAATATGGAAAGGTAATACCTATTTTGGCCCTCTAAGGATCGGAGCACTACAGACCAATTTTTTAATTTTCGTAAAAGCTACATCACAATCACCTATCCACACAAAATCTGAATCTTTTGTCAGCAATTGAAAAAGTGGATGTGCTACTTTAGCAAAATTTTCTATAAAGCGCCTGTAATAACCAATAAAGCTGCGTACTTGTGTGGGTGTTTTGGGTGTCGAAAAATGCAGAATTACCTTTATGTTAGCCAGATCCATCCGGATTCCCTCAGCCGAGAGCAAATGTCCCAGAACAATTCCTTCCTCCATCATCAAATGGCATTTTACCGTACTTAAGGAGACTCGTGCCTGTATGCACCTTTCAAGAAATTTCTCTAAATTTATCAACCCTTCTATAAATGAATCCCCATATGGAGTAAAGTCATCCATGTAAATTTCAACACTATCGTCCACCAAATCATAGAAGATCCCCAAAATTACCCTCTGGAATGTTGTAGGTGCATTACATAGGCCAAAAGGAAGGACCCAGTATGCGAATGTTCCCCAGGGGCATGTGAAAGTAGTTTTGTCCTGATCTTCAGGAGCTAACTGGATCTGGTTATACCCACTAAATCCATCTAGAAAGGAGAAGAACTTTTTGCCAGCCAATGTGTCCAAAGCTTGGTTAATAAATGGTAAAGGAAAATGATCTTTTTGTGTTGCCTTATTTAATTCTCTATAATTCATGCATATTCACCATTTACCATTTTTCTTGGGGACCATTACTAATGGAGAAACCCATTGGCTATCTGAGATGGGGTAAATAAAACCTACGTCCAATAATTTCTGAAGTTCTTCTTTCACAACATTTTTCAATGCAGGGTTCATCCTTCTTTGAGGTTGCCTCACAGGATGACAATCTTCCTTAATATATATATGGTGGGTACATAAATTAGCAGGAATCCTCTTCATGTCTGAGTAATCACAGGCGAAGGCTTCTTTATGCTTCCGAAGGACATCTACAAGTTGATTCTTCTAGGATTCTGACAGGTCAAGGTTGATGTTCAGGGTCTTTCCTGGTTCTAATACTACTAGGATACTTCCATGGGGTGCAACTACGGGTAGCTCCTCAGATCCCTCTGTTGTTTCAATAGTTTCCTGAATTTCACATCTTAGGATGGATTCTAGGATTGGCTGATTTGGCATTGAAACAGAGCAAGGATCATCCATAAAGGAGGTGATTATATCATCTTTCGATTCCATTTTTAACTGGAGGGCCTATCCAATAGTAAGGACTGGTCTTAATTCCTCATTTTCCATTTCAGGTTCTTTCCTGGATAAGGTTTTCTTGCTACCTACTGGTTTTGTGGATGGGTTTGGTTCTGCAGGTGGACATAACACTAAATTCTTAGTGTTATGCCCATTTGAAATGACCATGTGCCCTGAACGACACCCAATGTAAGCATCTGCAGTAGCCAACCATGGTCTACCTAAAATCAGGGGATGGCCACCGACTGAAGATTGTGTGTGCAATACTAGGAAATCTATGGGATAGTGCCATGAATCCACCGAAATTGTTACATCTTTTAGCTTCCCTATAGGTTTTACTGTAGACTGAACTGCCAGTTCTAAAACTGTAGGTGTGTGCTTCAAGTTACGAAAACCTAATGTATGGATAGTTTTAGTGGTGGTAACGTTGATGGCAACACCCAGATCTACCAGCACATTAGGAATTTCTACCCCATTAATTTGTACTATCAGAATTGGGTTCCCTGGATCTCCATACTTTACAGGCATTGACTTTCCAATCATAAAATCTGATAATTTTCCCATAACGTGAATAGTAAGGGGGTCTTTGGATTTCTTTGCAAGCTTCTTAGAACAGTATTCCCTAAGAGTCTTTGCATATATTAGTACATCCTTCATAGCTTGTAACATGGGAATTTTGACAAATAAGTTCTGTAATTCACCTAACAAGTCAAATTCAGCCTGAGGACTTGATTTACTCAAAGTCAGTCTTTTTGGGTAGGGTGGCTTAGTTTGATGTTGTTTTATAGGAGATGCTTGAATTCTATCAGTTTGTTTTGGTTCCCTGTTAATTAATTCTGACTCTTTACCCTCACTATCAAGTTGTTTAATGATAACTGGTGGAGGTTGAGCATCAATTGTCCAACTTGATCACAAATTCATTTCATACAATTCTGCAGTGGAAATGCTATACGAGGGTAGGTTGAGAGTGTCAGTTTGATGAACTCCTTTATTATTAGGATTCGGGTTGGGTTGGATGGGAAGTTGGGGACGGACAGATTGACTACTAGGGGGCACATTAGAGGGCAGTTAGAGTTACTGCTGTGGCATCAGCGGAGGAAATTTCCCAGGAGAAGATCCTCGCCAAGTTGGAGCCCATGAGGAGCTCGACCCGGCTTGAGGGTTCCACTGCTGCGAAGGTGGAAATTGGTATTGTGGCCACATGGGTGGAGAAGGAATGGATTGAGGATTCATATTGAAATTACTAAAATATTGAGATGAGTTTGAGTACATACATTGATTTCCCATTGGTGGTCGAGGCTGCCATGGGCTTTTAGACCCCATGAGGTACAACTGCTCCATATCTTCTCCTGTCCCTTGAAACACTGCTTTTAGGCCTGGCAAGGAGGGGCATGAGCTTGTTGCATGATTTAATTCACAAATTGCACATTCCTCTATGGAGTTCAATGGACATTCCCTTTCTAGATGCTTCTTTCTACACTTTGGGCAAAATATTGCCATGGTCCTATCCAGTTCCAGCTGCTTCTGTTTCACTTGTAGCATGTCCATTTGTGCTGACAAAGTACTCAGGATATCCGTTCTCAATTTGTCTAGCAAGTTTCCAATTTCTGCCTTCATAACACCTCCGCCGAATACCCTCGTCAAGCGAATCCCTTGTCTGTTTCTTGCGAGCCCTCTTGAGCATTGAATGCATAGTTCACAGGTAACCTCGAAGGTTTCCTTCGATATATCTCCCTTTCCTATGATGTTCAATAATTCCAAAGTGTCCTCACGAAAAGCCCGGAGGAGGATAATTTTTAAAATATCCTTATCTAGGTCGGAGTGACTTGACCTCTGTAATGTGTACTTAAACTGTTCCACACAGTCTTCCAAGCTCTTGTCTTCTTTTTGCGTGAACTTAAAAAGTTCTTCTTTGATGTTCCTGGATTTTCAGTAGTCCTAGTATTTTTCTAGGAAAGTTGTCTGCATATCACCCCATGTGGAAATAGAACTTCCTCCAAGGCCCATGAACCATCGCAGAGCTGTCCCTTTTAGTGTAGCAGGGGAAATTTTTAATTTCTGGGCGTCCGTCATGTAGTCATACCCCCAACACACTATGTCAAACTCGAATAAAAACGTGTCGGGGTCTTCTGAAACAAGCCCATGAAATCTTGGTAAGGCTGCTAATGGAATAGGCTTCGTGGGGGCACCAGCTCCCAGATCCCCGATTAGAAACTCGATAGTGGAGGTTGTAGGAGCCATAAATATCCTCCAACAACTGCTGGGTATTTCAATAGGCTCTCTGGAAGATGGCCGAGGGTTCCTTACCACTCGGGTTTGAGTTTCTTTGACGACACTTCCCCGGTCCCTTGGTGATGCGAGTGCTCCTACGCTTCCTTCTCCTGTGTCCTGATGACTTGATCCCTCGGTTACAACATCCTTTCCTTTGCTGGAGTGACCCGACTCTATTTATGTTCTACTTGCAACCTCTTCCCCTTCTATTACCAACGTAGGGTTCCCCTGGTCAGGTATACTGCTGGATGTCTCCTCAACTGCTGGAGGGGGCTGCTATGTCGAATCACCAAAGAATGTTGTAGACAACACTGGTTGATTTACAGATTGTCCCTCAGATTTTACTCTCCGTGAACCAGGTCTCACGACTGCACGGGAGGATGCTTATGATTCAAATTTTTCTATAATTTGTTGGATGTAAGTCTTTCTTCCCAAGTCTGGTCCTCCCCTCTTTGGGGCTCTTCCTTTGCCCCTCTTATTCGGTTCTGTGTTCATACAAATGTTGATATGACAGAAAGTCTTGGTGTCAACTTACAACGCTCTAGTCTTGAAGTAAGGTGTCAAAAGACCATTCCTTCCCCAAGACAAAAGAGATTTACGAAAAGAGATACAACTAACAAAAAAACATGAATCTAGGGTTCAAGGCCCAGAGCAGGGCATTAAAGGATTCCTCCCTCCCCAAGATAAGAAGCAGAAACAAAAACACACCTCCGAGAAGACCTAATACTTTCAGATCTGAAGTAGGGCGTCAAAAGACTCCTTCCTCCCTAGGGTAAAAGCTAGGGCTTCCCAAAAAAACACAAAAAGGGTTTGAAAGAAATAAATCTAACTCGGGGCCTAGAGCAGGGCGTCAAAATTCCTCCCCAAGACAAGAGGTTGGCCCTATAGAAACAGGAAGGCAAATAAAAACAAGCAAAAAGAAACACCTACACTCAGTACCTGGAGCAGAGTGAGAAAACCCGTTCTCTCCCCAGGATGAGAGATTGACCCTCTAGTTGGTCCGAATCATGTCTTGCACCTTGTTAGCCTCCCCGGCAACGGTGCCAAAATGTTGGTGTCCAGGTATGAACAATATATTCACCCTTTTTCTACATTAAATTATCAATCTGGGTGTGTATCCTTTTCAAGGCAATGCGCAAAGTATATGCAGGGGCAAGGTTACCATTCGTTACCGACCAAGGGTTCATAATTAATATTCAAAACATTGCTATAAGAATGAAACTTACTACAGTACTCAAGAAAAGCAATTGCAAGAATTAACAATCTGTAACAATAACCATGAAACAATAAATGACACGCACACAAGAAATATGTAGCACCTGATCAGAAGATCGGGCCCAACTCTCTAATCAGGGCTGCGTTAATCATAGCGAAGAATGGAGCAACAAAAGAAGTGTTGTTTTATTAACTGGAAGAGAACTGTTACAATATTGAAGGAGGGGGATCCCCTTTTACAGGAATAACCTGTCTTTTATACACAACAAAGGAGAACAATGTCTTTCCCCAAAACCTGGTAACCATATACCTATAAATACACATTAGTTCAGAACAACACCGACACCAGATGAACATGATCAGAGAATGGTCCAAGAATGGTTCAGGGATATGCGACTCCAACTACACGGCTTCCTTATGGCTGGTTGTTGCTGTGAAGTGCGGATCTGTTGTAGCATGCTAAAAGATCGGTACCTGTTCTCCGGGATCTGCGGTCAAACATGTGTTTTAGTGCTGTGAATAGGCAAAACCCCGTGACTTTACTTCATTAATAAAATATTCCAATAGACAGGAAAGGGGTAATTACCTTGCGGATTTAGCATAGTAAATATGAATGAATAAGTGCAAAAAGGACAGAAAGAGGGGTGGAAATGCAATGAAAAGATAGCCCGATTTGGTGCCCAACAATCTTCAACCAAGAGAGCAATATAATGATGAACTTGAAATGATGACCAATGTACTAGTGGTTTCATGTGAAGATGAAGTTGTTGCACAAAAAATATTTCGTGAAAGAATTTATAAATTAGGTCATCCTCAAATGTGCCATGTGTGTAAGGAGTCATATACTGACATTCAAGTGGTGACTACTAAGACAGATCTGATGTGTACAAGATGTAAAAGAGAGGGTAATAAGCATAGATTTTCATCACAAAATCATATGAATCCTAGGTTCCAGCCTTTGATCCTTAGAAGTCTTACACAAGCTAAGGAAATATTGATAGCACAAGCGAGTCCAATTTTGCAGATAATGCATTCAATAGGTGGTTAATACAAATATAGAGGACACACAATCATTTTTCCTCAAGATGTTTCCAAGAAATTACCTCAACATATTAAAGACTTGGATCTAATGATAGTGTTGCGAAAAAAGGTCAGCAAGGATCAAGCTATGATTTCACTGTTAATGGGAAAAATGTACTAGATGCATTACTCTATAAGATTCAAAATGATCCATATTATAAAGGTGTAGAAATTTATATGCATGATGTGCACGAGTTACCAGAGAAAACAACAAATATGTCACATATGATTAATTCTGTTATACTACCAGATATGGACAATGACATGGACTTTACAATGTTGGGAGGAGCTCCAAGTCGTGAAGATGCTTTAGAAGATTATGACACAACTTCCTTTGTTGTAAGGTTTGCAAATACACCTAGGGAAATTGAACTTATTTGAGCATGGGCAGATAATCCTAATAGAGAAGCAAACCAACAAGATGGTGAAACTACAAATGTCATTAATTGGCCTACAATCAGTTCATCTCTAATAAATGAGTATAATACTGAAGGGTTATTTGATATGGAATTTCCAACATTGTTCCCTAGAGGAGAAGCTGATTGGTTACAACCACAACTAAGAAATGTGCATCTTCATGAGTATGCAAAACATCTCCTCAGATTTCATGATAATAGGTTTGGGAGACATCCTCAATTTAGATACTTTTACTTAATATTATCATGAGACATCGTGCTCAAGCGTCTTCTATAGTTTTTGTTAAAAAAAAAATATGACAAAACTACCTACAATAGTTGATGAGTTACGAGAGCATTTACAAAATATTCCCAATTCTAAAATTGCAAATAGATTGATGAGATTTGGACATGTTCTAAGAGGTACATGTGCATATTGGACCAAATGTCATGCATAATTATGTGACTTGGTTCAACAAATTGGGACTCCTACAATATTCTTCACACTAAGTGTAGCATATATGCAATGGCCTGATTTGCATATATTGATGCTTGGTACCTCTCTTGTAGATCCAAAGGAAGCAAGGAAATGGAGACATTAAAATGTGATTGATAATCCTCACATTGCAGCAAGTTATGTCCATTTTAGACATATATTGTTTCAAGATGAGACTTTTCCAAAATTTCATCATGCTACAGATTTTTGGTGTTGTTATGAATGACAACATCATGGATCTCCACATGTGCATGGGTTTCTTTGGCTAAAATATGCTCCCAATATGGAAAAATTGAATTGGAATGACCCCACTCAAGTTAGACTTGCAAAAGAATACTTTGATAGATCTATCCATGCATTCAATCCACACAACGAATATCAAATAAATATCCCTATTCAACGAAATGATGACGATCATCGTTTCTTAAAAAACACAGAATAAATATTTCAATCTAATCCAATGATGGACTATAAAGAACTTCTCAATTATGTTGAGCACCACATCACGTACAATGAGAAGTCACACCTTTGAGAGAAGGGTGGAAAATTGGTGTGTAGATATAAGGCACCATGGGAGTCATGCAAAATGTCAAGACTTCATGTTGATGAGAGTGGAGAAAAAATATATGAACCTAGATGAAATGATGATAGATTAAATATAAATAGTCACGAAACATTGATGATGTGGCATGAAAATATGGATTGAAAATTTGTTATTTCTAGGCGTGTTGTGATTAACTACATAGAAAAATATGCAGCAAAAGTAGAAAAATGTTAGAGAGCTTCCATGATATGTTGATGCATATTTCTTTTATTCAAAATCTAAATGAACCAATAGCACGTGCATATAGAACATTGTTATGTGAGACTATCGTTGGCAGGGATATAGGAGCACAAGAAACATGCCATATGCTTTTGTAGCTTATTCTTTTTGAATGTAGACATAGATTCATTGTTCTAAATTTTGGGATAAAGTTTTTCAAACAAGTAAAAGTTGATGCATATGATGACCATAATGATAATTCTCTTATTGATGCATAGACGCAGAGACCTGTGAGGATGGAACACCTTTCATTGATAGAAGTTGTTAGATCCTGGTCATATGACAAACGTTGCCATGATGATTAATGGTTACCACGAAATAATGCAGTCATTGTACAAGTATTTCCTAAGTTTAATTCAGTTCCCCCTCACGAAAATGATAGGTTTGTGGAGTTTTTTGGTTTGAATTGGTATTACAAGCCATTTCATGCTTTTCATATAGATATTGGAGCTATAAATGATGACATCATACGAAATTGGGAAAAAAATCCTATAATCCTTGACATATTAATTGTAATCCAATACCTTCAAAGGATCCAACTCAATGTCCAAATGAGGATGAAGATGTTTTACATGTACAAAATGATTCTAAGCAACATGAGTGGGAGATTATTTTAGGTTTGTATAAGAATACGTGTATACATACTAGTGAATTTGACATGATTGGATTTAGGGATCATGATGTTATGAAAAATTGGAGCCCTAGCTTTGTTGATGAAGATACATCAAGATATGCAGTGAACTTCATATTTTATAAGAAAAATGTGAACGAAATTGTTACTATTGAATCTTCAAAAAACTATTCATTTGAAAGTTTAGGAGAAAAGAAAAAACTAGCATATAATATAATTCTTTATCATTACAAAGGGCATGAAAAGAAAGAATCATTGTGTATGATTATCCAAGGGGAAAAAGGTACCGGAAAGTCTTACTTGATTGGTGCTATAAAACAAACACTTGAAATTGACTCTCTTCCTCATAAGAGTCCATTGCTTCTTTTGGTCCCTGTCAGTGTTGCAACAATCAACATATATGCATCAACAATACACTTTTCTCTTTATATACCAATAAGGAACTTCAACAATTTGCAAGCATCATGTTTGCTTACCTTACAAGAGGATATGAAACATGTTAAGTACATCCTTATTGATGAGATGAGTTTTATAGGGAGAAGTTTGTTGACATATGTTTTTTCTCGGTTTCGTCAAGTTTTTCCTCATAATAAAGAAGTCACTTTTGGAGGTATATCAATTATATTGGTTCGAGATTTGGGACAAATACATCCTATTATGGATAGACCTGCATATGCATGTGAAGGTCATGCAAAATAATTATGGAGTTTATTCACAATTGTTGTAACTCTTGATACAATATTCAAAAATGGAAAAAGCAATAATCAAAGATGTTTCTGTCATTTATTAATGAACGTCACAGATGTAATTCCAATAATAGAAGACCGGAAATTACTAATGAAACATACGTAGTCCAATTTGCATGCTTCAACAAAAGAGTCATTTAATAAGGCTATACATTTTTTTGCAATAAATGATTATGTACAAAATCACAATAAGTGTTGCCTGATATCCCTAAATCACCTTGTTGCATGTAGTGTTGCTACCTGATCAAATAACAACCACACCATTGAAGCATATGAGGAAAATTTGGATAATGAGCTTCTTCTTGTTGTTGGAGCTAGGGTTATGCTTACTTCAAATTTATGGACTAATGCAAGACTTGTCAATGGTGCTTTTGGGGTAGTTCAAGATATTTTGTATAATCCCGGAACATCACCTCCTGATTCTCCAACATATGTTTTAGTAGAATTTGATAACTATGTTGGATTTACATGGAATGAATTATTCCCTCATACTATTCTTATTATAACTATTGAAAGAGGTCATAATAGAAAATTTCCATTGTGACTTGCTTAGGGATTGACAATTCATAAGTCCCGAGGATTGACATTAGAGAAGGAAATTATTAATATTGGAAGGATGGAGTGACAAGGTCTCACTTTTACTGCAACATCTCGAGTTAAATATTTGGATGGTCTTCGATTCCAACCTCATTTTCCATACAATCGATATGAAAAGATGGCAAAGTGCGTCAGTGTGTCTAAGAGAAAAGCAGAAAAATACAAATTAAGATTAAATACTAAGAAAATTGTATTTTTCATTATTTTCTTCATATCACATTTGAATGATTTTATCAATATATTTGTTATTCAATATATTAATTATTTCATTTTGTTGATCACTAAACATAGTTACTATTGTGGCGATTTCTAGCACCTGCAGCACGAATCCTTCAGGGAACATAGAAAACCTCCTAGAGACAAGCTCTGGGTTGATTGTAGACTAGTGCTTAAGACATATTAAAGAGAGGAGTGCATGGAAGATTATGAGTGTGGTTTATGTTGCACTCTAATTTTCATGTAATTAAAAGAGAATAAAGGGGGCTTGGTTCAATCGACCTTCATTAAGGTAGACTCAAGCCAACACATGGATCCAAGTGTAGGGGATATATTGGGGCAATCTCAAAGAGAAATGTCTTCTTCTGGTGGCTGACACACAACAATGAGACAACTTAATACTGAAGTTGTAGAGATGGTGGAGAGGAGGAAATGAAGGAGGGAAATAGATGTGTAGGGTTGTAGACAAACATAATCCTTAGCAACAATGTTCCAGCAGAAATATGGAAGAGAGGGGAGGTGGAAAGATAGAAACAACGAAGTACTTATTGAGGTTTCATGCCAAGTATAACATGGGTACCTCTATCACCAAATAGTGTGAGTAAGTCTATGCTCATACGGGTACTGCAGGTTAATTTAATAACACAAGTAAATTTGTAGTTACTACAGGTATTGTAGGATTTTGAATAACACAAGTAAATCTGTAATACACACAGGTATTGTTCTCTATTTAGTAGCCAGGGTAAATCCATGAATCAAGGAGGAACCAACAATCTCATTACACTATTTCAGAGAAGGAAAAACATATTATGAAATGAGGTTACAGAAGGGAAAACATATTGTGCATTGATATGCTTGAAATCACCAGGGAGTTTCATTAATCCAATATGAGTCCAACATACCAGTCCATAACATTCAACACAACATCAGTCAAGTCCCCCATGAATGAGAAAATAGAACCAAAGTGGCATCTCAGAATTCAGACCCTGCGGGTGAGAAATTCGGGAACCTGTTTTCAGTGTTTCTTCCCCCTATTTATAAGAAGAGGGTGAGCTTGGATTTTCAGTTTACAAAATATCTTTGCTAGAGTCCCAGTTGTCTACTAGAATAGCTGTCTCGGTGTGCAAGGCTTTGTTTCCTAAAATGATTACAATCGGGATTTGACCCCTTCTCCTAAATAAACAAAAATTGCAGAAATAAAAGGCAAAATGGAGGATGATGGAGGAAGAGGTCCTTTCACCATTCCTGTGAAAACCTCTGGTCAGGCCGTGTCTCTGTCATTATGCGTACCTCTAGTTGGTCAGTTGGTTCCTACCACTTCCACCTTAAATACCCGACTTCCCCACTCTCTAAAGCTAATAGTGATCGACTATAGTTGCCCTTTACAGTGTAGTAGTGGAGGTTTTCCTGATAGTCCTTTGCTGTGTATCTGAGTGGAGCCCCATGTTGAGCCATTAATCTTCTTGAGTCCCCATACTTTCACTTATTCTTGGAAGACGTACAACAAAACAGTCTAATTCATTTCTAAGGGTATTTATGTCCTGGGTTTCTTGTTGCGGGGGATTCTATAGGACCGCTCATATCGCTTTGCCATTGCCCCATACCTCTATTCAAAGTTTCAGTTGTCGACTGGTCCATCTTTAAAGCTATGTACCTTGCTCTCAGGGTCTCGCTATATCGTAACATTTTGCACTAAAAGGTGTCACAAAACAACGGGTCTTGATCACCCCTTGGCTTGGCCCTCATTTTGCCTTTCTTTTCATGTGATCGAGGGCTATGATCAAGTGCTTAACCCTTTGAGTGTTAGGGCCTTTGGACTCTCCTCCGGGGTCTCTTTCCTTCATTACTTCGAATAACATATCAATGATATTTTATGCTTTTCCTTTGAGATCTCCCTTTGACCCTTGCGATCACCGATCTGCGGGATTGGGGGGTGTTTAAATATGTGGCCTTTGAAAAAAAGGGGATAGACTTGACAACCCCTTTAAGCCTATCTTATAAAATATCGCATTCGGGGAGCTCCCATATATCACAATCCCAAGCCTTGTAATTGGAGTTGTGCCATCAAAATCTTGTGGGGAGGCCCTCAAGATATAAAAGATTGAAATTGGGTGATTTTTCAAAAGGATCTCAGACCTACAATCCTTTTTCTGAAATTCTGCACAAAAACTTCAAAAAATGATCGGAGAATTGCCGTCCACTAGTTGTCGTCAGAAACAATTTCTAGAACATAACTGATTTTAAATCAATGATATCTCCCTCATCCAGACTCCGATTCGGCCGATTTTTTTTTGAATTTTGGTATTTTTTCGCAAGGAATCCAGATCTGTTATTTGTTTTTGTAAATATTGCACCAAATGTTTCAAATCTAATCTTCAAACTCGCCACCCAAAAAAATATTCCTGCATAAAATGAAAAAAAAAATATTCCTGCTTGGCCCAAGAAAGTGTTATGTGGAGGACGTAGCACATGCCTGAAGTTTGTTGAATATTGCTGCAAAATTTGAAACTGAAATATGCATCAAACCCTCATTCCCATGGAATCATAACCTGCTCCGATACCACTGATCCAGATCTTGGGGGGAGGCCCTCAAGATCTAAAAGATTGAAATGGCTCTTGTGGGGGAGGTCCCCATGATCTGAAAATTTGAATTTGCCAGAAGAAAAAGAGGAGAATGCCCAATAAACAAAACCACAAAGAATTTTTTTATTAAAATGGAGAATAACTGTAAGAGCTACATCGTGGCGGACAAACTGTCCTTTTACAAAATGTGACTTGTTACTTATAATATTTTTTAGTTACAATACCACGGGTCAATTCCATGGGTGAATGAATACCATGGGTGGATGTCACAATACCACGGGTCAATTCCATGGGTGAATGAATACCATGGGTGGATGTCACAATACCATGGGAAAATACCATGGGTGAATGAATACCTTGGGTGGATGTCACTTACAATACCATGGGTGGATAAATACCATGTGTGGATGCCACTTACAATACCATGGGTAAATTCCATGGGTGGATGAATACCATGGGTTGATGCCATTTTCCATTCGGATCATTTACCTTCACTGATAAGCGGGATGGATGACGTCATCAGTGCCATGGGGCACTTCCTGAGTGGTGACCTGTGTCACTGGGAAATGGCCCCATAGGACCCCTAAAAAAGCCAAATTTGCATGCCACGTGTCCTCCGTACTGCCGTGTCATCTCCGTATTACCGCGTCTTGCTGACTGTTGTAGCATATTTTGGTTTTGGTTAGTTAGTATCAATTAGTCAAAATATGAAAATATATTTCAAAAAATGTTAAGTTAGGATATGGACAAAAATAATATTAAATAAAAAATGTTTGAGATATTTTTATGAATTAGTCCATATCAAATAAAATGATAGAATAAATTCCCTAAAAAAAGGAGGCAAAACTAAAATGTTAGGTTAGAAAGAAAAGAAAAAAATAATACTCTGAAAGTGTTGCAAATCCAAATGCCACTACTCTTAGCATAGTTTAGTTTTGCAAATAAAATTGTGTGCAGATTGTTTAAATGCCACACTAGTTCATATAATCCAATTGTACAGTTTAATCATAATTGGATTTTATTTGAATTATTTGTCAATAGGTAGAAAATAAAATCGGCTCAACAGTTTAATCTAAGGCAATGGAGGAAATAATGGATAGAGATAGATTAGTCATTAAAAGGAAATATTGATTTGATAGCCTAAATGCACTCGGATGAATAAATGAAAATGTTAGGAGTGTAAAGGGTAGGTAGATATATGAGAAATAATTGGAGCATGAAAGGATTTTATCCTAAGTTGTAACATTGGATAATGCCTACATACGATGTTGCATTTTAAATTAACTATGAATTCTAAGCTCCAATATTATTTGGTAAACACCCTAACTTCATTCATTTATTCCCCAATTACTCAAAATTGTCACATCCGCCAAAAACGTGACCCCACCGTCACTTTCTGCTCACATGTTAAAACCTTTTCACCTTACCTTACATCCTGCATGCTCCCTCGAGATCTGATGGTCCACATCGCTCCTCGGCCCTCATTTGTCGTTTGAACTTTATCGGCGGGGGGCGGCGAAGTGGGCAGTTTCTAAAACCGCCTTCTTAAACCACCTTATCCTCATTTTAGTCTTTCAAGACTTAAAATCTCGAAATGACTTACCACCTCAAGCTACTCCTGCACGTGGTTTACATGTGACTGTTTATCGTCGTTCCATGTCACTTATTCCATCAAATCAACTTCCGCCTATCCGTTATTCATTCAATTCATAACTCCCGCGAATTTATGTCCCAAAGACCCATTAATTAATCCCGTTGGGTAATTAATGCTGATTTAACCGTTCATTCAACAACTCCGCTCCAATTTTTCCATTAAAAGCCTTGTTCCTCCATGAAAATGGTTACACGATGAATTTTTGTAACCAAATTGATCACTCAAATATTTCCTCCTTACAACTCAAAGATGGTCTGATACTCAAGCAACTATTTTGTCCCATTCAGAAGAAAGTTGACATCCAGGTCCACTTGTCTCTATTCAATCATACTGTTTTTACTATTATCAGTCAGTTTCAGACCAATTTTTTCCATTTCCATCACTTTCAGTTTGCAATTCATTTGATAAGATGCCTCCTAATGGAAAAGAAATTGCAAAAATCCTAAATCCTCTTATCCATCCGTAGGTTGACTTCCATCACACTCCCCTAGTCGACATATATTATAAAATCATTGAGTCTTCCTCTTAATTTGATTTATTCAAAATTTATTGCTGGATGGAGGATCAATTAATTGATTATACAGATGAAATAGGATTGTGGGACTCCCTCCTTCTGTTGGGTTGTGGTATATTCTTTCCATGACTAACCTATGTAGTGAACCAGGGGGTTAGAGGGGGGTTGGAGCACCCCTTTCGTTGTGCCAATTACGCAGTGGGAGGGGTCATAGGGGGGTTTGAGGGGGGCAGGTAGCCCCCCTCTATGGGGTCCGGGGTAGCGCCCCGAGAATTTTTTTTTTGGACCCTATATTAGGTTGGGCAGACCAACCTATGGTTTTTCGGTCCATGGTTTTGGACGTGATGGTTTTCAGTCCATGGTATTGGATGCTTCGGCATGTATAAATATGTATTGTAACATTGAAAGGAAAATAATGAAAAATCAAGCTGGTAGTCCCGGTTTTGGGATCCAGAGGAAATCTCTGTGTATATGTGTTTTATGTGTTATGCTCTCACATTGTTTATTTTTTGTTCTTAGAATTCGTATGCAGGTAATTTCTGTACAGGGTTAAAACCTACATTTGGTATCAGAGCTATTTTGGCTTCAAGGAGATGCCTTTATTGCTGAGGGGTTTTGCTTGGACCTATGGTAGACCCTATTCAGTGGGAGATCTGCGGGATCAATTCTAGTGGTGAAAGAAGATGGTGAGTATTGGAAAGATAGAGATCGAGAAATTTAATGGTCAAAGTTTTGAGTTGTGGAAACTCAAGATGGAGGATCTGTTGGTGGATAAAGATTAGCGTATCACGATAGATCCAGGTAATAAACCAACGGGAGTGTCTGATGAAGAATGGAAGAAGTTGGATCGGAAGGCAAAGAGCACAATACGATTGTGTGTCTCAGATTCAGTATTGCTGAATGTATCAGGGGAAGCTACAACTAAGGCTTTGTGGGACAAGTTAGGGACTGTGTACCAATCTAAGCCTCTGGTGAATAAACTGTTCCTACGGAAAAAGTTGTACAACCTTAGGATGAAAGGTGGAGACTCAGTGACAGAGCATCTGAACGTATTTAATACTATGGTAAGTAAGTTATTATCGGTTGGTATTAAAATTTCAGATGAAGATAAGTGCATCAGTTTGTTGTGTTCTCTACCAGATTCGTGGGATAGTCTGGTTATTGCAATAGGTAGCAATGCAACTACCTTGCAGTTTGATGAAATAGTCTCATCCTTGCTAACGGAGGAGATGAGACGGAAAAATATGGAGAGCCAGAATGGTGATGCCTTGTCTATATGAGGACAGTCCGAGAACATAAACAAAAATAAGTCATCGAGTGGGAGATCTAAATCTAGAGGGAGATCTAAATCTCTAAGAAAACCTATAAAGGTGGTGTGCTGGAAATGTGGAAAGGAAGGGCACTACAAAAGGGACTGTAAATATAAAGCTCTTGACAAAGGAAAGGGATCTGATGATGCTTCTTCTGTAGAGGTGAAAACCACCTCAGATGAAGGTGGGGATGTGTACTTGGCTTCTTCAAGTACACATGTAGATCATGAGGCATGGTTGATTGACTCAGGTGCATCCTTTCACTTCACTCCCCATAGATAGTGGTTCTACGAGAATGATAAATACGATGGTGGTGATGTCTTCTTAGGGGATGATAGGAAGGCTAGAATCGTTGGTCGCAGAAAAGTAAAGTTGAAGTTGCAAGGTGGAAGGGTTAGAACACTTCCGGATGTTCTACATATTCCTGCATTAGCCAGAAATCTGATTTCTGTAAGAAAGCTGGATGATGCAGGTGTAAAAACAGTGTTTGAGAAGGATACCTGCAAGATGGTTTGAGGAGCACTGGTATTGATGCGGGGAGTTCAGATTGGAACTCTGTACAAGCTACAAGGTAGCACTATTTTTGATGGGTGCAACAGTTCTGTGGTTCCTGAAAGTGGAGCAGAAAATGTAGTGGTCTTTGGAGAGAAGACCATGTTGTGGCATCAAAGGCTTGGACATATTGGAGAGAAGGGCCTTCGAATACTTCATGGTAAAGGTATGGTAGAAGGTATGAGTAATAGCTCTCTGGATTTTTATTTATATGAAAATTGTGTATATGGGAAACAAAATCGGGTGAGTTTCCCCTCTGGTGGTAAGAGGGCGAAACATATGTTAGAGCTTGTGCACAGTGATGTGTTTGGACCTGTGAAGGTTCCATCACTGGGTAAGTCTGTGTACTATGTATCATTTATAGATGACTTCTCAAGGAATACATGGATATATTTCCTTAAGAAGAAATCTGAAGTCTTTGACAGGTTTAAAGAATTTAAGGCTCTGGTGGAAAACCAGACAGAGAAGAAGATAAAGGTGCTGAGGACAGATAACGGTGGAGAGTTTTGCAGTAAGGAATTTGGAGAATTCTGTAAGAAGTGTGGTATAGCATGGCAGAAGACTACTCCATATACACTTCAACAAAATGGAGTTGCAGAAAGAATGAACAAGACGTTGATGGAAAGGGCAAGAAGCATGCTCAGTGGTGTTGGGTTAGGACAAGAATTCTGGGCAAAGGCGGTGGAGACAACATGTTACCTGGTCAACAGATCACCTTCATCAAAATTGGAGGATAAGACTCCACAAGAGGTATGGACTGGTAAGAAACCCTCTCTTTCACATCTGAGGGTATTTGGATGTGATGTATATGTACATGTTCCAAAGGAGAAACGAACCAAGTTGGATAGTAAATCTAAAAAGTGTGTCTTTATTGGGTATAAGGATGGTTTAAAGGGTTATAAGATTTGGAACTCGACAACAAGGAAGGTTGTGTACACCTGAGATGTGATGTTTAGAGAGGTGAAACATGTTACTAAACATGAAGTCCAACCAAAGGAACTTGAGAAGATAGAGTTTGAGCTAAAGGAGGAAGAATCAGACTCTACAACAGAGGAGGAATCAGAAGATGAAGAGCCATAAACTCCGGGTGTAAGAAGATCAGTTCGAGAAAGAAGGCAGCCAGAAAGGTATAGTCCATCTACTTTCTGTTCAAATTTTTATTTATCTATTACTGATGATGATCCCAGAAATGTGAAGGAAGCAGTAGATTCAGAGGATGGAAAACTCTGGAAAGAGGCCATGGTTGATGAAATGGAATCTTTGCACAAAAATGAGGCTTGGGATCTGGTGGAGTTGCCGGATGGAAGGAAACCCATTGGCAGCAAATGGGTGTTCAAGAAGAAGCCAAATGCAGAAGGAAAGGTGGATAAATACAAAGCTCGGTTAGCAGCAAAAGGTTATCCCCAGGTGGTGGGAATTGATTTTGGTGATATTTTTTCTCCTGTTGCCAAGTTAACTTCTATTAGATTACTTTAATATGTTGTTGCTGCTTTTGATTTTGAGGTAGAACAGATGGATGTGAAGACAACATTTCTTCACAGGTATCTGGAAGAGGAGATCTACATGAAGCAACCTGAAGGCTTTGCGGTGAAGGGTAAGAAAGAACTAGTATGAAAGTTAAAGAAGTCTCTGTATGGGTTAAAACAATCACCAAGGATGTGGTATTAGAAATTTGATACATTTATACGGGGACTTGGCTTCACCAAAAGCAAAGCAGATCACTGTGTGCATTTTAAATTAATTGGTGACTGTGTTATTTATCTGGTCTTGTATGTGGATGATATGTTGCTGGTTGGAAATGATAAAGAAATTATCTAGGATTTGAAGACCCATTTGTCCTCCAAATTCGACATGAAAGATCCTGGTGCTGCAAACTATATTTTGGGCATGGAAATTAAAAGAGATCGAACAAAGAGGAAGCTATGGTTAAACCAGAGGAAGTATGTCGAGACAATATTGCAGAGGTTTAATATGCAGGATAGTAAACCAGTGAAGGTTCCTATTCCTGTAGGTGTAAAGTTATCTGCTGAATAGTGTCCCAAGACATAAGAAGAGGAAGAGGACATGTCCCGTGTTCCATATGCAAGTGCAGTCAATAGCCTGATGTATGTGATGGTCTGTACTATACCAGACATTGCACATGCAGTGGGAGTATTGAGCAGGTTTATGTCAAAACCAGGGAAGGAGCACTGGACAACAGTGAAGCAGGTTTTCAGGTATTTACGTGGCACTAGTGATTATGGTTTGTGCTACCAAGGAAGACCAGGATTGGACAGAGTGTTGGATATTTGTGGCTTTGTTGATGCAGACTGGACTGGAGATCTGGATCAGAGAAGATTTACTAGTGGGTATGTTTTTAACCTATTTGGAGGTGCAGTCAGTTGGATGAGTAAGAAACAATCTGTAGTGGCACTATCAACTACAGAGGCAGAATACATGGCAGCCACTCATGCAAGCAAGGAAACAGTTTGGTTGTAGAGATTGTGCTCAAGTATGGGGTTAGTACAGGGAGCTATAAAGATAGGCTGTGACAGCCAAAGTGCAATTTTCTTAGTAAAGAACCCTTCTTATCATTCGAAGACAAAGCACATTGATGTTCAGTATCACTTTGTGAGGGATATGATAGAAGACAAAAAGCTGTTGTTGGTAAAGGTGGACACTTTGAAGAATACTGTAGATGCATTGACAAAATCTGTGAGCTCTGAGAATTTATCGTGGTGTAGAGAAACAATGGGCATTTCAAGGCTGGAAAAATGACTAGGCTCTCCTGTGGCCCCCTGTGGAAAGAAAACAACAAGTGGGAGAATGTTGGGTTGTGTTATATTCTTTCCACGACTGACCTACGTAGTGAACTGTGGGGTTAGAGGGGGTACGAAGCCCCCCCTTCGTTGCGCCAATTGCGCAACGGGGGGTCACAGGGGGGGCGGCAGGCCCCTTGTTTGGGGGGTTTGAGGGGCACGGGTAGCCCCCCTCTATGGGGTTCGGGGCAGCACCCCGGGAAAATTTGTTTTTGGACCCTATATTAGGTTGGGCGGACCTACCTATGGTTTTTTGGTCCATGGTTTTGGACGCGATGGTTTTTGGTCCATGGTATTGGATGCTTCGGCATGTATAAATATGTATTGTAACATTGAAAGGAATATAATGAAAAATCAAGTTGGTAGTCCTGATTTTGGGATCTAGGGGAAAATCTCTGTGTATATGTGTTATGCTCTCGCATTGTTTATTTTTTGTTCTTAGAATTTGTATGCAGGTAATTTCTGTATAGGGTTAAAACCTACACCTTCCCCACTACATTTTCCCTCAGATACCCAGAGCACCTGAATTTGTCAGGAAATGCCATCAGTCCTATGATCCTATTCAAAGAGAAATCATTTCACCCATAGGAGAAATCCTCTGTTTCATCAATGTTGAGTCCATTGAAAAGAGCTACAAGCTCCAACTATTACACCAACCCATCCTTTTTCTCATGAAATCCTGATCGAATCTTATCAAAAGCTAGATTTTACTAAAATATCCCAGACTCTTGAACTTTTCTTAGCTATAGATAGTCCTCTACCTAAGAGAATCCCTCCCTATGATTCATCCATGTTCCCTGACAGAACTAAGCAAATTACCACTATTTTGTCCTATTTGCTTGGTTAAAATTCTGATCAATATGTTAATGAAGCTATCCTAGGTTTCTTATCCATCTTTTCTACTAATTCCAAACCCACTGTTCTCTATAACTTTAGTCAATTCCTAGCTGAAGCCATACATGAGAAATTTGTCCAGTTTAACACTGAAGAAGTATTCAAGTATGCTTTAGGACTTGTATACCATTTTATATATTTCCAGGGAGACAAATTTCCATTCACCTTACAGAAGCTAGATGAGGAAGGCAACCAACAATCAGTGATTTTTTGGACTACAATGGGAATGAAGGAGAAAGAAGATTTACCTATAAAAAGTTCATAGAATTGTTTATTCATCCAGCTATTAGTCTTATGAGCAACACTCCAGTACCAAGAATCAATGATGAAATTGTGAAACTGTTGCAACTAGTTGGTCAAGCCACAACAAGAGATTGGTATCTTTACCAAAATTACAAAGAAATCAGGGTTTATGGTTGTGAGCTTCCACCCTAAAAACTTCCCAAGTACCTCCCCATCACAATCTTTGCACTGGAATATATTAGGTAGAGGTTAAATGTAGATAAAGTACACTTTGTGGTAGTAAAGAAGAAATCTCAATTCAAGCTGAAAGTTCAGGTTGGTCCATTCATCTGCAACACCAGAGAAGCAGGAGAAGAAGCAAGCAAGTTATTAAAGGAAATGAAGTTTGGTCTCAGTTTCACTTGGTCTTATGACCTAGTTGGAGTGATTTCTAAACTTTGGGTTGAAAATAAGTTTATTGCATATCACCACACAGCTAGACCTAAGATAGAGAAATACAAAAATCAGTTGGAATGGAAAGAGAACACCCTTCAAGAAGCTGAAGAGCAGGTAGTTTCTACTTCAAATCTGCAAACTCCACTTGCACAGGAAAAGACAACTAAAAGAGCAAGGGAAGAACAATCATCCCCTACAACTGAAGCATCAAGCCAGGGCTTTAGGATTGTGCATAGGAAAAAGAGACCTAGGATCTCTATGATTGTTGGAGCAACACATGAGTCTCAAAAAACAACTTTTGATGGACTTGAAGAGACTGTGATTTATACATAATTTGGTGGATAGTCTACCCAGTCCCCAACTCACTCCACAACTTCTCATAAACAACAAGTAATTCAGACCAGTGGAAGCATTTAGAAGGACAAGGAGGAGGACATCTTTCATGTTTTCAGTGAGATTAAAAAGAAGAATGAAGAGTCAAAATTGAACACCTACACCCAGTTCTGGAAACATTCCTCTAGCTCTCAGGCCATACTTCTTTCAACTTTTGATTATGAGAAGGGAAAAATGCAGATGGCTTTCCTGTAAGCTTAGATTCCATAGCCTAGGACTCATGCACATTATTAGAAGAAATCCTAATTTGAATTTAATGTAAAAGATGTGCATCCAATTGATCAAATTGAGATGCACAAACAAACTGGACAGATGATTTCTTCCACTTTAACTCACACTGCCATGAGTTTGTCAAAGTTGTAGGTCACATTGGCTAATACACAGTCACAGTTGAAACTGGAAAAGGTTTCCTTATTGGCAAAGGACACCAAGATCAATCCTTGGACGATTTGGTACTAAATATGGGATATGATCCCTCAAACATAAATGCAGCAGAAGAATTTGCTAAGAAGAAAAATGCTGAGCTCTCAGCATTAAGGAAGCAGCTCAAACTGCCAGCTTCTGAGGATCCAATGACCAAGGAGATTGAAGAAACCGAGGCTCAGAAATCTGACATGATGAAGCTCATCATGGAACAGAATCTGAAAATAAAACATATTTTAGAGAAAATGGAAAAATTGGTTAAAGAGAAAGAAGAAGTTGTCAAGAAGGCTCAAGTTCCAATGGATGTAGTTCCTCTTTCAGCAGTCTCAATAACCAGGGTTTCTACTTCAAGCACAACATCAATTATAGGTACAATAGAAGGAGATGAACAACTTGCATAAGTTGTTCAAAATCTCTCCATTCAAACAGTTGAAACGAAGAAGTTGCAGGATGAATTGAAGGAATTAAAACATATGAAGGTAGTTGCAGACAGTTCACATGCAGCCGAGTTGCAGAGGAAAAGAAGTCAGATTGAATTTTTGCAGAAAGAAATCAAAGAGTCCTACCTTGGAAACAAACTAGGTTTGGAAAAATAAATTCTATGGGAAGAAATTACAGAATTAGTCAAGGATATTTGGACCTATATCAAGATAATCTTTGATAAAAAAGACTTGTTGGAGAAAGCTCAGGAAGTTGTGGAAACTATTTCTAAAGATCTTGAGGACATGCCTAAAGTTGCTTCTGAAATAATCAAGTTCCTAAATTCTATTGACAACTATGAGCTTGAGAAATTGGGTATAAATGACAGGACAACAACTATACTGGAGGTAAAGAAGATCATTACCAAGAAAAACCTCATCCTTCAGTTGGAGGAAAAGTGCAGTAGTGTGAATACTATAGTTCAAATATTTTTCAGTAGGATTGAACCCTTGACCAGCAATGGTTTTCCCTCTATGCTTGTGATTAATGACAAAGTAATGCCCATTGAGGATTATGTTCAAAAGCTTACAGAGGTGGGAACAAATGATGCTTCAGTTTCAAATATAAGAGGTGCAATAACACCAAGGGTTGCACTGAATGCACTCAAAGATTCCTTTTTCATCCTAGATGAAATTAGGCATATATTTGTAGTAAAACCCACTTTCACTAAGTATACAGAGATGGATGAATTTTTATAGGAGGGTAACTAAGTTATCTATCCCAGATAAAAAACGTTGGGAAGAATTAACTGATTTACTTGACTAAAAGGGTGATCAAACAACATTCAATATTTACAGGGACAGTCATCACCAGCTCAACAGTTCTCAATTTTTCCAGCAACAGTCATCAACAACTTAGCACTAAAATAGTGATAGATTGACTATCAGTTTATATTCTTGGTTTTGTAATTTTTTTTTAAAGAAGTTTAAGATATTTTCTCAGTTCTCAGATTGTATAAATAACACTCTTTCACGAGTTATTAAGGGTTGCACCCTTGAAGAAGCATTTCTAAACATTGAATGTACTTGACTTTTCCAAATCATTAATACAAAAGCAAATGGATTCTGAATTCTGATTCATACAGTTTCGTTTTTTTGTAAGTTTTTTCCAGTTTTATTTCACAGTGTTTTCTTCATATTCTTATGTTTTACAAAGATAACTAGGTAGGAGTAATTGTGTCTCAATTATTCTTATAAGCTTCTGAAGTGATCATCTATAAAGAGAATGAATTATATAAACTATTTGTTTTATTAATTCCCTCTAAATCATAATATCATCAGCATTTGTTGTAAGCTTAAGCATATATTGTTAAACCTTCTGAACATAGTTTAAAGGTTTTCTTACCTATGATTATTTAATTTTCAATTTGAAGACTGTGATAGTCATACCATCTCTCTATTTCTACTTGCCACCATGCAAGCTATATCATTGTGTGAATTTTAATAACATCCCTCTGTTTAAATATTAATACTATTTAAAATGTTAGGCATCACTGTTTTAAAATCTGTTTCATACATTGGTCCTCCAAATTAAAACAAAACCCCTAAAACAAACATCTTAGATGCCCTGGCATGATAGCTGACCATTATCATCTCAGAGATACAACATTAACGTCAGCTGCCCTGTGGGTTCTTAGGACCAATAGGATTATGCTACGTGCCCCCCCTGGAGGAGAGAGAAAAGGCCCATCCGTCCTTGTTTTTTCAACTGATTTCCTTTGTTAATTATTTTTTGGCCCTCCTGACGCTTTAACACTGAAGCCCAAATTCTCGGTGATTTTGTGCTATTGACCTATTCCCCCCACAATTCTTAAGGATGGCCCATCGGGCTCATCGATCACTGATATGTTTGATTGCCAGGAAGTCTAATATGCGGGATCACGGGATTGCAGGATTGCGATATCGCAGGACTATGGGACTGCAAGATGCCCGATATTGCAGGATGCGGGACTACGGGGCTGCGATATCGCAGGACTATGGGACTGCAGGATGTTCGATATCGCGAGATGTAGGACTGTGACATTGTGGGGTCTACAGGATGTGGGACTGCGAGACCTGCCCATCGTCGATATGTTGTGCCCGGGGGCCCTCCGATAAGCTCTTCTTCTTCATTTCAGAGGCAACAACACCCTTGATCTTCATCAGGCCATATCTTCTAATCCATAAGTCCATTTTGGGACTTTCATATACCGTTGGAAAGCTCGTTCTGAGCACTATGCCATGGAGAGGGCCTGATTTGACTTTGAGTGCTATTGTGTCCTAGAAGATGGCTTCAAAATTCACTTCTCTTTCTTACCCTTTTCGCAGCTGAAAACACATTGAGCAGTGATTGACAACATTGGCTCCTACTGGGGATAGTGCTTTGCTGGCAAGGTGCTGAGAACTTGGAAACTAGTTTCCTTCACCATTGGGCATGGATTCATAAATATAATGAATCAGTATAACCAGAAAATATCCATGGGACTTTATTTGTTAGGGGGTGCTTTCCTCATCAAACTAAATTGTAGAAATACAAATTCTAACAACTGGAAATTAAATGCTCATCAAGTGAGCTTATTTATATACACTCCTATTTATGCACATGGCTCAATTCACCTAAGTGAGTTCAAACCTCCAATGGAGCCAGGCCAGCATTTGGGTGTTGGACCTAGTGCCTTCATGCTGCTGAAATGTGAAAATTAAAGTAAGAATGCACCATAAAAAACCTTCAAGAAAAGATTCTGATACATGCTCTAGGAACAACCTCTGTTGTTGACTTAGGAATGTCATCATGTAGTCAGATACAAGGTCACATAACTGACAAGAAAAAATTGTAGCTACCTTATTTTCATGAAAAGTTCGTTGACCAATATCTTCCTGGTCAGGGCAGCCACCAATACTGTTCAACTCCTCAGCTTTAGATTCTTCTAGGAAAGCTTGTTGTTGATCATTTTCTACCCATTTGTCAATGGGAAAACCCTCATGTAAATCTGTAATAGATTCTTCATTGTTTGAACTGTAAGAGTCATATATTGGAGAATTTGTTGAGAATTCCTAGGAGTAATATTTTTGCAACTGACATTTGCAGAGTCGTCTTGGTCCTTCAACTTTGAGCTCTTCTTGAAAAATTTGTTGCTGGAAGCCTTCTCCCCACTTGTTTGTAAGTGGATCCCATTGAAAATTTGTAACCACCTCATCCTTCTCTAAATCATATGAATCATAAATCAGAGGAGGTAGAAATTCAGACAGTGGAGTCGCCAGGATGTTTACCATAGAATGAAACGGTGGAGTATCCAAGTTGAGAGATCTTCAACCCACACTTCCCTCGCTCACCTAATAGAGGGAATGTAAAAATTATGTCGTATCCCATGGGAAAAATTCTTCAATACATTCCCTGGAAACGGCGCCAGAAAGATGCTGTGGCAATTTCTAGCACCTGCTGCATGAATGCTTCCTGGGACATATAAAACCTCCTAGAGACAACTTCTGGGTTGATTGTAGACTAGTGCCTATGACATCTTAAAGAGAGGAGTGCATGGAAGATTATGAGTGGGGTTTCTGTTGCACTCCAATTTTCACGTAATTAAAAGAGAATAAAGGGGGCTTTGTGTTGGTGTCTAGGTATGAACAATTTATTCACCCCTTTTTCCTACATTAATGTATCAATCTGGGTGTGCATTATTTTCAAGGCAACACGCAAGGTATATGCAGGGGCAAGGTTACAATCTATCATTGATCAAGGGTTTATGATTACCAAATCAAAGCATTTCTGAAACAGAAATAGAAACTCAACTGCAGAACTTAAAAAGGTATTCACAGTGATCTAAAGAATCTGCAACAACAATCAAGAAATAAACACAACAATAAACAATACACACATAACAAGGAAATACACAACACCTGATTAGAAGAGCAGGTCCGGCTCTCTGATCAAGGCTGTGTTACTCATAGCGAAAGATAGATCAGCAAAAAGGGTTGTATTTTATTAATCTGAACAATGTTATTACAGTACAATGCAGGGATTGACTAACTCCTGGTACATGAATGACCCATCTTTGATACAGTACAAAGGGGAAAGACATCTCTCCCCAAAACATGGCAATTATATGCCAAAGATATACATCATTTCAACACAACACTATCACCAAGAGAGCAAGAACAGGAATGATCCAAAACGGGTTGAGAACGGTTGCAAAAAAGTTATGTTGTTTCATCGTGGTCGATTAGATGTTGTGAATAGCGGAACTGTTGCGATATGCTGTGCAGTCAACACACGCGCTCCATAATCTGTGGTCATAACACGTTTTAGTGGTTCACATAGGTAAAACCCTCATGACTCTACTTCATTAATTAAATATCCCAAGAGACGATAAAGGGGAATTACCTCATAGTTTTACATATTAAATGTATGCGAATGAATACAAAAGGGATGAAAAAGAGGAGTGGAAATGCAGGGAAAAGATAGGCCAATTTGGTACTGAACATCTCCCCCCAACTAGCCTTCTACACGCCCTCGTGCAGATCGCCGTCTCCGCAGGTTTGGGTTGGATAGACTATGTGCTTCATGAAGTCGA
Source organism: Pinus tabuliformis (assembly GCA_031772625.1). Taxonomy (NCBI): domain Eukaryota; kingdom Viridiplantae; phylum Streptophyta; class Pinopsida; order Pinales; family Pinaceae; genus Pinus; species Pinus tabuliformis. The sequence continues at coordinate 14,765,373 of CM062819.1, read as the reverse complement.
GCGAGATCGCATTCCTCGGCCATTTCTGTTCCTGGAACCTTAAATCCCTCTGAGAGAAGAACTTCCTTCCACCAATCATTTGGTACATTATATGCTGGGGTGTAGTGCTCTGCTGGCAACCAAAGGATAGGGTACTGAAATCAAATTCCCATCCACTGGACCCCACATGTTTGGATGCATGCCACGTATCTTGGCACCCTGCTGAGTGCTCGTGCAAAATTTGGTGCTCCAAACAGTTCTTTGTTCTGGACAGATGTGGGTGACATCATCCACCTTTTCTAACAACTATCTAGGGCCTCAACTTGAAACGTGACCAATTGTTTGACACAGAGATTGATACACCACTTTTGTGTCCTCAACATCCGTTCCTTATTTCCCATAATTTGTAAAAATGTAGTGTGCTTATTGTACATAGTCACTGATCTCTCGGGTTCTCCTCTTACCATAAAAGGCTTCGTGGCCTGATTTGACTCGAATGTGTCAGAAGCCTTCCGCTAGCTTATCTGATTGAAAGTGTAAGAGGTGAGGGCCCTTAAATGAATGTACCCCACATATGGAATAGGATTAAATTCTCTCTCAACACGCAGGAGATACCCATGCATGTAAGGCTCTCACATCAAATGCTGAGTTGGCACATCATGGGCTCTCAGTATCTGGAGGAACTGTACACCGTCCTCAATCTCGTGACTAATTTATTTCTGGATGCTTTCCAAACAAAAGAAAAGAAAACATTCATGCAAAAATAAAGAATAACTGGAAGCGAGAGGGAAACATGCCATCACCTCTTGTGCTAAATGAAGCATTTGCGCTTTGTTTATTTTCAACTCTGCCACTTGCTTTTCTAGCCGCTCCACCTTGAGTTGCTGCTTTGCATGCCTCAATCGCATTATATCAATGCGCTCCACATATTTGAAGATATCCATGGATGCTCGTTCTTAGGCTTTCTTCACTTCACTCTGATATCACGCTGCAGTGGATTTCAAGGTTTGTACTTCAGCCGTCAAAGAAAACTCACGGCCTTCAAACAAATATTCTATAGGGTTTGTCTGAGTGGCAATAGAGGTTGTTGCCACTCCATCTACCTATGTCCCTACTTCAGTCATTGTGGCTTTGGGCTTCTTAGCCCGTCGCTTATATTTCTTCACATGTTTCTTCAATCGGTGCATCTGCCTTCTTAGCCTCTTGACCTCTGTTTTGAGCCACATTTTTTCTTTGAATTGTAGTTGATATTTCTGCTTCATGGGCAGCCTCCATTACTCACACAATTCTACCCATTCTTGTTTGACCACCACCTCATCTGGTACTGCAATCGGCTCGACAAGTGGTGGATTACTCGAGGGAGTATCCACAAGGTTAATTGATGAGGCTTCTTTGCTTGGTCTCTCTTCCTGGAGAGCAATCGCTTCCTTACTGATTCTTGCCTTGTCATACTGTGAAGATATCTCGATAGGTGGCAGGCTCACTTGATGGGTGTCCATCGGTGGTTCAACCAAAATTTCCCCTCCAGGTTCCTCCGTTTCAAAAACACTTGTCTCTTTCTCCATTTTGGGTTCCTGGGAAATGTCTCTATGGAGGTCTATGGCCAACAAACTTGTGGCAGCTGGTTCCTTATTCGACCCATAAAACTTCAAAATCGGTAGAACAGCTACATCCTCCTCTATGTGTCGGGAAGAGTGAGACACCCTCGCCTCTTTTGGAATGGAGAAGTAAGAGGAAAATTGAAATAATTTTCCCACCTGATCTATCTCAGCCCCAGTTGTGGCCTCAGGCTCTTTCCCTCTATCTGCAACGTCTCTGTTCTAGGTTGAAACCCTTTCCTATGCAGTCCCCTGTTCTGAGGTTGACGATGGTTCTTCTAGAATAGCGTCAGTCCCAGCGTCTAATTCCTCTGCAATCTCCAGGGTCAGACAGGTTGATGGTGGTTCTTGTGTAACACCACCTTCCGTATCCAGCAGTTCTTGAACAGACGATGTTGGCACTGTTTCTTCCTACACGACATTGATAAAAATGGATTCTTGAATCATTACATCAATTCCACCCATTATACCCATAGCCTCTCCTTTTGTTGGCCCCACGATTCTTTCAGCTCCGGGCCCCTCTCATCCTGGCTCATCTTCCTCCATTGGTTCTACGGTCGAGGGTGATTCTTGTGGGACACCCCTGACCACAATATTAATGAATTCCTCTACCTCAGCTTGATGTGGTCCCTCTTCTCTTATCATAGTGCTACTGATTTGCTCCACTGGCTCCATGGTCGAGGTTAGTTCTTGTGAGACAGCCTCGGTCGTGGTGCTGGTGACCCTTTCTATATCGGCCCCTTGCTGCAACACTTCTTCTTCCATCGGTTCTGCAGTTGAGGCTGGTTCTTATGGAGCAGCCTCGACTATCCTCTCTAGTTCATGCTCCTGGTTTTGTTCCATCCCCTCGGGTTCCATCTCCATTTCCTCTAGTTCTTCTTGATCTATGTATTCATCCTCTGCTCCGGTTCCTTCCTCCATCGCTTCCGGCTCTTCTTCTCTAGTAGCTATTATCTCTTCCTCTGTAGAATCCCAGAATGTTTCCCACAGGATTTGAAGTCAACCGATTGCATGCATGACTAACAGCTAGACTAGCCCATGGTTGGTAATGACTGTCGCCACTTGTTGCGAACGCTGAGCAAAGTGCGCCATCAGCTGGAAACTTTTTAACAGGAAGAAAGGCATATTCAATGAGAAGGCTTCCCACTGTGGGAATCAGAGGTGAGCCAACATTTTGAAATGATATTTAAACACGGTGGTATACCTCCCCTCGTAGGTTATGTATCTCATTACAAAACCTGCTACCTCACCCCATGGGTGTGGTAATGAATTCCAGTCATACCCCCAGCCTTTCTGAACAACATTTTCTTCGGCTTGCAAAAATGCTTTGAGGAACTCTAGGAGGGCAGTTCTTTGTGAAAACCATTTCTGCCCTTGCTCGGGTGTTGTTGGGAAAAGTATCCAATACGGAATGACCCTATCCCACTCTAAGGGTGATAGTACCTCAGCAACAACCGAATGCAAAGCTATTCAAGATTACTTCTTTATGAGATGTAAGAGAGAGGAGAAAGAGATCCACTAACCGTTATCTTCCGCTAATGATTGATCCAATCTTCCCTCTTTGCTGCTTGCTCCCAGCTCCTTGCTCTTTCACTGGCCCAGCTACACAAAGATCCTGCAAAAGCACAAGAAAAGGAAACTACAAGAAGCATACATCCATAATTGATTCAAGGATTAGAATAAATCAAATATACAAGCATCAATACGCCACAGAGACACATGCATATAGAAGAACCTCAAATGCTTTATTAATGGAAGAAGTAAAGTTCTGAGAGTGTTACAACCATAAGAGGCCCAATCCAGCAACACCTCCCAGCAGAAAGAAATCTCCTCTTCACCTCCTTCAAAGCAATCACCCAATAGTTCTATGCACAAACCAACAACACTTCCTTACATTCACAAGATTCCAGCCTCCCTAGACCTCATGAGAGAGCTCTATATATAGGAGTTTTGGAGAAAGGATGAGTCAGCTTGAGCTTGGCATGAAGCTGACTAGTGTCCTCTCCCACTTCAGTTATACTTCAGTTCTTGAGTCCACTTGGAGTTTCTTGCTTCCACTTGGAGATCTAGATCCTCTTACTCATCACAAGGCGAATTCCCTGATCCAAGTGTCATTTTGGAAGCTTCCTGGGCATTTGACACCTTGCAGAATGACTGTGCCACTTGGCCAATCTCGCCCAGCGCAGGTAGCCTTCATTAGATTTGACATTCAGCGCAGGTACAGAGTGGAGCAGTTGACATTCAGCGCAGATGCTCAGTGGAGTAGTTGACATGATCCAGAATTAGCTTGTTTTTTGAGTGTTTTCAAGTGGAGAGAGAACTGATTTTCAGTGTTGTGGTTTGCTGACCTTGTTCCTCTAGGGGTAGGAACAACATGTTTAGGGACTTTGGATCCCTCAGATTATTGACATTTCATGCTTCATGCTGTAAGGCACAAAAATTTCTATAAACAGTTGCCCCCTAAGTATGAGGTCGTTTATCAGGTGAAATGCTTTATCAGGAGGATCCGAAGTTCATTCAATCGCTGAGAGGTGCCCTGTAATAAAATACAATACAATACATTATTTTTCATTCTTCTTTCATGATCTAGCTGAGGCGGGCATTCCCATGCTCAGCTTTATAAATTCATTTTGGTACATAGAGACAGACAGCGATAGTCTGTTGGTATTAGATGATAATTCTCTGCTGAAATTATCATCCTTTGAGTAGGATGATCATCTGCTGCAATGATGTACATATCAAATGTCTTTATATCCTGAATATATATCGCAGCCCGGATGGATGAAACTAGATCCGGGGTCTTCAAACTCGTTCGATCTTCACTCTAAGAAACAAGTCGATCCATGTGAGAATTGCGCTGAAGTCGACCATGGAAAGACATCGCTTGATTACCGCGGTCAATAATGTAAACTGTTAACAAGCGCGAGAGGAGGATCACCAATAATGACAATGACCCTCAGGGTACTGCAGTACAATTCACGTGGTGTGAATAAAGGACTTGGCGTCGAACACCACGCAAATCTTCTGGTCGAGGTCATTGATGTATACCTGTCGCCGGAAGTGAGAAACTTGCCATTGAGGCATGCAAGCTTCAAGTACTGGGGGGGTTTGTTCCTAGATCAACTTCTTGGATAATGAGCTGAAGTCGACAAGAAGCGATCCGTCAAAGGAGGGCCTTAATGAATCCCACATCAATGACACGGAACGGAGCTAATGATTTTAGTGGAGGTGAAAACAATCTGTGAGATATGATTCACAGTGGCGATCATGGGTGGATGAAGGATAATGTATGGCAGTGGATGGGACATGGTTGACTCTTTCTGAACACATCTCTTGAACATATAACAACACTGATGTGATGGATCGGTAGCATTACCCCAAATGTGGATGGTTTGGCGAGGACCATGGTGATGAGGACCGTGTGAATGGAACAACCCAACCCAATGTGATACGGAGGACAAAGTGTCATGTTCAAGAGCGACTTGCTACCATTAAAGCTTTGAGGTTCTCCCAATTTTCCCCAGTCATTTCTGACTAGTATCTTTATTTTTGTCAAGCTTGAGGAGGATTACATATGCTTGTTCTATAACCTGCACTTCGGGCAAGCCCATCACTATGTTTTAATGAGCCTAGCGATAGGGAAACTCGTTCTCGTCTAAAGACAAGTTTGTCGCTATTTAATCATTTTAACGAGTCTAACGACAAGGAAAACTCGGTCCTTTTCATTTTTAGAGAGTCTGAAAAGGTACAGAAAGTTAATCTAAAAATTCCTTTTTCGTCATCTAATCCCTTAGTCCGAAAAAGTATATAATACAACACAGAAGGGATGAGTTTTCGATAACTTTAACGAGCCGAATAAAACAAGCGCTCGACCTTTTTGTGCAATAACCTCTGTCCAAAAAGATTAAAATCT